>JARQOC010000009.1:72364290-72957539 GCA_033576535.1 Allobates femoralis
GCTCGTACAGGAAAATTACCCGTGGACTTAGAACTCGGTGTTGTGGATCCTGAAGCAGATCAGACTGGAAAATCCATCGACAGGAACAGTATGCCAAGATCCAACAAAGTGTTAAAAATAACCTGGAGAAGTCCCGTGCAAAACAAGAAAGGGATTACAACAAACATGCTCCAGCAGAAATCATACCACCTGGAAGTTTGGTTCTAAGAAGGAAAAGAACTCATCATAAGTTGAATGATAAATGGGAAATTGAACCCTACGTCCTGTTATACTATGTTCATGACAACAACAAGACCTGTGTTGTCAGTAAAGATGGAGGAAAAATGAGACAAACTGTATCCAGAAATCATCGAAAGAGATGTCCTCCAAATTGGGGAAGTCAAGAGACCTACGATCAACCCATTCAAGAGTTCGAACCAATCCTGGATCCAATCTCAATCCCAGATCCAATTCCAGAACTAAAAGAAAGAGTTATCCAAACTGACTTAGGAGAATTCCCCGAAGATTGGCCTCAACTAGATGGAGCCATCATCATCCCAGTAATAAACTTTTACCAACCACAAGAAGAAATCCCAAGGAATCAGGAAGAAATACCCGTTACAAGAGAATCTGAGGATGCTGCAATCGGTACACCTGCTAGCCCAGTAGTGAGACTAAGGTAACGCAGAAGCTTACCTGAATCACCTACCCCAAGCTCAGCACCATTAGACACCTCACCTGAGACAATGACACCTGTAGTGCGAAGATCACATAGGAGCACACGAGGTCAGCCCCCGTCTAGGTTTGGAGAATGGGTATAAGGTAGAACACAATTGAAAACAAAGTAAATAATGACTCACCGCGGCCGGCGGACTCCGGTTGATACAGGCGATTCTTCTTCCTTCCTTGTCACGGGTGGACCGCGCCTGCCGGTAGTGGGGCCCGGTGTAGTGCAGATCAAAATCAAGGACGTCTTACGGGAACAGATTAAAGGGGATTTAATTTGTTTTCTTCGTGACGCCACCTATGAGTAGTTCGGTAAGGGCTACCGACGCTGCGGAACCTCCGGGGTGATGGACAGCAGCAAGATGTTACGCTCCCCACAGGCTGAGCGGTGATCCCCGGAGGCTGGAGCTGCTCAAGATGTTGTGCGGCAGCTGCGGTTACCTTTAGCTAATGACGGACAGTTCATAAGGAGACACGGACACAGATAGTCTCTGCAACGGGTCTTTACTGTAACCAGCAGGCAGTACATGGCTTACAGTGGTTGAGTAGAAGACCGGGTGGACTCAGCAGTGATAGTGCTCCTCAGAGATCCGCAGTGTTCCTCCATTCTACCTACTTAGTTTCCCTTTTGCCAGCGTCGCCCAGGAATACCAGGTCGGGTACGGGGAGGCTGCTTCGATGCCCTATCCATGATGTACATTCTGGATGCTTTGGGGAGCCTTGGATCCCTCAGTGGGTACACCGCTGGTTAGACGACTGGAAACTGGCTGGTGGTGGGGTGCTCCTGTAAAGCTGATCCTCCACGGGGCTGGTTCGCGTGGCAGAGGTGAACTGCTGCCAGCTTCGGTACCAGTGAACCGGCTGTGAGTTGTGGGCACGGGAGTCTTTTGGGAACCCGTGTAGAAATGCCCAATCCCGGTAGTTAAGGCCTCAGGTGCTGACACCCGACCGGTGACGGCCCAGGGGCCCGCACGAGGTGCGGAGCCCCCGCTCCTCTCCAAGTCCTAGTCTGCTCTCTTCAGGTTCTAGACTCTTGACTTAACTTCTCTAGACTACTGTGTGTTCTACTTCACTACCCTAACACTCCACCCACCAGGACCTAGGATTGGTCCTCTGTTCTAGGTGTTGTATGTTGGGTTGGATCTCAGAGTTAACTATTGCACTGCTTTGTCAGAGAATATTGCGGCTGCAATACTCCCTTGTGACGCACTCGTTGCGGGGCGCCACAATAAGAAACTGCACAAACAGAAATGTAAATAGTAGTGTACAGAAGGGTGGAGGAACTGGGCCCAGTCCCAAGCACATTAAGTTAGGAACAGAAAGTGCCTGGGGCAGGGAGGTACCAGGTCTCCAAAGCCGAGACACCTATAGGGACCCTGTTTGTTGTTAAATTTTGAACATTTTGAAAAGACCTTTCCCTTTATTACTCGGAGCGTACAGAGACTTACTGTAAGGACTCTATTGAACTTTGCCCCTTTGAACTTTTCCCCCTTGTTGAACTTTGAACTCCTTAAAAATTTAAATGGACTATGGTTAATGGACAAACGTAGCCACAAACTTTAAAAAGCCTACGGTGGAAGGACTAGCACCGTATGGACTTACCCATTTTTCTATTTTTCATCTTTCAATATTTTACTTAGTGTATTTTTGTAATTTTTCATTTTTTCAAACTATGTATTGTTATTGTCATTGTTATATCTTTGTTTAAACAAAAATTTCTCAGTCCCGGAGTACTGATGTTACCTAGGGGGGTGTGTGGCACCCTGCCAATGCAGGTAACCACATATCTCTCTGCTGCACAGCTGGGTTTCCACAGCAGGTAGTCTTACAAACAACACCTTCCACCTCGGCACAGTAGGGGGAGCTCAACCTGCTCTACTTAGGCAGGATCCCCATTAAATACTGCTGCTGGGGGCGGAGTTAGGCAGAGTGTGGCAGACGCTAGAAGAGCTGCAGAAGAGTTCTGGTGCTGGTGCCACGTGTAGGCCCAGGCCAAAGACCCAGAGTAGCCCTTCAGAGTCCCACAACCTAAGTGGGACTGAAGGCAGGGAGCCTAGAGAAGAAACAGAAAAAGGGGAGCAGGTAGCTCAGATCGCGAGTTTGCCCCAGAAGAGAAGCCGGATATTGGGGATCCGCAAAGTGGAGAACCACACGTCCCACAGAAAACCCCTTGGTACCGAGGAAGCTTCAGCTACCCGGTCTCCTGAGAGAGTCACAGAGAGGGAGCCAGGACTAGCAGGGCACTGCAGTTCAGGAGAAAGGTCGTCCCGGAGACCGCACAGGAGGAAGAAGGAGATACAGCAGAGGGAAGATAGTGGAGGCGAGTCAGGCTGCGGGGACTGCACCATCACTGCCGCAATCCCACCGACCTCCGGAGGACTGTAGCGGCGCTGGTGATCCCTCACCAGACACAGCAGGTGGCATCACGACAAACTTTGTACATAATCTGTGTAAATAACTCCCTATTTCATCTGACCCGTCGGGGCTACGGCCTCAGGCAGCCACCCGTGACATCCCAGACCGAAAACCCGAGTCCAAGAGCTGAGTACCCTGCCCTGGGGTGCGTCAGAACCTGCGTCACGAACAGGATCCCGTGCCCGGTATTACCGGGTACCGTTTATTAACTGTAACTGTTTACGTTCCGCCGCCATTACCGCGCCGAAGAGCGGGAAGGAATGGGGCGTGCCAGCTGCAGAGCGCGAAACTGAAACCCCGCCCCTCGCTCAGCTGAGCATTCCCGAGCGCTGCGGTCCGGAAATCCCAGAACTGTTTAACCCTTCAGCGACTGGATGTAATTAACTAGGGAGGCCTCCAACATGTCGGCCTCCTCCAGAGAGGACGAAGCGGCGTACCCTGACCCCCAGAATTACCCTGGACCCTCGATGACTGCCTCTGGTAGCACTGCCAGTACCTCCGATGCTTCGGGCACCATTGCCCTGATAATGCCCATGTCGTTCCCATACATCCCGGGGGCCAAGTGTTTGTGTGGCACCCTGGCACCCTGGTTGGGGCACCACAGAACTCTTAGTACACAAATGGAATGTACACAGCAAGCAGAACTCACCAACGTAAAACACCTTTTCACACCCCTTTACACCCCAGGCCTCTAGGGGGAGCCCCACTGGTTGTCTTAAGCCAGTTCCCCTATATATACGGGTCCTGGAGTAGTAGAGAGCAGAGTGTGCAGTCACTTTAGAACTGTGAACAGCCAGGAGAGCTGACCTGGTACTGGAGCCACACTAGGCCCATACCAGCACACCCAAGAGAGTGAGAGACCCTTGCAACTGGGGTCATAGGACAGGAGGCGAATACCTCACAGGGAAAGAAGAGTTGCCTAACTCTCCCTAGCAATCCGGTTACTGGGACCGAGCTGCAGGAGCCATATTGCAGGCTGCAGAGAAACCAGCACAAGAACCAGGGAAGTCTATCTCCCGATAACACCTGAAGCACCAACAGATGAGAGCCCAGGGAAGAAGTGGACCCACTTAGCCCCTTTGATAGTGCCCTCAATGCAGTTAATGCAGGTGAAACACGTTCCACCAGGACGTACAACCCAGTCCGGCAGGATTCCATATCCACCAGACCTCAAAAGTGCAGATAAGGAAGCCTACACCACTGCTTGCTGTGGAAACTCCAAGAGTGTCAACCTCATCACCCAGTTGAGTGTACCTGTGGTCATCAGTAAAGGTACCAAAAGACTTTACTTGTCTGTGTGTTATTCCTGGACTAAACTACGGCAACTACAGAGCTGCCGTATTCCATCAAGTGCAGCTCCTGGCCCCGGGGACCCCTGCTCATCCTGTGGGGAGCATCCCATCTAGCTGCCGCTCATCCCCCGGAGGCCCAAGCAGCGCCGGTGCCATTCACCGGAATCTCACAGGTGGCGTCACGACAAACAAGAATCATCCCTATCCGTTCATCCCCTTTTGATCTGACCACAGGGCTCCACTGCTTCGGGCGTGGAACCGTGACGAGGAAGCCATCGCCCGAAGCCTGCGAACCCGGCAACGGTGAGTCAGTTGCCCCAGTATGATGGCTGCCCTGATACACTAGATGAGTTTAAGCAAAAGATCGAGGGCGTCCTGGACATGTATGCTATGACCGGCCAACAATGTGCTACGGTGGTGATTGGACAGTTAACTTGGGCAGCAGAAAAAGAAAGTGTGTCCTGGTCTGCTGCTGAACGCAGATCAGCCCCTGCTATATTTGATAAACTGAGAGCTATCTTTGAGGAGTGCAATGAAGCTGACATCCGTATGCGCTTTCATCACTGCTACCAGAGGCCGGGAGATGATATCAGAGCTTATGCCTGGCGCCTGGAGAGAGCACTGCGCGCCCTCATACATGTCAGCCCTGCCAGTGCACAAGAACAGAATAAACTCCTTATAGAACAGTTCACACGAGGCCTGCTATCCCCTGTGGACAGTAAAACTGTACACTGGTGATCATTAAGCAATCCAGATGCTGATTTTAACACCTTAAAAGAAATGGCCATCAAAGGGTTAAAGCCGGTAGAAACCCATGAAGCTGCAATTAATTGGGGGGTGTGACGGTGAGGTGCAGGCTACTCCAAAATCTGTACCTCTGACTGCAGCCACGCACAATATACAATCTGCTCAGCCTGACAAATATGATTCCCTGCGGGAGATGAGCAAAAACATCTCCAAGTTAATGGACGCTATGCAGTTGCAGCAGAAGCAGCAGCCAGCACCAAGACCTCCAGCCAAGCCTCAGCCGCAGATCCAAGTCGCCGACAGCCCGGATGACGTCCATGGATGCGAGGGAAGCAAGCTACAGCCTACAGAGGAAGGACCACAGACCGCTACAGCTCCACTGGGGAGCCCATCTGCCGCAGCTGTAATCGCACCGGTCACCTCGCTAGGCGCTGTCCTTTAAACGGGCAGTCCCTGGGGGCAGGGGCCAAACCTCAGGACTAGACCAACAAGGCCCAGGGCGGATTGCTATCATTATACCATATCAATGGTAAAACATTGATGAATTTATCGTGCCTGTTGATTTGTAGGACCTTCGACCATAGGTTGGTGGGTTGGACCTTTTTGACCTAGGGACAATATTGAAAAGACCCAAGACCTGGGCAAACTCAACTTCTTGAGACGGTATTTGGTTGTGATCACCCTTGGAGACGGATTGTGTCCAGGTTGGTCACTTTCCAAACTGTACCTCTCACCCAAAACTGCTATATTGTCAACCAATCCCGCTATTACCGTCAGGGGGACTGCAGCCACGGGCATTATGTTTGTGTTTGTTTTTGGGGTGGGATGTCTTTGTAAAACACTGTTAGCACTGTATCACTTATCCACACAGGATTTTTAAAATAACTTTGAATAAAAGAAAGAAACATAACTAAGATTATCCTTTCAATTTCATCAACAAGGCCCAGCCACCTGGTGCAAGACTTTCATCGGACAGAGGCCGTTCCTGTCCATTGTACTAGATGGCATCCCAATACCTGCTCTACTGGACACCGGGTCACAGGTGACCACCATCCCCTATATCCTTTAGAAAAAGTATTGGAATGATGCAGAGCTGAAACAGCCAGACATAGACCTTTTCCCTTATGCAGCTAATGGTGAACCAATTACTGTAATGGGGGTTAAGGAAGTGCCCATAAAGGTGGGGAAGGTAGAATTACAGAATCAAGGGGTCATTGCAGTAGCAGAAGCCACTAATGCAAATGATCCTTATGTTATTCTGGGTACCAATGTTGTTAGCATTTGCATGGAGGAGGTATTGTCTTTGCTTCAACAGATTGCAGACACTGCCAGGCCTGGTCAGAGGAAGGTTCTCCAGCGTGAGATCAGAGCCATCCTGCACCAACAACAGGTAACAATTACAGGTGGTGAAATTGGTGCAGCACGGGTGTCGAGCAGCTATAGGTCTGAGAGGGCAGGACTATCAAGCATTAGTGGAGCCCATCAGCACAGAGCACATACCCACACTGTTGACAGCCAGGGGGTGGTTAATGTACACAATGGGAGAGTACCAGTTCGCATGTTAAATTGTGGCAGTGAAGAGGTTAAATTACCCCGGTATACCACCGTTGCCAAATTATACACAGTCAGCAACAACGAGATTCAAACAGTACAACCTGAACCGCATGAGGAAGGGGCAAAAATCGATCAAACAATTGGGCCACTGGAGGACTGGTGCCAGCAGCTCCATGTAGGAACTGACACCACTCCTGTGTATGAAAAGCCTGGTGTATACCGAGTAGCCAAGAATTTGAACAAGTTTTCAGTAAGCATCCACTTGATTTTGGTAGGATAAAAGGGGTACAACATCACATCCCCACAGGTACACATCCATCAAAGATGGGTATAGGCCTATTCCACCTGCACATTATCAAAAAGCCAAAGAGATGTTACAGGACATGAAAAACGCAGGGGTTGTACGAGATAACTGTAGTCCCTGGGCAGCACCATTAGTCCTAGTCAGAAAAAAGGATGGCAGTATGAGGATGTGTGTAGACTATAGGCAGAAAAACGCATAACACACAAAGATGCTTAACCGTTACCACATATAGAAGAGTCTTTAGCTGCTTTGAAGTCTGCCAACTACTTCTCCACCTTAGATCTCACTAGTGGGTATTGGCAGGTGTCCGTAGCCGAAGAAGACCGAGAGAAGACGGCGTTCACAACACCTATGGGCCTATGTGAGTTCAACAGCATGCCCTTCGGGCTATGTAATGCACACGGAACCTTCCAGAGGTTGATGGAGAGTTGCCTGCGGCATAAGAACTTTGAGACGGTACTGCTCTACCTGGATAACGTGATCGTGTACTCCAAGACCTACGAGGAACATGTCGCCCATCTAGGAGAAGTGTTTGAAGCTCTGGCCAAATACGGGATGAAGCTGAAACCATCAAAATGCCACCTGTTAAAGCCAAGAGTGCAGTACCTGGGACACACAGTCAGTACAGAAGGCGTGGCCCCTGATCCAGACTAGGTAACAGCAATCAAAGAATGGCCCGAACCCAAAACCATCAAAGAGGTACGTCAATTCCTGGGTTTGGGGAGCTACTACCGAAGGTTCATCAAGGAGTACACCAAGAAGGCTGCTCCTCTGCAAAACCTCCTAGTAGGCCAACCCATGAAAGGCAAGCCAAAGGATTCTCCGTGGAGATGGGCTAAGGAACAAGAGGAATCGTTCCAGACGATGAAAGAGGCCCTGACAGGAGAAGAAATCCTAGCTTACCCGGACTACAGCCTGCCATTCCTGCTGTATACAGACGCCAGCAACGCCGTCCTTTCCCAAAAGCAAGACGGTAAGGAGAGAGTAATCGCTTATGCCAGCCGGAAGCTGCGACCCACAGAGAGGAACCCAGAAAATTACAGTTCCTTCAAGCTGAAATTCCTGGCCTTGGTCTGGGCCATCGCTGAGAGGCTTAAACATTAGCCTCTAGCAAGTTCACCGCCTATACGGATAACAATCCGCTCACCCACCTGGAAACTGCAAAGTTGGGAGCCATGGAGCAGAGATGGATGGCCAGACTCGCCAACTACCAATTCACCATCAAGTACTGGGCTGGGCACCAAAATAGAAATGCAGATGCCTTAGCCAGGATGCCTCATTTGTCTGAAGGAGGTGTAGATGAAGACTAGCTGGATGAAGTGGAGTTACCTGACTTCCATCATGTAGGAGAAACCCCATGCCAGCAGACCTATCGAAACCTCTATACTGAAACAGTAAACTTCGACTGGGGAAAAGCACAGGATCAAGACCCGGCTGTAGGTCTAATCAAACAACTGATAGCCCGAGAGTCAGCAAAGCTGCCTGCAAACCCTCCGTCTGATGCTAAACATCTGTGGAATGAACGAGGTAAACTTTTCCAGTATCAAGATAAATTGTGCCGGTGGTATATAAATCCCAGAACCCATGAGATGGCATGGCAGATTATCGTGACAAAATTAGAAATTGCTGTGGTCCTACATGCCTACCACAACAAAACTGGTCATTTCGGATGGAAGAAGCTCGAAGTGCTGCTCAAAAACAGATTTTTCTAGCCAGGTATGCGGTCATCCATAGAAAAGTGGTGTAGAATGTGTCAAGTCTGTACCTTGAGAAGGAAAGATGTGCAGAGCCAGAAAGCTAAGCTTGAGCCAATCATAACCACGCAGCCTTTGGAATTAGTCACCTTGGACCATGTAAAATTAGCTCCAAGTAGATCATACACCTTGACAATGGTAGACCATTACTCAAGATTTTTGATGGTAGCCTTTGTGAAAGACTTGACAGCTGCAACTGCTGCAAAAACCTTCCAAAAAGTCTTCGGCAGACCATTAGGATATCCAGAGCGTATTCTCACTGATCAAGGACCAGCATTCGAAGCAGAGATTTTTCAAGAGTTTTGCAAGATGTATGGGTGCAAAAAGATCAGAACAACCCCGTATCATCCTCAAACTAACGGACTCTGTGAAAAGATGAACAACATAGTCATTGACATGCTGAAAAATTATCCCGTTGGAAGAAAGAAATCAGTGGCCTGAAAAGTTGCCTGATTTAATTGACATGTACAATCATATTCCAGTCAGTTCCACCAATTGTACTCCAGCATATCTGATGAGAGCTCGTACAGGAAAATTACCCGTGGACTTAGAACTCGGTGTTGTGGATCCTGAAGCAGATCAGACTGGAAAATCCATCGACAGGAACAGTATGCCAAGATCCAACAAAGTGTTGAAGATAACCTGGAGAAGTCCCGTGCAAAACAAGAAAGGGATTACAACAAACATGCTCCAGCAGAAATCATACCACCTGGAGGTTTGGTTCTAAGAAGGAAAAGAACTCATCATAAGTTGAATGATAAATGGGAAATTGAACCCTACGTCCTGTTATACTATGTTCATGACAACAACAAGACCTGTGTTGTCAGTAAAGATGGAGGAAAAATGAGACAAACTGTATCCAGAAATCATCGAAAGTGATGTCCTCCAAATTGGGGAAGTCAACAGACCTACGATCAACCCATTCAAGAGTTCGAACCAATCCTGGATCCAATCTCAATCCCAGATCCAATTCCAGAACTAAAAGAAAGAGTTATCCAAACTGACTTAGGATAATTCCCCGAAGATTGGCCTCAACTAGATGGAGCCATCATCATCCCAGTAATAAACTTTTACCAACCACAAGAAGAAATCCCAAGGAATCAGGAAGAAATACCCGTTACTAGAGAATCTGAGGATGCTGCAATCGGTACACCTGCTAGCCCAGTAGTGAGACGAAGGTAACGCAGAAGCTTACCTGAATCACCTACCCCAAGCTCAGCACCATTAGACACCTCACCTGAGACAATGACACCTGTAGTGCGAAGATCACATAGGAGCACACGAGGTCAGCCCCCGTCTAGGTTTGGAGAATGGGTATAAGGTAGAACACAATTGAAAACAAAGTAAATAAGAAACTGCACAAACAGAAATGTAAATAGTAGTGTACAGAAGGGTGGAGGAACTGGGCCCAGTCCCAAGCACATTAAGTTAGGAACAGAAAGTGCCTGGGGCAGGGAGGTACCAGGTCTCCAAAGCCGAGACACCTATAGGGACCCTGTTTGTTGTTAAATTTTGAACATTTTGAAAAGACCTTTCCCTTTTATTACTCGGAGCGTACAGAGACTTACTGTAAGGACTCTATTGAACTTTCCCCTTTGAACTTTTCCCCCTTGTTGAACTTTGAACTCCTTAAAAATTTAAATGGACTATGGTTAATGGACAAACGTAGCCACAAACTTTAAAAAGCCTACGGTGGAAGGACTAGCACCGTATGGACTTACCCGGTTTTCTATTTTTCATCTTTCAATATTTTTCTTAGTGTATTTTTGTAATTTTTCATTTTTTCAAACTATGTATTGTTATTGTCATTGTTATATCTTTGTTTAAAACAAACTTTCTCAGTCCTGGAGTACTGATGTTACCTAGGGGGGGGTGTGGCACCCTGCCAATGCAGGTAACCACATATCTCTCTGCTGGACAGCTGGGTTTCCACAGCAGGTAGTCTTACAAACAACACCTTCCACCTCGGCACAGTAAGGGGAGCTCAACCTGCTCCACTTAGGCAGGATCCCCATTAAATACTGCTGCTGGGGGCGGAGTTAGGCAGAGTGTGGCAGACGCTAGAAGAGCTGCAGGAGAGTTCTGGTGCTGGTGCCACGTGTAGGCCCAGGCCAAAGACCCAGAGTAGCCCTTCAGAGTCCCACAACCTAAGTGGGACTGAAGGCAGGGAGCCTAGAGAAGAAACAGAAAAAGGGAGCAGGTAGCTCAGATCGCGAGTTCGCCCCAGAAGAGAAGCCGGATATTGGAGATCCGCAGCAGTGGAGAACCACACGTCCCACAGAAAACCCCTTGGTACCGAGGAAGCTTCAGCTACCCGGTCTCCTGAGAGAGTCACAGAGAGGGAGCCAGGACTAGCAGGGCACTGCAGTTCAGGAGAAAGGTCGTCCCGGAGACCGCACAGGAGGATGAAGGAGATACAGTAGAGGGAAGATAGTGGAGGCGAGTCAGGATTTAATAGACTGCGCCCCAGCAAGCACACAGAGGAGGAGGCCTTATACCCACTTGTTGTGGGAGCCCACTGTGCAGCTCAGCTACCAGTCAGTGCTCTGGACAATTTGCCTACAAATCATCAGTAAAAAGGTAAACAGACTTTTGCTATGTGCGTGCATCCTTTCCTTTCACCCACCGTGCCCCTCTATAGACTATACTCTCCAGCCATCCCAGGTCTGCTGCAGCCTGTCCACCCCTTTCCATACTGCCCCGGAGGTCACAGTCCTGCCTGCGGGGACTACACTATCACTGCCGCAATCCCACCGACCTCTGGAGGACTGTAGCAGCGCTGGTGATCCCTCACCAGACACAGCAGGTGGTGTCACGACAAAAACCTTGTACATAATCCCTGTAAATAACTCCCTATTTCATCTGACCCGTCGGGGCTACGGCCTCGGGCAGCCACCCGTGACATCCTAGACCGAAAACCTGAGCCCGAGAGCTGAGTACCCTGCCCTGGGGTGCGTCAAGGATCTATGTAAGTTTCGGGGGCCACCCCAATGATAATAATGGTCGTTAGTGAGTATGCAGTATTCATCAACCGTTGTGGAGCAATAACCCTATTTACATATTGCCCAACTACTGATGAGTGAGCACCAGCATGCTCAAGGGCTTGAAATGAGCAAGTCAGACAATAGGATGGATGTGTGGAGCCCCGCCAAGCAGGCGTCACAGAGGGGTACCGCACCCGTAAAAGAGGTGCAGATACTCCAGCTGCAGGTGGACCCCAGAATGGTGGGTGGGACCTATCCCAACACTCCCACATTAGTTTACACGGTGGAGGGTTACCTGGGAGAGAATAAAATCACCTCTTAGGGGGAACAGGGAGGTCTTTGCTCCTAGGTTTTTGCTGCTAGGTCACTCGGCTGAGGGAGCGGGAAGAGAGATGGAAGAGGAAGAGAGGGTCTAAGGAGAAAGAGAAGGAGCTTTCCAGGAGAGCAGCTGGTCTGGGAAAGAGGGTCCATTAATAGGTTCTCCCAGACAGCTTACCGGGCATCGGAGCCTGCAGACTGCTGGTGCTATATGCACGGCAGAGAATCCGGATTCCCGTGGAGTCTTTAATTCTCCCGGGCGACAGAGCAGACTACAAGAAGGGTACCAGGCACCGCCAAAGGAACGAGCGGCCAGCCAGTAGAGAGTTACCCGACGGCAGCGAAGGTGAGAGAGGAAAGGAGGTCAAGCTGATATCAAGTCACCAGGCTTCACACCAAACTGGAAAGCAGGAAAGAACAGACGAGTTAGTTAAAGAAGGCACACCAAGGGTTCCACCATACCACCTGGGATCCTCTTGTAGCCACCCGTTAAGCTACCTGTTCTTGTTACATCTAAAGTGCTGAACTGTGAACTTTGTATGATGCCGTTGCAAGTTAACAGTAAAGTACTCGGAGGAAATGTGACTTTGCCTCTGCCTGTGTTTACATTTGCATGAACTTGTTCCCTTTGCAGGAACGCTGCCCCGGAGGTCCAGTCCTACCTGTAGAGGACTATGCCAAACTAGCCGCATTACCATCTACCTCTGCGGACTGTGGCGGCGCTGGTGACACCTCACCAGAAACTACAGGTGGCATCACGGCAAACTGTATATAAAATCCCCTGTAAATAATCACCCCTTTTTGAAGATATACCCAGGACACGGGATCAGGCGTGGCCACCACTCCCCGTGACACAGCAGACGCTACCCCTGAAGCCTAACACCCGAGTACCCCAAAACCTGGACTCTACAGATGCGACTTGAGTACCGGGTATAATAGAAGTTAATGGGGAACACAAGCATTTTTCGAGAAGATGTTCCTGAAAAATGCATATGTATAAGAGAGTCCCGGGCACTAGTGGCGCTTACTTGGCTCTTTCTACCAGCTTCTGCTATAGGGTGTTGCTCAAGTCTTCAATACGGCAATTTATCATGGATAGTAGAGGAAAAGACTCACCCTGATTTTCCTTGAAGGAGGTTGTGCTTTATTCCATAAGCATGGAGTGGGTTTTACACGAGATTAGGGATTAGGGAGGGAGGGGGTGCGGTGGAGGACGACGGGCACACCATTTCGCCTTGCTCCAGGCTTCAACGGGTCCAACGAGGTTCCTGAAAAATGCTCACGTTTCCCATTGACTTCCATCATATTCAGAACTCGAGTCAAGCCCGTCTGATCTGCTTGTTTCGAATACGGACCACCCAAGCATAGTTTTGCTCGCTCATTACTGCTCACAAGTTTAAAGATAGGATTCAAGGACACATTCTGATGTCAAATTTTATTTTACCGTTCACTGATAGGTTAGTGCATAACTACTTTGTTTTGTGCAAAAACAGCACCCCAAATGAAGCCCCTTAATTTTTGCAACCTGTTTGATACTCATCTTATGGCTACCATATAGTATGTTGATTCTACTGCCCTCTTATAGTAGTATGAACCCACCACGATGCCCCCCACCATGATACTCCAATGCTTCCCAAGATAGTATGATGCCCCCACACTCATTGTAATCTCTCTTTCTCCCCCTCAATAGCAATTACAAAAAATCTAGTCCCATTTCCCTGATGAAATATCACTTCTCCCATCTGAGCTATGTGTGTTCCCAGCAGGTGAGATATAGTGATATCATCATGTCTCCTGTGTGAAGCCTCAAACATCACAAGTGAATGGTGGAGCAAGGAGCTCACAGCTCCCTGCTCCACCACTACATTCAACTATACATAATTAAGAGGCAGATACATTTGACAGTGGGAAATGCCCCTGAACTCGCAGCATATTGGGACAGCTCCCCAAATCCAGGATCTGCCCACTCCGGTATAGTTGGGAGGCATGCTGTTTTTCCTGAGCCATTTAATTAAATACCAGAACCACATTTGTTGAATTGATGTGCTCGGGGGCCTCTGGTAGCCATGGTGGTGAAGCAGCCCCGATCCTAATGAAGTGGCCACCACCAGCTCCTTAGTGCAGCAGTCATATTTATTTCTCGCCCACCAGGACCATTGGGTACTCGGAACTGGGCCCTCTGGTCATCATCTGGGGCCGCGGGATGTCACGGTGACACAACTTGGCTCCGTGGTCCCACGCGAGTCAATAAAAGGGGGAGATGTATGAACGGGGAATAAAGTTTTTAGTATATGGTCGTGACGCCACCTGTGGTTTGTGGCCAGCTGTGGGCACTGCTGCAGTCAGGTCCTCTGGAGATGATGGGAGTTGCAGCCAGTATGATGCGCCCTCCACAGGTAGGGCTGGTCCCCAGGGCTTCTGTGTAGATGGTGCAGAGGGAAAGAAAGGAAATTGTCAATACTCTCGAGCACCCTCTGGCTGCCAGCTCACAGTAGCAATCAGCCCTTTCTCGGGCACGCAATTAAGAGTCAAACGCAGTTCTGAGCTTTCACCAGGTTTTTCCTTTCTGCTCCACAGTTCTTACAGCACACAGTCGGTTCACTAGCGGCTCCGGTCAAGGATTAGCAGCTGGGACAGCTCGTCTGCAGCACCCTCTCTCAGGTTCATCTCGCTCCTCTACTCTCGGTCCCGCGCCACTAACTACAGTCACGGGCTTTTCGTGGGCACCCTTCCAGACCTCCTAGCCCTAGTTCGACAGCCTTTCCTTTGTTGTGCCGGGGGTTGCGTCCGGGGCATAAAGACCCCGCACCCCGCCGGAATTCGTGGTTGGGGCATGCAGCTTCCCTGCCACTTCAACAGAGCCGGTACTCTGGTTCTGGCCCGGTCCCTCAGTGTCCCCGCTGAGGCCGCACCAGGTATTGTGATACGAGACATGCCCGAGTGTCTCTCATCGCTCTCGCAAGTGGAACTCCGACCTTGCTCTGGGGCTCTCCTGACTCTCCTGTGCACTACAAGCCTTTTTTATTAGTTAAGCCCTGTCCACAAGGAATATGAATATTATTGTGGCACCCTGCCATTACAGCTACAAGGCCACCTAAGTCATGGATGGATTTCCACAACAGGTAACCCACATACACACAACACCTTCCACCCCGGAACAGTAGGGGGAGCTTCACTTGCTGCCTTTAAGCAAGATCCCCTATAAATACTGGTGCTGGGGGCGGAGTTAGCCAGAGTGTGCAGTCGCTAGGAGAACAATGGAGACGTCCTGTTGTATCAGAGCAGTGCTAAGCCCAAGCCAGTTGACCAGCCTAGCCAGTGTGAGGGCCTGCGAGCGAGGTTGAAGGCAAGGCTTAAGGATGAGAGGAGAAGACTGGGGGCAGAGGAGCCATACCGGTTCACCCCAGGAAGCAACCCGGATACCGTAGTCCGAGTCTGCAGAAGAGCATCAAGCCCAGCAGAAACATTGGTTCACCGAGGGGACTCCAGTCTCCCAGGGACCTGTCACGCAGCCAATGGGGAAGCCAGGTACCGCAGGAGAAGTCATAGCGGTAGCCCACACAAAGGTTCTCGACACTACAGAACAGGTGAAAGAAAGACAAGAAGGAGGTCAGACATAGTCAGAGACTTCAACAAGGGAAAAGAGACAAGGAGGCCTTATCCATCCCTCACTGTGGAAATCCAGAAGTGCCTCCCGACCACCTGGAATGTACCTTGAACAGTGCCTGCAATACCATCAGTAAAGGTACAGAAACGATCCACAGTGTGTGTCAGTTTGTCCATCCCTGTACCCGTCCGGTCGAGAGACTGTCGCAGCAGCCCGGCTGCCTAACCACCTCCCTGTGCAAACCGCCGTCACCTCATCACTGCCCCGGGGACCCCGCTCCACCTGTGGGGAGCTGTACCACCCAAGCTGCCCGTCCATCATCCCCGGAGATCTGAAGCAGCACTGGTGATTTCACCAGACACCACAGGTGGCGTTATGAGACTTTCTTTATTATCTCCCATTTTTGTTTTTCCCCTTTATCAAGTGACCCCAGGGTACGAGCTCGGGCACATGCCACCGAAACAGCACCCCAACTCCA
Organism: Allobates femoralis; assembly: GCA_033576535.1. Taxonomy (NCBI): domain Eukaryota; kingdom Metazoa; phylum Chordata; class Amphibia; order Anura; family Aromobatidae; genus Allobates; species Allobates femoralis. The sequence continues at coordinate 72,380,449 of JARQOC010000009.1, forward strand.
CGCCCGGGTACCGAGTTCCCAAAGACGGCGGGTCATTATTATTAATAAACCCTATCATAGAGGGGGGAGCAGCTCTCAACCCTTGGATACTAGAAGGCCCTCTAGCTCATACATGGGCTACCTACTGTACATAAATCAAATAAAACACAATGCACATTTAAAAGAGGAATAGAATTACCCTGACAACAAAATATCAAAGTTTTAATTAATCTTTTGTCGAGCCCCAGGCCCTGGGGTACTCTGGTATCAGGCTCGATGGGTGTTTTCACAGGGATGTCACGGGTGGCAGCGCCTGAGCCCGCGGCCTGGGTGACACTTCAAAAAGGGGTTATGTACAGGGGATAAGAGTTTGTTGTTGTCACGTGACACCACCTGTAGTACCTGGTGATAGGTCACCAGCGCCGCCACAGTCCTCCAGAGGTCGATAGTAGTGCGGGTGAGATGGCAAAGCTCCCTACAGGTGCAGCTGGTCCTCCCGGCCAGCATTCCTGTAAGCAAATAGGTTGATGAAGATAACGACACAAAGGCAAAGTCACTCTCCTGGGTACTTTACTGTAAACGTTCAACAGCAAAATACAGAGTCCACAGTTCAGCAAGATGGTATTCAAACAGGTAGCTCTACCGGTGGCTGCAAGTGGATGCCAGGTGGTATGGTGGTACCCGTGGTATGCCTTAGTTGATGAACCAGTGTCCCTTCTTCCCCGCCTAGGATGAGTCTATACCCAATGGCTCCTTGTAGGTAGACTTGGGGCTCCCCTGCCTCGTGGTGAGGAAGCAGGCAGACCGCTCCGTCTGGCAGGGTGGCGCAGCCGGTCAACTGACCGCTGCAGCCAGTTGACGACTTCAGAGGTAGACTCTGGCCGTTTCCTCAGGTCCGGCGTTCCCGAGGTGGACTGGGGAATTCCCTGGAGTATGGTCACTCCATGCTGGGGTTCGTACTTTCTCTCTAGGGCCCAGACTCCCGCGTCAGGCAGCCTCTCTCAGGATCACCTCAGGATCCTCTCATCTTCCCTTCGGATCAGCGTAGAGCTGTCCAGGTTAACCTTCCGCTTCGCTCCACACTCCAACTCCTCCGACTCTGTCTCTGTACTATCAGACGCCCCTTATCTTACTCTGACTCAGACTTTCTGTTCCCCTTACAGGTGAATATATCTCCCTCCCGGGTAACCTCCCACTCCTATTTTAATGTGGGAGTGCAGGAATGGGTCCCACCCACCAGCCTAGGATCCACTTGCAGCTGGGGAAGATTACACCTGCAATACCCCACTGTGACGCCTGACCATGTGGGGCGCCACACTTTCAACTATTTAGAAACTTTCTCAGCAAATTTGGAATTGTCCTGGTCCAAAATGGGCCAGAGATTTATCGAATAGCCACCTAGACGTTCTCTTTTCTGCGTGGCTTTATGGTTATTACCTATTGACCTCTCATTATCGCCACATAGAATGGCAAAAGCGCAGTCAAGACTGACACAGATGAAATGCAGGAATACAAGGATCAGAGGAGAGGTGCAGACAGAACCAATATCTCAGCGCACACTGTGTAGGTGCTAGATCTTATCTATATGGCAGACTTTATAAACCATGGGCCGCTTAGATCTCCCTGTAATTGACATTCCGCCATCTTTACATCTGTACTTTTGCAAAGCTTTGATAATGATTATAACTGTCGGTCTATTATAACCCGGCCGATGCTTATCACCGGGGGCTTTTGACGTCGTGTTTGCTCAGCTTTTATTATTGGACGTCCTTGAATAATCAAATATGTGTTCAACTATGTTTTATTCTCCCAAGGAAACGGTCAATAATCTGCACCTCTTATCTCTCCCCCTTTATTACCCCGCCCGATAAAATTATTGTCTGCCAGAATTCCTAAAGAAAAAAAGTGGGAAAAGCAGCAAAAAGTAGCACAATATGGAGGGACTGAACCTCCGACCTCCGGAGGTCAAGCAGAACTTCTTACAATACTTCTAGTCTTATGTGTTTATAGGGGAACGTGTCATCTACTCCTTTCCCTGCTGCAGGTAAATCCACTTTGTCCCCAAAAAGTTGAAATAGTGTAAATGTTGGATGGACGTGAACATGCAGCTGCAGTTTCTGTGTCTGTGAGAGGGGAGATGAAGCTGCAGGCAAAGGCATCCGATTGGTGCACAGCGCATCCCCCCCACCAGGAAGTCACCACCCACTTAGGGAAAGAGAAGGATTTTCTGGCCAGATTGCATTTTGTAGACACATACAGCTGGAACGAGTAGGAACTGTAATTATTTTAATTTAGGATAGGAGACAAATATTAAAATAAGCATAATTAACAAATTTGAAACCGTACATGGGATTTGCAGATTGTGCACTTATTACATTTTCTTCCGCTTGTTAATTTGCCATAAGTACGGGGACCTTGTAAGCAGAAAATGTCAGTTTGATTGGCGGCACTGCTGGATGTTATAGGCAAGACACGACGACTTATTGCTTTCAAACATCACGAAGATGTGTCAGTGAGCAATACAGAAAAAGATCTTCACACCATGGAGTAGGGAGCATCCGGATACAGAGTGTGATAGTAGTGCAAAGACCAATGGTGTCTGGAGCACTACACAAAACAACAGAGTAGGGAAACACCAGAGGGGACAAATACAACTGAGGGCCCTGCTCGTAGGGAAGGGGGAAAGGAGACCTCCTGCACTCACCTGCGGCTGTGCTCTGATCTGCCTACTGTCAATATACAGGTTCTTTCACCCCGTCACCACGCAGGATACCTAGTTCCTCACTGGCCCTGATGTTAACCCTCAATAGCGAGATGGCCTGCAGGAGCACTAGTCCTAACCGCTGCACTAACATGAACAACAGGGAAAGGAAAGACAGGGAAACAAGACAACTTCACGCCTACTGCCACTTTTCTAGGCAACATATGGCTTGGCAACGGTCAGCTCTCCAGAATATCTTCTTCACCTCAAGTAACTAGGCCAGGATTGGACTTCAATCACCAGCAAGGAATGCTGGACCATGTGACCATATAATGGAGATGGGAGTGATTACAAAGTAGTCACACCTGGAAAGAGAACTAAGGAGCCCTGCTAGCAGCAGAAACTGACATTATGTCCTACACTGAAAACGGAAAGAAATACATTTAATAGTACGCCCCAATGCAGTAATGAGGAACAGGTTCCAAATCTGTCACAGATTCATGACATAGATGAATTGCTGTCACTCACTAAAACTGAAGGTGTGAAGTGGTGCATCTGTTATTTTGATAGTAATTGTTATTCAGTATGCATCACACTTCAGTTTTAGAAGTGACAGCAATCGTCTATTTCTGTATTAGGTTTGCAGTCCTCTCCCACCCTTGGTCAGATTTTCAATAGAGGCATTCACCAGTTAGGTGAGGACACTAGTGTAACAGGCTCAATAAATTTGATATTTAATTGGAAAGTATCACTTTTTTTTCAAAAAAAAGTTTCATTCTTTTCTGAGCCGTATACAATTCATATTTTAATTTTCATGTACCTTTTCAATAGACTCCTCTTCCCTTGTGTTTAGCGAACGGGTAATTTGCTAGTGCTCAATACAAGGGCACAGACATGTAAAAGAAGCTTCCGTACTAAGTCACGATTTTACACACTGCTGGTAAGTTTGTAACTAATATTTTTTATAGAAGCAGCACACAGTAGTGCATGTTGCAAGTGTTCTCTTTTGCAATGGGCGAGTGTGGACACTAGCTCCACTTATCAACTATCTTTTGCACCTATGATTTTTTGTATTCTTTTTTGCACACAAGAAAATATGATAACCTGGCAGGTGTGACATGCCTCGAGGCAACCTGTTGCAGCCTTGGCCTGCAGTGTCCCCACCCTGACTAGCAGAGGCGTTCAACCTTTGGAGTTTCAGTACATTTTAAGGGTTTCAGTAAATTTCAACACACATTCTGTGCCTGGAACAATGTTGGTATCTAATACTGTACACTTAGAGCAAAAAGGTGACCGACAGTTATTATGTGGCAGCATGGAAGCGTGTCCTATATGGCACTAACTCGTGACAGTTGCAAGGCTCGCCATTTATTCCAACAAGGTCCATGAAGTTGTAGTAGTGTTTGGGTGTTTCACAAGGAAAGAGATAACAGAGGTCAGGGTAGTAGTGGAATCCATAGCCATCGGGTAGGGAAAGCCAAGTTGGCATCTGCTTCATTGGGCTATGCCCAGCCTAAATCGACCACCCACCAGGCGTGTGCGTTTCAAACCCTTTGAGTTTTCAGTACATTTTAATGGTTGTTAATTTCAAACAACACATTCTGTGCCTGTGAATAATGCTTGGTCATGCTAATACTGTAACAACTTAGGAGTCAAAAAGTGTGACCGACAGGTTATTATAGTGGCAGGTTTCCATTGCAGACAGCCGTGTCACTAAGTAGTGGAAACATCTTCAACTCTGCTACAAAACAGTTTTTGCAAGAGATCATCGCCATTTACTTGCCAGAAAGGTCAAGAAGGCAGTAAAGAGTGAATTGGGTGTTTCTTCAAGGAAAGAGATTAGAGGAGAGGTCGGGTCAGTAGTGGCTAATTTACCAATTATAAAAGCCCAGTCTGGTAGGGAAGAGGCAGAGTTGGCATCTGCATTTGTAGCAAGGTGGGCTTATAGTCACCAAAGCCTGAAAAGATCTGAACCACCCCCAAGGCCGTGGGGACTCGGATCCCGGGCATTGATCAAGGTTGCTGTCACTGGTGGCCGGTGCCCGGGGTCGTGGCCCTGGTGGTCGCTGAAAATTGTGTAAAATAAAATAAAAGAATAAAATAAAGTTTGTGATGCCACCTAAGGTATCTGGTAAGGTTACCAGTGCTGCTTTCAGACCTCCGGGAGCGATGATGTTGCAGCCAGATGGTGTTGCTCCCCGTATTTGGAGCAGGATCCCCAGGGCAGAGATGGATAAATGGATTTCTCGCTGGAAGGCGAAGACAAATAGAGGAAAAGAGGAGGAAGGAGTTAGTAGGCCAGAGTGAGCCGAGAGGTAAAGACACCAGAAAGACAAGAGACACATCCCGATGGGATTGGACTCCCTGGAGACGCAGAATCCACAGAGTCATAGAAACCATGGAGAGAAAGCTCGCCCATAGCCGACATCCCAGGGGAGTGTGAGGAAAGAGACCGGACCGGTATCACCGGGTCCAAGGAACACGGCAACACCGACCAACTACCGGCAGAGTAGTTTTCCTTATTTGGGCTGGAATCACAAGGGTTAGATGGAGCCTGGTAATGCCTTGTAAGATAGGGTTACTATAGGCTAGGCACACATGAGTGTCAGCTCTGAGGGAAGCAGATTCCATACCGGCTTCCCAGAAACCGACGGGGAGCTCTAATTCCAGGTTGGAGTACCCAACACAAGGGTTGGAAGCACAGCAGCAACCACGGGGACCCACAAGGATCCGAGCTGCCGCTATACAATCCGGAGGAAGAACAAGAGAGAGAACAGCCTGAAAGGACACTTAGAAGGAGTGAGGGGTCTCAGAGTGACAGCTTGGCTGCAGAGGGCTTAGGCTGGTTTCACACTGCGGTCAGATCAGGTCAGGTTTTGTGTTTCAAAACCAGGAGAGGAACTTGCAGAGAAAAAGTATAATTGAAAGATTGACTCCTGTTCTAGGTTTTGGAGTCACTCCTGGTTTTGGCACACAAAACCTGACCTGATCTGACCTGATCTGACCGCAGTGTGAAACCAGCCTTAGTGTTACCGGAGTTAACTGACTGTAACTTGTGTTGAGAACTGTACTGAGAATTGCTGTGAACTGTTTTGAAGGCTGACAAGTAAACCCGTGAACCCTGCCTGAGTGTCCCTGTTTGATGCCAGGTATATTGAACTTTGCATACCTTTTTTCCTGTCAGGAGCAGTCCGACCCGTGGCGGGCTCATCCATCTGGTTGCAGCCCCATCATCCATCCATCCTCCTGGCAGAGCAGCGCTGCAGCGGTGGTCCCATCATTGACCACAACCCGTGGTGTGCGTCACGACAAACTTTATCCATTGTATATATCCCCTTTTACTTGTGAGAACCCGGGACACGGTCCGGACCAGGACCTCCGTGGCATCCCCAGCAGTACCCCGGTCCAGTACCAACTACCCCGTCCCAGTGGCCTCCACACGTTCACATGAAAATATGATGTGCCCTGCCATCCAATCAGAGCGGTTGCCACCGCTGATCTCTTCCTCCCTGCCGCCTCCGCTATTCTCTTCATCCCTGCCGCTGCTGGTTAAAATAGCCGGCGGGAAAGCCAGAGTCGCCCTGCTAATTCAAATGATCAGCTGATGACCGGATGCTCACGTTTCAGGTGATGATTCCCTCGTCACAGTTCCGCGCCTGAGGCTGTGGGGCCCGGTGGTCAGATCAAAGGGGATATTAAAGGATGGGGATGATTCTTGTTTGTTGTGACGCCACCTGTGGGAGTCCGGTGAATGCAGCGGCGCTGCTGGGCCCTTTGGGGGATGTGCGGCAGCTTGATGGGATGCTCCCCACAGGATGAGCAGGAGTGCCGGGGGCCAGGAGCTGCACCAGATGGAATACGGCAGCTCGGGTAATTGCTGAACAGAGTTAGTAACAGTTTTGAAGAAAGGCACGGACACCAGATTCCTCTGTAACGGGTCTTTACTGTAACGGTTGGTTTGGTACACGGTATACAGTCTTAAGTAACGGACCGGGTGGTCTCAGCGGTGACTGGTTTTAGTCCAGAGCTCCACGGTGTCCCTGACTCACCGCGGCCGGCTGACTCCGGTTTAGACAGGCGATTCTTCTCCTTCCTTGTCACGGGTGGACCGCGCCTGCCGGTAGTGGGGCCCGGTGTAGTGCAGATCAAAAGTGAAGACGTCTTGCGGGAACAGATTAAAGGGGTTTTAATTTGTTTTCTTCATGACGCCACCTATGAGTAGTTCGGTAAGGGCTACCGACGCTGCGGAACCCCCGGGGGATGGACAGCAGCAAGATGTTACGCTCCCCACAGGCTGAGCGGTGATCCCCGGGGGCTGGAGCTGCTCAAGATGTTGTGCGGCAGCTGCGTTTACCTTCTAGTTAATGACGGACAGTTCATAAGGAATCACGGACACAGACAGTCTCTATAACGGTCTTTACTGTAACCAGCAGGCAATACATGGTATACAGTGGTTGAGTAGTAGACCGGTGTGGACTCAGCAGTGATGGTGTCCCTTAGAAATCCGTAGTGCTCCTCCTAGCTAAGTGGTTGCCAATGTCGCCCAGGAATACCAGATCGGGTACGGGGAGGCTGCTTCAATGCCCTATCCATGCTGTACGTTCTGGATGTTTTGGGGAGCCTTGGGTCCCTCAGTGGGTACACCGCTGGTTAGACGACTGGAAATTGGCTGTTGGTGGGGTGCTCCTGTAAAGCTGATCCTCCACTCTTCTGGTTCGCGTAGCAGAGGTGAACTGCTGCCAGCTTCGGTACCAGTGAACCGGCTGTGAGTTGTGGGCACGGGAGTCTTTTGGGAACCCGTGTAGATATGCCCAATCCCGGTGGTTAAGGCCTCAGGTGCTGACACCCGACCGGTGACGGCCCAGGGGCCCGCACGGGGTGCGGAGCCCCCGCTCCTCTCCTCGTTCTAGTCTGCTCTCGTCAGGTTCTAGACTCCTTCTCAAGACCATGTGTCTGTTCTTCTGCACTACCCTAGCACTCCGCCCACCAGGACCTAGGATTGGCCCTCTATTCTAGGTGATGTATGCTGGGTTGGATTTCTAAATTAACCAGGTCATTGCTGGGTCAGAGAATATTGCGGCTGCATTTGTGGCTGCAATACCCTCCTGTGACGCACTCGTTGCGGGGCGCCACATCCCTCCTTTATCTAACCTTTCTATACTAGTTGCCGTTGTTGCCTTAGTGCACCAGTTAAGAGTACTAGGGAAACTTCTATTGGAATCCTTAGCTGGCGCAAGAACAGCTGGTCCTGTGTCCCAAGGGTGGGTACCCTGCTGGTAAGACGGCTAGGTTGCGGCTGTTGAGAGGTGCTCCTAAGAAGCTGTTCCTTCACTCCGGTTTCTGCAGAACAGTGATAGACATCTGTTCGCCTCGGGCCCGGTGTCTGGTGAAGTTGGGCACGGGTATGTTTTAACCCGCTCAGTAGTTGCCCGTGTTCCGGTCTGGATCACCGCTTAATGGTGCCCAGCCGGTAAGTTAATTTTTAGGGCTGCACGGAACTGTGCAGATCCCTGCTCCTTCTTCCTTTTTCCTCCTTCCGACTCTCTTGCTGTTCTAACTTCCCTCACACACTACACCTTACACTCCTCCCTCCAGGACCTGATTGGCCCTCTACCTCTAGTGTGTTGTGTGGTTTATGGAGCTCTGGGTTTAACCATTTCATCACTGAGACGGAAGATATTACATCTTCTGTCAGGGATGCAATACCTTCCTTGTGACGCACTCGTTGCGGGGCGCCACAGCACTTCTGACAGGTGGGGTGCCAGACTGATTTTGCTGCATTTTTCAGTCACAGGATGCAGAATATTTCTGCACCAATTCTGTAGACAACTCCAAAAATATTGTGTAGGCAAAGTGCAAAGACACAGTGAGAACGTGACCCAAGATATCCAGGTGCAGATCCATGAAGAGGCTAGATGCATCCCATACACTAACAGGTGTAGAGGAAGAAAGGAGCCCGGGGTACGGAACGAGATGTAGATCCCCATACGCCCGCATCTGGCTAGACAGAGGGGCTGGTGGACGAAACAGGGACCTGGCCCTGAACACGGCGCAGATGCTTCATGCCCCAACTGTTGAACCGGAGACCCCAAGTTCCTAATGGGAGCTGTGGCCAAACACCCGACATAACTTGGGGAAGGTGGCTGAACTAGGGGGCAGTGCCTGGAAGGAGTACAGCAGAGCACCCGTAGCTGTCGTTACCTGAGCGCTGTACTGCATTGGCGCTGAGAGGAGTGCCAAGACGAACATATAGCGTGAGAGAACCACCAGAGACAGAAACACCTATTAAGAGAGGAAGGAACACCAACCGAGGCTCGACTGCACAGTCCCGATTCTGGAGACAACACTGAACCGGAGGTTGGCAACGGAAGTACCCGGCAGCCATGCTGAAACTACTGAGTAAAAGTAACAGAATTCCAGCTGTGGTGTGTGAGACTTTCTTTAGCGGCAACCACCGGCCACAGAGGCCGCATGAGACACCGAGGTGCTGATTACCTAACGAACATCTGCCAAGGTACGAACTAATTCCTCCGTCCTGCTGCCCAGGGGATCGCGCTCCACTTGCAGGGAGCAGAACCATCCAAACTGCCGGTCACCGTCCCCAGAGGTTTTGAAACAGCGGCAGCCGTCCTGCCCGCATACCGCAGGTGGCATCAAGAATACCCCTTTCCCTAGTCATCCCCAGTCATCTACCACCGTTAATTAAATGACACCGCCAGGGTCACAGGACCGGGTCTCGGCCCCAGTATGTCCTTGTGCAAAGAACCAAGAGTGAAGAACAACAGCTGCCCGGTCACAAAGTACCCCCGACCCTGGAGTGGTCATGTCAAATACACAACATAAAGCCTATCCGAAAGGAATGCATATAGTACTATAGTACTATATATGGCATAATGTGCCAACCCCAGGGTCTCCAGAGTAATACAGCAAAGGTTCAATAAAAGGAATAAAGAAAATATAAATAGGCATCCGATTCCGACATTTTGCAGGATCAGTTTGGTCTCGCTCCCCCTCCTCTCTGCCTCCTGTCATCTCGTTGTCCCCCATCTGTCCCCCTGTTGTCCCCTGCTGTCCCCTCTCCTCTTCTCCCCGCTCCTCCTGTCATTCCAACATAAAAAATCTTTATTCTCACCTTCCAGCGCTCCCCCGGTGTCTCCATCAGCTCCCGATCGGTTTTACAGGACCTGCGATGATGTCAGAAGCATCATTGGGTCACATGAGCGGTTACCACGGTTACAGCTGATCGGGTTGTGACATCATCACAGGTCCTGTTTACCGAGCGGCTGCAGATGGAGACGCCAGGGGAGCACTGGCAGGTGAGAATAAAGATTTTTTATTTTAAACACTTGATTTTAGTTATATGTGAATTCCAAATGTATGTATATACTTCGCGGAAGTGAAATTAGGCGGCACACAATATGTTTTAGAGTACTGAGCATGTACTGAGCATGCTCAGTACACTAAAATCGGGTCCAAGGAGACATCAGATGTTTCCTCGGACCCTGCTCCATAGGGCCCCATGTTAAAGTGATTGGATCGGATTTGGCATAATTGCCATCCGATTTGCCTCTGCTCCGATTCTCTCCGATTTTTTTCAGGAGCCAAAATCGCAGCAGTCTACAATTTTTGCTCCTGAAAAAAAAATCAGACAGGATCCGACCCGATCCCAATTGGATAACATGGGGGCTGATTCGGATCCGATGCTGTCCAATTTTCATCGGACAGCATCGGATTTAACTTAAACACATTGTGAATCCAGATAAATATTATTTATACACTGGAGCTAATCAATTAAGGGGAAACCTTACCTTCTCTATAAGATCAGGCTTATGGGGCCGTCACACGCATCAATGTCGTCAGTGAGATGATCTCTGACGACATTGACTGATGATCGCTGGTGAGCTGTCACACAGGCAGACTCACCAGCGATCATTTTACCTGCGACATTGTGGAAATGATTTCTATATCGTTTCCACGATGTCTGCAGGCTGGTATCCAGGGTAAACTGTGGGTAACTAGGCAGCGTGCGCTGCCTAGATACCTGATGTGTACCTTAGTTACCAGCCTTCTCCACTCACCGGCTGGTATCTAAGGTACACATCGGGTATCTAGGCAGCACGTGCTGCCTATTTACCCACAGTTTACCCTGGATACCAGCTCCCAGTGTTTCCTGAGAGGCGCTGGGAGCTGGCTCATCGCATCTTCCGGTGTCACACACAGCGATGCTGCGTGTGCACCGGGCGACCATCGTCAGCTTTTAGAACAGATTCTAAAACCTGACAACCACAAACCAGCGATTTATCGCTGGTTGATTGAGCATGTCACACGCGTCAATATCGCTGCAACGTCACGTGCAGCAGTGATCGTGCACGCGATATTGACGCGTCTGACTGCCCCATTAGTCAATTGTGTTAATGTGAAACCAGCCTTACATAACATGGGAGTCCATGTATCTCAGATCCGCTATAAAATCAGATCTGTAAAACGGACCTGATTTGCTGTACTGCGCATGCTCAGAAGCAATGTGCAGCCCTATGTCTGCTGATCCGTGGAAAACATGGATCTGTGGGCATCTGTTGAAATTCAAGGATCTCCACGGAGAGCACAAAATCGTGATGTGAAGGCAACCTTAAAAACCCTCATCAAATATTGAAACACTGAGGTAAACAAACCCTTAGGCCTCATTCACACATCCGTGCCTCCGGCACGCATGCGGTCCGTGCCGACGCATTCCAGAGGCATGCACATACGGCGACACATGTTTCACTATGGTCCTGTGCACAGTTCTGTTTTTCGGCACAGACCGTGTCGCCGTGTGGAGCATATGCATGTCCGTTTTTTTTGCAGACACACTGACTGCTTTTGCCGTGAAACGTCCATGCACATGGATGTCATCCATGTTACATCTGTGTGCACGGACCACGGACAAAAGATACAAGGCTAAAAATAAAGAATGTTATACTCTCCTCGCTCCAGCGCTGACAGTTCCTCTCTCTTTTGATGCCGCTCATTAGGCTCATGAATATTCACTTCACTGAGCCTGACAGCGGCCTGGAAATGACAGGAGCAGCGCTGCTGGAGATACACGGATAGCACACGGACTGCACCCATTGAGTCACACGTCCATGACACATGGGTTTACTCCACCGTCCCCAAACGGCCTTGCTTCACAGATCCGTGGTGACACGGATGTGTGAAAGAGGCCTTAGGCCCCATTCACACACTGATGTTTTTGCTGCGTATTTTTATGGTGGGTTTACACACACCAATTTATCTGTTCAATATCTGAACCAATCTCTGGTTGCAGTGAAATCATGGATACATTGCTCCATGTTGTACACAGCCACAAAATGGAGCAATGTATCCATGATTTCACTGCAACCAGAGATTGGTTCAGAGATTGAACAGATAAATTGGTGTGTGTAAACCCACCATAAGGCCGGTTTCACACGTCCGTGTTACCACGAACGTGTGGAACAAGGCCGTTTGGGGGCGGGGCATAGACCCATGTGTCACGGCCGTGTGACACGATGGGTGCTGTTAGAGTGCTATCTGTGCATCTACGGATAGCACACGGACAGCCTGTCACCGCATACTCACCTCGCTCCAGCTCCTCTCACTTCTGGGCTGCTCTTGGGCTCAGTGAAGTGAATATTCATGAGCCTAATGAGCGGCACTGGAAGTGAGAGGAGAAGCAGCGCTGGAGCGAGGGGAGTATGAAATTGTTTATTTTGAAGCTTTTTCCTTTTGTCCGTGGTCCGTTGCACACAGATGTCACAGTGTGAACATCCGTGTGCAGGACGTTTGGACAAAAAAAGGGTCCGTGGCTCCACAAAAAAACGGACTTGTCGCCGTGTGGAGGACACGCATGTGCTCCACACGGAGACACGGTCCGTTCGGAAAACACGGAAATGTGCATGGGTCTATAGGGGATCGTGTGTCCCCGTATTTCCGTGGCTATGGCATGTGTCGGCACGGACATGTGAATGAGGCCTAATAGAAACAAGTGCTCCACTTATATGTTTAATCACCCACTCCTGGTTTGTGATGAGCTTGTGCTTAAAAATACGCAGCAAAAAAAGCAGTGTGTGAATGGGGCCTTAAATACAGAGGTAAACAACTCACCAAATACTGCATGTGTGAATGAGGCCCTATTCAGCACGAGACAGGCTCTGAAGGCCACACCAACTTATCTGTCCAACTTCTGACCAACTTACTGGTTGCAGTGAAATCATGGACACATTGCTCCATTTTGTTGCTGTGTACAAATGGAGCAATGTATCCATGATTTCACTGCAACCAGTAAGTTGGTCAGAAGTTGGACAGATAAGTTGGTGTGTGTAAAGTGGCCTTCAGGTGCAGACAGTCTTAATGGTGGGTTTACACGCCACGATATCGTTTCGATATCGCAACTCAATGGCGCGGGAGCGCGCAATTAGTGCACGTTCCTCCCGCATCGCATTGAATGTTTACACGCTGCGATATCGTATTACAACGTCCGTGCGATGTCTCCGCCTCCCAACCCAGGATCGCATAGTTAACATGGGAGTGAATGGGTGACGTATGAAATCGCATCGTAATTGGGCGTTTACACAGCACGATCCGGCTTCAATCGCTATGCAATATCGAGGCATTGAATAGCACGCTCATTCGATCCCCGATATCGCATTGACATCGTTCCTGCATCGTATTGGACGTTCACACCATACAACGCAGGAACGATATCGGCTCCAACGATCGAATCACGTGACTTTTCATTGAAATTGTACTGCGATATCACGACGTGTAAACCCGCCATTAGGTTTTGCTGGGACTTGTAGTGCCACCCGTCCAGGGAGTATTGATGATTCTGCAGAGCAGCTAATCAGCAGGTGTAATTACCTCCCTGCTGTGACCTATGGGGCGGCACCACACCCTATATGACCCCATGCAGGAGGTTGGCAGCTCTCAGCTGTGAGTGATCTCTGATCCTGGTCTCTGTGTGCAGGCTTTGGTTATAGAATAATTATACCTGGCCTTGGACTGTTTGCCTGATAATTTTGACTCTATTCTCCTGATTCAGAGTAGGTTTGTTACCTGATTTTGTTTACTACTTTCCTTCTTTGTTTTGATTGAGTCAGTTAATGTCTCTGCCATCTTGCTCTACTGGCCAGCAGCTAATTTAACTAAGGATCCCTGTTGTAAGTACAATTCTCTCCATAGGAGTTAATGGGTAATGCCTGGGGTTTCTCTGATTTATAACTAGAAGTTAGTGTACCATCTCTCTGGACCACTTCCATGCTGGGGTTAAGGTGAAGCCCAACTGGTTCATGACTCTGTAGAACTACTCCAACTTCGGGGAGCCTTTTGGGATGAACCTGCAGAGAGAGAGCGAAGGGTGTGTGTGTGTCCGTCAGTCACTCTAAACTCCCCATAATGGACTTTCTTTTCAGTTTTAGGGCTCCTGTGACACCCTGGACTTTATAGTGGTAGCAAGTGAAGGCCTCAGTCTTCAAGAACGTCTTGGTATAGTCTCCTCCAGTTCCCATTGACTTGCCCATGTCTCTACAATCACTCTGGTGAGCAATGCTTTGCCAACTTGGCCCACTACCTACTTGTGCCTACAACACTTGCTGTGACGCCCATGTCATGATTGAAATGACCCTGACCCAGACCTATTTACAGCAGCGGGTCAAGAGAAGTGGGGACTTCATCTCTACTTGGTCAAGACTGGATGTCCAACGCCTGACCGAGAAAGCCGCCTCCAGAGAAGCTCCAGCACCTAGGTGGGCATCCCGAGACCCACCTAGGTGCACAGGTATTTCCTTATGCTGAAAAATATATTTAGTGCCTTATGTTCACTTCTGTGGCTTTTGTCCTTGATTGAGCTTTCTACTTCACCCTTAAGTGGACCTGTCAACCCCCCCCCCCCCCCCCCCCCCCCGCTGCATGGTAAAGTAAACGCAGCACTGAATGAAGCATGTCTTCTGCATTTAGGGAGTGGGTCCCCCATGTCTCTAGCCACCCTGTACCCCAATAGGTACTTTATAAAGCTTACAGCTAACTAGCCCAATGGGTGGGATCTTATTACCAGCTCTTTGCCGCTGGCACAGTCCTCACTCCTCCTCCGTGTATATTCAACCCCTTGTATGTCAATGCTGCCGCCTTCTCTTCTGCCCTCAGCTTCTCCTGTGCTGTCAATCACTCTGCTGCACAAAGCGGCATTGCGTGACACCAGCGGCAGGGCTTTATTCAAACAGCAGGGCGGGAATCTGGCGGCAGATTGTCCCAAGTAGCAAAAAACCTCATTTTACTTCTGCCTAAATTGTTTGCTAATATTGTCTCTGCCACCAATACTGCACCTCATCTAGGGTGTGATGAAGTTTCTAAAGGGCCTTTCACATCAGCGTTTTCGCTGGTGTGCGGCAGATTTACCGGATCTGCCGCCTAATGGCTGCCCTTGTGGGCCGATCTGGCAAGCCCAATGCATTGTCTATGGGGCTTGCAGTCCAGTGCGGCAAGTGTGGTTACACCGGTTCTGCCTGATGCCGCACTTCTGGCCGTGAAAGAAAAGCTGCAAGCGGCTTTTATTTTTCATTTTTTTTCAGCCAAAATCCCTAACTTTAAATCCACTTGTATAAGTATCCAATATATTTAAAAAAAAAAAACCTCTGGTGTTTTTGTATTCAAGGACAAGCACTTCTAAACTGACGTGGGTGTTTCTCTATCAATTGAATTGGCAGATTTAAAGCAAAATATTTGAGTGTTTTTTGGCATTGAATATATTAGTCTGAACTTGCAAACTACACCCCAAAAATATTTTAACTGTCAAGTGAAGGTGCGTGGTGGTTACTGTGAACATGTCCAAAAATGTACTATATCACTTTCTATAGCGAGTCTCAGTTGACCTGAAAGCACCTGTAGTACAAATCACTTCTTTCTCATTGAAGTCAATGGGATACTTTGTAAGGAGGGGGGTGCCAAATCTGCCCTCAAACCACAAGTTTTTAAAAAGCATCAATTATTTTAAACACTCTAAATTGCATTGAAATGTTGACATTTTCTCTCCTCCTGGGGGGGGGAGCTTATACACGAGTATTTACAGTAACTCACTATTAACTTGCATGGCTAAAGGACCTGTGTGATGTAACAATCATGTGACTATAATGTTATAGGGACTTGGCTCTGCCTATTGTAGTCATATGGTTGACATCACAGAACATGTTGGGAGACCTGATATCATAAGCAGGGGCGTAACTAGAACTGGCAGGGCCCCATAGCAAACTTTTGAACGGGGCCCCCTCCAAGACACACCCCCTCCAAGACACCCCCCCCCCCCCCCAAATGACACGCCCCTTCAAGACGCACCCCCTTACAGGCCCCAGCAGTATATACAGCAGCCCCAGTGGTATACAGCAGCCTCAGTGGTATATACAGGCCCCAGCAGTATTACAGCAGCCTCCGCAGTGGTGGTATATGCAGGACCCCTGGTGGTGGTATATACAGGACCCCTGGTGGTGGTATATACAGGACCCCTGGTGGTGGTATATACAGGACCCCTGGTGGTGGTATATACAGGACCCCTGGTGGTGGTAGTGTATACAGGACCCCTGGTGGTGGTAGTGTATACAGGACCCCTGGTGGTGGTAGTGTATACAGGACCCCTGGTGGTGGTAGTGTATACAGGACCCCTGGTGGTGGTGGTGTATACAGGACCCCTGGTGGTGGTGGTGTATACAGAGCCCCCGGTGGTGGTGGTGTATACAGAGCCCCCGGTGGTGGTGGTGTATACAGAGCCCCCGGTGGTGGTGGTGTATACAGAGCCCCCGGTGGTGGTGGTGTATACAGAGCCCCCGGTGGTGGTGTATACAGAGCCCCCGGTGGTGGTGTATACAGAGCCCCCGGTGGTGGTGGTGTATACAGAGCCCCCCTGCTCTCCATTACCTGCAGCAGGCAGTCGCGCTGATCGCAGCCACAGCCTGTCATGTAGTGACGCTGTAGCCGGCGATACAGGAAATAGAGCGGCGCCGGCTACAGCCCACATGACAGGCAGATCAGCGAGACTGCCCGCCGGTAATGGAGAGCGGCGGGGGGGACGCAGCGCGGCAGCAGTAATGGAGGCAGCGGTCAGGGGGCCCCGAGGATAGCGTGTGGGGGCAGCGGTCAGGGGCCCCCTAAGCCCCCCTTGTATGACATGTGGCGCTCAGGGGACCAATGGGCCCCCCTTTCCGTCCGGGCCCCCCCTACAGCACCCAGGGGGTATGGGGGCGGGACTTAGTGGGCGTGGCCCCAAAGTGTAGGGGCCCGCCGGGCCAGTCCACCCCTGTATCTGTATCGCAGGCGCAGCTGCCGGTATAGCAGCGGCTGCGTAGCGGCGCTGGGTCCGGGCCCCCCACTAGCGCCGGGCCCCAAAGTGACCGCTACTGCTGCTATGCCGGTAGTTACGCCACTGATTATAAGGCTGAAATGTTAACTATTAACCTGCCAAACAATCTCCATCCTCCAAGCTGGAGACTGACTGACTGTCTCATTACATAAGGAAATGTGAAAGAGTTATATGGTTCTCTTCCACCATTACATACAACTTGTGGCAGCCAGACAACAGGGGCGCCACACTTGCATCATCCACCAGTTTATCTAATCTGTTAATGACTTAAGTGGCCTCTGTATGACACTGGCTTATTCCTCTGATCCACCACATGTTCTGTAAGGGTGCCATTGCACACAGCGATGTTCCAGTGATGCCAACAATGACTAGGTTCGCTGGAGCGTTGCTGTGTGGTCGCTGAGGAGCTGTCAAACAGTCAGATCTCCTCAGCAACCAGGGAGCCGACCTCCACATCGCTGGGTAAGCGGGAGGACGCTGGTAACCATGATAAACAGCTGGTATCTAGTCACTGCTTAGTTACCTGGTGTTGATCATGGTTACCCGCCTGTGAGGTCACTGGTCTATCGCTGTCACACGCAGCGATGTGTGCTGACTAGCTGGAGACCAAGGACCAAAAAAGTGGTCCTGAAGAATGTAGTGATCAGTGACCTCCCAGCAGGGTCCTGATCGCTGCTGCTTTTCACACACAGCAAAATAGCTGGCGAGGTCGCTGTGTGATGTACCCCCTAAGTAAGTGTTTATCATATCGTGAAGATCAGATCTTTCTCCACAATCTCAAATTCAAATGAGCCTTATTTGCAGGACTAAGTACATATTAGTATGGCCAAAATAAATAGGGGAAGGGGGTGGGAGTAAGGAGGCATATAGAGGTCCAGGATATATCAAGATCCTTTTAGAGGGTAGGGGCATGTCCAGGGTGGGGTATAGAAGTCTATGGGTAACGTTACACGTCGCGACATTGCATGCAATTTCACTTGCAATTTGCTGGTTGCAGTGAAATCATGGACACATTGTTACACTTGTACACAACAATGTGTCCATGATTTCACTGCACCAGCAAATTGCCAGTGAAATTGCATGCAATGTCGCGACGTGTAATGGTACCCTATGACATACCAGTGCCTGCCACAGACTAAGAGGAGACTAACCTATTGCACTGCTATGGCTGCTGCACTTTCCTCAAACACCCCCCCCCCCCCCCCCCCTCTTGAAGCGCGTGTCACTCACTGCAGAGTATTTGGGGCACCTCAGCAACAAGTGGTCCTCATCGTCCACAGCCTCCTGGGGGCGCTGCTGGCACAGTCTGATCTCTCGGGGCTTCTAGTTCTGTTGGTGCTGCCCGGATTCGATGAGTAGGCTGTGGGCGCTTGGTCTGTACTGGCTCAGGATCTGTCGCTCTTTGCGTTTTCCAGTTTCTCTAGGTATGGCGCCAGTTTGTACTCTCTGTAGTTTCTGGTATATCGTCAGTTTCTGTGATTTGTTTTGTCGTTCCTCCAGATGCTGAGAGATTTCGCTTTGCCTTTGTATACCTCTTCTGGATTTCACCTTTTTGTCGGGCCATGTGGGTTGGTGGCTTGGTCAGGCTGTCTTTGGGTACTTTGTTGGAAGGCTTCCTGGTGCAGGAGGGCTTTGTGATGGTAGAAGTTGGGACTACTGCTTTGTAGATTAGCCTTGAATGACAGCGCCTTCTTCTGGATCACTAGGTGTAGCCGGAATCTGCCCTGCTCTGCTCGGCAGGTGCTGTTTGTGCTCCAATGCACTTGGGGAAGATGCTTGCAGAACTCTAGGAGGAATATTTCAGTTGGCTCAGTGTCCCACTTTGTGCAGTTTGAGTATGAGACTTGGCCCGAGACCTCAGTGCTATACAGAAGGATTGGGGCAATGGAGTCAAAGATCTTTAGCCTGACTGTTACTGGTGCCTTAGGGATACAGACAGCTTTAGATACCTTGTCTTTCAGTAATGACTTGCTTTAAGCTCCCTGCTTGGCTGTATTCTAGGCCCAGGTAGGTGTACTTGTTGCTTTCTGTAAGTGTTCAGTTGTCTATTGTAAAGTGAGGATGCCCAGCAGATTTCTGCTTTCTTTTCTGGAACGCCATATTGGTTTTCTTTATTAGATATTAATGTTTCCATCAGTGGTCAGGTAGGCGCTTTCCCTTCCTGTGCTTGCATTGAGGTCTCCGTAGAGGAGACCGTTGCCCAGTGTCTGGTAATGGGCTGCTTCAATTTTTAGGGTCTCAAAGTTGTCTGGGTTGAAGTATTGAGTCTCTGGAGGGGCTATGTACGCTGCACACAGGTAGATGTTGTCCCGAGAGGTGAGGATGGAGCGTCTTATTCCTATCCAGATGTGGCTGTCTCCTCTTCACGGCTAATATGTTCATGGAGCTCCTCTTTGTACCAGACTAATATTCCCCCTGAGTTCCGGCCCCCCCCCCCCCCCTTTTTTTTTTTTTCTTTTCTTTTCTTTTCTTTTCTTTTCTTTTCTTTTTTCTTTTTCCTTAGTCCATGTTTCAAGGAGTATCTGTTCAGTCTTTGATTTATCGTCTGGGTCGTTTGTCTTTCATCCGAAGGCAGAAGTATGCAGGCCCTGGATGTTCCAGCTACTAATGATGAGGGTTGACATGGTGTAGCTGTGTACCTTGTAATGTACTTCCTTGCATACAATATCTTGGATTGCTGACTGGTGACCTTGTTGTAGGTAATTGGTCCAGTCACGAGTTCCTTGCACACAGAACTGAGCATGGTCTTTTATTTCTGGCAGGTCACTGCTCTGCTTCACTCTGTGGGGTGGGTGGTGTCTTCCATGGCTTGTCTCTCATGGGCTTGTTTTACATACAGGTTGCAGGTTCTAGTTTGAGCATATTCTATTTTTAGGTCTATTAGTTGTTGGTGCTCTTTCTACTGGTTTTCGGGTTTGCATGGGCTCTTGATCCACAGACTGAGTACTATGTCATTAAGTTCTTTGCAAGAAGGCTGACTCCTTGGTTATTGAGATGTTTGTCATACAGGTGGTGGTTTATGATGGGGATCTTGTGCCAGGGTGATGTCTAGCGTCATGGTGACTGTGGCTGATGGCTCTCTGACATCTTGTGTGATGTGTTTCAGGGAATCTCTTCTTGGCAGCAGGAATGAGAGGATAATTTTACTGCCCGGAAATTGTGTGTGTGTGTGTGTGTGTGTGTGTGTGTGTGTGTGGCCTTTGCTAGCTGGAATATTTGTCCTGCTGGTGTTGGTCCTGGACATTCTTGGTGCCTGTGGATGATGTGGTTTGGGTTGGTGAAATATGGATCATTAATTACTGCTGTTGCTTGTTTTATACTTAAGCAGGGGATTTTAGAAACCCTTTTTCCAGGGAAAGTCGTCTTGTATTCAGGTATTTTCCATTGGAGTCTAATCAGGACTATATCAGGACATGGTTGTTGGCTGCTCTGAGAGCTTCAGTTTTGCTTGATGCTCTGTTGTAGTGTTGTGGCCTGCTGTGTTTTGACTTTGATGCTCTGGCTCATGCTGGTGTGTGTTTTTATATTTTCTGGTTTTGCTCTCAATATTTATGCAGTTTAGGTTAGTGGTGATGTGGCTGTTGGCTCTCATTGTCTTCACCGATCTTCCCTGGGCCCCCCTCCTTGTTAGGGGTGGTGTCGGCTCTTTAGGTTTGCTATTTCTCCTTTTAATTTAGCATTTTCTTGCTGTAGATCATATATTTAACGTTTGATTTCCTGCATTGCTGAGTCCAGTACACACTTCAGTCTGGTTACCACTGTAGCTGTGGGGTCATTTGTCTGACTTTGGATCGTTCTTTAATCAGTGTAAAGTCCCTCTCCTGCTCAGACGGGCATGCTCTAAGGGTCTCCAGTGAGGGGAGTGCATTGTCAGGGCTCTCAGCTGCAGGGGGGGTCCCTGGTGGGCCTCTTTGTAGTATGTAAGGACCCATTACTCTGCCTACATGCTGGCTGTACTACTTTGTTTGGGCTTTGACTTTAATATGATGGAAGATTACCTCAAAAACTGGAAGGTTTTACCTCCTTGCCCTGGATGATTGACAATTGTGCCAGGGTGGTATAAGATAACTTCCCCCCCCTCCTGCTGATGTGGTTTTTTTTTTTTTTTTTTTTTTTCTTTAGATGTTCTTATAGTATTTGCACATGGCTGTGCCAGGCATCCAGCTGTTCAGTATAGAAGATGTAATTTGTTTATCAGTAAAGTCTAACAAAAACGTTTCTGGTTCATCTGATAGTTTCGTTGCCCTTTAGACTTTGATGTTCTTGATGTATCTGGGATGTTATCTCCATGATCTGTAGCCCCTGCCATTTGTTGTCTCTGCAGTGCTGATTTCTACAGGGGGCTCAGTTATAATGCTGGGATTCTCATTGTCCAAGTGTTTCCATATTGCTTTTTATATTGCTTGTTTATCTGGAGAGATTCTATAAGGTTTTGATTCTATAGGGTTTGGAGATGCAGAAAGGCTGCCTTCACACTTGCAGATGCATCTGCAGCGTTTGCAGATGCATCTGCAAGTATCGGCATGCAGACCGCGCCCCTAAAGTTTATAATAGGGCGCACCGCGGTCTGAAAGCTCATTCATTCCTGTATGTGAAGCGTCCGCAGGCGGATGCCTGCTGACAGATCACACTCTCCCGCCCGCACCATGGACGCAACATCTCGCGTCCATGGTGCGGCGGGAGAGTGTGATCTTCAGCAGGCATACGCCTGCGGACCGCTTCACATACAGGAATGAATGAGAGCTTTCAGACCCCGGCCGCGGTCTGCATGCTGATACATCTGCAAAACGCTGTAGATGCATCTGCAAGTGTGAAGCCAGCCAAAGATGGTCTTGCCTCTTGCTGTTCAGCTCTGGAGTCGGTCAGCTGTGGTAGTCTGTTACTTGAAGCCTGTGCTGTGGGACAGATCTTCCTTATCTGCATTCCTCGTTTTTATTTTTCTTGGATGGATCTTAGTCCTGCTTGCTTTTGCCTTTTGTGGAGCCAGTATATTCCAAAGTTCTGTCTTACAGGTTGCCCATTACAAGGTATAAATTGCTTGATTTCAGGAGTGCATGTCACATGCAGCTTACTCCTAGGACTGGTGGGCGGGATCTCTCAATCTGCATCTAGTAGACTTGTCATATGGCTGACAACTCTATTTTCCTGTATCATAGCAGTCTGCAGAATATGGCAGGTTATTGTCAACACAAAGCTAGAAATTTCTTTTTTTTTTTTTTTTTTTTTTCCCTCCCACTACCCAAAACCACCCCCAACCCAGTGTCCAGCCATTGCTCTGTATTATCTGATGACTGAAATTGATCTAGATCACTCTGGAAAGCATGATATGTAATGGAGCATTGGTACTGCTGCTTTTTTGTACCCTCATCTAAATGCTCTTGCCTAGGTCTATGGCCTCTACTATATAACAAGGGCTAGGCTCAACTGAGCGTAAACCGGTCACATCTTTTTCTAGGCTTTACTATGTACAAGTACTGTGCAAAGATGTGCAGTAAATGTTTTGTAATTCAGGTTTGTCCTTAACAAAAAGGAAATCTAAATCCTACTGGTATTTGGTAATCCTTTCACCCACGCTTGTCACTTGTGCAGTTTTTAAAGGAACGTGCTCCAAACATCTTGGAGACCTGACCCCAGATCTTCTGTGTATGAGGCTTGCATAGATCCTTCATGTGATCCCAGATAGACGGGATGATGTGAATCAGGGCTCTACAGGGCAGGATCATTGCCTCAGGGCTCCTTGTTTGTAATGATGGGTGTTTGGGTGTTTAGTAGGCTGCAGAATTTAATGCCTACTGGACACCTCTGATGGCTTTAACATGTTGGGTAAGTGTCTGCCAGCATTGAGGACACGTTTTATTCAGACAATCCTCATATGTGATATGATCAAGCCTACTTGCTTGCTTCCCTGGTGATGGGTAGATCATGTCTTACCATTGAAGTGACACTGGCAAGAGTCCAGGCTTGTAAGCAAAATTCTTAGACTTATTGTACCTTTAGTCCTTTATCTCTTAGTTCTCATTGTCACCACACTAAACTTTAGTCGTAAACATTACAACTTTATTTGTTGGTGACTCTCAAATTTTACCTGATTGTGCATACATATTAACATTAAAATCCACAAATGGCCCTCTCCCATGGCAGATCTCGGGACACTTTCATCTTGACATCCATTTCTACAGGTCAGATGTAGGGTTTCAATAGTCAAGAATTTGGAAGAAAACTAGTCGCAGGACTCTGAGTGGTTAAATGACTGACCCGGTCCTGAGAATTAATTCTCCAGTCTTGTCCCTTTGAAGAGAAAAGGGAATCTCCGTATTAAACATAAGGGATGGTAACAACACCTGTAGTGGATACCAAGGGTTTTTTTACTCCAATTGTGGTGGGACATCACCTTCATGGAGTTCTCTTGGCATCAGGTGTAGTGGCTACTAGTGATGGCATTTTTCAAACTCTGGCTCCTCATTGCAATTAACCGGGCTGTCAGGTAGAAAATGGTTTTAGTTTGTCATCCCTTACAAGGATGTCCCATTTATTATTCACAATTTTCCTTACCTCTTCCTATTGATTTATGGTAAGGTGTAATAACTTAATCGATCACTTTCTCTATTTGTGTCTTGGTTTTAACGCCTCATCTCTCGTAATGTCTTTAACCTGTTGGACTGCACCTTAACCTAGCTTCTTGGGATAACCATGTGCTGTGAATCTTTTTGTCAGTTTGGAAGCCTCTTCCCTGAAATCTGCTTCACTACAGTTTTCTGCGTACCTGCAGGAATTGACCTTCTGGATAAATTCTGCGTAGGTGTACTGGGTGTGAGCTATCAAAATGTAGCATGCTGTTGGTTGCTGTGGGTTTTCTAAACAAAGTGGACTTAATCCCATTATTGTCTTTGGTTAGCTTTAGATCCAAAAAACTTACCGAATGTTCTGAAATCTCAGATGTCAACCTGATGTTTCCACTGGTTGATATTCAAATTGCACACAAATTCCAGGCAGTCTTCATGTGTCCTTGTCCAAAGAAAAAGAACATCATCGATGAACCTGAACCATTTGAGCACGTTCTTGTGTCCAGCTTATAAATGTGGGTCTCCTCCCACCAACCTAAAAAGATATTTGCATAGGAGCCCCCATTGCTGTACCAGATGCCTGGATATATAGTATACCCTAATCAAAAACATTCTTTTCAAGAACCATCCGTAATAGGTCCAGAAGGAGAGTCATGTAATCTGTTGTGGGTAAGTTTCTTATCCAAGAAATAAGCAGCCGCACCAATTCCCAGATCATGTGCAATGGATGTATGAAGTGACTCCACATCCATTGAGATAATTAAGGTCCCAACAGAATTGTCAAGAGTTCCAACTGCTGTATAAGGTAGTGAAGTCCCTCACATATGATGTTAATTCCATCGCAATGGGCTGCAAATAGTCCAGAAAGATACATGGTCGTTCAAAAAGACCCCCCCCCCCCCCCCTCTATTCCCAAAATACAAAATAGGCCTACCTGGGGGGGGGGGGGGGGGGGGTTTGAAGATCCTTATGAACTTTGGGCAGTATATATGTGGGGAATCTTCAGGTAGTCAAAAAATCTCGTTTCATCTTGTTGATAAGAGCTAAACCGAATGCTCTTGAGAGTAATTGATCAATTTCTTTTGAAGACCTTCGTTGGATATGGGGGCAAGATGGCATAACTAGCCTTGTTGTTCAATTGTCTCTGCCTCCCTCACATAAAGGCAATACTCTTAGCCAGAGGGTAATGTTATCTGCCTCTCATCAAAAAGTCCTTATGAAAATTTTTTTTTTTTTTTTTTCTTATCTATTGTTAGATTAACATTCCTTCCTGGAGCCAGTTTAAGGATGTTAATATAGTCACTTACCTTATCAAAGAACAATTGGATGTGAGGAAAGGCAGACAAGGACTGAGTGATCAACCCTCCCAATTCACACTCAGTAGTTAATTATCCAGATCCCGAAGTGCATGACGCTCTGCTTCTTTTATACCATCACGGATGGCTGATGGTATAAAAGTTTAAAAATCAACCTTTCCTACGGAATAGAAAAAAAATCCTTCGTAAGCGTAAACTTATGAAGGCAGGCAGTAGTGAGAAAGAGGGCCCCCTCTGTAATACACCTGTTTCCATAGAATTTAGGATCTAGTTAGACAAATTAATAATTGTTAACTTATCAGTATTATCTAAGGTTACCTGTCCAGTTGGCATTTCTTGTTGGTCCTCTCCTCCCTGTCGTAGGTTGGTGATTTGCGTTTGTTCTTGTCCAGTCTCCCTGGATCGCTGCCCTCCTCTTCTTCCCCTTCTGGTGCGTCTTCTCGGTCGCTTGTATCCGTGGATAAAAAAAATCACCAGAGGGGGAAGTCTGATGGTCCTTGAGGTTCACTTGGCTTGCCAGGTCTGCCAGTCTATGTGGAGGAACCCCCCCCCCCCCCCCCTCCCCTTCCCCCCCATACCACCTCCAGGTACTCGAGGGTTGTGTGGATTTGCCCGATGTGACCAACGATGGCTTTGCCTTTTTCAAAGTCTAGTCCCTGGTGTATTTACGTTTACTGGACAGGGTAGTAGCCTATTATTTGTCAACCAGGCGTTTTTGGAACGGTTCAACCCAATGTAGCAAAATCAAAAGTATAAAGTTTACTTTCCTTTTCCTTAATTTCCCCCCCCCCCCCCCCCCCAAGGTCTCAAAGTCCTTATGCTGAAGAAGCATGTCCATCAGGTCACCTGAACATTTGAGACCGATTCCCACAATTCATTGAAATCTGGGTCAGGTTCCCAGGCCGGGAATATTTGGACCCTGAGACCACGCGGCACCAGGCCAAGTTTCTTGTACTCTTCTAGACTCTGGTTTAATATCAAAAGTCTGGTAAGCGCTTGTGCATGGCCACTAGGGCCTTGAATAAATCGCCAAATTTCTCCTCCCAGTTTGACCCAGAAGGAGCTGCCCCCGGGTCAATACTGTAAAAATTAGCAATGCAGTCAAGGCCTGCAGCCTAGTATCAAAATTCATTACTGAAATGCGTGCCTCTCTTGGAGAAAATAGACAAACAATACAAAGGTATCCAAGGGCACCATAAATAAAGGTTTGGGTCAGCCTATGTGTCAAAACAGTTGCACTACAACTAGCACATCTCTAACATGGGAAATTACCCATTCTGGGACTGCTTAATGCTGTCTGTAAATCACGTTTAGACGTCCCAATGTCTGATTTCACTACGGTCTCTTAAATTTCGACTGTCTATAGGACAATAGCGGTTGCCTGCCAAACTCATTAATTTGTAATGTCCTTTACTTTAAAAGGGGCCAATGTTTCTGTACTACTCCTGCCACCCTCCTGCTCAGCCCATTATACGTGGTCACAAGGGGAATCCTAGTATCACTTTTTTCCATTCCTTTGGGACCAACAGGTCATCATGTTTCACATTCAGAATC
This sequence comes from Allobates femoralis, assembly GCA_033576535.1. Classification (NCBI taxonomy): domain Eukaryota; kingdom Metazoa; phylum Chordata; class Amphibia; order Anura; family Aromobatidae; genus Allobates; species Allobates femoralis. Next base: position 72,406,927 of record JARQOC010000009.1, read on the forward strand.
TCTTGTTTACATTGGTGTAGGATCTCTTATGGATATCCCCCTCTTCAGAAAATCTCACACATACTGTAAACGTGAATCAATCACATCCTCGTCTGCCACTATCCTCCTCACTCTTGGAATCACTCCCCTGGAGTCAGCTGCTATCATACCTCTGTGGTGTTCGCTGGAGAAATGCAAAGTGCTGTTCCTATATTTTTCTTCACAAACAAATCAGTTTTTAGTTACTCCATCTTTTATATACCAAAGTATCTAGGAATTGGCATTCTCTCCAGCGAGCACTCCATGGTAAATTTCAATTCCGGATAAATCCCATTAAGAGCTTCATGGAAAAGATCAAGATTTCCTTCTGGCACCGTTCCAGACAAAGATGTCGTTGATGGAACACCAGACCCCCACATGGTGCCAGAAGGATGACTTGTACAGTGTACTCTCCCTCTAGGACAGCCATATAGATGTTAACATAAGTAGGGACCATATTGGACCCCATAGCTGTCCCACGGCGCTGCAGAAGTAATTCCTCCCCAGGATGAACCCAGCACACCAGGGCGGGTTGGTGCACACTCTGGCACCCATGTCTGAGGCGGCAAGCGACTGCATCCAAAACTTTTTTCATGTTTGATCGATGTGTATAAAGATACCACATCAAACGAAACTAGCAAAGTTGACTCCCTCCACCTTAATTCCTTCACGTGATTTAATGAAATCACTCATATCCCTTGTGTAAGAGGATGCTTTAACTGCGAATCTATGTAAAAAGTGTGTCCAGAAAAATTGCAACCCTATTACACAAGGACCCCTCCTGTAGACATTTGGTCTCCCAGGAGGGCTGGCCCAAAACCTTGCGAATTTTGGGGAGCGTGTATGATATTGGCTCAATCGGATGTTCCACAATCAGTCAGCCAAAGCCTTGGTCCACTTTTACCCTTATCGTCAATGATATCCTTTAACTCCTTTTTTAAAGGAGTTGGATTAGAAACAAGCTTTTTGGTAGACAATTGCGGATGCTGAGGTTTACAATCTCATTACAATACTGAACGGTGTCCATCGCCACAAATTGCCCTGCCCTTATTGGCTTTATGGTGATGGACCCGTTTCTCTGCCAACTCTGATCTCCCTCACTCAGCAGCAGTCGTATTGCCTCTTTGGTTTAAGATTTTTGTTTTCTAAGTTTTGGAAACCTCAGCCTGAACCAACTTGGTAAGTTTTCCTCCACCACGTCTCTTACTGGTGGTTCAAAATTTTTTTTTTTTTTTTTTCATACAGATTAAGCTTCCTGAACTGAGGACCTCAGCAGAGTTTGCTATAGTAGCCTTTTTCTTTCCCATGAAAGTAGCCAATCTGAGTCTGAAGAAAACCTGTATAAATCATTGTCCAATTCGAACCAATCTGTGCTTGATGGACAAAACAAAAAACCATAAGATAAAGCATTTCTGTAATTTAATTGTGTAGAGATATATTTACCACCATGGCTCCATCTTCTCGCATTTGACCTCGTCTGAGTATGTGGCTCCGCCTCTTGACGCCCCAGTGGTTCCTCCTCTGGCGACCCTTGTTTTACCCCAAAAAAAAGTGCCTTCATAGGTGCCCCTCCAACATCCACAAAGTCCTTGGACAAATACTAGAAGGAAAGCTGGCAACACTAATCTAATTTCAAAGAAAATTCTTCATTAATGCTCATACACATTAAAATATGTATCTTGTCAACGCATTTTGGGTTAAAAACCTTGTCAATGACACAGGCTGCAGTACAGACACATTAAATAATACAAACACCTTAGTACAAATAAGACGACACGTGAGCCTTAATTACCACAGATGGAAACAATACCCAATTTCATATATAAAAATGTAACTCATACATCGAGATGAAAGTCGCTATGATAAAATTTCTTGCACAAGCCAAAATTTAACTAATAAAATGAATGGAAATTACTATCATTCAAGGAGATAGTTGTATAGGTCAGTGTTTCCCAACTCCAGTCCTCAAGGCACACCAAACAGGTCATGTTTTCAGGATTTCCTTATTAGACAGATGATGGAATTATCCCCTGTGCAAGTGATTTAAACTAACACCTGTGCAATCCGAAAAACATGACCTGTTGGTGTGCCTTGAGGACTGGTAGTTGCAGTAACCTATACCAGTGTTTTCCAAGGGAACAGCAAAATGAGAAAACAAAGGATATTAATTAGAATACATTAAATCATTTTTGAGTCCTGAAGGAAATCTAGCACTCAGGCGCAAAATCCAAAAAACTTTCCCGTTTAAACAGTTTGCAAACTTTTACTTCTTTACCTTTTACTGTAAATTTGTTCAGTACAGCCAGGACCACATACAAAACCAGGCAATGCAGTTCAGGTCTGAAGTGCTGGAACCTGCTCCAAAAGGATTAGCCTTCCTGCTTCTTCTATTGTTTTGACATTCCAGGTGTCTGTACTGCCCTGTACTCTCTACTCTCGTCACCCTGTGTGACTCTCTTCCAGCTGAGCAGGGAAACTAGAATCCCACTGTTATCAAGCTTCTGTCCTTAGATCTATAAAATGCTACTGTAGCATGGTCTTCTCGGAGGGCTCCTTTAAGCTCCCTTCCCCTCTTGTCTCCCTGCTTTCTGCTATAGACTGCCGAGACCCAATATTCGGTTCCCCTCGCCGTGCAATGATTGAGACCACAACGTTGTAAGTTTTCAAAGCTTTATTAAAACGCGCAAACAAACCGGATAACTATAAAAAGGGGGGCGGGAATTCAACGCTCGCTATCAAAAGGGACCGATGGGACTGTTGGGTAAATAATGAAAGGGGTGATTGATTTTGGCTGCACTCTTTGTTTTTTGGGCATAACAGCCTTACAGCTCACTGTTTGGAGGCTTAAAAGCCTTGAAGCGTATCAGCCTAGTAAGGCGTAAGAGGCTTGAATGGCCTACCGGCCTTGCGAGGCATAAACGGCCTTAGGTCCTGGGAAGAGGCAAAACCCAATGCCCAGGCCTCCCAGACAGTTAATTTTACAAACTCCCTCTTCAACCGGCCAAGGAGCTGCTCTAAGCAGAGCCAGAGCAGCAATAAACACCCCCCATGTGCTTCAGACCTTCCTCCGCCCCGTCTTGGATATCCGACACAAATATATATCCAACCCTATCTGGTTTAGGCTGCTTCTGTCCGACCTAGGAAACCTTTCACTTCGTTCTTATAATGTCATGGTGGACTACCAAGCCATTCCTGCCACCACTAACTGCGCAATTCGTGCTTGACCTGTCTCCTGGAGCGTTCAAACCCCTGTCGGGTTTTTCGCCCTTACCACGTACCCTGGGCAGCATAGCGACCATACTATAACTAGGCGTTAAAGAAGTCCAACCTTTCCCAAATCTGCTTCATGATCGCCAGCAGTTCTTGAATCCTCATGGACACCAACTCGTTGCTCCCCGACATGTAATTAAATAATATCACTGGATCCGTTTACTACCTTCGACATGGCCACTGCCTCTGGGAGCACCTGCGCCCATGTAAAAATCTATTGCAGTTTCCAATTTTGAAGGTAATGAGGAAAGGTGGAAGGGAGGCGAGCCAAAGTGGAAGAGGAGCCAACTGATGTAAGAAGGGGGAAAAAGGAGACTAAGTAGGGAACAGGAAGCGGGAGAGTACAGAATAAAGTTTGCAGAAATTAGAAAAAGAAAGGGAATGCTGAGTCTTGGCGGGTGACGCCCGACCATCGTCCTGCTTACAGTAAATCTGGTCTTGCATACCGAAAAAAGGAGTGACTTCCATCTCCCACTGTATCTCGTGTTCGAAAAACCCGCTCTTGCTGCCCTTTTGCTGCTCCGATCCGAAAGGCATGTGTGCCGTACTGTTTTTCGTTGAAGACCCGCTTTCACTAGCGAGACTTTTAGCAAACTCGGAACTGCACAACGGTAAGCGGGAACCTCTACAATGCCCGAAAAAACATGAGTGCGGGGGGAAAAATTCCGATAGCAAACCAAACCCCCCCTGTCCATCACCGACGGGCTGGCAGAACAAAACTGACACCTGGAGTTGGTTCCGCCAGCCACCCCCTGGCAATGATGGTTATGCCCAAGTGCGTCAAAGAAATCGTCAAGTCAGTCCCCTCACTGGTCACAAGTTGATAGCATTTTCTGATACGTTACTGTATACCTAGAGAAGTCTAATATTTTCTTTACTTGAAGATCTTTCAATCAAAGTAAACACTCCTTGTATCCACCCTAGGCGTTTCACCTCCCTCAATGGTGGTTGTTGCGCATTGGTGCTCTCCAACTTTTGACAAGCTTTACAAAAACATTAACACAAATTAAACTTGAACCAACAAATTACATCTTTCACAAAGTAATCAGTCCCAATAAATCTCTTCATATAATGAGTACCATAGTAGTGATTATCATGATGCACCAGCTGTATTGCCTGTTTGAAAGTAACACCATCCCCCTGAATGTAGTGCAGTACTTTAATGTTTATGTCCAGATGTCTCTCAATGCAATTTCGTAAAAGCTTATTAACTGCCCTTCAGTTTTAGAGTTGTGCTAAAGCCGTGCACCGCCCTGGTATCCCATAGCCAACCCTGATGCTGGCAATCAGCATGCAAGTGTCTGTTTTAATTTTTTTTGATAACTAGTTTCATGGAATTGGATGATATGCATTTGTTGGACCCACACAGGTCTGGGGACTCAGATCCCAGGCAGTTGGTGAGAGTATGTCACGGTGGTCGGTGCCAGTCTGTGCCCTTGACTATTAAAAGGAGATTTTTTGATGGGGAATAAAGTTGATGTTTGACATGATGGCGCTAGCAAAGCTGGGGCCTCCAGGGTGATGGTCGCAGCGGGTGTCCTGGAAGTGAAGTCTCCGGTGTACTGGTATTCTCTGCTGGGCTAATCTCTCCCTTGCAGACTCTGACTTCAGTATCCGTGTTCTCTTGGTATGAGCCAGTATGGCTCCTCTGCCCTTGCTGTACTGTTCCTCACCTCTGCCTCGGTCCTCACTCACTCTCTGGACCCTCACACTGGCTGTCGGTGCACTGGTTTCAAGCCTAGCATGGCTCCAGTAACCATTTTTGCTCACTAGGCTCTGAGCTGATTCTTCATAATTCTCCACGACTGCATACTGGCTAACTCCGCCCCCAGCACCTGTATTTATAGGGTATCTGGCTTAAAAGCATCCAGTGGGGCTCCCACCTACAGCCTGGATTGGAAAGGTGTTTGTCTGTGTGGGTACCAGATGGGAAATAACTTAGTGTTACTATTGGTCCTGTGACTACCTGGCACAGGTGACACATTCAGCATTACTTTGCAGTGTGCAAGTAAAGTTGCAAATCTTCAGAGCCAATATCTTCCCTTTTAGTATGACAATTGGATCTAAGTGGCCCCTCCAAGCCTTACCTGAACATGTCACCCGGATCACTGTCTGATTCTGTCCAGTAATGGCTAGCGGCATGCACAACATTCAGGCTTCTACAAATGAAATGGGTACTGTCTAAAATTAGAAGTCTGGAATGATCAATATGCATGTCTACAATTTCAATGCTCGCATCTTTGGCGATTAAAAATGTTAAAAGTACTGAATGATCTAATCATGTACATTTTCATCATGTGTTTAAATATGCTCCCTCCCTTGAGCATTTGGATGCACATTCATGCTAACATTTCCAGGGCTAACTTGGATGGTAAAGATGCTCGGAGCCTGTATCAGTATCTGGGGGTCTTGTGTATTGTTGTACTGTGAGCTATCATAACCAACCATTCTTGGTCACATCAACAATTTATTGTAATTCAAAGTTAAACTGCGTACTTTTGAAACCCTAGTTGTGCAACAATGTTGCATGTTGAGCATCCATGTAAACCATCTTTCAAAGGTTTTGCAGGAAGATTTTAGTTGATCTGGTAGTTTATGCATTGTATGTACTGTCAACATGTTGCCCGTGGTTCATCAGACCATCCAGGGTTCACTGTGTAAGCTGTTGTGTTTGTCAACTTTCTGCTTTTTTGCCTACACCCCCAGTTTGAAACTGTATCTCTGCAGAGGGATTGCAAGGCCAAAATTATTTTACAGGTCCTTCTACTGTAATTTCTGCAGTATGTACACTACAGTAGGACACCTATATATTTGTCCAAATGATCTTCTTGCCCTCAGAGCTGGTCTATTTCTGAGTGCTTCACAATCCGAGTCACTGTTCACAGAAATGGCTGGACTGACCAAGACCTTTCCCCCACATTATGTTATAGCTTGCTCCACCCCGTCCTGAATGTCCGACAAGAATATGTCCCAGACCTAGGTTCAGCCTCAATGACCTCTCCAGTAGTAACCGGTTGATGTCGGCTTCCAAAATATGACACACTACTACTCACCTTCTGGCCGATACGGATCGGGCTTTGCGCGTCTTGACGTACCTCCGTGACCGCTCAACTGTCCCCCACATCCCTTGCCCCTGTCCAGCTTGCCCTGGGTAGCATGTTGGACCAGACTATCGAAAAAGCCCCCCGAGTCTACAGGCTGATCTACGTTCTCGGACTTTTTGAGATACTGCTTGGTGTGTGGTACAAGAAACCAGAAATGGTATGGGGATGGGGAGCCCAACTAGGCTGTGTCCTCAGTGACCTTTGCAAAGTTAATTGCTTGTTTGTAAGACAGTGGTGGAGGATGGGCCTGAATCTGACCATCTAAATAAGTGTGTTTTCAATTTCCTCTTTTTTTCTTCATTTCTGTGCGCAATTCATCCGCTAACAGGCTATTGAATGAGTGACAGCAATGTGTGCTAAAATGCTGAAAGTTCCTAGGTTTCGGTGTCAGGTGGGTGTGGCAGCTACGATAAGCTGACAGTTGTCTGTGTGATTAAAGCTGTTGGCTGGATTTTGTCCGACTAGGCACATCTCTGGCATGGATGCACCGCAATCGCCTGGAACAGTTTTGGGGCACAATCTGGATTCTAATGGTCAAAATTATGGATCATGGAAAATGTTCAGAAATTGCACCAAGTCCAAAGGACTATACATGTATTGGCCAGGTTTGTCCCGGCTTGTCCCAGACTAGGCACGTCTCTGGCATGGGCGGGCTAATCCTATCTAGGCACATCGAGACAGTAATGTCTCTAAATTGGATTGCAATGTGTCAGGCCTCATTAAACTGCCATCTCCTGCACATCAAGCACCACTTGAGTCTGTCTGTCATATCGATCTCATCGTGCTGGGGGTATAATCTGTCCTAGGTCACAATCTAGAATCTAACAATGAGATATGGGTGACACAAAGTACAGGTGTTTCGTTAAAATGATGGTTATAATCTGGCCTAGGACAAACTATTCCCAGTACAATGTTGGGAAATATATGTCCCAGGATGGGTGACATGTATATCAGGAGGGGGCATTTATGATGTATATTATTATTCTTATAATGCCAATGTCATTCTTACAATCAGCATATGTCCCTACCCTGGAATATGTGCTTATGTATATCAAAAAATTGAATCTGAGAGTCCTCAGTGGTTGCCATTAAAAGTTAATTAAAGTAAACTTTTAGAATACAAAGAAAAGAAAAATATATATGCGCTGAAAGTTCCTGGGTGTGGGCAGCCACAATAAGCTGCCAGGTGTCTGTGTGCGAGGAAGGATGATGGGAATCTGTGCAGTCCAGACCCTTGAGATGTGAAAAATTAGTTAGTGGTAAATACACTTTTACACTTGGGTATTATAATTGATCAACGACCCTATATGAAGGCAAAGGTTGGAGAGCAGCATGTCGACATTCTCACCATCTTTCCAGTATCAGAAGGAGCACAGTAGGAATGGTCAGTCTTCCATGCTCCATTCATGGTACAGATGACCTGAACTGGAATACGTTGAGGCATCAACATAAAGGTACCGTCACACGCGCAATTTCACTGGCAATTTGCTGGTTACAGTGAAATCATGGACACATTTGTTCCATTAGTACCCTGGCAACGAAATGGAACAATTGTTCCATGATTTTACTGCAACCAGCAAATTGCCGCATGTGACGGTACCGTAACTGAAGAGCTCAATTGCATGGTTAATCAGGACACACGTTAGAAGATTATTTGACATCTCTCTCATCTCTCTACCATTACACACATCTAATATACATTGCAGAATTGTAATTAAGTAAAAATATTTATATAAAAGAAAGAAGAAGAAAAAAAAAAAAATAATTGGACACATCGGATCCCACAAAATCAGGTGGCAATTAGGCCAAATCTGATCCAACCCCCATAGGAGAGCATGGGGGGCCAAATCTGATCTGTGGCTGTCCACTTTACAATGGACAGCCACAGATACAACCAAATCACAATGTGAAATCAGCCTTAAAATTGACAATTACAGAAATATGTACTTTAACATGTGGGTTATTAAAGTAAAAAATGACACGACTAAATGGTAATACTAATACCAATACTCCGCAGCGCTTGGGTTTTTAAAGATTTGGGAATTAAGGTTAGTCCCTTTCATATTCCAGTCTGGTCAGTTATTATTTTTTTCTTCTGTGGTAAATCCTCTATGATCCCAAGACAGTGCCGCATTGTCCTGGATGAACGGAAAGCGGCGTCCCTTCATACGAGTTTCTCCGATTAGGTAAGCATGTAGTGACAAGTCAATTGAGTTCCCTTGATGCTTGGTTACCTAATTTGCAAAAAAAAAAAAAATTAATTCTAAAAGTCTAAAGGCCCAGTTACACACATCTGTTCAGATATTGATCACAGATCTCTGGTTGCAGTGAAAATCATGGACACATTGTTCTATTTTGTGGCTGTGTCCAAATGTGTCCATGATTTCACTGCAACCACAGATCTGTGACCAATATCTGAACAGATATCTGTGTAACGTGGCCTTTAATATCAGACTCAAGTGGGCATTGTCTGATAACAGAAGTGAGGCTCCTGAGTAAGCTTGGTTTTCCGCTGTGCATCAATACCCTGATACTAGATAATGGAGAGCAGCACATCATACATAGACACATGTAATGTGAGAACGTATTGGTATCATGGGAAGTCACTGAGCGAACAGAGCGCCAACATTATCATAGTCTGCTCATAAGAGTGAAATGTGTTTCCTTGTCCAGAAAAACAGTATGCTAAATGTCTAATGCAAGTGTGTTGCCACTTGAACTGCCCAGGGGCCTGCAGGGATTTTGTATGGCCCTGTGCAGCCTCTGCATCCCCTACCCAGGGGCCTGTCTGCCATTCCACATCCTAATAAAATCAACTTGTGTTCAAGGCACCGAAGTCACCACAGGGCATAAACTCACAGTAGGCCATGTCAGCAGGCCGCCCTGCAAACTGTGCCAGGAGTGTAGGGTCTGCTGAAGCGGCCCCTGTCCCGCTGGCCAGAGGCTGCTGTAGCTCGTCCGCTACCAGGAGATCATAGTTTCGTTATCTGATGCATATGTTTTAGTATCTTAACTTGCCCAACCCAAGGATGAAGAGGCCAGGAGTGCTGCGTCCCTCCATAGTGATGTCACCAATTAGGGAAGCACGTAGTCCATGAGTGAATTAATTCTCCACAATGCTTGGTTACCTAATAGAAGGAAAAAAAAATTTAGAATTATATTTTAAAATTGGTTTTAGTCTTGCAGCCAGGGACGTGATGCAGCCAGGGACGTGATGCAGCCAGGGACGTGATGCAGCCAGGGACGTGATTTTATTGGAGTGGTGTTGGGAGGGCCGTCGGTGGGATAGAGCCGGTGCCAGGCTTGTGTGGCCTCAGATTCACCCCTGGTGGTTGCAGCGGGTCAAGTAATGGCAGAAGTATACATTCACCTAGTCAAGATATGCTGGAAGAGACTAGAAGAAAAATTGGAATTTTCACAGGAAAATCAACCATGGCATAGAAAAATCCATATGGCACATGTATCAAAGGAGTTTATCCTGACTAGAAAGAGCCATATACATCAATCTCAGGCACTCATTGAGGGCAGCAAATGTACATAATCATTGACCCACCAAATTTAAGCGCATAAACCATATCCCTGCTGGGCAATTCTATAAGGTTGTAATGAACAAGACCTCAATATAGATACAGATCAGACACAGCTCTGTTGACAAGGTGGCATCTGTCTCATGGCATACCCAGGTACTAAACTAAATGGTGGCTACTCTGTAACCACTGTGGTTTCTGCAGATAAAATGCATAATACCATCAATCTATAAAGTGGGCTAACAGTAACAGTCCCACATTTGGCTATAGTACCAGATAGTCACAAACCTATAGGATCCAATTCCCCCAACAGGTATTTATTAGGGCTAGATCTACATACCTAGTTAGATGTTTGATCCACTTACTTTTGACCTGACACAATCATGCTAAAATTGCCCCTTTAACAACCCCTCCCAGTGTTGACCTAGACACCTTATCTATGCCAATCACCTCCCAGCAGGCTTCAATTGCTCTGTTATTCTTGAGAAATGACTGTTTTCAAGGTTGAGGGATCCTCAGCTGTGGCACCTTTTTTCTATGTCCAACACGTGTTTTACGTGTGCAAACGCGCATTTTCCCTGGTTGTCACTCCGATGTAGATCTTCTTAAATGGACTCTAGGCCATATGACTCCCTCGGCAGAACAAGTGATATGATGGCGAATCTTGAATACTCTGGTGTTATCAGAATTATGGAAGGCTTGCTTTTAACCATGTTTGAGTAGGCTTTACAACCCAAACAATGAAAAAAGCCCTTGATGTTCAAGTTTTCTTGATAGCTGATTGCTAAATGACTTTGGACTAGTGTGTACTTCAGTGATCATCTAGCCGTTATCAAAGTTTAGAGGAGATTCATTTCTTGAGTACTGGATTGCTCAGAAGTGTATCCCAGTGTTTGTAAATCACCTCGACAAAGTCCTTCCACTGTTTAAGGTAGTTGGTGATTAAACCGGGAAAGTTGTCTTGCTGCTTTGTTCTCACCACAAACAAATCCATCTGGTGACATGCCTTTGCCCTGGAATATCCCTGTTTAATTGCTCTTCAGCTGTATCCCCTTTCTTCAAACCGTCTCTTCAGATCTTTAGCCTCTAGTTCAAAGGTTTGCTCATCAGAGCATATATGTTTGGCTCTTAAATATTGGCCAACTGGAATCCCCGCTAATGGGTAGATTGCAAGTGCCATCGCACATAATGGAGAATTTGCTTCCTTGCGGGTAACATCTGTAGCCAGTCTCCCATCTTCCAGGGTGTTGATGGCTGTCTAGGAATTCAATCCCTTGGCCACTTTTGTAGGTCAATTTAATATTCAAATAATTGATTCACGTTGGTAATTTGTTGCATTCTTGCTTGCTCGCCCTCCCACAAACAGCACATCATCGTTGTACCTCATCCACCCTTGTATCTTATTACAGGCCACGATGGGTTTGCTGATGAAAATATCCCTCTGCCATGCACCTAAACAAATTAGCATTTGAAGGGGTGCAGGAGACCCCCATTGTGGTACCCTGTAGGTAGATTTGGCCATCGAAAATGAAACAGTTTGGGTTAGGACGAATAGGATGACAATCAATTATGACATCGCAGGGCCAATGTTACTAGCTCTTAAAAATTAATGTCACCCTGATGCCATCATGCCTTTATAGATGTATATAGGGACTCGATATCCACTGTTACTAAAGTTGAATTTGCCGTCATTGTATACCTTCTAACCTTTGCAGGGCTTTGGTGTCTCTGATATACAAGGGTAATGACATTGCGAGGGATCAATCATTCTGCAGATATTTTACGAGGCCTGCATTACCTGAGACTATAGGTCTCCATGGTTGGTGGGTCCTTGATGTTTTTATGGACCTTGGTAAAATATAGGTGGGCAACCTGAGTTAAACTCCTCCATACTCTTAATCTCCTTAGGGATAATTCCCTCCTCAAATGCTTTAACCAGGGTCTCCACCAAGGAATCCTTTAAAGTGTTTAAGGGGTTCGTAGATAATTCCCTGTAACAATCTGGTTTATTCAGGAGCCTCAAATCCTGCCTGACATGCATATCCTTAGGCCATATTATAAGGTGCCCCCTTTATCAGCTGGTTTTATGACATCATCCCGTTTAAGTTGGTTAAGAACAAGGTGCGATTATTGCGATTATGATCCCAGTTCTTTCTGTTAGTTTTTCAACATCAGCTGTTACCATTTTAGTAAAAATGTCAACCCTTGAACAATTACTACGTGCCAGGAAATATTTTTAGATTTCTTAGAGATTAAGCAGAACCAGAATGGGGGGGGGGGGGGGGGGATCATTATTCTCCTCAGTGACTGTAGAGCTAGGAGTGTCTTTCTCCTCTTCAGTATTGACTTTGTGGCCAGCCTTGAGGTGTAGCTGCTTCAGGATAACCTTCCCAGCAAACAAATGGATATCCTTTATGGTCAGAAAGGGGTCTGTTGAACAAGGAGAAAAGTCTAGACCTATTTAGCCCATCAACCTGAGAATGAGAGGACCTGATCAGATGGGTTAATTACCTTATTTCGATACTTATCTGTGTCTGTCTCTGTGTCTGTCTCTGTGTCTGTCTCTGTGTCTGTCTTGTGTCTGTCTCTGTGTCTGTCTCTGTGTCTGTCTGTTCTGTCTCTGTGTCTGTCTCTGTGTCTGTCTCTGTGTCTGTCTCTGTGTCTGTCTCTGTGTCTGTCTCTGTGTCTGTCTCTGTGTCTGTCTCTGTGTCTGTCTCTGTGTCTGTCTCTGTGTCTGTCTCTGTGTCTGTCTCTGTGTCTGTCTCTGTGTCTGTCTCTGTGTCTGTCTCTGTGTCTGTCTCTGTGGTCTTGTGTCTTCTGTGTCTGTCTCTGTGTCTGTCTCTGTGTCTGTCTCTGTGTCTGTCTCTGTGTCTGTCTCTGTGTCTGTCTCTGTGTCTGTCTCTGTGTCTGTCTCTGTGTCTGTCTCTGTGTCTGTCTCTGTGTCTGTCTCTGTGTCTGTCTCTGTGTCTGTCTCTGTGTCTGTCTCTGTGTCTGTCTCTGTGTCTGTCTCTGTGTCCTGTCTCTGTGTCTGTCTCTGTGTCTGTCTCTGTGTCTGTCTCTGTGTCTGTCTCTGTGCGTCTGTCTCTGTGTCTGTCTCTGTGTCTGTCTCTGTGTCTGTCTCTGTGTCTGTCTCTGTGTCTGTCTCTTGTCTGTCTCTTGTCTGTCTCTGTGTCTGTCTCTGTGTCTGTCTCTGTGTCTGTCTCTGTGTCTGTCTCTGTGTCTGTCTCTGTGTCTGTCTCTGTGTCTGTCGTCTGTGTCTGTCTCTGTGTCTGTCTCTGTGTCTGTCTCTGTGTCTGTCTCTGTGTCTGTCTTCTTTTTGTGTCTGTCTCTGTGTCTGTCTCTGTGTCTGTCTCTGTGTCTGTCTCTGTGTCTGTCTCTCTTTGTGTCTGTCTCTGTGTCTGTCTCTGTGTCTGTCTCTGTGTCTGTCTCTGTGTCTGTCTCTGTGTCTGTCTCTGTGTCTGTCTCTGTGTCTGTCTCTGTGTCTGTCTCTGTGTCTGTCTCTGTGTCTGTCTCTGTGTCTGTCTCTGTGTCTGTCTCTGTGTCTGTCTCTGTGTCTGTCTCTGTGTCTGTCTCTGTGTCTGTCTCTGTGTCTGTCTCTGTGTCTGTCTCTGTGTCTGTCTCTGTGTCTGTCTCTGTGTCTGTCTCTGTGTCTGTCTCTGTGTCTGTCTCTGTGTCTGTCTCTGTGTCCTGTCTCTGTGTCTGTCTCTGTGTCTGTCTCTGTGTCTGCTCTGTGTCTGTCTCTGTGTCTGTCTCTGTGTCTGTCTCTGTGTCTGTCTCTGTGTCTGTCTCTGTGTCTGTCTCTGTGTCTGTCTCTGTGTCTGTCTCTGTGCCTCTGTCTCTGTGTCTGTCTCTGTGTCTGTCTCTGTGTCTGTCTCTGTGTCTGTCTCTGTGTCTGTCTCTGTGTCTGTCTCTGTGTCTGTCTCTGTGTCTGTCTCTGTGTCTGTCTCTGTGTCTGTCTCTTCTGTGTGTCTGTCTCTGTGTCTGTCTCTGTGTCTGTCTCTGTGTCTGTCTCTGTGTCTGTCTCTGTGTCTTCTGTGTGTCTGTCTCTGTGTCTGTCTCTGTGTCTGTCTCTGTGTCTGTCTCTGTGTCTGTCTCTGTGTCTGTCTCTGTGTCTGTCTCTGTGTCTGTCTCTGTGTCTGTCTCTGTGTCTGTCTCTGTGTCTGTCTCTGTGTCTGTCTCTGTGTCTGTCTCTGTGTCTGTCTCTGTGTCTGTTCTCTGTGTCTGTCTCTGTGGTCTGTCCTCTGTCTGTCTGTGTCTGTCTCTGTGTCTGTCTCTGTGTCTGTCTCTGTGTCTGTCTCTGTGTCTGTCTCTGTGTCTGTCTCTGTGTCGTCTCGTGTCTGCTCTGTGTCTGTCTCTGTGTCTGTCTCTGTGTCTGTCTCTGTGTCTGTCTCTGTGTCTGTCTCTGTGTCTGTCTCTGTGTCTGTCTCTGTGTCTGTCTCTGTGTCTGTCTCTGTGTCTGTCTCTGTGTCTGTCTCTGTGTCTGTCTCTTGTCTGTCTCGTGTCTGTCTCTGTGTCTGTCTCTGTGTCTGTCTCTGTGTCTGTCTCTGTGTCTGTCTCTTGTCTGTCTCTGTGTCTTCTCTGTGTCTGTCTCTGTGTCTGTCTCTGTGTGTCCTGTCTCTGTGTCTGTCTCTGTGTCTGTCTCTGTGTCTGTCTCTGTGCTGTCTGTGTCTTCTCTGTGTCTGTCTCTGTCGCTGTGTCCTGTTCCTCTGTGTCTGTCTCTGTGTCTGTCTCTGTGTCTGTCTCTGTGTCTGTCTCTGTGTCTGTCTCTGTGTCTGTCCTCTGTGTCCTGTCCTCTGTGTCTGTCTCTCTGTTCTGTCTCTGTGTCTGTCTCGGTGTGTCCTGTCTCTGTGTCTGTCTCTGTGTCTGTCTCTGTGTCTGTCTCTGTGTCTGTCTCTGTGGTCTGTGCGTCTCTGTGTGTCTTGTCTCTGTGTTCTGTCTCTGTGTCTGTCTCTGTGGCTGTCTGTGCTCTGTGTCTGTCTCTGTGTCTGTCTCTGTGTCTGTCTCTGTGTCTGTTCTGGTCTTCTCTGTGTCTGTCTCTGTGTCTGTCTCTGTGTCTGTCTCTGTGTCTGTCTGTTCTCTGTCTGTGTGTCTGTCTCTGTGTCTGTCTCTGTGTCTGTCTCTGTGTCTGTCTCTGTGTCTGTCTCTGTGTCTGTCTCTGTGTCTGTCTCTGTGTCTGTCTCTGTGTCTGTCTCTGTGTCCTGTCTCTGTGTCTGTCTCTGTGTCTGTCTCTGGCTGTCTCTGTCTGTCTCTGTGTCTGTCTCTGTGTCTGTCTCTGTGTCTGTCTCTGTGTCTGTCTCTGTGTCTGTCTCTGTGTCTGTCTCTCGTGTCTGTCTCTGTGTCTGTCTCTGTGTCGCTCGTTCTCTGTGTCTGTCTCTGTGTCTGTCTCTGTGTCTGTCTCTGTGTCTGTCTCTGTGTCTGTCTCTGTGTCTGTCTCTGTGTCTGTCTCTGTGTCTGTGGATCCATGATCAGATGGCATCTCCTTAATTGATGTTGATGGCGTGTTGGCATTCTCTTTTCTGGCCAATAAAATATTACTTGCCAAAAATGCTTTGCTTTATGGGACTTTGGCTTAAAAAAAGGGCGTTACCTTTTCTATATTTTGAGCATAATGCTTGGTGGATTTCCAGTTTTTTTTTTTTAGTGCATTAGGAACCAGACATTACAGGACTATAGATAGAGCTCTTCTGAGTTAAATGTCTGAATCCAGATTTTCAGAAACCTAATTGCTTTCCGGCATATACACTGTTAAATTTGTTGGTACTCCTCGTTTAATGAAAGGCCCACAATGGTCATAAATGACTTGAATCTAAAAAAAGTAGTAAATAACAAATCTTTTAATTAAATGAAGACAGACATTGCTTTTCAACCCTGCTGTCACAATTTCTTTACAAAATTAAACTCATTAAATTGGCCCGGACAGAAATGATGGTCCTTTGTGTAACCAAATATTAATCTTTTGAGGCAATCACTGCTGTTATAACCACTTACAGAGCTCTAACCACAAGTTATTACACTGTATTCGGCTTTTTCTCTCCTGTAGGAGCAAATTGATATCTCTTGGCCCTAATATAACAGTTAGCAGACTGACCTTTTTGTTTAACCTTAACCTCAAGCTTACGGGGTAATATCTGCTTTCTCTACCACCAGGCTTTTTAGCACAGCCTGGTACAACAGGAATTGGGATTGTTCTCACTTCTACTGTGTAATCCACAACAGGATTCCTCTGTATCATACACATGTTCTAAGTCCCAGTTCACAGAATTTTTCGCAGTCTCTAGACCAGGTCTGGTCAGTTCACAGCAGGAATACACATTCTTTACAGCTCTGCAATCAGACTACCTCTCCCGATCTGTACCGGCCACATGCTTGCATTACTCACAGCACAGGGTTCACAGATTACAATACTAGAGTATCCCTAATTAGTTATTTTTATTCAAAGGGGAAGACTATTTCAGGTGCAATTCTTTTTAATGTTAAAACTCTGATAAAGTGACAGTGTTTAATGATTACCCACCCTCCCTTACAACACACAATGAATAAATCTCAAGTTTGGACCTATTTCTCAGACTGTCTCCTTGTGTATTTGTTTCCTCTAAAGGTACCGTCACACAGGGACATATCGCCGGCGATGTTGCCGGCAACCGAGGGGCGTGGCCAGGTTGCGGCGACATCGCCGGCGAATTGCCGCGTGTGACAGGGCGATAATCAGGGGATGAATCGCCTGAGTCACATCGCCAGGTTTCCCAACAATGTTGGGAAACCTGGCGATGTTGCTCAGGCGATCCTGCCTGATCGCCCTGTGTAACGCGGCAACCAGCAATGTTATGGGCGATTCCGCCTATGTACAACATTGCGAGTGATCGCTTGCTGGGTTGCTGGGCAACCCAGCGAGCGATAGCCGCGGCAACTAGCCGGCGACATCGCCGGTAAGTTGCAGTGTGACAGCTCCCCGGCGATGTCAGGGATGCGCGCTCCCGCGATCCCCGGCAATATCGCCGGCGATATGTCCCTGTGTGACGGTACCTTAACAGTACCTGAAGGAATTTTTCAGGGTCAATCAGTGGTATATATGCTATACTGAGTCTGTAGTATTTGATCCTGCAGTTAGTTCAGGCTATACGACTGTTTGTCAACACCTGTCTACGTCAAACAGTATATTCCGTCACATGTCCTTTTCTACTTATTGAGATTATATTTGGTAATATTTCTTTAACCAATAATATGGGCAAGGGCATTAAACCTAATATATATATATATATATATATATATATATATATATATATATATATATATATATATATATATATATATATATATATATATATATATATATATATATATATATATATATATATATATATATATATATATATATATATATATATATATATATATATATATATATATATATAGCCTACCTAATTGTGTAACCATAAAGGCATCCAATTGATCCACAGAATTGTGTGCTTCCATCTACTTGCATAATTGCCCAGTGGTTTCCGCTTCTGTCCAGATATCTACCTGGTGGTGGCACACGCCGGATGCTCCACATGCCTTAGCCCCCTCCCTGCTGTTGCCCAATCCATTGCTGGCCTGTAACTCACCACAGGCTACATGACCTATGTCACTCATGTGATCAGTCACATCCCCCAAAGATAAAACCAAAATCTCCCGTCCTTCCCACGGAAGATAAATGAAACTGTCACAAAATGATTACTTTTATTGATATTCAAAAATTTAATACATCTGTCAAGGTACCAAAATTATTACAGGCTATAATCCATATTTAATAAATCCTAAAAATACCTCTCAAAAGCAAACCGTATATATAAGGGTGCTCCTATGCAGTGTTTATCATCAGCTTACAAACTGGTGCTCATAATAGTACAAATTCACCATTCTGCCCAGTCTAAGAGCAGTCTAATACTTTCATAGGGGCACTTTCTATACCCTAATACACGTTGAAAAGGGTCCCCCAGCAGCAGACCAATTTAGATTCCTGCTTATAAATACCTCTAGTTCCAGGCTGCACTGAAGCTGTTCTGCTACACAGGCTCCTCACCCCTCCAGCCAACGTACGTTTTCAAGTTTTCTTCCTCAGGGCATACTGTGCTTACACATCCTCATCCTTATAGTGTCTCCGTAATGAGACCTTCATCGCCGCAGTGGACAATTGCGGCGCATGTCTTCCAGGTCCGCCCCCTCCCATCATGCTCCATTCAGCATCCGGTCTGTGAAGCGCAGGCACGTAACACTGCGTGCCAGCGCTGTCATAGTGACCAGGACGCCGGAAGAGCAGGGGCTTTCCTCCTCAGACATGCGCACTGCCCTCCAGCGCTGTTCCTCCGCACACCAAGTACTCTATCAGCAAACTACTTAAGTATCTCGGTATCTACCAAATTAACTCAAGACTTGTAGTAATGCCTCCTCTAGCCGTACTACATTATTGTTGCCCTCAGACTTGTAATATTTATGTAATGTGTACCATTTCCCTTCCCTCATTGGAATTACATTGTGCATGGAACAAACTCCATAGTGCTCATTCCAGCACATATAAGTGTTTCATACATTAAACCTATACCCATTAAATGACCGATTTGTTCTTGCCTGGCAATAAGTTTAAACTAACAGTGCATAAATACCAATTTTAAAGTGACAGTGCATTCCATATTCTCAAAATAACAGTGCAAAATCCATGATATATAAAGTGACCATATATACTCATGTATAATTAGTGACCATACATATACAAAAACACAAAGTGCATAAATATTGAATTTAATATATTTAAAGTGACAGTGCATAATAATCAATCCTAAAGTGACCAAACACCACTACCCCACTCAAAAGGGCACATAAGACCCTATGTGGCACTATGAGGGAACTACTGTAAGTAGAACAACCTATATTGGAATACCAGGGAAAGCTACAGTTCACACACCTATACCCTACTACTCGCTCCAGAGGGCAGCATGCTTCCTATATGGCAATATAAGAGAAGAGCTATTACCAGAATACCTCCCACTATACCTATACAGAACATTATATTGTAATGTACAAAATGTTACCCAACCGAGTACATCTGCCTACAATACAACTCATTTAAAACTACCTATATACACACATCTCTGCTTTATTGTATATATGCCGATGCTGACCAAAAAATACTACTTCATACATAAACCACCACCCCCACACTGTAATCCATAAGATATTCTTCTCTGCGTGTGCAGACACCACGTTGATGAAGCATCTTGATCCTCTCATCCTCCAGACACACAAGGACTATAAACCTAAAAATCAGAATAAAACAAATAATAAAATAAATATTAAAAATAACTATTAAAATGCAGTAAAAAGTCCTAGATAAAAAGTACTCTTCAACACACACGCCTGTCCATCCCAGAGTGTTAAACGCATTGAACCCCAGGTTTTCATTGAGGCCCTGTGGCGAAAGTGTCCCCAACCTATAGATCCACTTACTTTCAACTTGGGCAAGGGCCCTGTCCAAGTTACCCCCCCCCCCCCCCCCCTCTAGCCCCCAATCAATCCCCTTAACTTTGAACTGCCTAGAGTCACTCTGATGGAACATCTTAAAATGACGTGGGATTGTTTTTTAATTTCGTCAGGTCATCTTCTCCTACTGCTTTTTCAATATCACTGATGTGTTCAAGAACCCTCACACGCAACTCGCGTGTCGTGAGACCGATATACAGTTTCCCGCATGGACACTCCCCCTGATAAACAACTCCTTTTTGTCTTGCATGTCAACAGATGTCTGATCTTGTATTGCCGGCTGTTATCAAAATTCCTAAAATCTCTGGCTTTACTCATGTTACAGCCTTTGCATCGCCCACATGGGAAGAACCCCTTGCACTCCAAGTCTGACACTTGCTTTTTCTCTGCTACAAAATGGCTCTTCGCCAACATATCCTTGAAATTGCGTGATCTTCTCGCTGTCATACACTGTTTTGCGGTTAAACATCCCCTCAACACTGGTCTGTTAACACCTGCCAATGTCTGTTTACAATCTTAGTTCTCGGCATTGTTATGTGGTGATGAACCTAACTACCTCCTTCCCTTTCTTTGTCATCTTTCTTTTTGTACAGTAGGTCATTCCTGGGGGTGTTTCTTGCCCTTGCATATCCGTTGTTGATTGTTCTCCTCCCGTATCCCCCGTATCCCCCGTATCCCCTATCAACAAACCTCTATCTCAAATCTTCCGCCTGATGCTCAAACAATACCTCATTAGAGCAGATTCTTTTGACTTAGAAATTGCCCAATAGGGATACCACGTATTGTGGACCCTGGGTGTGATGACTTGGAGTGTAGTAGGGAATTTGTAGCAGTCGGCTTCCGAAACAAATCAGTAACCAATTCCCCACTGACTGCTGTTTGGATACAGATGTCTAGAAAATCAACCTCTTTCCCACTTTTAAACGTTAACTTGATGTTCACTTTAAGTTGATGGGTAGGTTAAAATCCATCTAGTTCATCCTTTGTTCCATCCCATATGAACCAGACGTCATCAATAAAATGCATCCAGTGATGTACATTCTTCATATCTGGGATGGATTCTTCTGAGTATCTCTCTCCCACGCCCCCAGAAACAGGTTTGCATACGAAGGGCACATGATGCCCCCATTGCTGTACCCTGTTTCTGGAGGTACACGTGGTTATCAAATAAACAGTTGTGGGTCAAGGTAAACTCCAACAAAGTCATCAGAAATGTGATTAGTCTGCCATCCATATTACTCCCACTTAGGAAAAATCTGACCGCATCTAATCCATCCTGGTGCCTTATGGTTATGGTAACTGCCGATATTGAATCGCTTTACACTTCAATGTCACTGGTCAGGTACATCCCATCTAGTCTGTGCAGTGCCGCAGTGGTGTCTTGTAATGATCGATCACCTTACTGACGACATCGCACAGCCCATCCACCCCGGCGACAATAGGCCTGCCTGGGGGATCCACAGGGTTTTTGTGAATCTTGGGTATTAAGTAAAGTGTAGCCATCCGAGGTTGCAGTTTGGTCACAAACTCAACCATCCTTTTTGATGCCACTCCAACAAATTCTTCCTCTACAATAGTTATCAGTTCTTTTTGATACTGCGCCAAGGACTCGCTGGTAGTTTTTTATAACACTTAGTATCACTCAATCTTCCCACCTGTTTCGAGTACATGTCGTTTGGCCAGATCACAAGGTTTCCCCCCTTTATCCGCCGGCTTAAACGACACATCACTCCATTCCTGCAATCCCTCAACGCCTCCCGTTCCAGAGGTGTAATGTTGGAGGTGTCACGTTTTTTCGCCAATGCCTCAACATCAGTTGAGACCAATTTGGTGAATGTCTACTGCTGGACATGTACTTAAACTGGGGAATTTCTTTTTATAAGAAAGCAGATGGTTTGGGAATACACTTACCCCTTCAACCTAGTTATCCCCCTCCTCCAAATTTTCCAAAATCTTTTATAGTTTTCAATTCCTCTTCTGAAAATGGGCTCTGCTGATTACTTTTATGATGCAGTTTTTTCAAGATCAGTTTTCTTGAGAACCTATGCAGGTCCTTGACCGTCAAACGGGTCTATAGATGTAGAGGGAGAGAAAGTCAGACCTTTTTCCAAAATACCTAACTATCAGTCAGTACCCAGGAGGAGAGATTAATTGCCTTGACTCTATCATTACGTTGAGCTTTTGCCCGATTATTTTCTCTGCCCTTGGTACTTCCTTTTTCCTACAGTGACATTTTTCCTTTCAGTAGGGAAAACAATACTTCGTTCGCTGATATCAGATTGGTTACCCACAGTAGATGCCAGGGAGCTGCTTGATGTTCGCCTCTTCCACTTTGAGGTTCATTGTTTCTTCCCTGCCATCTATAGTCTGATCTCTCTGGAACTTTCTATACTTTTTCTCACTGATCTCCTTCTCATTTCTCAATATCTGCATCAATCTCCTTAATATGCTTATTAAAGTTTTCCATGCCTAACTCATCTGCTAAAGATTTTGTGAAGACTGTTGATCTCCTCACCAATCTCACCAAGCAGGCTATTTGTTTTTTTCAATAATTATATTCAAGAAGCTCTCAGAGCACATGGCAGCTGCCCCTCTCCATTTTCCAGTGAGGAATTCATCCTCTAAATCAAATGCGGGGTATAACTGAATCCTAAGTCCCCCAAAGATCTAGTTCTACGAAATTCACTGCATTGACGGACTGCAGTGATAAAGTGCAGGGGTAGGGCAGGAAGAGCAGATAGGGGGCAGAGTGTACAATGTGCACAGAGGGATGGAGCACAAGAGTAGTGGGGGCAGAGTGGTGGGGGCGTATGTGGTTTCAGACAATGCAATGCGGGAGCAGAGAACAGAGCACGCAAGGAGGGAGAGGGTGCATGATGGGAGAGGGGGTGCACAGGGGCATGGTAGCTTATAGGAGGCAGCGCATGAGAACATAATCAAAATGGCAGCACACAGATTATGCCAAACAATGATGTTCCCGGAACCACCTAGCCCGACATAGGTGAGAATTAAAAATGCTTCGTTCAGTGGTTGGACCCCTTGGGGAATAAGGCTTGAGCATTGTTGCTGACCTTGAAAGCAGCATCTTCTACTCTCATAAATGGCAGACTAGTGCAATCAGTGCCTGGTAAAGGTTGAGGTGGTGGCACGTTAAAATACCTTGTGCATAGTTGTCTCCAGATATTGCTGTTTGGAGAAGGCTTGGGAATCGTGAACATGGCCATAAGAGCCAATATCAACTGAAATTTAGCGGTATCAGCAATCGCATTGCATTAGTAGAATATGTACCATAATAGTGATCATCATGACGCAGTAGTTTAGGCACCAGCTGTATTACCTGTTGAAGTAACGCCAGTCCCCCTGACTGTAGTACAGCACGTTAATGTTGTCCAGATGTTTCTCAAAATGCAATTTCGTAAAGGCTTAACTGCCCCTCAGTTTTAGACAACACTATGGCTTTAGCACAACTATCAGGGTGCACACGCTAGCAGCAAAGCACAGGTTTGTGCTGTAACTATTAGTAATGGAGCCGCCATCTTTGTTTAATTTGGCTACTCGCTGGAGATTTCAAGCATATTTCAAGCATCTTCTTACACTGCAGCGTCTGTCTTAATAATTGACTAGTTTTAGGGAATTGGATGTTATGCATTCAGCATTACTTTACAATGTGCAAATAACAATTTACAAATGTTTCAGTCAAAATCCTTTTTTTTTTTTTTTTTTTTTTTTTTTTGTAGTGAAAATGGGATCTAAGGTGGCACCTCCAAGCCTTATTTGAACAGTCACCAGAATCAGTCTGATTCTGTCCAGTAATGACTAACAGCAAGCACAACATTCAGGGCCTCTACAAATGAATGGGTGCTCTCTAAATTAACAAATCCTAAATGATCACTATACATGCAGGCATTGAAATTTTGGAGATCTCTGGTGGTAATTGTTGTAAAAATACTGAATATTCTATCCTGAATGAACCAATTGCTTAAGTGCTCACTCTATAACTCTAGCTGTAGTAATGCTCTGTGGCGCTAGATTAGACCATTCCTGCAGACCATAATCAACCATTCTCGGTCACATCAATTTATTGGAATTCACAGGTTTTGATGGTACAATTACATACTTTTGAAATCTTTCAGTTGTGCAACAATGTCGGGTGTTGAGCGTGCATGCTCAATATGCTCAATCTTTCAAAGGTTTAGCAGGAAGATTTTAGTTGGTTCTGGTAGTTTATGCATTGCATGTGCCCAATTGAAGGGTCAAACATGACGTGTTCATCAGACCATCCAGGGTTCACTATGTGATGTATTATCCACTTTCTGCTTTTTGCTTACACCCCAGTTTGAAACTGCTCATCTCTTTAGAGGGATTACAAGGCCAAAATTCCTAGATGGACCTGTATTATCTGCAGGATGTACAGTGGGACACCCATAGATTGTCCAGATGACTTTCCTTCTCGTCAGGGAGCTGCTCTATTTCGGAGTGTTCACGATCCGCTTGTGTCACTGTTCACAGAAATGGCTGACTTGTTACAATGGGAAAAGTGTTAACCTCTGAATAGTTCTCTTGAAATGGGTTTATATATTCAGCCTGTAGTCTTCGGGACTGGCTTCCCGGGATGTTTGGATGTCACACAACCACCTTTATTAGCGACCACACAGTGGGATTGTCCTCACTGCAGTATTGGCTTTGTGGTGGGATCTGTTCTGGTCTGTAATTACACTCCGGCAGGGCGCTCTTTTGTAGAGCCAGTGTATCTTGATTGCAAACAATGTAGCGAAAAGTTGCAGGTGTCAGTTAGCCATGAAGCCAGTGTATAAACAGCACAGAATGGCCTTAATATATACAAGTATGAGCTGTATATTGACCATCTGCAGACCCATGATCAGATGGCATCTCATTGACGTTGCTGGAGTGTTGGTATCCTCTTTCGTAAATTCAATTTTTCTGGCCAATAAAATATAGTATTTACACTTGCCAGAAATGCTTTTCTTCACGGTACTGAACTGTTATTCAGAGATCTGTTACCTTTTTTTTTCTATTTGAGCATCGTGCTTAGTGGATTTCTAGTGTTTTTATGTGTATTAGGTATTGGGGATTACAGGACTATAGAGTTCGGAGTTTGATGTCTGAATCCAGATTATAAGAAACAATTTTTTTCCAGGATATACACATGGTCAAAATTAATGGTGCCCCTCGTACGAGAGACCCACAGTGATCACAGAAATAACTGGAATCTGACAAGTAGTAATAAATAACAAATCTGTGAACATTAACAAATGAAAGGCAGACATTGCTCTTCAATCCTGGTGTTTTTTTTTTTTTTTTTTTTAATTAAACTAATGATCTGTCTGGACAGAAATGATGGGCCCTTAACTTATTCATTTGTTGATTTGCACCTCTCCACAGACTTAAGGGCAAAAATAGGCGCGCCGCTAGGGATGAGCGAGTACTGAAGTAATCACTCGCAACATGTAGGTCACAGTACTTGTTGCGACTATTTCGAGTCCCATTGAAATGCAAGCACTTTCCCAGTGTATTTATCTATACACTGCAAAAGTACACTAAAAGTGAAGAGTTGTTTAAAAAAAAAAAAAAACACCATCATACCGGGACCCGAAAACCTCACCTCCAATGTGCGGAAAGGACCTGCCAGTCTGATCGCTCCCAGCCAAAGACAGTACAGAGTGGCCTTAATATATACGTACAAGTATGAGCTGTATATTGAACTTCTGCAGACCCATGATCAGATGGCATCTCATTGATTGACGTTGCTGGAGTGTTGGTATCCTCTTTCATAAATTCAATTAAACTGGTCCATAAAATATAGCATTTGCACATGCCAGAAATGCTTTTCTTCATGGTACTGAACTTTTTTTTTTTTTTTTTTTTTTTTTTTTGAGCATCTTGGTGCTCCATACTTGGTGGATTTCCATGTGTTGTACAAAAAAAAAAAAAAAAATATAATTGGGAATCGGATTACAGGACTATAGCGTTCTGAGTTCGATGTCTGAATCCAGATTTTCAGAAACATACTTGCTTTCCAGCATATACACATGGTCTACAATGTTGGTACCCCTCGTTTAATGTAAAAAAAAACCCACAATGGTCACAAATAACTTGAATCTGACTAGTAAAGTCAGACGTTATTGCTTTTCAACCCTGATGTCACTAATTTTGTAAAGAAATTCTAACTCTTGAAGTCAGCTTGGACAAATGATGGTCCCTTAACCCCTTCCTGACCCGTGACACAGCATATGTGCCATGGAAACTGATGTGTTCCGACCTATGAAGCATATGCTGTCATCTGGGGATTCAGTTCCTGCAGCTCGAGAGTCACTGACCTATCACTCAAGCTGCAGGTACATGAGAACATGTACTATACCCCAGGGAGGGTGGATTTGCCCCCCCCCCCCCCCCCCCATTCCTCCCTGAGGCTACAGTTGCAGTGATTAGCTGTTTTACTTTCACTTTTAACAGCTAATCACCGCGACTGCTAGTCGGCGGTCTCCCCCTGCCGGCTGCGTCTTCCTCCTGACCTCCGGTGTCTAACCCCCCCCCTCACCCCCCGGCCACTATTCTCTTACCTGCCCCCCCCCCCCCCCCACTGCTGTTCCCTTATCTCGGGTGATCACCTGCTCCCGCTCACCTCTCCGCCACCGTCCCACCCCTCCGGTCCTACTCTTCCGCTGCTCCCGTCCCGCCGCAGCCACCACAAATGCCACCGTCGCCGTGGTGAGTGGATCCGGATCTTCTCAGATCCCTTCTCTGCAGCTTGATCGATCAGGCTGCAGTGAAAGGATCTGATAGTGCTGGCACAGTGATCCACTATGATAAACTGTGCCAGGGCTGTCGTGTCACTTCACTGCAACGTCTGGTCACCTGACCCAAGCCTCAGGTACGCGTGATGCAGTGTCTGTATGCAGCCTATTGATCATGCCCATACTATTGGAGCAGGCGGGCTGCCTAACACTATAGGTAGGATGCAGCCAGGCCTTCTGGGGGTTCTGTCCTGTGCTGCATGTATAAAGTGCCAAAAGATGGATGATGTGAGGTATTGCTATGGCCACACATTGAATATTTGCTGCTTTTTTTTTTTTTTTTTTTTTTTTTTTTTTTTTCCTACGAAGATCTAGAGTTCTGCATCCAAATACTGTACTTGTTTCTGCCCTTTGATGCTATAGAGATATTATGAACTTGACTGAGCAAGATCTCAAAAGGTGATGCACGAATAGGGATGTCGGCTAATAATTGTAAGATTTTATGAATAACATCCACTGAGGATATAAAGGGTGCATGAAGGACCAAAAATGGGTAAAATATAACAAGGTGACCACTGGGAGGCAAAATCATACTGTTAATGTAATGCTATTAATGTAGACTAGATGTAAAGTGGTCTATAGGCCATTCAAAGTAGGATGCAACTAATTATTCATGGATGGCTATATAGTGGGTATTTAATGAAAGCAGTGCATAATGAAAGTGGTGCAGACAAGAACACCCCAAAGTTGCATATTAAAGTTCTATAGTCTTCACAGTGTTATGTATGTGCCTTTCACACTAGTAGTTTTACAGTGTATGCTGCATACCTAACGTAAGAGTTCAACTCCCCACTGCTGCCCAGAATATACCCTGGGACCATTTAGTGATATACTCAATGACCAGGCCCCAGGCGATCCGGTGCAGTGACTGGGGCCCTGTAAGTGAGTATCACTCAATGGTCGAGGGGTATAGTTTTGGGCTAGGGCATAATATACCCAAGGTATAATGTGGCCTAGGCCACTGTAACCCCCTGCCCAGAATACACCACGGGTTAATCTGGCCTGTTACACCGGGCAAAATAGCTTATTGATGGAGTCTTGGTGCACATAATTGCTGCAACTCTGCGCTGGCCTAGCTAATTCTACTCCAGTTGGCTCCTCAGTGCAACGGTTCCACTTGGAAGTGTCCTCAACTGAAAGTCAAATTGAGTCAGGTTCTTAGTTTACCAGAACAGTTTTCTGAAACAAAGGTGCAATACTTGAATGCTGAAAGTTGGGTTATCCAGTTATATAATTTGTTACAGGCTGCTTTCCACCCCCCCCCCCCCCCCCACACACCCTCCCCCTTGATATCACTGCAAGCACAGTGGCAATGTGTTTGCTTCAGCCTGTGTCAATGGCCCTGGTGTCAACTTAGTGCTTGTCCCCTGTAAGGTGCCCAGAAACCAACTACGACTGGAGGGCACTTTGTTCTCAGAACAATTCCAAGAGGTTGTCACATTAGATGAGGGTTTTGGCTCTTAATGGGCAATTGTTTACATGGGACTCTCCTGCCTCCAACTGTCACTGGCCTTTTTAATAGGTCAAGCCCCACCCCCAAGGAATAAGGCTAAATTACCAGTGACCTAATCTAGCAAGGACTGGGGAAACAGCCTGAACCTTGGCCACCCGGGGGCTGCACATTTTAACATGGAACCATTGCTATCACATACAATTAACATGTACCCTCCACCTCCCATAATTTTCTAAAGTGCAGTGTTTTAAACCCCCCTGCCCCCCCCCCCCCCCCCATCCACCTTTTTGTTCAGATTACAGGCTGGCTAGGATACCTAAAACCAGAAAAGGAACGGTAAAATAATCCTCATAGAACCCTCAGTTGCCCACTTGAATCACAGGGTGACCCAGAGGGTCTGTTAAAATTGGGAAAAGGGACTTAAAGCCCCCTCTGCTAATTTACTCCTTTCTGTGGGATTCTCCTTCTGAATTTTAGATTGGTCTCTAACCTCAACAGGTATCAATTAACCTTGCATTACTGCAGGGGACTGGGGAGCAGTCTCTGCCTTTTTTATCCACAAGGTGTCTACATACAAATCAATGAATACATAACTTTCAAATGTAGACACAAATGCAGTGTACCTCCTTTGTAGCAGGGTGACTGCACCCTAGACCCTGATGGTTAAGGACACCACATCTGAGCGTTTGCAAAATAAAAAGCAGGTAACCTTTTGCTCCTCAGGTATCTTCCACTAGTAAGCTGCTCACAATTGGAGTGGAGTAGATGAACAGCAGCAGAATCTGTGGTCTATCCTGAAGCTGCTGTAGCTTTTTTGCCGTGTTTAACACACTGATAATTTAGTAAAACTCAACTACAGGAAACATTAGCGCTTTCCTTTACTCTGTACCTCACCCTCGTGAAATAATCTCTGAACTGAATTCACTTTTTGTTTACTATGAAACTCCATAAGGGTCATTCCGTAAGGTGAAATTCCTTGTGCAGTGTCAGGTCCTACTTTATACCACCGAGCACAAGTCTCTAAAATGGTCAGTCCTGCCCAGCCAGCAGATACACTCACACTGCTTCCTAACCCTACTTGACTAAACCCTGGATTGATTTATTTTTTGTTTGATTATTCAGACTTCATTCCCCTTGCTCGTTATAGCTACCTATGGCTATGGACAGTCTGTTCCCTGATTCTGCTCTTGTTCCTTTTAGTTTTTGACTTGACTAGTCAACTTTTCCCTGCTAGCTCGCTCCACCAGCCAGCAGCTACTCTGTGGATGCAACCCGGGGGTCCCTGTAGTAAGTCCAGATCCCTGTATAGGGGTTAAAGGGTGAAGGCCAGGGTACCTCTGGGACCTGTTAAGCAGAGTGGCTTGTGCAAAGTCTGTCTGTGGAAGCCCTATTAAGAGCTATTGGGTTTCCATGAACAGTTAATAATTACAATATTAATAACCCATTATGAATCATTTACAAACTGGCTGATCAAATGGGGCAGAAGGATCCAGATGGCTTTTTGATGCAGGAGTCTGTTATGGCAGCAGCTTCCCTGATCAGTTCTAGGGTGGACTTTCCTAACTGATACTATTGGGGAAGCTGTTCCATGTTTTAGACTTTCTAGGTTTTCTCATTGTACAGGAGCAGGGCTTAGTACAATCCAATGTAGAGCTCAAATCTCAAATACTGATACAATCAAGACCTAGAACACACCAGGATCTGTCTGATTCTGTCCAGTAATGGCTAGCGGCATGCACAACATTCAGGGCCTCTACAAATGAATGGATGCTGTCTAAATTAACAAATCAGAAATGATCACTATACATGCGAGCATTGAAATTGTGGAGATCTAAGGTGATGTTTGTTGTAAAAATACTGAATATTCTACTATCCTGAATGAACCAATTGCTTTATAACTCTAGCTGTAGTAATGCTCTGTGGCGCTAGATTAGACCATTCCTGCAGACCATAATCAACCATTCTTGGTCACATCAATTTATTGGAATTCACAGGTTTTGATGGTACAATTACATACTTTTGAAATCGTTCAGTTGTGCAACAAAGTCGGGTGTTGAGCGTGCATGCGCAATATGCTCAATCTTTCAAAGGTTTAGCAGGATTTTTTTAGTTGGTTCTGGTAGTTTGTGTATTGCATGTACCCAACTGAAGTGTCAAACATGACGTGTTCATCAGACCATCCAGGGTTCACTGTGCGAGATGTATTGTCAACATTCTGCTTTTTGCTTAGACCCCAGTTTGAAACTGCTCATCTCTTTAGAGGGATTACAAGGCCAAAATTATTGGATGGCCCTGTATTATCTGCAGGATGTACAGTGGGACACACCCATAGATTGTTTAATACCAAGGAGAATAGTGTTGACGGTACATCAATTTTTAGGGATGGACACCAGTGTTTGCAGACGCAAATTGCTGATTTGAATCAAAACACAAGTGAAGTACAATTGCAACAGGCTACATCCAGTAAAAACCATTTTATACAGGTACAGGTGGGGATATGAGGGACAGAACCAACACGAGTGGCAAAGGGACTTGCATCAAAGGGATAAGGGCAAATACATCATTACTGTGCAAAAATACAAATACACCAATGAATAACAATCACATTATAATCAATGTGCTAATCCCAGACCAAACAGAGGGGGCAGCATTACAATAGAATAGTGTTTGTAACCCCTACTGGAGAACTGAGAAATAAAGTGAAAGGCAGGAAAGCAACAGGTTAAAAACACATACCCAGAGTCCCTATGACACTGCCACTCGTGTCAGGGAGGAACTCCGACACTTATTTCTGCCCTTAGGGGGCAGTGGGTTGAGTGTGACATAACTGGAGCGCTATATATGAAGACCGGGTCCAGGAGGGTGTGCCCACCTTGTTTGCGAATGCAGCGCACCTGCTGCACATCAGCAGTGATCAGAACTGTGGCTAAGGGTGGATGCCGGATAGAGTAAATCCTCTTCAGTGACGTCGTAATTCGGCACCGCCCCTTACTGGCCGCGTCATGATCACAGCACCATGCGCAATAGGACATCACTGCACTGTGGAGCAGTGTTTCCAGTGCTGGCCGGCGTTGGTGATTTAACCTGTCAGTAGCCGGTCAGCAGAACACACTGCTCCACACAACGGATAAAGGGGCACCATTAACTGTCTACCCTATCTAAGCCCAGGCAAATAAAGAGTAACCTGTTTCTATGAGCGGAAAAGACACAATCATACAACATTAGGATGAGCAGTAATGTATTCATCAATCTATTAAGATGGTGTCCTCACAGCTTTTCATGATTGATTCTTGTCCATACGAGAGGAAAACAAAGTATGGCGTCCCAGTCCAGGCTTATCATAAACAGCAACTCCAAGTAAAAAGTGACTAAAGTGAAATAAAGACACACAAATGCAAACCATACACAGAGGGCAGGTGAAGTACATACTTTAGAGATTTTATTGGTCTGCTCAGGAGTATGGGGAAATTAGGTACACAGAGGTCTTAAAAACAAGAGACAGGTAACAAGGATCAGAAGGATGGAGTCACTACCGCTCACACTTTGGAGGTTTACAATTAGACCCCGTACAGAATAAACCACTGGGGGAGGGAAGAACCCTAAATATACCAGACAGCGAAACACGCTGTTTTTCAAAGGGATATAGAGAGGTGGAAACACAATCTATTCAACCATCAGATATAATGGTAAATCTTGAGAGATTATCAAAGACTCCCCCATACACTTTTAGCCTTGTCGGGTAGAAAAGAGGACACATCAAGGGCCGACACCAAACACAAAACCCAAATGGTATATGGGGCGAGACAGCGGAAGAGGGTAGTGATAAACCATAACAACCAGGGGTGAAGAGACATTGTATGGGAACATATAGGAACGGGGAGAAACTCAGTCTCTCAGACCTCCAGGCGGTAGGGTGCCCAGTCCATGAATCCAGCGAGCCTCCAGTTGGGCCAGCACCTTTTTCAGGTCACCACCTCTCGCACCCAGGTGGACCCAATCAATGCCACATACCTGGAGGCTGCTTGGATCACAGTTGTGGTGCACCTTGAAATGTCGTGGTAAGGTCCGAAGAGTTGACAGATCTTTTACTTCCCCCTGCTCCTATAATATCTAATACATGCTCTCTGATGCGTCGTCTAAGTTCTCTGGATGTAAGCCCCACGTATATGAGGTCACATCCACAGGTTGCATTGTATATCACTCCCTCACTACTACAGGAAATATACCGCCTTATCTCAAACTCCCTTTTCCTGTCCGAATCACGGAAGGTCCTGGCCCTGATAATGTTCCCACTTTTACAAGAGAGGCAGGACCCACAAGTCAAACATGACTTGTTCATCAGACCATCCAGGGTTCACTGTGCAAGATATATTGTCAACTTTCTGCTTTTTGCTTGCACACCAGTTTGAAACTGCTCATCTCTTTAGAGGGATT
The DNA here is from genome assembly GCA_033576535.1 of Allobates femoralis. Classification (NCBI taxonomy): domain Eukaryota; kingdom Metazoa; phylum Chordata; class Amphibia; order Anura; family Aromobatidae; genus Allobates; species Allobates femoralis. The sequence continues at coordinate 72,439,064 of JARQOC010000009.1, forward strand.
ACAAGGCCAAAATTCCTAGATGGACCTGTATTATCTGCAGGATGTACAGTGGGACACACCCATAGATTGTCCAGATGAATTTCCTTATCCTCAGGGAGCTGCTCTATTTCGGAGTATTCACGATCCGCTTGTGTCACTGTTCACAGAAATGGCTGACTTGTTACGATGGGAAGTGTTGGCCTCTGAATACCGGTAGTTCTCTTGAAATGGGTTTATTTTCAGCCTGTAGTCTTCGGGGCTGGATTCGCAGGATGTTTGGATGTCCCACAACCACCCTTATGAGCGACCACACAATGGGATTGTCCTCACTGCAGTATTGGCTTTGTGGTGGGATCTGTTCTGGTCTGTAATTGCCCTCCGGCAGGGCGCTCTTTTGTAGAGCCAGCGTTTCTTGGTTGCAAACAATGTGTAGCTAAAAGTTGCAAGTGTCGGTTAGCCTTGAAGCCAGTGTATAAACAGTACAGAATGGCTTCAATATATACTTACAAGTATGAGCTGTGTATTCACCATCTGTGGATCCATGATCAGATGGCATCTCATTGGTTGACGTTGCTGGAGTGTTGGTATCCTCTTTCGTAAATTTAAATTTTTCTGGCCAATAAAATAGTTGTTACACTTGCCCGAAATCCTTTTCTTCACGGTACTGAGAACTGTCATTCAGAGATCTGTTACCTTTTTTTCTATTTGAGCATCGTGCTTAGTGGATTTCCAGGTGTTTTACGTGTATTAGGTATTGGGGATTACAGGACTATAGAGTTCGGAGTTTGATGTCTGAATCCAGATTATAAGAAACATAATTTCTTTCCAGGATTTACACATGGTCAAAATTAATTGTGCCCCTCGTTTAACGAGAGAAACCCACAGAGATCACAGAAATAACTGGAATCTGACGAAGTAAATAACATCTGTGAAAATGAACAAATGACAGGCAGACATTGCTCTGCAACCCTATATTTTTTTTTTTTTTTTTTTACTTTTACATTAAACTAATAATCGGTCTGGACAGAAATGATAGTCCCTTAACTTATTAATTTGTTGCGCAACCTTTTGAGGCAATCACTGTAAGCTATTCCTGTAGCGGTCAATGAGACTTCTACACCTCTCCACAGGTTTAAGGGCAAAAATAGGCACGCCACTAGGGATGAGCGAGTACTGAAGTAATCGGACTCGCTATACTCGCAACGAGTAGGTCCCGGGACTCAGTACTGGTTGCGAGTATATCGAGTTCCATAGATACTACAAAAGTACGCTAAAAGTGAAGAACAGTTGTTAAAAAAAAAAATAAAACCATCATGCTCTCCTTCCGACGCCTGCACCGGGAACCGAAAACCTCACCTCCAATTTGGACCTGCCAGTTTGATTGCTCCCAGCCATCTGATTGGCTATCAGACTGGCAGGTCCTTTCCGCACATCGGAGGTGAGGTTTTTGGGTCCTGGTGCAGGCGTCGGAAGGGTGTTTTTTTTTTTTTTTTTTTTTTTTTTTTTTCTTAACTTTTCTTCACTTTTAATGTACTTTCGCAGTGTTTATATACACACTGCAATAGTAAAAGGAATACTCACTACTTCCGAGTAATCACAAGAGACTCGGCGAGTACTGAATATTGTTACTATTCGGCGAGTACTAAATAGTAACGATTATACTTTCTCATCCCTACGCACCGCGACTATTCCAAAATCAAAAGGGTGCTCACCATGCCATGTAAAATCAGGATTGGCAAGGGAAGGCAATGGGCAAACAGGGTGTGACACCATATGTAGATATACAAAAAGAAAATATTTTTTTAAATTTAGTGTACATGCAAAGGGAAGTTAAAAACCGCTAAAATAGGGGGGCAAAAGACAACAGAATGTGACAAGTGAATAATTTCAGTGGCTGACCGAAATAACAAGTATCAAATCATCAACTGCAACAATGTTCCCTGTGTGGTGCAGTGGTAACCATTAAAAGTTGAGTTTGATAGTAACTACCTATTAAACAGAGTAAACATGCAGGGACCTGTAAAGGAAGGAACTCCAGCAACCAGTCATAGCGGGATAATCCTTGGCATCAAAGCAAAATGATAATGTTGCAGACCATACAGATATTAACAACACGATTGAGTGTAACAACGTTTGATGGCATGGACCCCCTAACATGCCAATTGTGGCATAGTCAGTGGGTGTAAATGGCCCAAAGTGAACGTGCAGTGATATTGGGGTCATGAGACAACACAACCAATATCCCACAATAAAGTATTTAGTGGTGTGTGTGTGTGTGTCCAAGTGCACCCCAGCCTTATGTGCATCACTACTGGGGCGCAGCTTCATCGGTGGAAAGGTGGTGGCATGTCGCACAAACCAGGTGCAAATAGCTGTATAAGAAACCAATCATATGGCTCAGCTGTGTCCACGCAGAGTGGCAGTCCGGAAGTGTGTAAGCTGTCAAATGACAGTTGTCATCACAACTGGTAGTCTGACTTCTTCCAGGTTTTGCCTGAAGTATGTCACTGCAGTGCCCATTATCATGGAGAGGCATTTAAGTTTACAATTGATGACCGAAAATGCTGCTGCCATCTTTACTACTGCAAAGTGGCTAGGGCCCTACTAAAAAGGCCCCAATGAGCAAATGGGTAGGAATAATTGATTACAAATGCATTATTATGGAGCTGGTAAGCATGAGCACAAGGAACACATTTATCATGGGGAGATCAAATCCCAATAAAGGGGGGGGGGGGGGAGGGGGGGTTGGGGGATCTCCAATGATTAACAATCAGTTAATGATAAATGCATGAAGCGAGAATACAGATGAATAGATGTCACCATGGTACAGGGGTACATATGATTATGTTACAATGAGGTAGTCGCGTGACAAATGTCACTGCGACTGGTAAGCAACTCAACTATTTCAGATATTCTCCAGAAATGTGTCGCCATAACACCTGTTGCTATAAAATAGCAAGAAAAGACAGCGGTAGTAATGTAAGGCTGCCTTCACACTCGCGGTTATTTCAAATCGCGGCAGATGCAGTTTTTTCACCGCATCTGCCGCTATTACCGTATAACCGCGACACTTGCGGCAAGCCCCATGCAATGTCTATGGGGCTTGCGGTAAGGGTGCGGCAGGTGCGGTTGCGGCAGGTGCGGCCACGAAAAAACCGCTGCAAGCAGCGTTTTTTTTTTGCTGCTGCAAGTGCCGAAACCGCACTTGCCGCACCTGCTGCACCCTTACCGCAAGCCCCATAGACATTGCATGGGGCTTGCCGCAAGTGTGTCGCGGTTATACAGTAATCGCGGCAGATGCGGTGAAAAAACCGCATCTGCCGCGATTTGAAATACCCTAAGGCTGCTTTCACTCGGTTATGTGCACATCAGTAGGTTTCTGGGCTGTTTTTTGGCGTTTTCCGTCGGCGTTTTCCGCTCAGTTTTATGTTAATTTATGTTAATCCTAGCCTCCGGTTGGATTAACATGCTAGTCAATGGAGTTTAGAAAACGCTGTCTTCATTAGAACGTTTTTATTCTTGTCGTTTTCAGTTTCTTCAGCGTTTTTCCACCGGTTTTCAAAGATAGAACAAGTGACTTCTTTTGAGCGTTTTTTCCAGCGGTTCCAGCTTACAAGTGCACAAAAAACTCAGTTTTAAAAACGCTCAGAAAAACCGCCGACAAAACGCTGTATAAACGCTATAAAAACGAGCAAAAAACGAGGGACACTGCTGAGCACAGAAAACTCAGTTTCTGCCAGAGTCCACCGGTTCCCGGTCGGTCTGCAGAGATGCACAAATGTCTGATGTGCACATACCCTAAGTCAGCAATGATTGACTAAGGTTTGAGCATCAAATGTTAAATGGTTGTGCATATAAGCAATTAAAATCATATTATAAAGCTTAGGCGGCCGTCACACGCACAGATATCGCTTGAACGCGGCAGATTAAACATCGCGTGAGCGATGTCTGTGCGTGTGACGGCAAGATACGACGAGCGAGATCAGATCAAATCGCAAAATCGAGATCTGAGGTCCGGACCTCAGATCTGACGATGTCGGCTAAGTGGATACGCACAATCGTCACGTGTAATTGACCGATATCGTACGAAAGGTGTTATTTGAGCGATAGCGAAATCCAACACGTAGGCGTGCCGGGTATTCACCTGTGTCACGCCTCCTCAGTTGTGATTCGTGAACCCTCATGCGTTACGATTGGCTGGGGCAACCTCTGCTATTATTGGTTGAAGCTCCTGCGTTACGATTGGTTCTCACTTGCCATGGCGCCATTTTGGTTGAGCTGTCCCTTCAGCACCAATACACATAGGCACCGTTTAGCTGATCATGCATTTTTGTATAGAATTTACGGCCACACACAAGGCAGCCAACTCGAAACACTCATGTATTCTTATGGGCCCAATCCAGTCTGGTCATACTCCCAACGATTTGCCGTTACGCAGTACCTAACGGTTTTTCTACGCCACGCACACGGGTTGTTGGTCCGTAGGTGGCGTAGAAGTGTTGCTTGCCGTGTCACCGCGCTTACAGCGCGTTGTAATTTGTTTGGGCCACACAAGCGGCCGTACTGACGTCATGATTTTAGTTTCGGTTTCATTCCGCCTGCTAGGTGCTAGCTCCGCCCGTGCACATTGCAGCACAGCCATGGCCGCAACAGGGCGCGCTGCCACGTGGGGGATGGCGGAGCTCATGATCCTAATCGATCATTGCGATCGATTGGATTATTGGGGCCACTATCCCCACCGGCACCCCAGGCTGCGTAACCTCTGCACTGTGCGCAAAATCCAGCATGCCCTGCTCCGCCAGCTGTGTGTCGACAGGACTCCGAAGCAGATCCAGCACAAGATTGCGGATCTGAAGTTCAAGTGCCCAGGCCGCGTTGTGGACATCCGTGCCAGGATTGCCAGGCTGCGTGGTGAGTCACTGTTGGACCCCACAACACATCAGCACATGTACATGTACCACACTAGACAGCAACGTCTCAAACCTATTAAGATACTGTTGTCCCCGGCCTGAACCCGCCCATGTGGTAACATATAATCTGCGTTCACACCGCCTTCACAGGTGCATATGGCTCTGCAACGTTCTGCGGAGACATCTGCAAGCCTGTGCATGCAGACGGGCCAAAAATCACCATCCATGATGCTCATGGTGTCAGCACATGCTTGCACACACCTCTGCTCCCACTGGCCCCCATGACTGATCTGTGTGCATACGTACCCATGGCCACAGATCACACACTCCCCTCCACACCAGGAATGCAACCTGTAATGGTGACCAATGGGAGTGCATGGCGGTCTGCATGCATCTGCAGACACCGTGTCTACCATGACAAAGGCTAGGTCTGTCCGCTGTATGCAGAGGCTTGCACATGCCTCGGGCAAACGGTGCTTAGGCATGTGCAAGTGTGAGTGAACCCAAATGTCAAGGGAGCCCCTACACTTTTGCGTTGTGGACCAACCTCACAATCCCAAAACATAATTTCCCCTCATTTTAAAACGATAGGCAACAATTATTTTGCAAAGTTCAACCTAAAACCTTCATCATTGTGCATCACAATACAGGTACTGAGGATTCTTCTTCGGAAGAGGGCCAGCATGTCCCACCTGCTGGAGGCCCACCGAACATGCCGGCATTTCCGGCGCCAGGGACATCATTCCCCCCCCGAGTCATGGTGGGCATAATGATGACTACCTGCCAGCTGCTGCGGACCATGAGAGAGTGAAGAGGGGTCCGGCAGTGTGCTACCGAGGAGTCTTCAACCAACTCCTCCCAGCCATGGATGGAGGGATGATACATGCCCTCACCACCATGCCCACAGGAGGGCCAGGATGCTGCACAACAGGCTGATGGGGATGATTGGGCACCCTCAGCCCAGGGCCCTTATTGCCACCAGGCCATGTCATGTGGCCAAGAGCCCAAGCCCCCCAGTTCCCCCACCTGCCACACTGTCCAGCTCCGTGGCTAGCCCAGGGTTCGCCATGTCCCCGGACACGGCTGATGAGGAGGATATGTGGGCGGCCGAGCCCGACAGTGAGCCTCCCCACAGGGCCGTCGGAGAGATGAGGGTGCGAGCCGACAGTTTGCCTCCCCAACAGGGCCAGCTGAGGAGGATATGTGGGCGGCCGAGGCCAACAACGTGCCATCACCAACAGGGCCTGTCAAGGAGGAGATGGCGGCAGTTGATCAGGACCCACACTTGGAGGACTAATGGAGGTAAATGTCTAATTGTGGGTCATAGACCATGCATACTGTATTGACTGTGGTGTTTATGGGCACATCACACACACAGAAAAAGTGGCAGATATAGTTCTGGAATATGTGGTTGAAGTTCAATTATGGGATACATTGCTTCATTTAGTTGCTCTGTCCAAATGGAAGAATGTGTCCATTATTTCACTTGAAAAATACATTAATTATAATTAACAGTTGTGAGATCTGTATGTGTGATGTGGCTCTATTTGCCCTCTTTTGTTGCAGAATGTGCATTAATGTTTCCACATTGTTTGTGCAGATGCCGAACGTGCAGGAGCTGCGGGCTGGAGCCTAAGTGCGTCCCCATCAACACATGCTAGTTCGGAGGATGGCGATCATCAGGGTAAGGACCATCTTCTTATCAAACAGTAGTACATATCAACAAGGACTGTTGTGTTAACTGTGGTAATCTTCCCAATACAGGTGTCCCGACTTTGGATGATGTTATCCAGGCGCACTTAGATTTTGCAATACAGCTCCAGTCGGCTATCAGCCAACATATAGAACACGTCCTACGCTTGCGGGAGATGCTGACTGCCCTACAGCAAGGACATGGTGGCCTCCCTTAACCTGGTGACAAAAAGACACTGGCCGGGTAAATGAGGACCTCAAAGACTGTTGTCCATGTTGGACCCAATTTTCTTTTTTTTGCCTTTTGGCATTGTTTGTTATGTTTAAGCCCATGTTGGGCTCTTTCCTTTTAGTGTCCAACATTTGGACCATATGTAATGTGTTGGCCCTACCATGTTGGGCTCTTTTCTTAGTGTCCAACATTTTGACACTCCCAAGCCATTTGTGGTTCTTCCTACACTGAAACACAAATGCATCCTTGTTGTGCTTGGTATTGCCCCTTTTATAAAACCTATTAAATGTCTAAACCCAATCTGTTCAAAGTCAGTGTCTGGCTGAACGGAACAATTAATTCCATGTTATGGGAGGTTTCTGCTGGTCTTTAGGGGCATCATGGCCAAAAAATTGCCTCAACCAGTTGAGGTAGAGGAAGGGATCCATAAGACATGTTGTAACACAAGGTGCACATTGTCAGCATGCCGTCTGTCGACCAACCACCAAACCTTTATTAAGAAAGTGATATGAAAAGTTTCCCAATGCTGTTACACCATGAACCATAAATGTGGATTTAGACTTTCAGATCTGCAAGCTGTTGAAGCCTGCCACCATTAATATTGTCCCATGTTGTAGACCACAGACAATGATGGTAAGGACACCTCTGCGGCCTTGGGGGTACACCAATAAGTAGTGAAGGCTAATGCTGCATACCTAAGGTTTAAGTATAATTGCCCTCTACATATGTACTGTTGCTGGATGCAGCATGTGGCCTACTCTAGCTGGTCAGCGGGAAACATTTTTTGGTCAACTTGCAAACACCATGGCAAAATCAGGGACAACATATTTAACGTGTGTGAACATAAATAAATTTATTTATAATCAAAAGACGGAATGTCCAGTTCACAACACTCTGAGAAAGTAAATGACACAATTTGGTCAACATAAAGACAACTGCAATTGTCGCAGTAAGGGCACACACAACACATACATCCAGAGTAGTGAAGGGGCAATTAGCGGGGCAAAGAAAAAAAAAAAAAAAAAAAATAAAAGGAAATAAGCCATGAATCAAGAAATCTACAAATTTGAAAATGGGGAACAAAATAAGGTTCCCCTTCTGGGTAGAATGGGTTGTCCGCCCGCTGCTGTTGTTGCAAAGCCACTCTGCGAGGCATTGCATGGGCTTGGGCAGGTGGTGGTGCTTGCTGCACATGGGGCGGAGGGCCCATGTACTGCCAGGCGGGTGGGTTTGCTGGTGGCTGGGGAAGGGGAGCAGGGAAGGTGGAATCGGGGGTGAGGTTACCCAAACGGGCCTGGTCCATCACCAGCAGGATCACGCGCTCACAATGCTCCCTTTGCTCCTGGGTAAACGTGGGGAGACGCTCTGCCACCACCGAAGCAAAGGGGCATTGTGGCTCACGCACCTGCTGGGTCAGGACTTGCTGGGCCAGTAAGACCAGGTCAGGGCCTGAGCTTGGTGGTGCCTGTCGTGTCCGGGCCCGGGCACGTGAGAACTGCATAGGGGGCCGGCTGGGCGCTGGCGCAACCTCTTCATGCCGTGAGATTGAGGCTGGTCCGGCGACTCAGACACCGACCCCGAAGAGGGACCTTCAAGCGGATCCTAAAAGTTGAAAGGAAGAACACATGAGCACACATGCCATTACACTTTAGGTGGTCATTTTGCCTGAAAGGATCAAGTTACATGTATGTGAATAACCCACATTGTGCCTGATGTCCTAGCAAAGTCCATGACAGGGCCTTACAGCTTAGGCCAATAACACAACACTCACTACTTGTGTGCTAATCGATTGCTTGCTAAAATTGGAGGGGTTTTGAAACGCCTTAATCAAGATGGGAGGACCATCGGGTCTATGGTTGCCTTCTCTACATTGAAAACTTGGCTGAGATTTTGGGAAAGAATGTTTATTGTGTGAGCATTTTGAAAGATTGGTCTAGGTGATCGACTTACATTTGCCCCCTCCACGGCATCCCCAACATTGGGCTCTTGGGGCTCGGCAAACTCGTCGCTGTCGGAGTGGTGGCCGTGGCTCCTGCTGCTCCATGGTGAAGAGGAGCTGGTCATAGTACCACAACGTTGGTGGTGTATACACCCCCGCTGCCATGCCTGACCGGCGGGACTGGGTAACTTTTTTTTATGCTCCTTTCCAAACAACGGTCCTGAGGTACTGGATTTTGTTCTTTATGTAGTCCAGGTTGAGGTCCTGGTCTGGCAGATATTGCCGGGCGACCACCAGGAGCCTCTCATAAGCCGCCTTACGGAGGGCCCTGTTGGTGTAGCCTACAGCCCGAGTTTGCCACAGGCAGGGGTTCTCCCTGTACGCCACAATCGGGCACTGATGTATTCCCTATTTGGCCGGGGCATCTGCAAAACTAATAAGAAATGCAATCAGTAACAATCACTGTGGCACATGGTCCAAACCATGTGTAAAATGACAGCCACAGGAGGAAAAGTCACCTGCCATGATCAATGTGAAAAGCCCCCGCTCAATAACACAACACCACACTTGCTTATACCAAGAATGTTGGTCAAGTCACTGGGATGTGTGCTGTTGTGACCGTGACAATCCAAACTTGGTGCCTGGAGTACAATATAATAACCTGAAGTTTAGATTGGGTCAGTCTCATCATATGATGTGAACATACCTTGACTTAATCCAACAGTGTGTAAAATGTTAACACTTTGGAAAGCAAAAACATATGCTGCCCGGCTGGCTGCTGCCTCTCCCACTTGTGTCAAGGGACACACAAAACAGCAGGTCCAACACACGTTCACAGTGCACTATTTATCCTAATTGATCCGACAGCTGTTGGACATGACAGGTGCGATATGCATAGACATCGCAATTACCACGCCCGGTATAGGACGTAACTGCTGCGCTGGGTGTGTTCGTGCGGTTTCTGCCACGCCTGCCGTGGAACATAGCCCCGGCGTTGTGTGTGGCTCAATGGTTCACCACGCCTGTTTTGGAGGGCGTAACATCGTGTGGGTGTGTGTGGTTTATCGTTGAGGAGACACGCCTGGGTAAGGGGGCGTCTCGCCTTGTCATTGGCTCGGGTGTGTATATATAGCGTTTCCTGGAGATGCACAATGTCTTTGCTGCGGAGTTGCTGCTGGTATGTACTTTGAGAGTCAGAATGTGAAACATTGTGAAGGGGGGTAACTATAGCGTTGTCAAAAGACATATGACGGGGTTTGTGTTCTTGCCCCCCCTCTGTTGTTTCCATGATGTTTTTTGTTTGTTTTGGTTTACATTGGTCGTAAAATAGCAAAATACAAGGACTGAAGCATTGCCTTGTTGCATTGGAGTCATCGGGACATAGTTCGTTATTTTGGTGACTTGACATTGGAGTGACACCCATCTCAGCGACCACTGCATGTGAGTTATTATTGTGTGTTTAGTGTACCTTTTTGCATACATATGGTCCTCCGTGTGTCTGATGTTCATGGTGTTAGCGTTGTTCAAGATGTAGGAAGTGTGATGTTGTTTGGGATCTCACTGTGTGTAGGGTTTTTTGGGTATTGTATTTTGGGGTGCAAGGCATTTAGCCGTGTAAAAACATGTGGCCTTCCTCAACACCTTCATTCATACTGTAGGTGTTTGCTTTTCGTACATGTTTTTCTACATGTGTACTGCACCTGTACATATTTTGCCAATGTCATGCTCCTTAAGTCATTTCAGTTTGGATGTTCACATTGTGGTCAAAGCACCTTTGTGCGTAGGCAGCATAGTAAACATACTTTTGCCTCTAAACAGCATGAATCCAGATCAACGTGCCGTGGTGGGGGCTGCTTTGCTGGTGCAGGCAGCACGTGTGGAGGATGAGAGGGTGGAGAGAGGCCGGAGGAGACCCCCCCGACGCATCTGGGCCAGGGATTGGCTGCAGCAGCGCGATCAGCATTCCCACATGCACCTTCTGCACCAACTTCGGGACGACTTCCCATGGGACTTCCAAAATTTCTCCGGATGACAGATGAGACCTTTCAGATCTTGTTGGCAGCAGTGTGCCCGCTCATCAGACGTCAGGATACAGTTATGCGTCCAGCAGTGCCTGCGGAGGAGAGGTTGGCTGCCACACTGCGGTTTCTCGCAACAGGTCGCACCATGCAGGACTTGGTCTACTCGTCTGCTATATCACGTCCCCTCCTTAGCCAACTCATCCCGGAGACCTGTGAGGCGATACTGCGGGCTCTAGCTCCGACTTGCATGCGATTGCCGGCAAACCCAGAAGAATGGCTGGCCACTGCCGCAGAATTCAGCCAGAAGTGGCAATTCCCAAACTGTGGTGGGGCCATTGATGGCAAACATGTTCGCATCACCCAACCCCACAACAGTGGTTTTTTTTTTTTGGTTTTTTTTTAATTATAAATGCTACTTTAGTATTGTTTTGATGGCAGTGGTGAACGCAAATTATGAATTTGTCGGTGTCAGTGGGCACAAATGGGAGGGTGTCTGATGGCGGGGTTTTTGACCAATCGTCGTTTGGTCAAAAACTGAAAACTGGACGTCTCAATTTACCACCCACCAATAGCACCTGTGGAAACATGAACTTTGTGTTCCTGGCAGATGAGGCCTTTCCGCTACATCCTACTTTGATGAAGCCATACCCCCAGAGACACCTAAATGCGGAACAACGCATTTTCAATTATAGGCTTTTCCGGGCACGACGAGTGGTGGAGAGTGCCTTTGGCATCATGGCTAGCCGTTTCCGCATTTTCCACACGGCCATCAATATGAAACTCTAATCGATTGACCTTGTAGTTATGGCCTGTTGTGTGCTCCACAATTTTCTGAGACGCTGGGATCGCCAGGCCTACACTCCACCAAACTTTGAGGACCGCATTGACTCGAGCAATGAGGTGGTGTTGGGGGGCTGGCTTGCTGATGCCACACAGATGGCAGGACTACAGCCATTAGGGGGTGGAAGCAGCCGGCAGGAGGCACAGGAGATGAGGGACCGGTACTGCCAGTACTTTAATGGTCCAGGGGCTGTGAGCTGGCAACACAACCTCCCCTAATTATTAGTGTGCCATGGGGAATTATCCATTGCACAGTTTCACTGTGTCCTGCAGCTCCGGCTTGGAGGCAGGACATGTGTTCCTTTTTTATTTTGGAGGAAGAGGTTTTTGTTTTGTTTTTTAACATACCCAGATTTAGGGATATTTCAGTTAAGGTTTTGAAGAGGGCCAGGCCTTGGCCATTTGAGGGGAGCTATGTGTTGCAGACATAGCTCTTGTCTGTGACATGAGCCAGGGATTTGGCTTCTTGGTGCTTGTTGGCACTATTTTTGTTATTTATGTTGAAGGGCCCGGCTTATGGGTCCTGTGAGACGGGTGGGTCCAGGACCCACATACCTCCCAAAGGCCCTTGTGGCAGTGGTCACATTTTTGTTTAGGAGCACCTAGGGACAGAGTTAGGACTGTCTCGACCAGGGCCTACCGTGACATTGGTGAGGCAGCTTAATATGCGTTTTGTGGCAAAAACGTATAAACCAAAAGACCCTGATTTTTTACACAACTTATTTGCTACATTGATTTTGGTTACAACGGATTACATGCACACACGCATATGTTGGACCACATATATGGTGGTCACAACACAAGTGTTGCAAAGCACAGTAGAGAAGGACACAAACATTAGGCCACCAGGAACAATGAATGTTCAGAGGCGCTTTGCCTCCTTTGCGTTGTCATACATTTTCCACAATCCCGCTTGACAACACATGCGCTTTCTCACACACAAAATCAAACATCAGCAACAGCACACAGCAAACACACATGCGTTTCACAGGCGTTTGGAAATATACACTCATGGTGCACACACAGCTTGCTACAGGGTGATTAATTAACGGATCTTTAAAGACTCCAATAATTGCGCAACGCATAAGTGATCTAATTCTGCACAACGCACCAAGGGGGATTGCGTTTTCTACCTTTTTCACCATTCAATTATTTCTGTGGTAGAGCACATCGTGTTTACACATGTACATTGCGACCAACATCACAGGACATTCTGGAGATGAGGCCGCCATGTTTCAAAGGACATCTGACCAATGAGGACGCAGTACTGAGCACCAATGGTGTAGTGAGGGGCGCAGCTTGGAGACCATGTACCACGCCTATGGGCTCCAATTAAACATTGGAAGACGCCCACATTTGCAACAACATCGTTTAGGAGATTTCTGTGTGACTCTTTGCTGAACGATGTCCACAGAGGATAAGTGCATCGCTCAGACGATCGCTGGATCGGAGAATCGTCTGAGCGATGTCTGTGGGTGTAGCGTTGTGATGAACAATCTCGCACGTCGTTCGGACGATGTGCAAATCTGACGTCTACGACATCGTTAGCTAGATCTTAAAGTGTGACGGCCGCCTTACAAAGGATTGGCTTCATGTCCATAATGGGATCACAAAGTATCTCTGGTGATTTATTTATAGTAGGGTGTACATACTAGTGTCACACAGCATCTACATCCAATACAGACTGTTGGTCTAGTATAACTGGGGAACCTCCATGCAGAAATCCAGAGTGGGTGTCCAGATCCTGATTAGTGATGGTTAAGACAAATCCAACAGTCATTGTTCTGTACCCCAAGAATTGGTGAAGGATCTTACTTGATCTGCTGCTGGGTTAATCCAGCTTCGCTCTCATCTGGAGGACTAGGAGCTTCATCAATGCGGCGACCACAATCTTAACAAATACTGAGTGATGTTAATGAGCCCCATGTTCTGGAGTCTTCAGTTGCCTGTTGTGCAATCTGCCATGGAGGATGGCTCTTGCATTTCCCACTGCAGTTTCTGAAGAAACATCTGGTACATGAAGGTTGCTTGGATGAACACTTGCCAAAAAGGGGTAGTGAAATCACTCAACTTGTGCAGAAGCCAATAAGATATGGAAATCTGCCCTGAAAATTGTCACGATTAAATATTGCATAGAGTAATTACTGAGTCTTCAAGGTGGTGAATTTCTTAGGGCAGGGTCATGTCATGGTATATTAAACCACTGATAACACAAGTCTGGAGATGCTCCTATCCTAGTCCTGCCTGATCTTGTGACAATGAGCCATTAGAGATGAGCTGCTGATGGTGTAACATGGGGAATGTCTACAGTAGCTCCTGGTCCAACATGAGTTTCTATACCATCCACAATCTTATGTAGATCCTCATTATTACCTTTACACTTGTCCTTTCATTGGTTTCGCCAGTGCCTATTGTATTACTGAGTTTCTCCCCAAAATGAACAGCCATGGCTGGATTAAGTTTCTGGAATTTGAGTTTTGATGTCCACAATGCTCACCAGTTAATTCAGGACCATTGTCGGTGACTGCAGTCACTTTATTGGAGAGCAGACTATTTGGCGCTATTGGACAAGTCTGTAGAGTGTAACCATCAGTTATAGGAGGCAACATTTAGAGGTGGTGATTGGACCTGCAGTTTCTTTACAGGAGAAGCCTTGTTGATGGTGGGTTTGCCAGACATTAAATTTTATTAACCTTTAATTCCATGTCTGATGCTTTGCAGATATGGCATCTAATATACAATTACGTAAGTAGGTGTCATCAGCTTCTGGTCCAATGTCCATGAATCTCACAATGCACAGCACCGACCAGAAGCTGAGCTATATTGGCATATACAAGTTATGGGTATGCTAACAAGGGTCTGGTTGTAGGTGGTACCAATATCCACTGCTGATGCCCCACACACCACCCATTTACCCCTCCGTATCGCCACCGCAGCACCCGGCATGCCCGCTGCAACACCAACAGCCTGAGTTAGAGGTTGCAGGACCTGCGGTGATGTCAGTCATGTGATCATTCACATCACTGTAACATCACCACAGCACTGATACTGCAGTCAGACAGTGCAGAGAGGAGGTGGCAGAAAGGACAGGGGACAGGGCACACAGAGAATAGGGGGGCTATACAAGGGGGAGTGACCATGCACTGTGGGAAAGGGTGCATGTACGATGCATGACTGCTCAAGAGATGGCACAGAGTGAAGACAGCACGGGGGAGAGACTACATACAGGGAGGAGGGCACAAGGGGAGAAAACTACCCACTGGGGAGACATGGCACACAAGGCAAAAACCGCTCAAAGAGCTCACATGAGCACAGGGAGAGAGCAGACTGGGGAGGCAAAGACAGCTGCTGCTTCCAGCACCACAGCCCACCCCTATCGTAACATCCCCACCCTCCCAATGTGACAGCATCAGGCCTCCATCTAGTGTAGAATAAGTAATGACAATGTCCAACTGTAGTATTCCATATAAATAGTCTAGAAGGTAGAATTTGTCTCGAAGGGCTACAGACTTTTGACTACCAACTTCAAATTAATAAATTTAAAAATCTT
This sequence comes from Allobates femoralis, assembly GCA_033576535.1. NCBI lineage: Eukaryota > Metazoa > Chordata > Amphibia > Anura > Aromobatidae > Allobates > Allobates femoralis. The sequence goes on from JARQOC010000009.1 coordinate 72,454,227, forward strand.
TATTAAATTCTTTAAAATGGTCAGTGGACCCAAAAGCAAAATATACAAACTACAAGTGTAATATATACAATCAATCTGGAGTTGCTTACACGGATAACTATGAACAAGGAACAAATATCAATGCCCTTTATAGCACCTGCCCCTATATGCTATTAATGCCTACCTGTGGAGGTAGAAAGACCCTAAAGGTTAGTGGTGCCCTCACTCAGCGGTGGCTCTCCCTATGTCTAACCCTATGGGTGATTAATACAATAAAAATTATAAATAGGCCAATATCTTGTGGGCTGAATTAAACTCTTGGTGGAGTCATTTGTCTGGCAGTCTCAGTAATGTCTGTGCGTATTTTACCAAACTCCAGTGGTTAATTTCTAAGTGGTGATTTCTCCAAGCTTGACGTGTTTCACCTTAACTTATATGCAAGTCTTCTCAGAAGTGGAAGAAGATGGTATATAGATTTGCCTACAAGCAGAAGGATCATCAAAACAAAGCCTGGTTGATACTTATAAAGAACCATAAACAAGGAGTAATTGATTTAACATTATCCACTCGCACATGAAAATCGTTCTATAACTTAAAACCGGGGCGGACCGTGACCCCTGGTGCAGGAGCGGGTTGGGGCGGGGGTGCTACTGCCCGTTGGCGCAGCCCGGTGGAGGGGGGGTTTGACGCTGCTGGGGGCTGCCGGCGCGGTGCTCTCCTACCTGGTGAGCCGCGCCGGCTGTTTGCAGCCGTTCTACAAGCCGGGGGCGGGATCAGGCAAGGGAAGCAGGAAGCGCTCTGCTTCACTTGCCTGACCCTCCTCTCCTCTGACAGCGGCTTGCGGGGGTCGGCTGGGGGCCCCCCTCCAGGCTTGAAGGGGGCCCTAGCCGGTCGGGGCCCTGTGCAGCTGCACCAGTGTAGTTCCGCCCCTGACTTAAAAACCCTCCGTAATGTTAAGCAGAGTGGCTTGTGCAAAGTGTCTGTGGAGGCCCTATTAAGAGCTGCCAAGTTTCCATGAACAGTTCATCATTGCAGTATTACTGAACCATTATGAATCATTTACAAACAGTTGGCTGAAATGCAATGCCTGGCCAGTTGTGGCAAAATAACTCCTACATCTAAAAGCCATCTGGACCCAAGCCACGGAAAACCTCCCTAACCGATCCTAAATAGAAGTCCATAACGTTCTCCATAAGTAATGTGCCGTCACCTGTAACCATGATGTATGTGTCTGACATGTTGGTCAGATGAAGGCTGAGTTTAACCACCTACCTATTTGCTAATTAAAACTATATATATACAAACAAGACTTAACATTTGGCTTATTCCAGCAGATGACTGGTTCCAACTTGTGCTAAGATGTGACTCTATGAAGTCTGACTGTAATGCCACCCACTACATGTTTCCACACCTACACACAGGTATATTGTATTTGGGAATGTAGAAGTCTGCCACGGCACGTGCCGTTCCTGGGACCATTTCGACTGGTTTTGTCGGGAAGTAGCTGTCATCTGCTTTTCACATGGATATTATGGTAAGTAAAATCCGACTCCAATCCAGAAATACTACAGCAATGTGTTGGTGATTGATTTTTACTTTGTTTTAGGAAATATTTATGCCACTCGACCTCGCCAGGGCAACCTTGCACAATGATTGCTATTGGAGATAACATGAATCCCTAAAGTTTTGAAGAGCTTTTATAATCGTTCAGGAGGTAAGTTTTGCATGAATTGCATTATTTTCAGAAGTGTTTTAGCCTCTTTGGCTGATAAAAGTGCCCCCTGCTCAGGTATCTCCTGTTACTTCTGAATAGCCTAATTGGACTTGTATGGGAAGAAGATCTTTAAAAATGAGTCTCCTGCCTTGAGATTTGAAGGTTGAAATGACCACTTGAGAGGTTGGGTACTGTTTATTTTCAGAAATAGAACTTGAAAAATGGCATTGTGCTACTAACTGATTTTATTAGCAGATCAATGCCAATTTCTTTGATGGTAGTGTTTCCCAAGGGCTTCACGCTTCTTCTGGTCTAAACATGGTTGCTGATGTCAGCATGCCACCTGAGTTATCCATGAGCCCATGAGCATCGCACCTTATTGTGACAGCACAGCCTTTTTCAATGTGTTGTGATTTAGTGTTGGTAATTTGACCAGAAGTGGTGTTCTTTTGTTTCTTGACTCATGGGCAGTTGGTCATTGTTTATCAAATTGCTCGGAGCCTCATTCTCTTAGGTTGTGTTCTTGCTGGTTGTGTGATGTGCCTTTGACTGTTGGATCCAATAGTCTTTACTCAGATAACAGGATGAGGGAACCACACAATGGTAGTGTTCTGTCCACAGGTAAGGAGTTTGGGTGTTCGTGGGATGAGCTTTGGTCTATGCAGTGTTTCTAAAGGCGTCCGGCCCAGCGGACGAGAGCGCACCCACTGACCACCGTGTCTCCACACTTACCATATAAACTGCTTTAATCTAAGGTTTAGGGATTTTTTTTGCTCATGATTTTACTTTATAATTTAGACAGAGCCATTAATAACATAAATTTTCTTTGTGGGAATATAGGCAAAATATTGCTTTTATAAACTATCAAGGAGGTGTCTCAACTACGTGAATATTTGTAAAGGATCCACCCGAGTTTAGTCGGTTCATCAGCAACTGCAAAATTGGTAAGAAAAAGTTCATGTTGAGTTTAACATAATTTTAGAATATTTTATAAAATGTAGTGAGGAATTCATCAATCCAAGAAAAACCATTAAAGCAATGTAATGTTATCCAAAGCATTATGCAGTAATCCTTTATTATAGCAATTTTTTGACCTTATTTAAGCCAATATTTTAAGGTTCAACATGTGAGGTAGTTTTCACCATGTAATATTGCACATTTGGCCATCTTTGTAGGATGATAAATCATCTTCCCATATAAGTGTGGATATCTTGCTTTTAGGATTGCGTGTTGTTAATCCACTAACGACCATGAGCGGCAATGATTGCTGGAATGTTGCTACAGATTATGGTGGTTACCAACTATGGTGTTTGCACGAACAGTGCATGGTTTCAGGATTTACTTAGCATTTGATAATTAATCATTTGTCTCCTGATCAGGTGATTTTCCCCCCCCCAACTGTCAAATGCTAAAGAAATCCTGAAAGCATTCACTGTTTGGTGGGCCTTGAGGTCTGGAGATGAGAACTCGAGTATACAAGGCAATATTTGAGGTAAAAAAATGCTTCTATCCCTTTAGTAGCTGAGCCAGCTTTCGAAAGATTTATCTAATGGGGGGTTTACATGTATCTACGCACCAGCGATCCCGACAATGATCATGCCTGACTAAGATCGCTGGTGCTTCGCTACGTGGTCGCTGGTGAGATGTGAGACAAGCAGATCTCGCCAGCGATCCCCATTCTGTAGCCTACATCCGACAGTCATTGGGACTGTTCGGTATCTCGGGTGCAGAATGGGGATCGCTGGCAAATCTGCGTGTCACACACAGCGATGCAGCCTGGCCAGCGAGAGATCTCCGATCAAAAAATGGCCCAGGCCATTCAATAAAGATCAGTAATCTCCCAGCGGGGGTTGATTGCTGCCAAGTGTCGCACGCAGCGATATCGCCGGCGAGGTTGCTGCTACGTCACAAAATCGGTGACGTAGCAACGATCTTGTTGGCGATCTCGCTATGTGTAAACCACCTTTAAGACTACAGTACATGGTAGAGGGTGAAATGACTATTCAGTTGTCACCAGAAAGTGTAATTTTTGCAGTTTACTATCTAAACTGGGCATGTGTGTGTGTGACATGGTTAGACACCTACTGTTTAATTTATGAAGGAGGGACACACACTCAAAACCTATACATACAATGCAAGAAATGCCAAAAATTAGCAGGAATGAAAGATAAAAGTATAGAAGTCTCAATTTTTGCTTAAATACCATCATACGGTCATCCTTACTGATCCCTATGAGATTTCTATACTTTTATCTTTCATTCCTACTAATTTTTGGCATTTCTTGCATTGTATTATAGGTTGAGTGTCCCTCCTTGCACCAGCAAGGAAAACCCAAAAGTTGTTTATCGCCTAAGAAATAATTTAACGTATGGAGCAAACAGATCAGTAGCTTTAGGAAAATGACAAATTTCCTCGATATGGACAGAAGAGTGCAAATAAGGTCTTACCCAGGAAGAATGTGGTGGATGAGTAGGATGGTTGCTCACCTCCTGTGGTTGTTTCACATAAAGCTGAATAAAGCCTGAAACCATCTGCTGCTTACACTGACTTGCCCAGGGTATGGGGACTCTGGTATCTGGGCCCCCTGCTGCGGTAGGGATGTCAGTGATGGCCTGCCCAGATCCGTGGCCCTGGGGGTCAACTAAAAAGAGGTTGGAATGGGATAAAAGTTTATCGTGACGCCACCTGTGGTATCTGGTGACTGCACCAGTGTTGCATAGGGCCTCCAGGGATGATGGATGAGCAGCTAGGTGTTGAAGCTCCCCATAGGCAGAGCTGGATCCCTGGAGTGTTTTTGTTATGAAGATGAGGGTTGGAGTAGGGTTTTGTCCGGGCTGCTGGATAATAGGACAGTTTCTGTGGATGACAGAGGCGCGGGTAAGGAACTGACACACACACACACACACCGCTGGTTGTTCTTAACCTTTTACTGGTGTAGTTGCAGGTAAACGTCCAGAGCACTGCCGGGTGTTTGGGATGCTCTTCTGGGTCTCCACGGCGAGTGGGTATAATGCCTCCTTGTCTCTTTCCCCGTGTGTGAAGCCCCTGCCCTGTGTGAAACTTGGCTGGCCTCCTCTGCTCTCTCTCCACCTGTACTGTCTTTGGGAAACCCTTGATGGACTACCGCTATTCTTTCCTCTGCTGTGCCTGGCTTCCTGGTTAGTGACTACGCAGATGTCCAGGAGACTGAAGTCTCCACGGAGAACCAGTATTCTCTACTGGGCCTGGTGCTCTCCAGTAGACTTGGACTCCAATGCCTGGTGTGGGGTTGGGTTAACCTAATGCTTGCTCCTCCGTTCCCACTTTGTTCTGTCTGTTCTCCTCGCCTTCTGACCCCACTCTTGGGCCTTGCAGGACTACTCTGAGGCTGTTCACTGTAACTGGCTCGGGCCTAACGCAGCACTGACCACCAGTACGTCTTCACAGCTCTTGCAGCGTCTGCGCACTTACTAACTCTGCCCCCAGCAGCAGTATTTATAGGGGATCTTGCCTAAAGGCAGCAAGTAGTGCTCCCCTACTGTGCTGGGGTGGAAAGTGGTGTTTGTCTTTGTACCCACTGTGGAAACCATCCATGCTGTTGTAGGTGAGTCTGTGGTTACCTGTGAGCAGGGCGCCATAACACCACGAGCCATAAGCTAAGAAATCCAAAAGAAACCAGATTGGTGATGTAATTGCCTCTGTGCTGCTGGAAATGAAATGGTGAATACGTACAAAACTGCAAAAAGGTTTGTTCAATGCATTTCAAAGTGCTCCTCATTCAGTTTGCACTGATACCGTATTGTAACTTGGTGGCTATTGAATTGCTCCTCAATTCATCAGGTAACATGTAAATAAACCACTTTCATGCAGTTTCTACATATTGGATATCTCATTTACAGCAGCTGACTCACCGTGGCCGGGACTCGGTTTAGACAGGCGATTCTTCTTGCCTCCTTGTCACGGGTGGACGCGCCTGCATAGTGGGCCGGTGTAGTGCAGATCAAAATTGTTTGAAGACGTCCTTGTGGAACAGATTAAAAGGGGTTAATTTGTTTTCTTCGTGACGCCACCTATGAGTAGTTCGGTAAGGCTACCGACGCTGCGGAACCCCCGGGGATGGACAGCAGCAAGATGTTACGCTCCCCACAGGCTGAGCGGTGATCCCCGGAGGCTGGAGCTGCTCAAGATGTTGTGCGCAGCTGCGGTACCTTTTTAGTAATGACTAACAGTTCATAAGGAAGCACGGACACAGTAGTCTGCAACGCGTCTTTACTGTAACCATGCAGGCAGTACATGGTATACAGTGGTTGAGTAGTAGACGTGGTGGACTCAGCAGTGATGTGTTCCTCAGAGATCCGCAAGTGTTCCTCCATTCTACCTACTTGATTGCCAGCGTCGCCAGGAATACCAGACGGGTACGGGAGGCTGTTCAATGCCTATCCATCTGTATACGTTGTGGATGCTTTGGGGAGCCTTGGATCCCTCAGTTGGTACACCGCTGGTTAGACGACTGGAAACCTGGTGTGGTGGGTTGCTCTGGAAAGCTGATCCTCCACTCTTCTGGTTCGCGTGGCAGAGGTGAACTGCTGCCAGCTTCGGTACCAGTGAACCGGCTGTGAGTTGTGGGCACGGAGTCTTTTGGGAACCCGTGTAAGATATGCCCAATCCGGTGGTTAAGGCCTCAGGCGCTGACACCCGACCGGTGACGGCCCAGGGGCCCGCATGGAGTGACGGAGCCCCCGCTTCCCTCCAAGCTTAGTCTGCTCTTGTCAGGTTCTAGATTCTTCTCTCTCTGTTCTGACTGTCTAGATTGTGTGTTCTCCTACACTACCCTAACACTCCACCCACCAGGACCTAGGATTGTCCACTGTTCTAGGTGTTTGCATGTTGGGTTGGATCTCAAAGTTAACTATTTCATGCTTTGTCAGAGAATTTGCGGCTGCAATACTCCCTTGTGACGCACTCGTTGCGGGGCGCCACACAGCCGTATCACCATTCTGGTTGTTTTTGGAAAATTTCATGAGTGTACTCAAGCCTCTACCTGTCCACATCAGTTACAAGCTGTATAGTGCACATATAAAACTGTCAAAACAATGCTCTTCATCACTGCATCCAAACCGGACTGTGCTGTAAATCCAAAGAGGGAACATTGTTTTTGTTTTACTAGCAGAACAGGGAAAAATGTCTCGTGGAGGGTAGACCTTGGCAATACGACGACATGTTTTTTATGAAACCAAAATTGTTGTACATAATTCCTTGATGACCGTTTCTAGATTTGTTGCTAAAGCGGTACAGACTGATTGTTTCACTAATTGTTTTATTTTATTCATAGCTTGCAAACTGCTGCAATCCCGTTCTCAAGAGACTATGCCAATGCCTTTAAGTGACGTCCACAGGGACTGGCGTCCCCTGCAAGACTACAACTTGATACCGACAGCTAATATACTGCAAAACACCTGGCCAAGTCTCCTCTGGCTTGTAAGTAAATAGTTCAATATTTCGTGTAGAAATACTTGGACTCTGCCATTCCTGAAGTCTTCAAAAGTAGGCCTTAATTTTTAATTTTTTTTTTTAATTTCAATCTTCCTCTTGCCTGTACAGGAGGGGGGAGTTGGGGGTGTACACATGAGGCTCCGCAGCACCTAAATCTCCTTCACTCATGTATTGTGGTAATACAACTTCAGTAGGTGAGTGCATTTGGTCTGTACCACTGTTAATCAGATAAGACCCAATTTGTGCCTTTATTCCCCAGTGTTTCCGCCATATGTTCATCACACAACCTCGTGTATCTGACACATGTAAGTTGTGTCCGAAATAAGCATCTTCATCTTCTCTACACCCGCTACTGATTCACGAGTAATATCCCGATGGCACTGGACTCTATATTCCAAATGCTAATAGAAGTTTGAGAACGAGGCCTCTGTCCCCAATTTTTGTTGCATCACTGACAACTGCAATGCAGAAAACCCTAACCAAGATTGCCAGAAAATAAGCATAAATACAGCGCCTTTACCCACCGTGACTGGGAATTGGTTCCACGAATAATGCGACTGCATAGAGAGCCGGCAGCTGTGATAGACAGGACCGGCTCTCTATGCAGTGGAGCCGGTCTAGTCTAGCATAGAGAGCCGGTGACTACGGCACAGTGCAGTCAAAGAGGGCTAGGTTAGTGCACACACCGTATTGCTTTGTCAGTGCAGGAGGCACCGCTGAATGCAATCTACTTCACATGGCTGCGGATTCAGCACACTGTCGGTGGAGGAGGGGATCGCTGTGTGCAATGGGGGTGGGTGGTCCTATTAGGGACTGGGGCCTGTAGGATCCTGACGGTTGCTGGGCATGCTGAGAATGTGACAGGGGACGTGTTTGGTGGAGTCTGACCGTAACATCCAGTTCTCCATTTATACTCAATTTACATGCTGGCTCCAACACACATGCCCCATAGTCGTTCTCTTCAGATGCAAATAGGTAATATCTGGAGGACAATGAAAAATGTTGACAGGATGTATATTACAAACTGTCAATTTTGCAGCCTAGATGCACATAACTCTACAAAAAGCCTGGACAACTCCTTTAAGCTTTGTGGTATGAGTGATGGCTACATTCAGTTCTGCAACATGCAAAGGCAATTAAAATTTTTGTATGAGGGTTGTTAGCGACTAGCATTAGTGATGGGCGAATCCTAAATTACTCGGAATCGCTTGACTCTAGCGAGTCCGAGCCCAGGACTCGCTACTCGTTGCGAGTCTAGCGAGTCCAATGTTAATGAATGGGGTAAGCGATAGTAATAGCGAGTAGTGTGAGATTTACAAATCGCAAGATGTGTCTCGGAAGCTTCAGCCTGAAGCAATCCTAGTTTTGTCATTTATTTGCATTGTGGTTTACTTTGTAAGTAATCGCTGACTCGCACAGATAAGATCCTGTCTCCTCTGTACAGGCTGCCAGCTCCAGGGTCCTAGAGCCTGCCTGCTGCCTGATGTAGCAGTGCTGAGATTGTTCTCAGTCTGCTCATTCCCTGTGTACAGACATGAATGTCTGTGCACAGAGATGATGTAGCAGAGCTGAGATTGTTCTCAGTCTGCTTATTCCCTGTGCATAGACATCTATATTTATGCACAGGGGATGTAGCAGAGAGGACATCGCGTTTTGGACTGCGTCGGACGGAAGAGGATTTTTTTAATTAAAGATGGAGTCCCTAATGGCTTTTTTTTTTTATTTCTAATAAAAATTTTTCCTTGTGTTTTTTTTAAAACAATTTAATAGAAATTCATGGCGGTCATGTCTAATATTGGCGTGACCGCCATAAATTTCGGGCTTAGGGTCAGCTGATAATACAAAGCTGGCCCTAACCTCTATTACCCAGCGTGCCACCGCTACCAGGGCCGCTGGAAGAGCGGGGTTCAGCGCCAGAGGATGGCGCTTCAATGAACGCGCCATCTTCTGGGGCGGCTGCGGGCTGCAATTTGCAGCGGGGGGTGCCCAGAAAGCTTGGGCATCCCTGCGCTGCGGATTCCAGCCCCCAGCTGCTTAGCTGTACCTGGCTAGACATAGAAATTGCGCGGAGCCCCACGCATTTTTTTTTTTTAATTATTTCATGAAATTCTGAGATTCTGACTCTGAGACTCTGACTCTGAAATTCATGAAATAATTAAAAAAAAAATGCGTGGGGCTCCGCGCAATTTCTATGTCTAGCCAGGTACAGCTAAGCAGCTGGGGGCTGGAATCCGCAGCGCAGGGATGCCCAAGCTTTCTGGGCACCCCCCGCTGCAAATTGCAGCCCGCAGCCGCCCCAGAAGATGGCGCGTTCATTGAAGCGCCATCCTCTGGCGCTGAACCCCGCTCTTCCAGCGGCCCTGGTAGCGGTGGCACGCTGGGTAATAAAGAGGTTAGGGCCAGCTTTGTATTATCAGCTGGCCCTAAGCCCGAAATTTATGGCGGTCACGCCAATATTAGACATGACCGCCATGAATTTCTATTAAATTGTTTTAAAAAAAACACAACACAAGGAAAAATTTTTATTAGAAATAAAAAAAAAAAGCCATTAGCGACTCCATCTTTAATTAAAAAAATCCTCTTCCGTCCGACGCAGTCCAAAACGCGATGTCCTCTCTGCTACATCCCCTGTGCATAAATATAGATGTCTATGCACAGGGAATAAGCAGACTGAGAACAATCTCAGCTCTGCTACATCATCTCTGTGCACAGACATTCATGTCTGTACACAGGGAATGAGCAGACTGAGAACAATCTCAGCACTGCTACATCATCTCTGTGCACAGACATTCATGTCTGTACACAGGGAATGAGCAGACTGAGAACAATCTCAGCACTGCTACATCATCTCTGTGCACAGACATTCATGTCTGTACACAGGAATGAGCAGACTGAGAACAATCTCAGCACTGCTACATCATCTCTGTGCACAGACATTCATGTCTGTACACAGGGAATGAGCAGACTGAGAACAATCTCAGCACTGCTACATCATCTCTGTGCACAGACATTCATGTCTGTACACAGGGAATGAGCAGACTGAGAACAATCTCAGCACTGCTACATAATGTCTGTGAGCAGGCGGGCTCTAGGACCCTGGAGCTGCACAGAGAAGACAGCTGGACTCGGCTCGCAAAGAAACAGCAGTTATCTGCGAGTTTCCCTGCTATCACTGGCACAGTAGCCAGTGATTACTCGCACGAGTCTAATGCAAACAATGGCAATCCTAGTTTTGTCAGCGTTTCTGACAAAACTAGGATTGATATTGATTTGCATTGGACTCGTGCGAGTAATCACTGGGAGACTCGCAGAGTACCGAGTCCTGCGAGTCCCTTACTACTCGCCGAGTAACGAGTCCTAGCGAGTAGATTCGCCCATCCCTAACTAGCATGCACTGCCATGCTCAGGTGCTTGGTACTGGTTTGATGCTCAGATAGGTGCGACTCCAATGCTGAATATATTGAAAGTCAATGGGAAACTCTAGCAGGATTCCGGAAGATCTGGAAAAATGCTAGTTGGCCATTGACTTCAATCTTCTAAAGGTGCAAGTCTAAACAAACTAAAATACAGTCCAGAGAATGTTGTGAAAACTATTGGTGAACAACCACTTACCAATCACCTGACACAATTTGCTGAGGTTGAATAGCTCTGTAATTATATGTAGATGCTATCCCCAAAAAAAGTGGCACCCCTCTGGGTCAGTTGCCACAGGAACACCTGGTGTAGGGAGGGATTTCCATATCAGATAAACTTGCACATACAACACCTTACACCCCAGACCTGAAGGGGGAGCTTTACTTGCTGCCTTCAGGCAAAGTCACCTATAAATTCAGGCCCCGGGAGACATTGGGCAGTGCAGTACGGCGCAGTACTGTGAAGACATCCTGGTGAACGGTGCGCTAGGCCTAGAGTTAAGCCTAGTCAGTGTAAGGGACCCAAGAGTGAGGGTCGGAGGCAAGGCATACCAGAGACAGAGTGGGGGCAGAGGAACCTTATCTCTTCACCCTAGGAAAGCAACCAAAGCAACCTGGACACGAGTCTGATATTCTCTGCTGGGCTACCTGAACCCTTGCACACTTGGAGGACCAGGGAGACTTAAGACTCCTCGGAGACCATTTTAGCACTGCAAGCACCAGAGCCAGGGACCGCAGAGGAGTAGCTGTGCCCAGCAGAAGGTTCTCACAGCCTGCTATGCAAGTAAGGGACACAGGAGAGGTCAGGGCCAAGTTTCAGACAGGCCAGGACTTAAGCTCACTCACAGAAACAAGGAGACCTCACAACTCATTGGGTGTGGAAATCCTGAACTGCCACCTGACCACCTGGACAGTACTCTGGATGTTATCTTGAACCATCAGTAAAAGGTACGGAAACAACTTCCAGCATGGTGTGTTATTACGGCCCCTAATCCTCCCTTTAACATACTGTCTGCCAGAATCTCCACCTCATGAGCCACCTTCCCCTGGAGGACAAGGCTTTGTGGAGAGCAGCCTCCCTCTGTAAAAATCCCTATAATCCATTATTGCCCTGGGGATCCCACTCTACCAACGGGGAACATTACCAACAAAGCTGCCTCATGACCCCAAAGGTCTGAAAGTAGCATCGGTATTACTGGCTACCATAGGTGGCGTCACAAACTTTGTTTTTTGTTTTTTTATTTAACCACGGTTTTCAGTGACAGTCAGGGCCAAGGGACTGGGCACAGGCTGCTCGTGACATCCCCAGTTAACAAACTCCTGGAACCAGGTACCCCATTGCCCTGGGGGCGGGTCAAAAACACAAGTTTATTTTTTATGGGGTAAACAATCAATTTTAAAGTGTAAAAAATTATGTAAATTTGACTTTTTCAACACTCAGCAAAACCAAATATATCAAATCAATACATTGAATCTGCTAGGGAAATAGTATAACATGAACAATTCATAATGCCAGAATTGGTTTTTGTAACCAACTCGATCTACCCCTAAATAAGATTGTGTACCCCAAGCGGACATTGATATCTCACAGCCCTAAATCACAAATTGAAGAACATTACAGATCTAAATAATAAGATGCTTGTGTCGCCATTTTCTCTTTTTTTCACCATTTATGCATGGTGATTTACGTGGTGTCTACGAAATCGTACTGAATTGGACATTACACTTACATCAGTTTTAGGATAGTGTAGCTGGGCCGTATGGGTGCGTTTGTTCCGGCGCAGGTAGCGGTGTTGAATGCTGTAACAGCCCGCCTACTGAGATGGGGGCTAATGTAAGAGGCTTGGCATACACTGTGCAGGCCTGTGTGAACTGCGCCTTATGTGGAGCCCATTGTGTGTGCAGTACAACCAGTGGTCACTCCCTCTGTGTGAAAGGAGGTTGCTAGTGATTGGGGCTGGTGTCCTGCATTCATAATGCCTTCAGTTATAATCTGGGCAAAGCTGCACACAGCACTGCGTGTAATGGTCGTCTGACCTGAATCTGCTGTGGTAAGAAAATATATTTTCTATTTGTGTCCTTTGCTCACTTTAGATGAGAATTTAGTGGATAGGACTTGTGATATGTGGGGAGCCGTGTAGGGGCTCACAAGCTTGCGTGTTTTGGACCAAAAGACAAACCAATACCCCACAATTTTCTATAGTTTACATCAGTTTTACCATATAGTAAAAATTGATATTGCACTTTTGTAATTTTGATGCCTTTGGATTCTTTTTTTCCCTTTTTCTAGTGCATCTCATGATTAAATGAGTGGCCTCAATTACAACCTGCAAAAAAAAAACCTGTTTGTGGACAGTAGATCAATGTTATGGAAAAATTGTGGAAATAACAGCTAGAAAAAAATGCAAAATTACATGTTCTGAAGGTTAAATGGGACACTGTACCTAGCATAATTTGATTCTCCATTGTGTATCACTAGGCTATTCAACAGATATGCACAGTTAGAGATTATTAGTAGTAATGAGGAAAGGTATAATGTGATAAATATGAAAGATGGAGATAAAAATTAATCCAGACATCTCTCTCCATCATAAGGGGGGACCTCCTTACATAAAACAACTCTATTCAGTAGGTGAAGACCCTACCCAAAATACCTCAGTAAGGGCCCTTTCACATAAGCGGTATTTTCAAATCGCGGCAGATGCGGTGAAAAAAACCGCATCTGCTGCGATTACCGCATAACCGCGGCACACTTGCAGCATGCCCCATGCACTGTCTATGGGGCTTGCGGTAAGGGTGCGGCAAATGCGGTTACGGCACTTGCGGCAGGTGCGGCCGCGAAAAAAACACAAGCAGCAGTTTTTTTCGCAGCCGCACCTGCCGCACCCTTACCGCAAGCCCCATAGACATTGCATGGGGCTTGCCGCAAGTGTCGTGGTTATGCGGTAATCGCAGCAGATGCGTTTTTTTCACCGCATCTGCCGCGATTTGAAAATACCGCTGATGTGAAAGGGCCCTAACTCAGTTTACTTTTCTCCTCTATTTGTGGGTATCGGGTAATGACAGAACCCCAACCTGCTCCCCAGTGTGATATAAATCTCTCCTTTCTTCAGCAGGGATTTCTCTTGGTAGCTGAAGGATGTTGAGCAGAATAGTCCAGATATTTTTAATCAGTAGACAAAGCAAGATTATGGAAAAAAATCTTCCAAGACTTACAATCGCTTCACTTTTTTTATTTCATTGATATTATTGGTACAAAACACACCTCGTACACCAAGGAAGGTGGTCACGGATTTCCTCAGATGTCTCTTCACTGTGGTGAAAGATCTCCCAAAGATCCTTAGTAGTATTGGATTTCGGACTGGGAACTGGTCGGCCATTGTCTGTCTGGAGACAAGATGAGGGTTGGTGTTCAGTCTACTAGAAAGATGCTCACTGGGCAATACAAATGCAATAATTTCTTACTGTCATTGAGTGAGGAGCTTGACCACAAGAACTGTAGAACACCTTTTCTGCTATAGCTGCCTCATGCTTGGTCTTAAGGTCAGGACAGTCATTGAAATCATAGCCATGAGTGGAGATGTAAGGGGACAATGCCCTTCACCATCAACCACCAAGATCTCCAGATATTGGATATCTATTTATTGGACAGTTGGGTGATGGACAACTTGATATTAAATTTCCATATATTGTGATTTTGGGTGAAGGCCATGAATCTATATGTGCACAATATAATCAATATAATAAACCAGGGCTGACCAGGAGTAGGTTGGGGCTGAATAGATCCTGTTACATTCATTGTTGATTAATGACTTCTAAAACTGGGTCACCTCATACACTTCAGACTATCCAGAACATTTAAAAAAAAAGTGTATAGAATATGCATCTGTGGCGTCCCTGTGGATCCAGTCTCCAGAGATGCTGCACCCCTGTTAGGGTGTAGTGTCCCACTCACGGGTAAGAGGGGTACAGACCGGTACCGGGACACCCAGGCCATGCACTAGAAACCATTGTAGTGAGGCTAGTGGTGAAGGAAGTAGTTAGAGGGAGCACTTGGGAAGGAGTGAGGCCAGGAAGGACACATGTAGATGACGTGGGACATGTGACAAGGGGTATAAATAGTGCGGGAACCATCTAGATTTCAGGAGAAGAGTCATACAGAAGAGGAGAGTTGGCCAGCTGAGGAGAGGTGGTAGGACAGCTGAGAAAGGGACAGTTGAACACCAAGGTCCAGTTGGAGGGAAGCTGGAGAATGTACGCTTGAGAAATGTCCAGAGGACTGGAGCAAGTGGGAGCTCGTCCTAAGGTCAGACCCAAGAGCAGAAACAACACCCAAGTGGCTCCAGGAGGAATAGGGGGTCCCAGAGGCACAGGAAGTAAAAAATTCACCAGTGGGGCTCGTATCCATTGTCAGACGCAGGCAAGTGGAAGGACTAGGCTGCAAGGGGCATCGGGTACCCCAAAAGATGATTAATCTGGCTCCGCTTGCAACCAAAGCTGTGGCAATTTCATGGTTACTCAGCTAACAACCGCGCACATCTGCTGAAAAGGTGGCAATCATAGGGCTAAGGGGAGACACTGCAAGGAAACTCCTAAGACTGGTTTCACACTGCAGATTTTTAACTGATCAGGTTCGATCAAGTTTGTGTCAAAACCAGAGGAGGAACCAGGAGAGGAACTTGCAGAGGAAAAACTATAATTAAAAGATTGACACCTGTGTTGGATTTTGGAGACACTCCTGGTGTGGACACACAAACCTGATCAGTGAAAAAACTGCAGTGTGAAACCAGCCTAAGAAAAGTCCAGTTACTGGTTCAGAGCTCTGTTTGGCGACGAGCAAGACAGGATGGACGAGGCAAGCGCTGTGTAAGACTACCTGGACAGGCCAGAAAAGGGGTGCTGGTTATGTACCATCTTACTACCTGGGAGTAGCTGGATCCCTGCCTCTGAGAACCCAGTGCTCCGCAGGCTGATGTACAAAGACTGTGTAAAAGAACTAAAGACTGCAGCCCACTGTCGGTGAACTTTCTTAAAGCGTCTAAAGCACTAGAAGCACAACTACCACCTCACCCAGGTATCTTCAACTGCCCTAGAGGTCAGCCCTATCCATATAGGGCTTAAGAACATTGCTGCCTCCCGACCATCGGCCCCTAGAAGGACTGCAGAGCAGCGGCAGCCAGATGTAGCTACAACCTGTGGTTGGCGTCACGTAAAATTAACAAGTATCCCGGGTCCAGTTATCCCTTCCAGAATGAACCCTCCATGCCAGATCCCTATCCCTCAGAGCCACCCACACCGAACTTTAATGACTGCCAGGGTCACAGGAGCCAGGTCTCTGTCCCTGTGATCCCCGTGATGAAGCCTCAAGAAATATCATTCCCGAGTATCCTAAGGCCATGGAGGGGCGTGTCGTATCTAATATATAAAGCTGAGTGTGTATCGTTTGTGTGTGTATGACTGTATCAAGCCCTGCCCATTCCACATAGCCCTGCCTACAACACAGCCCTGCCCAATTCAGCCTACATCTCCACATATCTACATCTCCTCCACATAGCTCCACCCTGCTACTATGTGGAGGGGTGGAGCTATCAAGGCATTGGGCTACTGGGAGGGGTGGGGCTCTGTAGGAGTGTTGCTGTGAAGGAGGGGTTACTGGGAGGAGGCAGGGTTATGATTCAAACTCTCACCCCTGCCCCCCCAAAAAAAGCCCCACTAAAAACACCGCCCTTCCATCCTGCCATCCCCCCCAAAAAAGTCCCCCAGCCAAACATACACCCCCTGCCACCAAAATACCTCACTCCCCTAAACCCATTACCCTGTTCTCCAAAAAAATGCCCCCCCAACCCAAACCTGCACCCCAATCTCCCCAAAAAATACCTCCTCCAAAAAACACCCACCCTAAACCTGCACACCCTAAAACTGCGCTCCCCCAAAAAAAAAAATGCCCCCTGTCCCCCAAATCTGTAATTCCCTACCCAAAAAATTCTGTCTCAAATGCCAGAATGATCAGGCAGTGACATGTCTCCTCAGAGCACATTAGTGATTTTCTGTTTTCAAATGTTTATATTGAATATATCTGGTCCGCCTGGATGCATATGGACTGCCCTTTTTTTGATTTCACAATACACTAGAATGTAGCCTATAAACGTCTGTCATATCACTGCCTGTCATTCTTGGTAGTTACGGTAATATGATGCAAGAGGTTGATGTGATTCGGCTTTTCTCTTAGTGTCATGTGACTTGCATTTCAATGAGCAAATCCTGAAAAAAGGAGGGAAGGCTTACAGGAATAAGAACAAGAGCTGAGTCCTAAAGGGGACCACTGAAACATCTCAGCAGAGAGAATTAAGGCTTACAGAAATGAGAACACTTG
Source organism: Allobates femoralis (assembly GCA_033576535.1). Lineage (NCBI taxonomy): Eukaryota > Metazoa > Chordata > Amphibia > Anura > Aromobatidae > Allobates > Allobates femoralis. Next base: position 72,471,178 of record JARQOC010000009.1, read on the forward strand.
GTTACTATGCCTGGGCAATGCCTGGCTCTAAAGGTGTATATATACATATACTAGCTGTAAAGTGATTTTGTAAATTTAATTTTTTTCCCCACAGATAAATAATACTCTTCTTGCTAATGAAGATGACTGAAGAACTGCTGGAAACTAAATTACCGGTACTTCTGATTGGATCAACAAAGATATATTTCAAAAAGTCTCTGCCAGCTTTCCCCAAAAGAACTCTGCCATGACCATCAAGACCCTGGACCTCTAAAACAACCTAACATTGGTGATATTCGGTGTGTGGGATGATATGGGCAACACTTGGATTTTCTCTGTATTCTGATCATTTTTGTAACGTTTCAATAAAACTTTATTTAAAAAAAAAAAAAAAAAAAATTATTGGTCATGTTTTTAATAATCATCCAAAAGGGAGGAGCTTGATTAACATTAGGAACAACTTTGTCAAGTCTTTCTTTTTCGGAGGTGGAAGTTGATCTCTTGGGTGTTTCTGGGCTTTGATTTGACTTTGGGTGCAATGACCATGGGCTCTGTTTCCAGGCAACTGTCTGAAACTAGCTGCTTTGACTCTGTGCGTCATTACATACTGCGCCAGGGCTTGTGGCTGCAGCAATATCTCCTCGTGGTCACATCCACCTCCTCTGGTGCCTTCATAAGTCTAGACCTCCATTCTGTACACACCTAACAATGAATTGGATGTATCCTGAGCAGCTGCTCGATCCACATCGGAGGTGGCTCTGATCTTAGCGGGTGTTGCTTCTTGGATGCTACAGACAGTGGCGGATTATAATGGGGCCATTTACCCTGAGCTGGTAGGCCCCCCCCCACAGCACTGGGCCCGGGGCTACTGCCCATATTGACCTCATTATAATCTGCCACTGGCTGCAGACAATGGTAATTGCAGGGTTTATTATAAGGAGAAGCTTCTGCTCCAAGGTCATTACCACCTGCAACATGATCACTAGGTTTTCTGGTCTTCTAGGTTATATTTTATATTTGATATTGACGACAAATTTAGATCTACCAGCAAAATATTTTGACCACAGGCAACCAATAGAAGCCTAAAGTAATTTTTTATTTTTTAACCCTTCACCCTGGGCAATTTTCCAGTCTCCATTTTTTTTCCCCTCTTCAGGACAAGTTACATTTTTTATTCGAAAGTACATTTTGCCATATATTGTACATTAAAATGGACAATTCCAACAGCAAAAAAGTGCAATTACACATTACTTAGGTTTTTAATTCACCATGTTCACTATATGGTAAAACTGACATATGGTAGCTCAATGATGTATGATCTCAGGTTGGTAGGAGTGCATAGATAAAAGTAAAAGTATACATGTTATCTAAAAACTTCTGAATTTTCTTCACTTGGAGAGAATTGCTTTGGTGCCATTTTCTGTGACCCGTAGTATGTCTCGTTTTTCAGGATCTGGGGTTGTGTGATGGCCCTTTTTTTTTTTTTTTTTTTTTTTTGCAGGGTGATCTGATGTTTCTAATAGCTTTTGGGTAGCAATTGCCTGTTATTGCAATGTTGTGGCAACCAAAAAATTTAATTTTGGTGTTTTGACTTAATTTTTTTTCTTTTTCTACATTAAATTAGCAATACACAACCTTGGACAATGGGGCTCTGGGCTGACTTGTAAGAAACTGTCTTAGCAAACCTGAAATAATAATCAAAAGGTCAATAGTCTGGGCAAAATTAAGAACATTAACCCCAGAACATGCACTGAGAAAAGCTGTTTCTTCACATAATCAGATTTATATGAGGATTTATTAAATTGCCTTCATAAAGTAATGTAAGAAAATATAGAATGTGTAAAAGGTTGCAAGGAAATGGCTTCATTTGTCAGTCAAGGAGACTAGCTGAAGAGACACTCACCCATCTTTCCACAGACTCTTGAAGGGAAAGAAAATACTTTTCACATTTGTGGTTGAGTATTTAGGATAAACTGCTTTTAATGTGTATTTTGTTGGAAGCGAATATGGTTTAACTCATTTAATATTTGACAGTGATTCTGTCACGCTTTGGAGGTTAGGGAATCGGGTAACTTGATGGTGTGATGGGCAAAGGGTCAGGAGAGCCTAATCTGACCCTGATGCTGGGATCCCTGACTCGCCCTGATCTTGGAGGTACCTCTGAGGTGAGGAGTTCGAGCCCCACCCTGTACCCTAAACTCCTAATTAGCCCTCGGCTGAGGGCCCCCTACCTCCACCCACGGTCGGGGATCACAGCTTCTCCCACAGCAACAGTACTCCAGGAGAGGCTTCAGCACAGCAGCAATACTTTTTCTCAGCACAATGACCAAGAGCCAACTCTATAAACGGCATCTGACAGAGGAGAGGGAAAGCTATTTAAAGCCAGGGGGAAGGATTTCAGGTGAGTCACACGTCAACCATTCAACCAGCAGCTGAATATAATAGTGAATGTGGCTCTGGAGCACAACACAGGAGGCAAGGACCTTCACAACTATCAACCATGCAGCTCTTAAAGACAAACATACTTGGCAGCCTCCAGCAATGTCAGCGCCATCTAAGCCGTGACCGGTTTATGATTTTGATAGTTTTTGCACATTTCTGTCCGAGGTAGGATTAGATTCTTACTCACTTCTGAATAAATGGTATTGGCAGTGAATAAAGGTTTAGAAGAGAACAAATAAGATTCAATCACATCTGAATTATAAATATAAATGTTGGTAATACCCATCTCTGCATGTGTTGTAGTCTCTCATGTATATTGAACCCAGTTACATTATTTGATGGGCTCAAAAGAGGGGATAGAGGTACGGACAGAGCATACACAAGGCTTAAGAAATCACAAGCCTGTGTTTTTTTTTTTGATTCTCACCGGCGCCATAGAATCTCAAACTTTTTTAATTGGAGTAAACTACAACAGATGTAAACTTATCCTCCCATGTAGAACCCTCTCGGTGCCATGACACCAAAAGTCTTGTCATCAAGAATCCATGCTGATAAAGGGAAGATCTAAAAATGTTGGGAGGACCGAATGGGTGGCAGTGAAAATCGGAGGGGCCGAGAGATCAACAGTGACGTGAGTAACTATTTTTTTTTTTTTTTTTTAACCTTTGGATGGCTTATCTTTGAGCTAAATGGCGGCCAGTGACTTGTCCCTCTGTACACTATAATCTGTAGAGATTACAACTGTATTCTGTTACATCTCTAATAACAATGTATTAATGCTTACAGGATTTTAGCATTAAATACAACAAGAACGAAAACAACTTTTTTTTTTTTTTTTTCCCACTGTTCTCATAATGGACTCGAAGTGCAGATACTTGTATAAGTCAGGAAAAGCATTACATGAGATGTATAAAATGTATAAACCAACACATCTAGATGATCATCAATGTGATAACATCTGTTAGTTCTTGATCTCATGAACATATTAATCATATTCTTCGTGATGAGTGAGCTCTAAATTTCACACCTATGAAAATTTCATGAGGAACCTTATCCTAGGAGCACAATTCACACCTAATATCTTGGGAATCTATTTCCAGTTGATTCGATTCTTATAGGTGTGAAATGTTCTGCTACTGTAAGACTGAATTTACTCCCCACTAAGGGTTAACACACAAGGGCAGACAGTGAAAACGTGCTTTAATTCATTAATCTTTGTGTAGGTATTAAAAGCCATTTATTCTGTTGCTGCATGTGTAAAGTCATGATTAACAATGTTCATCTGAATTGCATAGTCCTTTTTTAATCTTTCTATTGACATTGATGTCTATTTTCTACACTTCTGTTGGACAAAATGCTGCAATGCCCGCGCTGCCGTCAAGAACCACCAGAACAATGGATCATCTGGGTTCAAAGGTCTTAACTCTTCCAAGACGCGTTTTGGAGCTATAACCCAGCTCTTTCCTCAGGGAATATCGCTGGGTTATAGCTCAAACGCGTCTCGGAAGATTAAAGACCTTTGCACCCAGATGATCCATTGTTCTGGTGGTTCTTGACGGCAGCGCGGGCATTGCGGCATTTTGTCCAACAGAAGTGATCTTCTCCCCACGGTTGGCCCTGCAGCAGCTGTCTCACAGGCTATCAAACTGGTTGTGAGTAACCCAACCGCTACCAGGTGAGCAGTTCACACTTATTATCCACCTCCTCTCTTTATTTTAGAGATAAGACCCTATTGCGCATTATCTCATATCTATTTTTTTTGTATGGGACTTTAAATAAATTTCTTCTTTACCCAAAGTAAAGCTGGATTTTTCGTCCTTTAAATAGTTATACAGCACAGAGGAATTGTGGACGATGGCGGTACTTTCGGCTAGGTAATCCTTCACAATCTTCAATAACTTTTCCTTCCTTTTTCAGACTACTCCATGTTTCGGGGTCTAGTAGCTGGAAGGATGTAATCAAACTGTCCCAGACTTTTGATAGTGTTCACTTGCTCTGCTGGTCCTGCTGTCTGACTCAATTAGTTTTCCAAAGAACTCTGTCCTCTGCCGCTAGCGTTGTCAGATGGGAAATATTTTTATTAATTCTTCAACTATGGCCTTGTGGTATTGCAAGATTTTACTAATCTACACAGCCAGCAGGACCGATGGGATGTTCTCCTTGTCAAGTAGGGTGTTCGACCAGTAATCGGCATTTACCAAAATGCATATAACATGAGGGTCATGGGATTCTGGCCCACATGGTAGGCTTTATGCCCTGCTGCCTTTCCCAACAGGGAAGACTTCCCCATCAGGAGGACGACTTTTCATTTCATTCTCATCCCTCTCCTTTTCTTGCTTCTACTCTTCAAGCTGTCCACACTGAACAGAGGATTAAGCTGGTGCTGGAGTTTGTACTACTCTTTTGTATCTTAGGCTGCCATCTCCTGTTCCTGTTCCTCCTCATTGCCATCCAATTCACTCTAAGACGAGATGAGGCTTTGCTGGGTAGTTGCTATATCAGCTATTCTACTAAAAAGTATATAAGATCACAAACGTATGATATATTAATTATTATAGTGCCATTTATTCTATGGCGCTTTACATGTGAAAAGGGACATACATAGACAAGTACAATAATCATGAGCAATACAAGGTGCACACAAGTACAGAAGGAGAGGACCCTGCCCGCTAGGGCTCAGTCTGCAAGGGATGGGAGAGGATACACTAGGAGAGGGTAGAGCTGGTCATGCGGTGGTTAAGTAGAATGAGGATCAATGCAGGTTGTAGGCTTGTCAGTAGAGGTGGGTCTTCAGGTTCCCTTTTGAAGGTTTCCACCGTGGGTGAGTCTGATGTGTTGGGGCAGAGAGCTCCAGAGTATGGGGGAAGCACGGGAGAAATCTTGCATGCAATAGGGGGAAGAAGAGATAAGAGGGGAGTAGGGAAGGAGATCTTGAGAGAATCAAAGGTTGCATGTAGGTAAGTACTGGGAGACTGTCAGATGTATGGAGGAAAAAGATTATGTATGGCTTTGTATGTCATAGTTGGGGTTAATTGACTACATACCTAGACCTTTATGAAGAGCTTCTGTTATAACAATGACAGTAATGAATATATGCATTAACATAAAAGATTAATGACATTCGAATTACGATATGTAGGAATGGAAGAGAAAACTGGGTTTCAGATAGCGCTGCCACACACATCCAAGAAGGGTATAATCAAAAATTGATTATCCGTAAATTTTCTATTTCGATAAAGCAACCTCAACACATTGTGTATTACAGCACACTTCCTCAGGAGTAAGAATCTCGATGTAACGTGGTTCTTACTCCAGAGGAAGTGTGCTGTAGTACATGAAACGCGTTGAGTTTTATCGAAATAAAGAATTTTACGGATGATCGTAACAATTTTTGATTATCCTTCTCGGATCTATCATTACCACCTTGTACGTTTTCTTATCATTCAGAAGCCTGTATGCCTTTCAAGTAATCCCTCCTATCCTGTACAACTACTACCAGCAACTTGGTACAGCGATGGGCTCGAAGGTGGCCCCGACTTATGCAGATTTGTTCATGGCCACCTTCGAGTCCATCCATATTGAGAATTCCGTTTACTCAGAACACATAGTCTATATATCTTCTAAAGAAGACAATCTAATGATTATCTATGACCATGGAAGTGGAAATTTAGATCAGTTTCTTGAGTCCTTACAAAAAAATGATTGGGGTCTTACCTTTTCATGGGATTACAACCCAGGGAGTATTGATTATCTAGATCTTACAATTTTTCATTTGGACGGGAAATTATTCACTAAAACTTTCTTTGAAGCATGTGATGCAAATAGGATTTTGGATTTTGTTTGTGGTAATTACCACAAATGGTTAACATTCCAGGTAACCAGTATGAGGATTAGGAAAAATTGTAGCTTGGAGTCAGATTTCAAACTGCAAGCAGGGGTACTGAAGGATAGATTTCTGGAAAGAAACTATCCAAAAAAACTAATTAGTGAAAGCCTACAATGAGGGTGCGGTTAAACAAAGAATTTTTGGTGACAAAAGAAAAAGTGGAAGATACTGAGGTTTATTTCTAATTTTTTGACAAAATATACCAGACAACATGATGGAATTAGGATGATTTTACATGAGCACTGGTCAGTGCTTCTGAATGACCTGGTATTGGGGACGAGTTTACCAGCAATACCAGGACTAACATTCAAAAGGGCTTTGACCCTAAAATTTATTGGTGCCTAGCCGTTTGAGTAACAAGATAGTGTCAAAGAATAGTATGAAAATTGAATCCTTTAGATTCAATCTAGCTGCCGCCTTCGACACGGTTGACCACTCCCTTCTTCTCCGGATCCTGGAATCCCTTGGCATCACCCACCTTGCCCTCTCCTGGATCTCCTCATACCTAGCAGATCGGACCTTCAGCGTCTCCCACTCCCACACCTCCTCCTCACCCTACCCCCTTTCTGTCGGAGTCCCCCAAGGTTCCGTCCTGGGACCCCTACTTTTCTCCATTTACACTCTCGGCCTAGGGCAACTCATCGAGTCCCATGGCCTCCAGTACCACCTCTACGCCGATGACACCCAAATCTACCTGTCCGGCCCTGACATCACCTCCCTACTCTCGAAAATCCCTCAATGCCTTTCCGCCATCTCATCCTTCTTCTCTGCTCGCTTCCTTAAACTCAACATGGACAAAACTGAATTCATAGTCTTCCCCCAAGAAATTCCACCCCACCTCCCAACCTATCCATCTGCATCAACGACTGCGCCCTCTCCCCAGTCCCCCAAGCCAAGTGCCTCGGGGTAATCCTTGACTCCTCCCTATCCTTCAAACCCCACATCGAGGCCCTCACCACATCCCTCCGGCTCCAGCTCAAGAACATCTCACGGATCCGCTCCTTCCTCACCCACGACACCGCTAAAACACTCATCCATGCTCTTATCTCCCGCCTTGACTACTGCAACCTCCTTCTCAATGGCCTCCCGGCTAACTCCCTCACACCTCTCCAGTCTATCCTCAACTCCGCTGCCCGACTCATCTATATGTCCTCCCGCTACTCCCCTGTCTCCCCCCTCTGCCAAGCCCTTCACTGGCTCCCCGTCTCCAAGAGATCCCAATTCAAAACACTAACCATGACCTACAAAGCCATACACAACCTGGCCCCACCATACATCTCCGACCTGGTCTCCCGATACCTACCCTCACGCAACCTCCGCTCCTCCCAAGAACTCCTCCTCTGCTCCCCCCTCATCACCTCTTCACACAACCGAGTCCAGGACTTCTCCCGGGCATCTGCCTTACTCTGGAACTCCCTACCCGAACACGTCAGACACTCTCCTACCCTGAGTAACTTCAAGTGTCACCTGAAGACTCACCTGTTCCGTCAAGCCTACAACCTGCCATGAGACCCAGGCGAACGCCCCATACATGACATTCCCCCATCCTACTGTATCCTTACCCACCCCTCATAGACTGTGAGCCCTCGTGGACAGGGTCCCTGTCCCTCCTGTACCTGTACGTCCTGATCGCCTAGATTTAGTGTACTTGTTCTTGTCTCCCTCATCCTCATGTAAAGCGCCATGGAACCCAATGGCGCTATATAAATAAATAATAATAATAATAATAATAATAATAGCTAGTTTATGCTGCAAACTAATGTCGCATGGCAATACCACCTTTAGTTCTTTACGAAACAATGTCTTTCAATATCAAATTCTCATTGAATTGTAAAAGCTCTTATGTGATCTATTTGATCATTTGCCATTGTGGACTACAATATGTGGGGAAAACTACACAAGAACTCCATAACCGAATGAACTCCCATAGACATATTAGGGAAGGTTTTATTGTTCCATGGGCTATCTAAACATTGTCTAATTAAACATAATAAGGAATTATGCATTGAAGTGATCGCAATTGATCATGTGCCGGAAGGTACCCCTGACAGGGACACTTGTTTAATGAGGAAAGAAATCTATTGGATTCACAAATTACAAACTCTGCAGCCGTATGGGTTGAGTGAAGTCTGACCTCTTCAAATGGTTTGGGGACACTAGCTGCTATGAGTATAAAACAGTTAAGTCCTGTACTGTTCATATAATATAGAGAACAAAAAAAGTAGATGGCTATCTGGGTAGGGGATTTAGATTCCCTGAGTCCCTGTGTTACATGGAAATGCAATATTGCTATTTTTCTACGGGAGATAAATATTGAAGGGAGGATTGTTAAATTGTCGGCAATGGTCAGCGCTATTAGCGGTGCTGGTTTAGGAGACAATAAGAACACTCATTGGAAAGCATAGTCTTGTGGGTTAATACATAGGACTAGGCATATAAATATTTTTGATGGAATGCTCTTTGTAAGATCGAGACCTTGTGGTTCCTGATAAGGGGATGATCTGAGGACTAGAGTTTTTTTAAGAAATACCAGGGACAAAAAAATATATAATTTTTGTTTTTTATTTACTGGCTATAGGTAGCACATTCTCACATTCTAAAAAATTTACTTAAGTTTTTATCTCAATTTCGATTTGATATACTTTTTATGATAATTTGTGATGTTTTAGGGCGCTTCATATAATGTGATGACACTAGCTGTTGTAATTCTGTGGGGAATGTGCTGAGGTGTCTATCCTTTTGGTTGTTCAGTGGTGGGAATAGCTCATGGGGTTGAGTATAGGTGTGATTTGTAATGGGAATGTGGAGACCCAGAGACCAGTTCTGGGTTCGAGTCCTCCAATATCCCTGAAGAGATGTCAAGTGCAGTTGGGGACAACGTAATTTTTTGAGACAACTTGATTTTTTATCTATGTGCAATATTTTGTGAATGTTTACTATGAAATTGACATTTTTAATGAAGTTTTTTTGTCGTTTTTATTGTAAATGTGTAATAGTTTTATGTAATGTTTGTGATCATGTGACGTGTTGCCTACCTCATTTCCTGAGGAGGGTTGTATATAACAAGTGTGATATTAGTGTAACTTCAACTCCTGAGGAAGTGTACAGTGTGTACACGAAACGCGTAGAGTTTACAGTGGAGTGAAGAGTTGCTCTGAGTCCATGGGCACGTGCATTTATTATCTTTGAGAACCGCGCGATCGTGAAGCCGGTTTTTCTTTCTCCTTTTATATGTGATCTGCTATACCGGTGGATTGCTGCAGTTCTGTGGATGCTGTGGATTTTACTCGGAGGTGCATATGGTTGTTGTGTCCCACACAACCATACCAGGAGAGTGGATACATATAGAAAATTGACTACATACAATTGAGATAAGACCCTATAGTGCGCTTTCTTCCCCTCTATTGTAATATCCATTAAAATTTTTGCCAGGAGTCACCCAGTGTGTTTTAATTCTTATTTTTTAGGTTTCCAGTCAATTCATTATAGGCATTGACTTGATAAAGACGTAAAAGACGGCAGTATGGATCTACAACCTCAAGCACTGGTGGACATAAACGGAAAAGGGCCCCTGTGCAAAAACAGTAAATGGGCCCTTTGTACTCCCAATAGCTCATTTTAATACACTTTTAGTTGTTTTGCAGGTGGAAATGGCCCCCTTACCTCTCGGGCCCCTGTGTGGCTGCACCAATGATTTGTCCGCCCCTGATCACAAGCTTTGTGATGATTGTGGGTAATAATGTTATTCTTATTATGTAACATCCATCACATAGATCATGGGGAATTATTCTCTAGATGCAAGGAAATCTATTTTGCACTGATCACAATGGGGCACATGTCTGACCCTACTGCAATGAAAGGGAAGACATGCTGAAAGATAATCCTAGACATGAGCCGAAATTCAATTTTATGAAGTTATTTTCCTTATTATGCTCCAGGGTCATTCTGAAAATATAATAAACAAAATAGGTAAAAATCCTTATACTCCCCTCACCACTGACCTCCCCGTTCCTTCTGCTACTCATCACCACCCATGTGGTCCTAGTGTCTTCAGATTCTCCTCCACTCCTCTTCATGCTCTCACACTGTGCAGGATTTCCTATGTGTCCTGGCACCTGGAACGGTTCTGCAGGCGCGTGAGAGGTCAACAGTGTCATGATGTAAACCGTGATCTCCCACTCATATGCACAGAATCCTCCAGGGCACCAGAAGTCCTATAGTCAATGGTTAGAAACTGAGAAAGGGATCTGAACACGTTACGAGGACCAGGTTTGTAGCAGAGGGGCCGGAGAGGTCAGCAGGGAGGTGAATTACAATGTTATGTTTTGAACCCTTTGTAGGGTCCATTATGGTTCAGAAAAGGGGTGACCAGTGGTTTGTCCCTCTATACACAATACTGCAGAGATTACAGCTGTATTCTGCTACACATCTCTGCATAATATCAGTAAATGTTTAAGTACTTACAATATTTTTATCCTTAAATACAACAAAAAAGTTTATATTGTACTTTTATCATAATGGAATCAGAGTGCAAATACATAAGTCATGAAAAAAGCATTAAAATGAACTATATAAAATATGTATAAACTAACACATCCAGATATTCAACTACTAAATAAATGATATAACGTACAATTATGCTGTACTTTGATAATTGTTTGTACTTAGTGGAAGTGTCTGATGGATGGGGGGGCGGAGAAGTGAATATATACAGGAGCAACGCTTGTTACCGTATATACAGAGGATCCGCTGCACCCACTGACCAAAGAGAAGAGAACCTGGAGGAGAAGGAAGGTAGTCTATACTATATGGAAGGTAATGTGGGGGTCATTTTACTATGTGGAATGCAATGTGTGAGCATTATAGTATATGGAAGTCAATGTGGAATTCTTTTATGGAACTTTTATGGAGGGCTAAACGTGACCATTATTCTGAATCTGAACTCAGGGCTATAATGGGGTCCTATGCAGAGCTGTGTGAGGGTCAAAGTATGGTCATCATACTATGTAAGGAGGAATTCACTGTGGAGGTATTATACTTTGTTTTCGAGGCACTTCTTTGTGTTATACTTCATGGGATAAATGAAAAGGGAACCTAGGAGATTCAACATGAGGGAAATCACTTTGTAAGGCTGTAAAGTTGTGAGAGATGTTGTTCCCTAATATTACTTTTTATTATTTTTTTTGGGGGGTGTTTCAATTAGAACGTCTGCTAGGGTGCCCCATGATTTCTATGATTTATGCTCCCCCAAACTGTGTGTAATGTTGTCTTTTCTTGTTTTCAAGTATATTGAGCTGGAAAAGATGCAGTATAGGGTATACCAGTGTGCAACACTTTTTTTAAGTTGGGAGTTATGGTTTGCTCACCTTTTTTGGTTGCGGAAGTCACAACCAACTTTAAAGACCTGTGATATCTGCGTGATATCCCGACAATGACTGACTGCAGCAGTATCCCTCCAAAGACAGCAAAGATCCAGGGAGAAAAGGGAAAAGAATTCGGTCTGCACTTCTGTCACACTGTAATGAATCTACTGGAGAGATTTGTTTTTTATTGTAATTTTACTACGTGTTTCGGGGTGCATGACCCCTTCACCAAGAAAAATCAGATGTACAAGATGTGTTGATCTTTTTTTTTTTTTTTTTTTTTCCCCCTGGTGAAGGGGTCATGCACCCCGAAACGCGTAGTTATTAAATAATTATAAACAAATCTCTCCAGTAGATTCATTCGTGTGACGGAAGCGCAGACCGAATCCCTTTTCTCCCTGGATCTTTTTTTCTTATTTTCAGAGAGGAACATGAGCAGATAATCAGTTTGTGGAGAGGATTGTGCTGACAGATTCCCTTTCAGGCGTCTCCAGGTAGATATTGATGATTGGTTTGGGTGTTATGTCTCATGTGATGAGTGATAATGATATAACTGTAGGAAGTTATTCCACAGCAGATAATGATGTCTTAATCAGCGGTGGGATCCAACTCTCCTTGGAGACATATTGGCGGCACATGATATAGGAAGATTTGTGGGAAACTGTCCCTGCAAACCATATAAAATAACAAAAATAGTAATATTCTTTACATTTTCTAAACTTTGCCCAATGGTAATATTTGTGGATGCTGTCAGTCACCAAGAACTATCCAGCGTGCCGCTCATCTTACTCCAGACGGCTTTATAGAAATATAAATTCCCCCATAATATAAGGTGGAGATAAATGTGATTACAGGATCTGTTTTTTCATTGTCCTCTGTTATCAATCAGTAATGTGTGTAGAGAGTATTACAATACTCACCAGTCGTCATCTGCCATTTCCAGCGCTGCTCCAATCTACTCCACCTTCATCTGCCATTTCCAGCACTGCCCCAATCTACTCCTCCATCTGCGGTTTCCAGCGCTGCTCCAGTCTACTCCACCATCATCTGCCATTTCCAGCGCTGCTCCAGTCTACTCCACCATCATCTGCTATTTCCAGCGCTGCTCCAGTCTACTCCACCATCATCTGCTATTTCCAGCGCTGCTCCAGTCTACTCCACCATCATCTGCCGTTTCCAGCGCTGCTCCAGTCTACTCCACCATCATCTGCCATTTCCAGCGCTGCTCCAGTCTACTCCACCATCTGCCATTTCCAGCGCTGCTCCAGTCTACTCCACCATCTGCTATTTCCAGCGCTGCTCCAGTCTACTCCACCACCATCTGCCATTTCCAGCGCTGCTCCAGTCTACTCCACCATCTGCTATTTCCAGCGCTGCTCCAGTCTACTCCACCATCATCTGCCATTTCCAGCGCTGCTCCAGTCTATTCAATCATGTGACCGCAGTTCTGATCTGAATAACTCAGCGTCTTCTGTGTGGAGAGGGGGGCACTTTTTTAGTGTTGGTTTGAGACTCGAAACAAGGCAAGACATACTGGAAATGGCAAAATTCTGTGAGGTGAGTATTGTAATACTCTATACACACATTACTGATTGCTGACAGATGAGTCATATAAAATAATTCCTGCAGTGTCCACTATGAAAATTACACAACTTTTACTACAGACACAATGATCACATACATGTCTGTATTATGATATTGATTATTTTTGTAGGTAAATCCTTGGAATGGATTCTGATGATTATCTTGACACATATCATACAAGCCTGGATGATGATTGTGTACACATATAACACATCTCTGGATGAAGGTAATTTGACCACATCTAATAAAACTAAACATGGGATCATCTACAGGTAAGTTTAAATTCCTAATTTTTTATTTCTCTGAGATATCAGTGCAGACTCCATTCAGTTTTATATCCTAGCCTCCGCCCTGATTACATCAATATTCATAGGGATAAATCCGCTCTATCTGCAGTGCAATTATTCATACCAAAATGATGGAAACTCTGATTAACCCATCACTCTGCTCCACATCAGTATCATGCATCATCATCTCACCTCACAACCTGTGAAGAACAGATAGAGAGATGCATCATACGGTGCTCTGGACGCCCCACGGCAAATCATGACCACACCCCAAGCTGCGCCAAGTTACTACTTACTCTTACCCTGGCGAGAGGAGATATCAGAGTGGCGGTGGGGAACATTCAGCAGATACCCAAGATTGCAGGGTGTAGACCCAAATCTGGGACTGGGATTATTATTTTTATTTATATAGCGCCATTGGTTCCATGGCGCTTTACATGTGTAAGGGCAGAACAAGGACGAGAACATAAATAACGATGAATAAATCATACAGGTACATTAGGACAGAGATCCTGTCCACAAGGGCTCAGTCTATAGGGGTTGGTTGGGTGGGAGACAGTAGGAGGGGGAGAGGTGAGATGGTGCAGCGGATTAGGTCTCAGTGTGGGTTATAGGCTTGAAGGAAGAGGTGGATCTTCAGGTTTTTCTTGAAGGTTCCCAGGGTAGGGGAGTGTCTGATGTGGTGTGGAAGAGAGTTCCAGAGTATGACGGATGCACGAGAGAAGTCTTGTATGTGGTTGTGGGAGGTGGAGATGCGGGGGAGAAGAGAAGGAGTTCTTGAGAGGAGCGCAGATTGCGTGAGGGTAGGTATGGGGGGACCAATCGGAGATTTATGAAGGGGACAGGTTGTGTATGGTCTTGTATGTCAGGGTTAGGGTTTTGAATTGAGATCTCTGGGAATTAGGGAGCCAGTGGAGGGCTTCACAGAGGGGGACACAGGGAAGTAACGGGGCGACAGGTGGATGAGTTGGGCAGCGGAATTGAGGATGGTTCGGAGGGGTGCAAAGGAGGAAGCAGGGAGGCCGGTGAACAGGAGGTTGCAGTAGTCGAGGCGTGAGATAATGAGGGTGTGGACAAGTGTTTTGGCAGTGTCGTGGTCAAGGAAGGAGCGGATCCGTGAGATTTTTAAGCTGGAGGTTGCAGGAGGTGGCGAGGGCCTGGATGTGTGGCTTGAAGGGGAAGGCAGAGTTGAGGATTACACCGAGGCACTTGGTGTGGGGGATGGGTGAGAGTGTGGAGTTGACAGTGATGATTAGGTCGGGTGGGGGGGAAAGAGCAACTTTGGGGGGGGGGGGGGGGGAAGGCTATGAACTTGGTTTTAGCCATGTTGAGTTTGAAGAAATGAGCGGAGAAGAAGGATGAGATGGTGGACAGGCAGTGTGGGATTTTGGATAGCAGGGAGGTGATGTCGGGGCCGGAGAGGTAGAGCTGGGTGTCGTTGGCGTAGAGGTGTATTGGAGGCCGTGGGACTCTGAGTTGGCCTAGGCCGGGGGTGTACATGGAGAAGAATAAGGGTCCCAGGACTGAGCCTTGGGGAACACCAACAGATAGGGGGTAGGGTGAGGAGGAGGTGTGGGAGTGGGTGACACTGAAGGTCCGGTCTGTTAGGTACGAGGAGATCCAGGAGAGGGCTAGGTCAGTGATGCCAAGGGATTCTAGAATTTGAAGCAGGAGGGAGTCGTCGACTGAGTTGAAGGCAGCAGAGAGGTCGAGGAGGAGAAGGATGGAGTAGTGTCGCTTGCTCTTGGTGGTCAGTAGGTCGTTGGTGACTTTGGTTAGGGCTGTTTCGGTGGAGTGGTGGGCTTGGAAACAGGATTGCAGGCGGTCAAAGAGTGAGCATGAGGAGAGATGGGAGGACAGCTCGGAGTAGACATGTTGCTCAAGCAATTTTGAGGCGAAGGGGAGGAGATATGGGACGATAGTTGGAGACTGTTGCGGGATCGAGGGAGGGTTTTTTGAGGATGGGTGTGATGAGGGCGTGTTTGAAGGATGAGGGGAAGACATCGGTGGTAAGTGATATGTTGAAGAGATGGGTTAGGGCGGGGAATAAGGACAGTGGTGAGGTTAGGGATGAGATGGGAGAGTATCGAGGGCACAAGTGGTGAGGTGTGATTGTGCTAGAAGGGAGGAGAAGTGCACTTCAGTCATGGAGGGGAAGTTACTTTTGGTCGAGGGGGGTTGGGTAATAGAGGGAGGGCCGAGGGGATTGGGATGTTATTTAAAAAAAAAAGTGCATTAAAGAAACATTATTGTAATTGTTGATAAGTTTTATCACCATTTAAAAAAAGTCTGGACTATCCTAGAGACATTATTAATAATGGTTTGCAGAGATCATGATCTGGATTATTTATTCCAGCACTGTAGAAAAAGAAATCCTAAAACCTTTTGTTTTCCTCCTAGTATAATCCAATGAGGAGAATTATTAAATCTATTTTTCACAAAACTGGCAATGATAGAAAGTGACCCTTTATTGTCAGATATTGCTATTAAACAATCAATACCTTTCAGAAGAAACTGGAATATAAAAGATAAAGTGGGGAAAAAAGTACCGTATAGACTCGCGTATAAGCCGAGTTTTTCAGCCCAAAAATCGGGCTGAAAAGTACCCCCCTCGGCTTATACGCGAGTCAGTGCTGTATACGTGTATCCGTACATACGTGTATACATCGGTACATACGATGTATACATCGTACATACCGATGTATACATCGGTATACAGCAGCCCCCGCATCCCCAGTAATCCAGGGCCCCCCAGCGTCTCTCCAGTCACCTGAAAAGCAAACTATACTTATCAGTGTCCGCTGTCCGCGCCCGCTCGCCTCTGCCGTCTGCGATCCTCCATCTTCATGCGGCGTCTTCAGGTTTCCTGTGCTCGTCGCAGGGAATGACGTCATTCCCTGCGACGAGCACAGGAAACCGGAAGACGCCGCATGAAGATGGAGGATCGCAGACGGCAGAGGCGAGCGGGCGCGGACAGCGGACACTGATAAGTATAGTTTGCTTTTCAGGTGACCGGAGAGACGCTGGGGGGGCCCTGGATTACTGGGGCCCTGTATACTACCACTGGGGCTGCAATCTACTACCACTGGGGCTGTATATACCACTGGGGCTGTATATACTGCTGGGGCCCTGTATACTACGCTGGGGCTGCAATATACTACCACTGGGGCTGTATTACTACCACTGGGGCTGTATATACCTGTGGGGCTGCTGTATACTACACTGGGGCTGTATATACCTGTGGGCTGCTGTATATACACTGGGGCGTATATACCTCTGGGGCTGCTGTATACTACCACTGGGGCTGTATTACCTGGGCTGCCTGTATACTACCACTGGGGCTGTATATACCTCTGGGGCTGCTGGATGCTACCACTGGGGCTATATATACCTCTGGGGCTGCTGTATACTACCATGGGGCTGTATATACCTCTGAGGTGCTGTATACTACCTCTGGGGCTGCTGTATACTACCTTGGGGCTGCTGTATACTACCTGGGCTGCTGTATACTACCTCTGGGGCTGCTGTATACTACCTCTGGGGCTGCTGTATACTACCTTGGGGCTGCTGTATACTACCTCTGGGGCTGCTGTATACTACCACTGGGGCTGCTGTATACTACCACTGGGGCTGCTGTTATCTACCACTGGGGCTGCTGTATACTACCACTGGGGCTGCTGTATACTACCACTGGGGCTGCTGTATACTACCTCTGGGGCTGCTGTATACTACCTCTGGGGCTGCTGTATACTACCTCTGGGGCTGCTGTATACTACCTCTGGGGCTGCTGTATACTACCTCTGGGGCTGCTGTATACTACCTCTGGGGCTGCTGTATACTACCTCTGGGGCTGCTGTATACTACCTCTGGGCTGCTGTATACTACCTCTGGGCTGCTGTATACTACCTCTGGGGCTGCTGTATACTACTCTGGGGGCCTGTATACCTGTGCTGGAGTCCACCCTCGGCTTATACACGAGTCAATAGGTTTTCCCAGGTTTTGGGGGCAAAAGTAGGGGGGTCGGCTTATACACGGGTCGGCTTATACACGAGTATATACGGTATTTAGTCAGGCACCAATTGTGCAAGTTCTCCCAGTTAAAAAGCTGAGGTCGGTCTGTAATTGTCATCATAGGTGACCTCAACTATGAGAGACAAAATGAGAAAACTAATGCTGAAAATCAGTCTGGTTTGTAAAGATTTTTTTTCAAATTGTGGTGGAAAAGAATTATTTGGTCAATAACAAAAGTTGATCTCAATACTTTGTTATATATCCTTTGTTGGCAATGACAGAGGTCAAATGTTATCTGTAAGTCTTCACAAGGTTGGCACACACTGTTGCTGGTATGTTGGCTCATTCCTCCATGCAGATCTCCTCTAGAGCAGTGATATTTTAGGGCTGTCACTGGGCAACATGGACTTTCAACTCCCTTCAAAGGTTTTCTATAGGGTTTAGATCTGGAGCCTGGCTACCCCTCCAGGACCTTGAAATGCTTCTTATGAAGCCACTCCTTCGTTGCCCTGGCGGTGTGCTTGGGATCATTGTCATGCTGAAAGGTGCAGCCACGTTTCATCTTCAATGCCCTTGCTGATTAAAATGAAGTTTACACTTACAATCTCACGATGCATGGCTCCATTCATTCTTTCATGTATAAGAATCGGTCATCTTGGTCCCTTGGCAAAGAAACAGCCCCATCATGTTGCCAACCCCATGCTTCACAGTAGATAGTTTTCTTTGGATGCAACTCGGCATTTTTTCTCCCTTAAAATTAGTTGTGTTTCTACCAAACAGTTCTACTATGGCTTCATCTGACTATATATTCCTAACACTCTTCTGGATCATCCAAATGCTCTCTAGCAAACTCCAGACAGGCCCGAACATGTAATGGCTTAATCAGGGGGACACGTCTTGCACTGCAGGATCATAGTCCCTGACGACAGTGTTTCTGATGGTAGTCTGGGTAACGTTGGTCCCAGCTCTCTGCAGGTCATTCACTAGGCCCCCTGTGTGGTTCTGTGATTTGCCCACTGTTCTTGAGATTATTTTGACCCCATTGTGAGATCTTGTGTAGAGCCCCAGATCGGGGGAAATTATCAGTGGTCTTGTAGGTCTTCCATCTTCTAATTATTGCTTCCACAGTTGATTTCTTCACACTAAGCTGCTTGCCTATTCAGATTCAGTCTTTCCAGCCTGGTGCAAGAGTACAAGTTTGTTTCTGGTGTCCTTCGACAGCTCTTTGGTCTTCACCATAGTGGAGTTTGGAGTGTGACTGTTAGAGGTTGCCGACAGGTGTCTTTTATACTGATAAGTCAAACAGGATGCCAGTACTAACAGGTAATGAGTGGAGGACAGAGGAGCCTCTTAAAGTTACAGGTCTGAGAGCCAGAAATCCTGCTTGTTTGCAGGTGACCAAATACTTATTTTCCACCAAAATTTGAAAGTTTCTTTCCAAATCGAACAGTGATTTTCAGGATTTGTTTTGTCATTTTGTGTCTCATAGTTGAGGTCACCTATGATGTCAATTGCAGGCCTCATCTTTATAACTGGAAGAACTGGCACAATTGGTGGCTGACTAAACACTTTTTTTTTTTCCCCACTGTATTCTAGATAAGAGAAAATTTACACATTAAAAAAATTAGAATGATTAGTTATCTAGAAGTGTACGGAAAGGAAATAGGTGTGAGCTCTGCAATTAATGTAAGTATATGTGGTGCAATAATCATGCTCCATTGGGCCGTCATATTTACAATATTAATCACATCTTCACTTTGCATAGAACACCATTAACATCTTCCCAACCAAGGATATACTGGTTACATCCTGGCATTTTTTCAGCAACAGCAGCTGTTCCTGCGTGATCACCGCTGGGTCTCCAGCTTATGTTAAAGTTGAGATCTGGCCCTCACTGCCAGGAGTGATGTCTGGGCTGCTCTGGGCAGCTTAACCCCTTAAATACTGTGATTAATCGATCACAGCATTTATATAGCTGTGAGAGGAAGTGAAGTGATCATGGGACCCATTTGCTGCCATTGACACGCCCCACCAGGGCCGTGGGGTACTCGAAGCCACTGGCTGCGGTGCTTCTGGGGGTGTCACAGTAGGGACCGAAGCCCGTGCTCTGTTGCCCTGGGGTCAAGTTAAGAGAAGGGGAATATAACCTGGCGGTGGTAGTCAATTAGGGGATAATTGTCGTGATGCCACCTGTGTTTTTCGGCTATTGGTGGCCGATGCTGCAGTGTGGGACCTCTAAGGACAATGGGATGGCAGCTGTGATGGTTTTGTTCCCCCCGGGTGGAGCGGGTCCAGAGGGCAACTGGTAAAGTCTATGGCAGTGGTAGGCCATTGGGGGTGCAGGACTTAGAGGGGGCAGAATAACCGACAGACACAGGGTATTCAGTCTCCGTTACCTTTACTGGTGATGGTAGCAGGTTCTGTCCAGGTTACAGTCCGCAAGACATGATGGAAATCCAGGTGGCCTGGAAGCATGTTGGCGATCTCCTCACCCGGCGAGTTCTGAGGCCTCCCTGTTTCGCTGCCCTTGACAGGTCCTGGCTGCCTGTAGCTAAGCTGCGACCCTCTTTTCCTGCGTGTTGTCTCTGGCCCATATGGAACATGGCTCGAGCCCTTCTCGGGTACTTCTCCTCTGGTCACTGTTCCTGAGCTCTTGAATGCTGCTGTGCCTCCTGGGCTTCGTGGTGGCCAGGGGGGCTTGGAATCCCCTGCCCTCCGGTTTTGGCTGCTGGGCCTGAAGTACTCTCACAACCATCTGACTCTGGTGTCCGTCTTTGGCACCCTGCATTGGGGTGAGCCGTCCAGCTGACTCCACTCCCCAGGCCCTTTCCTTTCCTCAAACCCTCTCCTATGGGTCCTCCAAGCTTCCTAGTCTCTGTCCCAAACTAGCCATGCTTGGCTCCAGTCCATCGGACCTCTCTACAGTTCTTCTAGAACTGAGTTGTGTCTTTCTGCTCTACTTAGGACAATCTTGGCACAGCTCCTGTCCACAGGTCTTCTTCACAATCCTTTTAGAAACTGAACTACCTAGCCCTGCCCCTGGCCAGAATTTATAGGGGAGTTCCCCTGAACTCGGGTTAGAGCTCCCCCTTGTGGTCTGGTACGAAGTATGGTGGTGTGTTCGGTGGGCTTACCTGGTGTGGATACCCTTTCTTGCCCCCAAGTATGACACTTCCCCCCCCCCCCCCCCCCTCCCGAGGGAGATAATGTCATTGTGGCAACCGGACTCTGGGGTGCCACACTATGGTAACATGGGGTCATCGTAATAATGACCCCCTGGGTCCTCCAGCTACAGGAAGCCTCACACCATTCCAGAAGCATGGAGTGTGAGGCCAGAGGTGTATGTATGTTTTCTGCACACGGCAAGCATTCCGTTTGGCGCCCCCCCCAATCAGTCTGAGTAGTCGTGATGTGAGCAATCATTCATATGAGACTTACATACTTGGTCATGTGACGTGAGCTAGTCTGCCTAGTTTTCTCAGTGTTCAGTGAATAACAGAAGCAGGAAGAAGAGCTGTCACGTGACCCAAATAAATGATAGCCACTCCACTCATATGCGATTTTCATACCATGTGATGACTGATGGAACCAGCAAGAGCTGAATCCTGACAGTGAGTATATTACACACTGTTAGGATTGCACTAAAGTGCTTAAAGGGAACTGGTCACCTAGTTGAGAGCCCCTAACCTATCCACTTTCTGACCCTAAGATAAAGCCACCAGCTGTGGTCTGCAGGCCGCAGCTGTCTGCTGTACTCTAGCTGGCAAAGAAAATAGGGGTACTCCACAGCTTGTTTATATTATTTTAATTTTTTTTTAAAGCTAAATACAAGGCTATAATGCTCTTCACTGGAACATGAAAGGCACTAGTGTGTGGAAACTACAATGTATATGTCAGTGATGACGAACCTGGTGGCACGTGGCCTCGCCGCTGCACTGCCGCGTTGAACTGCTGGCGCAATCACACCAGCAGTTCAAAGATGTGTCAGAGCGGAGACTTTTCTCCTCGCTCCGACACTGTCTGCTAGCCCCGCCCGCCGGATCATGTGACTGCGGTCATGTGACGTGCTCAGCGTCACATGACCGCAGTCAGCGCGAGAAGAACCGCAGATATGAGAGGAGCAGCAGCCGGCGGAGGAAACAGGAATAGTAAGGTGAGTGTGTTTTTTTTTTTTTTTTTTTTTTTTTAAATTAGGAGGGGGCATTTACTACAAGGATGAGGGCTATACAAGATGGGGCATTTACTACAAGGATGAGGGCTATACAAGATGGGGCATTTACTACAAGGTGAGGGCTATACTAGATGGGGCATTTACTACAAGGATGGGGCTATACAAGATGGGGCATTTACTACAAGGATGAGGGCTATACAAGATGGGCATTTACTACAAGGATGAGGGCTATACTAGATGGGGCATTTACTACAAGGATGAGGGCTATACAAGATGGGGCATTTACTACAAGGATGAGGGCTATACAAGATGGGCATTTACTACAACGATGAGGGCTATACAAGATGGGGCATTTACTACAAGGATGAGGGCTATACAAGATGGGGCATTTACTACAAGGATGAGGGCTATACTAGATGGGGCATTTACTACAAGGATGAGGGCTATACTAGATGGGGCATTTACTACAAGGATGAGGGCTATACAAGATGGGGCATTTACTACAAGGATGAGGGCTATACAAGATGGGGCATTTACTACAAGGATGAGGGCTATACTAGATGGGGCATTTACTACAAGGATGAGGGCTATACAAGATGGGGCATTTACTACAAGGATGAGGGCTATAAAAGATGGGGCATTTACTACAAGGATGAGGGCTATACAAGATGGGGCATTTACTACAAGGATGGGGCTATACAAGATGGGGCATTTACTACAAGGATGGGGCTATACAAGATGGGCATTTACTACAAGGAGGAGGGCTATAAATGTTGGGGCATTTACTACAAGGATGGGAGCTACACAAGATGGGCATTTACTACAAGGATGGGAGCTACACAAGATGGGGCATTTACTACAAGGATGGGAGCTACACAAGATGGGGCATTTACTACAAGGATGAGGGCTATACAAGATGGGGCATTTACTACAAGGATGAGGGCTATACAAGATGGGGCATTTACTACAAGGATGAGGGCTATACAAGATGGGGCATTTACTACAAGGATGAGGCTATACTAGATGGGGCATTTACTACAAGGATGAGGGCTATACAAGATGGGGCATTTACTACAAGGATGAGGGCTATACAAGATGGGGCATTTACTACAAGGATGAGGGCTATACAAGATGGGGCATTTACTACAAGGATGAGGGCTATACAAGATGGGGCATTTACTACAAGGATGAGGGCTATACAAGATGGGGCATTTACTACAAGGATGAGGGCTATACTAGATGGGGCATTTACTACAAGGATGAGGGCTATACAAGATGGGGCATTTACTACAAGGATGAGGGCTATACAAGATGGGGCATTTACTACAAGGATGAGGCTATACAGATGGGGCATTTACTACAAGGATGAGGCTATACTAGATGGGGCATTTACTACAAGATGAGGGCTATACAAGATGGGCATTTACTACAAGGATGAGGGCTATACAAGATGGGGCATTTACTACAAGGATGAGGGCTATACAAGATGGGCATTTACTACAAGGATGAGGGCTATACAAGATGGGCATTTACTACAAGGATGGGCTATACAAGATGGGCATTTACTACAAGGAGGAGGGCTATAAATGTTGGGCATTTACTACAAGGATGGGAGCTACACAAGATGGGGCATTTACTACAAGGATGGGAGCTACACAAGATGGGGCATTTACTACAAGGATGGGAGCTACACAAGATGGGCATTACTACAAGGATGGGCATTTCAAGGAGGGGCATTACAAGGAGGGCACATTTACTACAAGGAGGCGGCATGATGGGGCATTACTACAGGGAGGAGGCATGATGCAGCATTACTACAAGGAGGGGCATGATGAGCATTACTGCAAGGGGACAAGGATCGGACATTACTGGAAGGGGACAAGGATGGGGCATTACTACAAGATGGCAGCAGAATGGGCGATTACTAAATGTGGACAAGTATGGGGCATTACTACAAGAAAGGGGGCAGAATGGAGACATTACTGCCAGGAGAGGGTCAGGATGGAGCACATAACTACAAGGAGACTGTCAGGACGGAGACAAAGATAGATTCTATCTAACTATCTGTACCAATCTCTAATATTCTTCCATTTTTTTTTTTCTTCACATGAGCTGGATGACCACTGCTGAAGAGAAGACTGCAAAGGCAAGTTTAAAAGCAATTAATTGTTAAAATAATAGAACTTATCAGGTGTCAAGACTACAAGCGCTGTACAGGGAAGAGAGTTGTCAGCTGCTGACTCTTCCCCTGTGCAGCTCTTGTGACGGCCATTGCTGTCATTTAGGGTAAATTGCCCTATCGGCACTTCACTATAAAGAATTAGGTTTTAGGTTGCAGATTGGGCTCTCGGTCTCGTAAAGGTTCGCCATCACTGGTATAGGGCGTGGGGCATTATCAAGCTGTTTGACATTTATCTATCTGTAACTCTATTTTGTCCATCTATCTATAAATCCATCTCTACGTTACATCTATATCTATCTATACAGCTGAAAAGTTGATTAACCTTTAGAACCTTAAAAAGATTTTAAAATCTTGAAAAAGAATTGGCTTGCTGCAGCCGCTCCAGGACTGGAACCTACATTCAATGTTGCACTCCTGGCGCTTTGCCGCGACTCTCTTCTCAGATGCATTTGCAAACTGGGTAAAGGTATTTGGAGTTAATGTCAGCTGGGTAATGCCAGCTGGAGGTAAAGCATCAACATAGCATTAACATGTTTAGATATAAACAGAAAAATTACAGAATATCTTTCTGAACATACAGTATATCTAATCAATGATTGCTAAAATAAGAATAAGAACACTGTCTGCTCCAATAAAAGTGAAAGCCCATTGGACTCTTAATTGTTCCTTTGTCATTTTTTTGGTGTGCCAGAAACCCTATAGCCAGAAAATATGGGAAGCAAGGTGTACCACGGTCCGCGCTGTTGAGTCCACAAAATCACCAGGGATATCCCTGAGGAAGGTGCCAGGAAGGGCGCTGAAACGCGTAGGAAGGAATAAAGAAGTATACTGCTAGAACATCTTGCATCCCAGGTGATTTTGTGGACTCGGCAGAGAGGACCGTGGTACACCTTGCTTCCCATATTTTCTGGCAGTTTTTCCATGTTGGAGTGGTCGGTGGAGGTCCTGCAGCAGCTGATACTGTGATATGCTGTCAAACCAGTTGTGGGTCTCACAATTGGAATAGGTGAGTGTAACTGCATTACACCACTCACATCTGAGTGTCACTAGTGATAGGGCACTATTGCGCCTCTTGTTCCCCCACCTTTTTGTATAGAAACCCTACAGATAATTTCAACATCCCCATTGACACTTCCAACCCATCTGTGTCTAAACTTTTATCACTGGCTACCTCCTTTGGGCTCTCTCAATGGTCCTCCGCAGCCACTCACACAGATGGCCACATGCTGGACCTTATCTTCACCTGCCTATGTACCCTCATTAACCTCTCAAACTCACCCCTCCCCCTGTCTGACCACAACCTACTGACATTCTCTTCCCTCTCCTCTCCTACTACACAACCCCCACTCTACAAACTCGCTCATCCTCGCTGAGATCTCAAACATATTGATTTATACTCCTTTTCAGAGTCCCTTCTCCCTCTCACAGATATAGCTTCCTTACGTGACACAGATGCTGGTGCCAATCTACAACACCACAATAACTACAGCCCTCAATTTGGCTGCCCTCCTCACATACAACAAAACTCGCACAAACAAGCAACCCTGGCACTCCAGCCTCACTAAAGAACGAAGACAGGCATCCAGGGTTGCTGAGCGGAGATGGAAGAGATCCCACTCCACTGAGCACTTCGCTGTATAAAAGCAGTCCCTCACTAGCTTCAAGTCCGCACTCACTGCTGCAAAACAAGCCTACTTCTCATCTCTAATAACCTCCCTGCAGGGGCGGAACTACCGTGGTGCAGCCTGTGCAGCTGCACCAGGGCCCCGACCTGCTAGGGGGCCCCTTGAGCCTGCAGGGAGGCCCCCAGCCGCCCCCCATGACCCTGTGCCAGAGGAGAGGGGGTTAACCGAGGGAAGCTTCCTGCTTCCCCTGGCTGAGCCCGTCCCTCCTCTCCTCTGCTGCTGCTTCGGCTCCTAGGGGCTCGCGCGATGCAGGATGCAGGTAGGAGCCGGCGGCCGCATCACAAACCCCCACACCCATCCCTGCCGGCGGCCGCGGTAGCGGAACCTTCCCCCTCCCCCGGTCCTCGTTAGATAGCGCCCGGTCCTCAGTGTCATCGCCGTCTGCACCAGGGCCCCCCGGTGGCACGGTCCGCCACTGTCTCACAATCCTAAACAGCTATTCAAAACTTTCAATTCTCTACTTCGTCCCCAGCACCTCCTCCCTCTCCTCTTATCTCTGCTGAAGACTTTGCCTATTTTTTTCAAGCAGAACATTGATAAGATCAGATAAACCTTTGATCCACTGTCCCCACAGCCTCTCCTTATAACTGTACAGCCCTCCTCTTCCAAAGACAGCTTTTCCACCTTGACAGAAGATCGGCTCTCCTCCCTTCTGTCAAGATCACACCTCACCACCAGTGTTCTTGACCCGCTCCCATCCCACCTCATTCCCAACCTCACCACAGTCTTCATCCCAACCCTAATTTGAAGAGATGGGTTATTACTAACTACTGGTTTCTTCCGCTCATCCTTCAAACATGCCTTGATCACCCCATCCTCCAAAAGCCCTCCCTCAACCCATCCTCTGTTTCTAGCTATTGCTCCCATATCACTTCTCCACTTTGCCTCTAAACTACTGGAAAAGCATGTCTATCTTGAACTGTCCTCCCACCTCTCCGCCTGTTCCCTCTTTGACCGCTTACAATCTGGCTTACGACCGCATCACTCTACCGAAACTGCCCTAACTAAAGTTACCAATGACCTCCTAACTGCTAAGAACAAGCGACACTTTTCTGTCCTCCTCCTCCTAGACCTATCCTCTGCCTTCAACACTGTGGACCATTCCCTCCTGTTACAGATCCTCGAATCTCTTAATGTCACAGACTTGGCCCTGTCCTGGATCTCTTCATATCTAACAGACCAGACATTGTGTGTCTCTCTCCCACACCAACGCCTCACCTTTAACCCCTATCTGTCGGTGTCCCCCAAGGCTTGGTCCTTGAACCCCTACTCTTCTCCATCTACACCCTTGGCGTTTGACAGCTCAGAGGCTCCCACAGCTTTCAGTACCATCTCTACGCTGATGACACGCAGATCTATCTCTCTGGACTTGACATCACCTTTTTACTAACCAAAATTCCACAATGTGTGCTTACCATTTCATCCTTTTTGTGCGATTTCTTATACTGAACATGGACAAAACAGAATTCATCATCTTCCCCCCCCCCAAGTCACTCTACCCCTCCATCAGACCCATCCATCAAAGTCAATGGCTGCTCATTCGCCCCAGTCTCGCATACTCTGTGCCTCGGAGTGATACTTGTAATCTCCAGCTCTCTGGTCTCCCTTGCATCACTCCAATCTATCCTAAACTCTGCTGCTGACTAATTTACTGGTCTCCCTGCTATTCCCCAGTCTATCCTCTCTGCCAAGCCCTTCACTGGCTCCCCATTTCTCAGAGGCCCCAGTTCAAAACCCTAACTATGACATACAAAGCCATCAACAATCTGTCTCCTCCATCCATCTGCAACATGATTTCCCGATATCTACCCTCACACAACCTTCGATCCTCTCAAAATCTCCTCCTCTACTCCCCTCTCATCTCTTCTTCCCACAACACACACAAGATTTCTCCCGTGCTTCCCCATACTCTGTCTTGTGTTGGGGGCAGAGTGTTCCACTCACCCATGGTGGAAACCTTCAAAAGGAACCTGAAGACCCACTTCTTCGACAAGCCTACAACCTGCAGTGATCCCCCATCCACCAAACCACCGCATGACCAGCTCTACCCTATTGTATCCTCACCCATCCCTTGTAGACTGTGACCCCTTGCAGGCAGGGTCCTATCTCCTGCTGTACCTTGTGTGCCTTATATTGTTTATGTATTTGTACTTGTCTATGTATGCAGTTTCCATATGTAAAGCACCATGGAATAAATGGCGCCATAATAAAATCATTTTATCTCACTTTACAATGAGAGCACCATTGCTATATAAAAAGCCCCCTTACTAGTGAAACCATGCCTTCTGACGAAGTCTATTATAGACGAAACGTGCGTCGAGGTGCAGGTGGATCTGGGATTTTCTTTTTCTTCTTGACCCCCCCCCCCCCCTGCAGGACTTGGTTGCTATGACTTAAGATAAACCGCTTTATCAGATGTGCAGTAATAGATATGATTGGATGGACATGCAGTATGCAGCCTGAGTAACTGCTTGCTGTGAGTCCTTGTGATTGTCTAGAAAACACTTTTATAGTAGCTATTTTTTGACTATAGATCCACTTTGGGGAGTACTCTAGTAATAATCTGAGGATTACAACATGAACTAATAATTCTGTATGATTGTTCCCGCAGTTGTGATTCGTCTGATTATTCTTAGGCTGCTTTCACATCAGCGTTTTGCGCTGATCGCGGCAGTTGCGATGAAAAAAGCAACTGCCGCGAATACCGCATAACAGCCGCACTTGTGGTTCACTTGCAGCAAGCCCTATACAATGTCTATGGGGCTTGCGGCAGGTGCGGTATGGGCACTTGCGGCAGGTGCGTCCGCAAAAAAACTGTGGCATACCGTGTTTTTTTTTTTTTTTTTTCGCTGCCGCAAGTGCCGAAACCGCACTTGCCGCACACTTACCGCAAGCCCCATAGACATTGTATGGGTCTTGCCGCAAGTGTGCCGTGGCCGTTATGCGGTGATCGTGGCAGTTGCAGTTTTTTCATCACAACTGCCGCGATCAGAGAAAACCGCTGATGTGAAGTACCCTAATATATGGGGTTGTGGATGGGCTATGCCTACTTTTCATTAGCTCTTCTACTTGGGGATATATTAGCCACCTTTGTGTGTTCTCTCAAATGATTTATTCACGTTCATGTTTTTTTTGTATGTATTTTTCTAAATAAAGTTTGTTATATTTCTGAGTACTACTTTGGATGGATTTTTGTGATTCGGTGTCATCTCCCATAATCACTTTGGGGGTTTCTTTAAGCTGCCATCTACCTGCCTGTTGCTGCTTATGCACCATTTTATTTTTTTTAAATAAAAATCCCGGATAACACATTTTAAAGATGAATACTAAACCTCTGCAATTGGACTGAGTGCTGTCGGTCTGTTACAAGTTTTCACTTCGATCCGAGTTACAATGGAAATACTGTTTGATTTCTATTTTCCGTCTGAGTACTGACATCATTGTTATAATTGCGTAGGATCGCATCTATTTGATATTGCATATTGCCCTGGATCAAGTCTTACTTGCCTTTTAGCTGAATGCATAGGTGGGAAAGCACCCATTTTTTGCAGGCAACAATCTATTGATTCTGTTTTAATTGATGTCCAAGACTGGACACACATCTCCGTGTCCATCCCCTATATATCAACTGTTTATTATGTGTAGTTATCAACAGACATTTTTTTTTTTGCATGATAGTTCGGTTTTAAGTGGGTTCTCCTTGACAGTAAGGTCAATTGGGTATTTACAGCCCATGTATGCAGTACATGTCTCAGCCCCTGTATACAGCCTCGATATGCAGTACATTCCTCCCTCTGTACAGTCTTTATGTGTAATACTTAGCTCCTAAGCCCTGTTATAGAGCTTCCTATCTATTTATACTGTACAGCCCCTGTATACAGCCTCGATATGCAGTACATTCCTCCCTCTGTACAGTCTTTATGTGTAATACTTAGCTCCTAAGCCCTGTTATAGAGCTTCCTATCTATTTATACTGTACAGCCCCTGTATACAGCCTCGATATGCAGTACATTCCTCCCTCTGTACAGTCTTTATGTGTAATACTTAGCTCCTAAGCCCTGTTATAGAGCTTCCTATCTATTTATACTGTACAGCCCCTGTATACAGCCTATGTCAGCAGACAGGGCTCCTCAGCCTTCCGATCCAGCTCATTGTGCAGCGGTCATGGGGTCGGAATACTCTACTCTCCTGGAGTTAACAGTCCGGGGGATGTCACAGTGGCTGCCCCTGGATGTCATGGCTGCAACCGGTTGTTTGAAAAGGTGGGTATTTGCAGGGGAAAAGTTTGTCGTGATGCCAGCTGAGGTTTCTTGTCAGGGATGACCAGCGCTGCAGATAGTAGTCTCAGGTGATAGATGGTGATGCAGCTAGTTGGAGCACTCCCCTCAGCCATAACAGGCCCTGGGAGTAGGAGTAGGTGTAAAGTAGAGGAGCTATGTAGGGGTTGTAGTGCAGTGTAGGCTGTGGCTCCACAGGTGGAAGCAGGGAAGCGCAGGAAAAATCTGACACACAGGGTTCTTGCAGTTCTTACCATTTACTTGGTTTTGAAGTAGGTTACAACTCAGCCGGGGTAGAGAATTCATCAAGATTACAGCCTGGCCAGCCCAGAAATATTCAGGGTCTGCTTTGCTGAAACACAGGGAATATTGGCCTTTTTTGATACTTTTCCTCTTACACTTGCTACCCCTGTCCTCTACTAAGTGTCCTGTAATTGCCAGTCCCAGCAGACAGGTGACTGCGGGCTCTGTGAGCAACCGGTTGCTGGTCCTCTTAGACCTATATAGTTCAATGAGCCTGGGGAGGGTCCACTATAGTAGCCACTGTACCTGAATCCCAGTGACCTCCAGTTTCTCAGCTGGTCTTGCAGACTCCAAACCAAATTGGGGCTAGTACCCCTGCTGCAGCTAGCTCTTCTGTCCAGCCTGGACAGCTGGCAGCAGATTCGGGTCCTTGGGCCTGGGACTAGAACTTAACTCCACGTGTCATCCTAGCTTTCCCAGCTGCTCGATGGGATCTCTGAACTGTCTCCTTTCTCAACTGCCTCCCACTCCTAACCTAACTCCTCCCTCCATCCAGTAGGACTGCCCTGAATGTAGGTGTCTTCTGCCCAGCACCTCCCTGGACTAGTTTGGATTGTGTTGGGTGCAAATTAGGGGTGTCGGCAAAGTTTTCCCTTCTTACCTTTTGGGCATGGTACCATACATAAAATGCATGCAATACCATTTGTGGCAGCCTGACTGCAGGGGCACCACAGTTGCCTCCCTTGATCGTTTGCTCCTCTCTCAGGTAGGTTTTCTCTGTGTTCTGCTCTTCCTCATGTGGCTGGTAATGTAAAGGTGCAAATAAGGAAAGGGAGGGCACCACCAATACAAGTTTATACAAAAAATGGGGATCGCTGGGATAATGGAGATAATTATGAAGGAAAAGAAGAGAAGATCCCAAACAGCGATACGACCTCCAGAATAAGTTTCTCAATATTATCAAATTTATTTAATTAATGAAAAAAGTTCACAACAGGAAAAAACACACATCATAAAACCATTTAAAAAGCTACATTCAGCATATTACAGTTCATATGAAAGGGGTTTTTCATAAAAACCTTCAACACCCTTTGCCAGGATTGGAAACAGAGAGATTATGCAGTTCAAGTAATATATACAATATAACATGTATTGCACCGGCTCCTTATACCCCTTTGTTCATATTAATTAATTAAGGACATATACCAAAAGGACATAGTAAATTCAGTCAAATCCCCCAAATGAGTGAAGTCATATCCAACTATGAGATGAATAACCATTCAATTTGGCATAAAGATATAACAACATGATCACATATTAATAGTATCCAATAAGCAAAGCCAGTTTAACCCACACTTAGGTAAGGATAACCAGTTCAGGAGTAATTTTGAGGAACCAGAAACAAATACATGAATAGAGAAAAGGTTACATATTAGAGTAACCTGTTTACCCTGACGAAGCTGCCAGGCGCAGGCAGCGATACGCGTGGGGAGCGCCTTCCCTCACACCCTTATGCTATCTAGGAACTGGTAAACAGGTTACTCTAATATGTAACCTTTTCTCTATTCATGTATTTGTTTCTGGTTCCTCAAAATTACTCCTGAACTGGTTATCCTTACCTAAGTGTGGGTTAAACTGGCTTTGCTTTTTGAACTTTTTTCATTAATTAAATAAATTTGATAATATTGAGAAACTTATTCTGGAGGTCGTATCGCTGTTTGGGATCTTCTCTTCTTTTCCTTCATAATGTAAAGGTGCAGCACCGCTGGGGCAGGCTAAGGGTCACCGGCTGCTTCACCATCGCTGTACCTTGTATCACATCCCCTGCTGTAACAGCACAGCTACACATTACAGATTGTGTTGAGACAGCAAGTGATTTTATGCAAGGTGCAGTGTGGCTGAGGCTCCTGGTGGAAATACGGCCCCATACAGTTACTAGATGACTTACCTGGGGGCATCTTCCCCTCTACCCCCGGCCCTGACCAACCTGCAAGGTATAGATTTATGAAAGTATAAGTTGTCAACTTTCCTTACATCTACTCTATCCTGTTTTCTCAGGTCCACTGACGGGTACAAAAAATATTATTATTATAAGAATGTTGCACAGAAGACGTCAATTACATTATACAGCATTGTTTTTGCTTTGGGAATTATCGGTAATGGATTAGTCATCTGGATTGCCGGATTCAGGATGAAGAAGACCATCAGTGGCGTGTGGTTCCTCCACCTGGCCATCGCCGACTTCCTGTGCTGTGCTTCTCTCCCGCTGAGGATCGCTGACTGGGCTACATATGTCTCGGACCGTCCAGAATTACAATATTTCTCATATAGCCCATATTTTGTACTTTTCATAGTGAACATGTTCCTATTTAATCTAAACATCAGCGCCAGTGTTCTCCTCCTGACGGCCATGAGTATTGACCGCTGGGTCTCCGTCATGTGGCCATTTTGGGCCAAAGTCCATAGAACCTGTAATGTGGTGAGAATCACTGCAGCGATCATCTGGGGGCTGAGCCTCATTGTAGCCGGATTATTGTATTATGCATATACAGAATGGGTAGGTGTTCTAGGTGAATGGTGTGCATCTTGTTATCACACAGTTGGTTTTCCTTATAGCCCAGAGTTAAATGACACCATGCAGGTGATCAGATTAGTTATAATGTTTGTGATCCCTTTTCTTATCATCTTCATCACTTATGTCACCATTTTCTTTAAACTTAGAAAAAGTAAGAGATCCCAGAGATCTCAGAGATCCTCCAGGATCATCACCACTGTTATATTGTGTTTCTTCATCTGCTGGGCTCCATATTACATTTACCCACTGATACCCGGGTATGGTATGCCTTTCGGTATTAGAGCCTTTCTATTACCCACTATTTTCACCAGTCTGGCTTGTCTTAACAGCTGCCTGAATCCAATCATTTATGTATTTATGACTCAGGATTTCCAACAAGGTTTCCTCAGATCCATCCCCTCCAGACTAGAGAGAGCCTTAGGTGATCATCCTAATGACCTGTGCAGAGATCCAGGAGATACAGGGAATACTCGCTCTACTGATGTGTAATATAGATTCCTGTTATCTTCTGTATGTGAAACCTCTTAAAGGGGAACTCCGGAGAAAAAACTTTAGTACAGTTCCTGCCCTCCTATGTGATGAAGCAGTGCTGTACACTGCGGTTCAAAGATCTATAGATCGCTTATAATTCAATAAAATCATACCTGCTCCTTTGATCTCTCCCTCCCTCATGGGACAGAGAATTTGGCTCCATGCAGGAACAAAGACCAAGAAGTTTGTTGTCGGCGTGAATGCTGGGAGCTGTAGGATCATCCTACATTCCAGTGTGGAGAGATTATGATCTATTGAAAGTTGGAGGAATAGGAAAATACCATGTTCCTAAAGGGGAGGAGAGACCATGCAGAGCTGAATCAATCAATGTAATAATTTGCCTCTGCTCCTAGCCTCACAATTGTACACATTATGCATCATACAGCAGAGGATCACAGCATGTATTTGTATCTGCTTGGTGACATGATTGCTATTTCAAGCCTGGACCCCCATGTCACATAGGATGGAATATCAGACAGGATTATAGTGTGAGCATGTAACATACATAGTAACATAGTATTTAAGGTTGAAGGAAGACCTTAAGTCCATCTAGTTCAACCCCTAGCCTAACATGTTGATCCAGAGGAAGGCAAAAAAAACCCATGTGGCAACACTAAGCTCCACATTGGGGAAAAAATTCCTTCCTAACTCCACATACAGCAATCAGACTAGTTCCCTGGATCAACGCCCTATCAAGAATCTAGTATATATAACTGGTAATATAATAGTTTTCATGAAAGGCATCCAGGCCCTTCTTAAATGTTAGTAGTGACTCACTCATTACAACAGCATGTGGTAGAGAGTTCCATAGTCTCACTGCTCTTACAGTAAAGAATCCACGTCTGTCATTATGATTAAACCTTCTTTCCTCCAGACGTAGAGGATGCCCCCTTGTCCCATTAGAAAGTTCTGTACTGTCCCCTCATATATTTATATATTATAAGATCACCCCTAAGCCTTCGTTTTTCCAAACTAAATAACCCCAAGTGTAATAACCTGTCTTGGTATTGCAGACCACTCAGTCCTCTAATGACTTTTGTCACTCTTCTCTGGACCCGCTCTAGTTCAGCTATGTCTTTCTTATACACCGGAGACCAGAATTGTACACAGTATTCGAAGTGTGGTCTCACTAGTGACTTCTATAGAGGTAAAATTATGTTCTCCTCATGAGCATCTATGCCTCTTTTAATGCAATCCCATTATTTTATTTGCCTTTGCAGCAGCTGCCTGACACTGGCCACTAAATGTGAGTTTGTCATCTCCCCATACACCCAGGTCTTTTTCAGTGGTAGTTTTGCCCAGTGCTTTACAATTAAGCACATAATTATACATTTTATTTTCTCTGCCCAAGTGCATGACCTTACATTTATCCCCATTAAAACTCATTTGCCATTTATCAGCCCAAGCTTCTAGTTTATATAAATCCTCCTGTAATATAAAATTGTCCTCCTCTGTATTGATTACCCTGCAGAGTTTAGTGTCATCTGCAAATAGAATCTCTATCTGTATGCCCCCTACAAAGTCATTAATAAATGTTAAAAAGCAGGCCCAATACTGACCCCTGTAGTACCCCACTGTTAACTGTGACCCATTCTGAGTGTGTTCCATTAATAACCACCCTTTGTTTCCTATGACTGAGCAAGTTCTTAACCCACGTACACATATTTTCCCCTATCCCCATTGCTCTCATTTTATACATCAACCTTTTGTGTGGCACCGTATCAAAAGCTTTTGAAAAGTCCATATACACCACATCCACTGCATTTCTTTGGTCCAGTCCAGAACTTACCTCTTCATAGAAGCTTATCAGATTAGTTTGACAGCAACAGTCCCTCGTAAGCCCATGTTGATATTGGGTCAGGAGGTTATTTTTATTTTTATTTAGATACTCCAGTATGGCAGCTCTTAGAACACCCTCTAGGATTTTACCCACAGTAGAGGTTAAGCTTACTGGCCTATAATTTCCAAGTTCAATTTTTGTCCCCTTTTTGAATATTGGCACCATATTTGCTGTATGCCAGTCCTGTGGTACAGACCGTTATTATGGAATCTTTAAAGATTAAAAATAATGGTTTATCTATAACGGTACTTAATTCCTGCAGTACTCTGGGGTGTACCCCATCTGGGCCTGGGGGTTTGTCAACTTTTAGTGACGGTGCCGTACTTCCTGTTGGGTTGAGCCGGTTACATTTACTAGAGAATTTTTGTTATCACTGATCATGTTGTCTGTCATGGGATTTTCTTGTGTAAATACTGTTGCAAAAGTCATTCAGCATATTGGTTTTTCCTCATCCTCATCCACCATTTCACCCAGACTATTTTTAAGGAGGCCAACACAATCATTTTTTAGTTTCTTACTATTTATGTAGTTAAAAAATATTTTGGGGAATTTTTTTTTTTTTTTTTTTTACTTTCTCTGGCAATGAGTCCTTCTGTCTCAATCTTTGCTGCCTTGATTTGCCTTTTACAGATGTTGTTTAATTTTCTGTGTTTATTTAATGCCTCATTACTACCTACTTGCTTTAATTCCCTAAATGATTTGTTTTTGTCACTTATGTGCCCCTTACAGCCTTGTTTAGCCATAGTGGTTTCCTCCTATTTCTAGCATGTTTATTCCCATAGGGAATATATTGTGCACAGGCCCTATTCAGGATGCTAATAAACGTCTCCCATTTGCTTTGTGTACTTCTATGTCTCAGTGCAATAAACTGGGACAATGTCCTAAGATCATCTCTCATCCGTTGGAAATTTGCCATCCTGAAGTTTAGTGTCCTTGTAGCCCCTCTACTACACATCTTATTAAAGGATACTTGAAAACGTAATATTTTTTGATCGCTATTACCCAAATGAACGCCAACCTGTATATTTGATATGCGGCCCAGCCTGTTGCTTAATATTAGGTCCAGCAGTGCCCCCCTTCTTGTTTGGTCCTGAACCAGTTGTGAAAGGTAATTGTCTCTCATAATTGTCAAAAACCTATTACCTTTGCTAGAACTGCAGGTTTCTGTTCCCCAATGTATTTCAGGGTAGTTGAAGTCCCCCATAATAATGACTTCTCCCTGAGTCACTGCTTCATCTATTTGCTTTATGAGGATATTCCCCTTCACTTCCATTATTGTTGGAGACTTATAACAAACTCCTATCAGTAATTTATTAATTTTTCCCCCTCCCCTTATTTCCACCCACAGCGACTCTACATTTCCATTAGATTCACCTATATTATCACGCAGGATGGGTTTTAAGGATGATTTTACGTATAAACATACACCTCCTCCTCGCCTATTTGTACGGTCATTTCTGAACAGACAATAGCCCTGTAAATTAACACCTTAGTCTTGGCTCTTGTCCAGCCATGTCTCCAATATTCCCACCATGTCATAATTATTTTCCAACAAAATTAATTCTAATTCCTCCATTTTGTTGGTGAGGCTTCTGGCATTAGTGTACATGCACTTTATGCATCTCTCTTTACCTCTATTCCTTCCTACTAGATTGACTGTTCTAACCCCACCCCCCATGCCACCCCCAATTTTATTACTTGTGCCCAGGTTACCATTTACACTATCTTCCCCTCCTGTACAATGAATACCCTCCCCCCCAATCCCTAGTTTAAACACTCCTCCAACCTTCTAGCCATTTTCTCCCCCAGCACAGCTGCACCCTCCCCATTGAGGTGCAGCCCGTCCCTAGCATAGAACCTGTAGCCAACAGAGAAGTCGGCCCAGTTCTCCAGGAACCCAAACCCCTCCTCCTTACACCAATTCCTGAGCCACTTATTTATCTCCCTAATCTCCCTTTGCCTCTCTGGTGTGGTACAGGCAGTATTTCAGAGAATACTACCTTGGTAGTCCTTATTTTATGCTTGCAGCCTAATTCCCTGAAATCCTCTTTCAGGACCTTCCACCTACCTCAAACTTTGTCATTTGTGCCAATGTGCACCATGACCGCTGGGTCCTCATCATGGGTCGATCAGCGATGTGCCGGACTCGAGCGCCAGGTAGGCAGCACACTGTTCGATGATCCCTGTCTTTGTGACAGATTGCCCTATCTGTTCCCCTAATAATTGAGTCCCCTACTACCAGCACCTGTCTGGACTGCCTTGCTCTCCTGTTTTCCCCCTTATTGGAGCTGACACTCCTCAGACTTTCAGAGGACAAGCCTTGCTGCAGCAATGCTATTTCTGTACTGACACCCCCCTCATCTGCCAACTTAGCAAATTTATTGGTTTGCCAGATCAGGGCTAGCCTCCCTGGCACGCTTCCCTCTACCCGGCCTTCTAACTGTAACCCATTTAGCCTCACAGTCCCGCACCTCTATGCTACCATCCTACCCCACATCCATCCCTGTGAGCAGCTGTTCAGTGAGCAGCAGACTCCTTTCCATATTGTCTATGGATCTCCGTGTTGTGAGCTGTTGATTTAGATCCAGTATCTGGGCTTCCAAATGCACAACATACTCACATCTCACACAGCAGTATGCACCCTCGACCGGCTGTTCAAGGAATGCATACATGTGGCAAGATGTACACTGGATGGCATTGGTCCAATCCCCATTAGGAAATGAGCTCCATAATCTACAGATGATAAGTAAAAAGAAATGTAAAGTATTACTAAAATACAACCAGTAATTCAGTAAGTCCTCCCTTACAAACTCCCTGAATCCAAAGTCACTGAATCACAAGTCACACTTACTTCAATTCGCACTTACTCTCCAGTCACACTAAGCTCATGTCACACTCGCTAAGGAAGAAGATTTAAAGGGTTTTTTTTTTTTTCTCTTCAGCAGAAATCCAATTTACAGCTCTGTGAACTTCCAAAAGCTATTTCAAGCCTGGACCCCCCTGTCACATAGTATGGTAGATCAGGGACAGGATTATCGTGTGACCATGGGGCCGGGTACCACGGAGCGTGTTTGATGCACGACAGTGATGAGTGTGATGCGTGTTTTTGGGTGTGTGGAGAGTGTGCCTGCCTGAATTTATGTGAGAGTGCTGAGATTGTGAGGTGTGTGTGTGTGTGTGTGTACTGCATGTGATTGTGATGCTGTCCGTGGTTCTGAAGGACCGCGGACAGCATTTGCAGTGATTTTAAACTCTCCGGCTGTCAAAGCCGGCAAGTTTGAATTTACCACTTTCCCAGTACAGTAATCAATAATGTTCCAGCGCTGTCACAGCAGTGCTGAAACATTATTGTTTAATAAACTCAGTTATAAATCAAAATAAAGTTTTGTATGTTATTAATCATTTTAACTGTCTCTGCAGGATCTGTGCTACATGTCGGCACAGAGCCTGCAGATGCAGCTATTACAAGCCGGTGTCTGAAGGGTTAAATTGCTGTGTGTATGCTGCCGTCATGTATACAGAGTATATAGACTGTGTATACATGGTGACAACACACCATAGCAGGTTAAATCCTTTTATTTTTCTGCTCCCGGCAATTGTCGGGTGATTATACAGTACTGTGAAGCTGCTATCCTTCCTCAGTGAGCTGTCCGAGGTCCTGAACCTTCAGCGTGATATTACTGTAATACTGACATGTCGCGTTCAGGGTGCGGACGAGAATGTATGATTTGTACGCAAGCATCCGCATGCATACAAATCACACACACAAGT
This sequence comes from Allobates femoralis, assembly GCA_033576535.1. NCBI lineage: Eukaryota > Metazoa > Chordata > Amphibia > Anura > Aromobatidae > Allobates > Allobates femoralis. The sequence continues at coordinate 72,510,005 of JARQOC010000009.1, forward strand.
CAATGGCTGCGCACGGCAATCCGCAGCTGAGCACATCACCGTGCGTCCCCATGATAAAAAATAGGGTTGGGCGGTGCTTGTGTTGCGTTCGCCCACCGCAAGACGCAGCGGACGCGAACACAAGTCTGAAGCCAGCCTTATAGAGGTAATATCATCTCAGACATTTATACATTATTCACAGGATGGGGGACCCCAAATTCCAGTCTAGATGTTGGTGTGAGGTGGGACATATCCTGCCCCATGAGAAGATGACATTACCTAGAGATGTTACATTCTTTACTGCTCTCGTGTTATAATGTTCTACCATATATAATCTTATCTGCTGTAACCGGAAATGTATTCAATAAATGTAAATAAAACAATTGCATGATGAAATGTATGAAATGTATCAGTAAGGAGCAATTATAACATGTTATAATGCAAAAATAAAGAAAGTCTGAAAATAAAATTCATCATGATGTAAAGTCGTCGTTCTAACCAGAGAGTGTGAAAATGTATTTTATATATAATATCCATTCTACATTATGTTAGCGAGTGGTATGATAATTAATAGACACGAGCGGATCAGGCAAAATTTAGTCACCAAACAATATTTGATTCAAACACAATTTTATTCTATACAAATTTAAAGTCTTTTATTATGCTTATCTCCACTTATACACAGCTCACTGTCACCTCTCAGGCTCCTTCGCTCTTCTACGTCTCATTGCCACCTCTCGGCTCCTCGGCACCCCTCTGTCACCTTGCTGGTTTCTCCACACCTCACAGCTCACTTTTCCAGCTCCACTGCACCTCACCATTCACCTCTATGGCTCCCCCACACCTCACCGCTCACATGTCACACTGCGGACTAGAAAGCATGTAGATATGGTGGTGCGTGATAGTGGTGCAAAGACCAATGATGATCAGCGCACTATGCACAACAACAGATGGGAATTACTGGGGTGACAATACAATGGGTGGCCCTGCTTGTAGGGAATGGAGGTAAGGACACCACCTGTGCTCATCTGCGACTGGGCCCTGATCTCCCTACCTTCCCTATACAAATTTTTTTCAACCAGTTACCGAGGCCGTCGCTGGCTCTAATATTAACACTCAATAGGGAGATGTGGCTGGAGCAGTACTCTCAATGGCTGCAATAGAAACGAGGGGAAGGGAAGACAGACAGGGAAAACAACAAGACAACTTCATGCCTGCTGCCATACTACTAGAAAGTAGACTGTTTGGCAACGATCAGCTCTCAAGGGAATCTCTTTCACCTTAGGAAGCCAGGACAGGAATGTGATGAATCGCCAACAAGAAATGCTGGTTCCTGTGACTAAATAAAGGTGATGGGAATGTTCTGAAGGTAGCCACAACTGGAAAGAGAACTGAGGAGCTTGCTGGTGACAAACTGACATGAACTCCAGAATACATTTAACATGAAGTCTCAATACAGAAATGGGACGTAGGTCCCATACACGTCACAATTCTCCAAAGTAAGAGAGACCATTGTGATATTATCTCTACAGCGCCTAAATACCTCACCGCTCATGTATCCGACTCCTCCATACCTCACCATCACCTGTTCTATCCCCATGACATCTTTTTACCAACACTTCTTGGGCTGAAATGTGTAAAAGGTCGTGGCGTCAAGACTTAACTGCTTGTGCCAAAGGAGAGGGAGAAGATTTGGGAAAGGGGGTACTGACAGTTGCTCTGTGGTTGTATCTATGTAATTTTGCTTCTTCTGATCCTGTACTATGGAACAATCTATAACTTGCCAGATAATGTGATACATGGCTGTGGTAATAAAGTGTTGTGCAATCTGAGGACATTTGGGGACATCACACATTCATGCGTTTTTATAAAAACTGAAAAGACATTTGGGCATAGCACATCGCCAACAGACTCCAGTTTGAGGAGAATGAACCTTTGACACTTCTTGTATGAACACCCTCACCTCCTTTTATTGCTTTCCTCAACTCATTTACCGTATATACTCGTGTATATATACTCGTGTATAAGCCGAGTTTTTCAGCCCAAAATTTGGGCTGAAAAGTCCCCCCTCGGCTTATACACGGGTCAATACGGTACCTCTGGGCTGTGGAGGCTGGAGGAGGCGGGGGGAGGCTGCTGTATGAGCGGCCCCGTCACGTGGGGCCGCTCATTATATATGCACTGCTTCCCCCTGTCAATCAGCGCAGGGGGAAGCAGTTCATATAACCCCCCAAAAGCTGCCACTGTCCCCCCTTGTAAGGGCCCCCCCCCGGTGCTTATACATTACCATCCCGGTGTTCTGATCGGCGCCGCTCCTCGGTGCTTCTTCATCCTCCCGCGCTGGCTCCATCCGTGATCTCCGGCTGTCGCAGCGATGTGACGTCATCGCGCGACCGCCGGAGAACCCGGATGCAGCCAGCGCTGGAGGATGAAGACGCAGCACGGAGGAGCGGCGCCGATCAGAACACCGGGATGGTAATGTATAAGTAGCGGGGGGGGGGGGGGGGCACTTACAAGGGGGGACAGTGCCAGCTTGTGGGGGCTGTTGGTACCCCTTGGGGCTGTTGGTACCCCAGGGGCTGCTGGGTACCCCCAGGGGGCTGTTGGGTACCCCCTGGGGGCTGCTGGGTACCCCCAGGGGGCCGCTGTATAACCCCTGGGGGGTGCTGTATAACCCCTGGGGGCTGCTGTATATACTGCTGAGGCCTGTATACCACTGGGGCTGCTGTATATACCACTGGGGCTGCTGTATATACCACTGGGCTGCTGTATATACCACTGGGGCTGCTGGGGCTCCTGTATACTACCACTGGGGCTGCTGGGGCTCCTGTATACTACCATTGGGGCTGCTGTATACTACCACTGGGGCTGCTGGGGCTGCTATATACTACCACTGGGGCTGCTGGGGATGCTATATACTACCACTGGGGCTGCTATATACAACCACTGGGGCTCCTGGGGCTGCTATATACTACCACTGGGGCTGCTATATACTACCACTGCGGCTGCTGTATACTACCACTGGGGCTGCTGTATACTACCACTGGGGCTGCTGTATACTACCACTGGGGCTGCTGGAATGCTATATACTACCACTGGGCTGCTATATACTACCACTGGGGCTGCTATATACTACCACTGGGGCTGCTATATACTACCGCTGGGGCTGCTGTATACTACCGCTGGGGCTGCTGTATACTACTGCTGGGGCTGCTATATACTACCACACGGGCTGCTGGGGCTGCTATATACTACCACTGCGGCTGCTGTATACTACCACTGGGGCTGCTGGGGATGCTATATACTACCATTGGGGCTTCTGTATACTACCACTAGGGCTGCTGTATACTACCACTGGGGAGGCCTGTATACCACTGGGGGGGGGCCTGTATACCACACTGCTGGGGGCTGTATACCTGTGCTGGGGTCCACCCTCGGCTTATACACGAGTCAATAGGTTTTTCCAGATTTTTGGGGCAAAAGTAGGGGGGTCGGCTTATACACGGGTCGGCTTATACACGAGTATATACGGTAAGTATTTTCAGTTCTCTACAGACCACTACCATATAACAAGCAGAACAAATTGTATAATTATTTATCTTACTTTTAGTTTCAGTTCCTGATCTCTTCCTCCCTAGCCTGACATTGTTTTACGTCACCTGTCGCATTTGCTATAAGATTTAAGACTGTTTGTTTGTTTTTTTGCTTTATTTGCTTATGTATACATGTGTGTGTGTCTTCAGAATGTGTCATTATCTGCCTGATGAAGGGGCCACAGTGTCCCGAAAGCTTGCTATGCTTTCCATCTTTTCAGTTAGCCAGTAGATAGAAAAATATCAGAATCTGATAGCCACTTTACACGTCCCAACATCGGTCCGATATTTGATCCAACGCCGCGGGAGCGCGTTTTTTCTGGGCAGAATTCCAAGATCACATAGATGTTACACAGCGCGATATCGGCAGGCAACGTAACAGCGATGTGTACGCCCCCTTGTACGGGCGACCCAGGAACGACAATTTAACATGGGAGAGAATAGGGGAAGTTGCTCTCCAAGTCGGTGTTGGGCTGTCACGCAGCACGATCCGGCCATTGTCCATCCAATATCGGGCAGTTGGAGAGCCTGCTCATTTGATCCCCGATATCATTTTGGCATCGTTCTTGCATCGAATTTCACATTTACACCACACAACGCACGAATGATATCGGGGCCAACGCACGAACCACGTGACTTTTTATCGGAGTTGGACACCGATATCGGGACGTGTAAAGTGGCCATGAGAGTCCTCAGTGGTTGATACCTTTTTAATGGCTAACACGGTACAACCAATTTTTACCTCGTGTGTGTGTGACATTCTGTTTAACTTATGATGGAGAGACTCTGAAACTCACAAAGCCTATGCAGACAATGCAAGAACTGTCAAACAATACAAAAGAAGATGGACTCTGATCCATCCTGTATTAGACATAAAGGAGGGCCTCATACACATTTTGGTATAATTATTAGGTAGTGGACTTCTAGACTCATAAAGCATATGAAATAATTGCAAGGGCTCCCACAAATTTGAATGCAGGACTCCAGTACACCCTTTAAAACACACAGAATATGGCCTCTGATTAAAATTTTTTTTACAACTTTAAAAAGCTTTAAAATTCTACTTTAATAAAGCCTATTCACGTAGTGCAAGCTCTAGCCTAAATTCCAGGAAGGGATAGCGTACATGCAGTAATCCATCTAGAGGAAGAACTGACCAAATTTAGGGATAATTTTTAAAACGTTATTCAGCACATAGAATCACAGAGCACTAGTGGTATGGTCAGATAGCTAATTATTCACCATCTTCACTATCTTTTCCCTTCTTGTCAGAGCACCCAACACATAAGGGTCTAGGTGCTGGTAGGTTGCAATGAAACTGTCCCAAACTTTTGGTAGTGGTCCCCTGTCTTTATTCGTCCTGTGTAGCTCTCTCCTTGGATGGCGAAAGATGGTTCCTCTAACCACAACCTGAAAGTCCCATATATGTTAAAATCTTTACATTTTATTTAGAATATATTTAAATCCATGATAGCTGGGAAACGACTCCTCAATGCAATTCTGGCTCTAAAGGCTCCGTCACACAGAGCGAGATCGCTGTTACGGCACAGGTTTTGTGACGTAACGGCGGTCTCGCTACTTTGAAACTTAGCAGTGATCAGGCCCCTGCTGTGTGATCGCTGAACGTTAGGACCCCGTCACAATGAGCGATATTCCAGCAATAACGACCTGGCCGGGATCGCTGGAGCGTCGCTATGTGGTCGCTGGGGAGCTTTCAAACAGGCATCTCTTCAGCGACCAGGGAGCCACCTCCACACCGCTGGAAGCGGGAGGACTCTGGTAACCATGATAAACACCGGGTATCTAGGCAGTGTGTATCTAGGCAGACCTCAAGCTGATGACCACTTGAGTTATGTAGCAGGACAATGATCAAAAACACACCAGCAAGTCGCCTCTGAATGGCTTAATACACTATGTTCCAAATTATTATGCAAATTGGTTTTAAGTGTCACAGGGTTTTTTTTTTTTTTTTTTGTCAATGAAACCCATTGATGATATTGTGTCTCAGGGTTTTTTTTGGATCATTGAAATCAATCTCAGATATCTGTGATAATTAGTTTGGAAGGCGAACCCAATAAAAGGAAAACTGGGTGTTCCACAATATTACGCAGGTCACAGTTTTCAAGTAACATGGGAAAGAAAAAGGATGTCTCTGCTGCCAAAAAGCAACAAATAGTGCAATGCCTTGGACAAGGGATGAAAACATTTGATATTGCATGAAAACTTAAGCGTGATCATCGTAATGTGAAGAGATTTGTGGCTGATAATGAGCACAGACGTGGTCGTGCAGATAAAGGCAGAATGAGGAAGGTTTCTGCCAGGCAAGTTCATCAGATTAAGAGAGCAGCTGCTAAAAAGGCCTTACAAACCAACAAACAGATATTTGAAGCTGCTGGTGCCTCTGGAGTCCTCGAACCTCAAGGTGTAGGATCCTTCAAAGGCTTGCTGTGGTGCATAAACCTACTATTCGGCCACCTCTAAACAGTGCTCACAAGCAGAAACAGTTGCAGTGGGTCCAGACATACATGAAGACTAATGTTCAAACAGTCTTGTGTACTGATGAGTGCCGAGCAACCCTGGATGGTCCGATGGATGGAGTAGTAGATGGTTGGTGGATGGCCACCATGTCCCAACAAGGCTGTATGGAGGAGTCATGTTTTGGGCTAGAATCATTGGGAAACAGCTGGTAGGCCCCTTTAAGGTTCCTGAAGGTGTGAAAATGACCTCTGCAACGTATATAGAGTTTCCAACTGAGAACTTTCTTCCATGGTACAAAAAGTAAAAACGTGCCTTTAGGAGCAAAATCATCCTCGTGCATGTCAATGCACCATCTCATGCTACATAGAATACCTCTGTGTCATTGGCTGCTATGGGCATAAAAGGAGATAAACTCATGGTGTGGCCACCATCTTCCCCTGACCTCAACCCTATAGAAAACCTTAGGAGTATAATCAAGCAAAAGATCTATGAGGGTGGGAGGCAGTTCACATCAAAGCAGCAGCTCTGGGAGGCGATTCTAACATCATCCAAAGAAATACAAGCAGAAACTCTCCAGAAACTCACTATCAATGGATGCTAGAATTGTGAAGGTGATATCAAAGAAGGGTTCCTATGTTACCATGTACGGTAACTTGGCCTGTTAGGATGTTTTGGAGTTAAATAGCTTTTCATTTCAGTGAATGTGACCTCCTAATGCTGCAAATTCAACAAATGAGCATTTTCAGTTCTTTCAAACATATCAAACGTTTAGAAACTCTACTGTGCCTAATAATTTGGAACAGGGCATTTAGAGTTTTTTTAATTTTGAAAATTATACTGTTATCATAGGGAGGTTTCTTCAATAAAATTTGATGTATACTCTAACGGGTGATGACTTTTATTACACCGACTGTGATTTGCACTGACCATTTAGAAAAATCAGAAAAAGAACATTTGCATAATAATTTGGAACACAGTGTATATCAGGACCTCTGGAGAGAGACAAATACTCTTTTCTGTGGTTACTGGATGAGGGTTGGAACATACTGCTCCCCTCAATCTCAGATTAAAATTTCTGAGAAGGGGGAATTTATACTGGAAAGTTTCAGTAATATTTATTTTTGGAACAGGTGATATCTGTGCTACAGATCTATTAAGAAGCTTCCTTAACCCTATATTTTCAGGAGCATGCCGCTCCCTTGTCACCCGACTTCTGGATAGATAGGGTGCGCTCCTGAAGATTGATAGATCAGACCAGCAGCAGAGTCTCAGCTATGAGCTCGGATACAGCCGGCAGAGGCAGATTTACCTCTGAAGTATTGGAGGAGCTCAGGGGCCCTGAAGATGATCAGATCCAGCAATCCGGGCAGCTTCACAGCAGTGATTGTAAGCTGTGTACTGAGAGGGAATTTAGATTGGAGCCATAATTGGGACTGTGATGTGTAAAATAGTTTCAGGCGGCACTCAGAAATGGATGGTTCTGCACAAGCGCATTGGAGGTCAACAGCGTCATGACGTACACCATGACCTCCCGCTCACATGCACAGAATCCTCTTGGGCACCGGGACATCCAGAAGACCCAAAGAGTCTAAAGGTCCCGTCACACGCGGCAATATTGCTAGGCAATTTCACTGACCATTTGGTTGCAGTGAAATCATGGACACATTGTTCCATTTGTACACGGCAACAAAATAGAACAATGTGTCCATGATTGTGAAATTGCCTAGCAATATTGCTGTGTGTGACGTTACCTTAAGGCTGGTTTCACACCACAGTTTTTCCCTGCTTTCATCAGGTTTGTGTGCCAATACCAGGAGTGTCTCCAAAACACAGAACAAGTGTCAATCTTTAAATTATAATTTTTCTCTGCTAGTTCCACTCCTGGTTTTGGCGCCCAAACCTGATGGACCCTGATCAGGTAAAAAACTGTGGTGTGAAACCAGCCTAATGGTACCGTCACACGCAAGGATCTCGTTAACGATATAGTTAAAACGTCACGGATATGTGATCATTGAAATGATATAGTTTGTGCATCGTTGTGTGTAAACGAATGATCTAGGAAGGAAAAATTGTTGGATCGTTCATCAAAAAAATGAGATCCTGACCTCAAATCTATCGTTCATCGTCCAATTAAGGATCTGTGAAGCTGCAACATCGTTCAGTGTGACACCTTTTTGAACGATGTCGTTCATAATTCTCCTATTCCTGCCGCAATTTAACATCGTTCAAACATTCTTCTCCGAATCGCTGGCGTGTTGCCAAATGTAACATCGTTAACGATATCCTTGCGTGTGACAACGCACCAACGATGTCGGAAGGATTTCGGTCACATTACATAGGGAACAATCTCGTTCCCTATATCCTAGCGTGTGATGGTACCTTAAGGTGAGAAATGGAGAGCCGGATCTGAAAATTCTGCTAGGAGCAGATGGGTGGCGGTGAGTAGGGGAGAGGCTGGAGAGGTCAGCGGGAGGTGAATATAACAATGTTTTAATTATTTTACCCTTTGTAAGGGCCCAATATGGCTCAGAAAAGGGGCGACCAGTGTACACAATACTGCAGAGATTACAGCTGTATTCTGTTACACAGCTCTGTTTAATAACTAATAAATATTATTAATACTTACATCATTTTATCATTTAATACAAGAAGAAGACCCAAACCTTTTTTTTTCACTTTTCTCTTAATGGACAAAGCGCAGATACTTGTATAAGGATCAAGAAAAAGCATTAAAACATCAGGATGGATAAGTAACCACTACGTAAGTAAAATAAAGAACAATTATTCTGTACTTTGATAATTGTTTGCACTTAGTGGAAGCGTCTGATGGATGGGGGGCGGAGAAGTGAATACAGGAGCAATGCTGGTTATATACAGAGGATCCGCTGACCCCACTGACCAAACAGAACACAAGGAAGGTAATGAAATCTGTCTGTCTGTCTATCTATATCTAATTTTTTTGTATTATTTCAAACTTTTTTTTTACAGAGCAGCAATATATTATAACAATAATGTGCTCCTTATGGATTTATTTTATACCTGGGAACCTGTCAGCACATGTGGGACCCATTATAGTGTATGGAAGGTAATGTGGGACCCATTATAGTTTATGGAAGGTAATGTGAGACCCATTATAGTTTATGGAAGGTAATGTGGGGCACATTATACTATATGAAAGGCAATGTGGGGCTCAGTATACTATATGGAAGGCAATGTGGGGTCTATTGTACTATATGAAAAGTAATGTGGGGCCATTATACTATATGGAAAACAATGTGGCAGCATTAAACTATATGGAAGGAAATGTGGAGCCCATTGTACTCTATGGAAGGCAATATGGGGCACATTATACTATATGAAAAGTAATGTGCGGCCATTATACTATATGGAGAACAATGTGGGGGCATTAAACTATATGGAAGGAAATGTGGAGCCCATTGTACTCTATGGAAGGCAATATGGGGCACATTATACTATATGGAGGTCAATGTGGGGGCATTATACTGTAGGAAGGCAATGTGAAGCACACTATACTATATAGAAGGCAATAAGGGGAGCATTATGCTACATGGAAGGCTATGTGGGGGCATTACACTATATTAATGGCAATGTGGGTGCATTATAATGCATTATACTACATGGAAGGCAATGTGGGTGCATTATAATGCATTATACTACATGGAAGGCAATGTGGGGCCTCAATATAATATATGGAAGACAATATGGGGAGCATTATGCTAATGGAAGGCAATGTGGGGGCATTACACTATATGAAAAGCTATATGGGGCCTATTATACTTTATGAAAGGCAATGTGGGTCCATTACACTATATGGAAAGTAATGTGGGGCACATCATACTGTATGGAAGTCAATGTGGGGCCATTATACTATACGGAGAACAATGCGGGGGCATTATACTATATGGAAGAAAATGTGGGCACACTATACTTTATAGAGGGCAATATTATACTAAATGGATGGCAATGTGGGGCACATTGTACTATATCGAAAGTAATGTGGGGCCATCATGCTATATGGAAGGCAATGTGGGGCCCATTTTCCTATATGGAAAGTAATGTGGGGTCATTATACTATATGGAATGCAATGTGGGGCCAATATACTATATGGAAGGCAATATGGGGCCCATTATACTGTATGGAAAGCAATGTACAATTATACTATATGGGAGGCAATGTGGGCCATATTACTATATGGACGGCTATGTGAGGTCATGATACTGTTTTCAGGGCTATGATGGTGCCATTGTGCTGTATGGAGGATAATATAAGAATCTCCATATACCTGCAGAGGACCCCCTAGAATTCTAGGCAGGACCACCAGAGACTACTCAATCAGATACACTTTAAATGGAAGGAGAGTAGATACTCAAGTAATGGTACTTTTAAGGTGAATTTTATTTTTACACCACTTAGAGAAGGACAATGGTGAGGGAGGCAATGCAGGCACCTATCCGCACAACACTTATAATGAACAGCATTCTTTACAATTGCATCAAATCACTGCAAAAGATACAAATTGTACCCATTAACATATGGGAGAGAAACTACTACAACTGCAACAAATATTTGGCAATAGTCCCAGCTTAATATTCCAAGGTTATCATTGACTCCAAACATATCATAAGAGCAAGTTACAATCACCATTATAACAGGCAGTTTAACACTATTACTCTCCCATTAGAGGTACAGAGACTGATCGCATCACATTACAGAGAACACATATGCATATGGTTATACTGATACATTTACCAATGAAGTGCGTTGGGCGCCTGGTTACAGAGGGACCCTAGGAGGACTGAGCCCTGACGCCGTTTTGTGGCTATGCGGACAGCATTAGCCACTTCATGTCATCTCCTGGTGGCCGGCTCCCTCCCCTCCGATCCGTCCGCCGGGCAGCGCAGCGCTGTATGGGGTCAGAGTTGAGGCATCATAATGTGTTGGGGTCATCATATTTTGAAAGGAGGATACAGTACGGTCATCATACTTTGTGTATAGAGGAATTCCCTGTGGGGGTATTAGGCTTTGGGGGCATTTTTTTTACATTATACTATACTAGAAATAAGCCCAATGCTATTGCATTGTAAGGGCAGTCTCTGTGCCTGTCTCCCCTTGTGCACTCTCTTACTTTTGCTCTGTGTGCTCTCAGCCCCTGTGTGTGCGGTCTCTCCCTGTGTGTGCTGTCTCTCCCTATGACTCTGCCTCCCCCTGTGCCCCTGCCTCCCCTGTGCCTTCTGCCTTCTGGGTCCCTGTGTCCCATCACTGAGCCACTGTACAATGCTAACCACTGAGCCACCGCACAGTTCTAACCACTGAGCCACCGCACAGTGCTAACCACTGAGCCACCGCACAGTGCTAACCACTGAGCCGCCGCACAGTGCTAACCACTGAGCCGCCGCACAGTGCTAACCACTGAGCCACCGCACAGTGCTAACCACTGAGCCACCACACAGTTTTTTTTTTTTTTTTTTTTTTTTTTAAATCTCCTGCCAATAATGTGCTGCTCAGCTGATTGGTCGCATGCCAGGTAGCGCGCGACCAATCAGCTGAGCAGTGTGGTATTGGTAGGAGATTTAAAAATGCCCGCCCGCCCCTGCTCATTGCTATTCCTTCCAGGAGATCAGCAGCGCCAGCCGCTCACAGCTATTCCGCTGATCTTCGGCGGTATAGCAGTGAGCGGCAGGCAGCGGAAGATGAGCGGCTGCCACCGCCGGGAGATCACGGCGGCCAGCAGCTCACTGCTAGTCCGCCGGAAGATCAGCGTTGGGCGGGCATCTTTAATTCTCCCGCCAATAATGAGCGTCACAGGATTTAAATTCCCTGCCAAAGCCGCGCGGCACCTCCAATGAGCGGTGCCGCGTGGCTTTGGCGGGGGATTTGAATCCCGCGACCCTCACTGGCTGAGCGCCAGGGGCGCTCAGCCAATGAGCGATGGCATGCGGCTTGGCGGGGAATTTGAATCCTGGCCGCCATATCAGAATACCCATAACTCAGGTGTTCCAATATAGAGGTCAGCGTACTTCCGATGCGAACAGCCGGGAGATGATATTCTGGCGCCGTTCATCTCCTGGCTGCGTCGCCGCTGACCTTCCTGTGGCTAGAGATGAGCCGTGCCGCTGATCTCCTGACGGAATAGCGGTGACGTATTGTCACTCATGGTGCCGCGGTTGATTGTGGGATAGCGACACAATCCCTGCAAACTGTAACAGAGCCAATTGCCAATTATATATTAGATGGCTGCAATGAAAAGGGAATCTGGGGATTTCAGTATGAGGTGAGTTATTTTGTAAGGTTGCAATGTTGTGAACCATTCTCTTCCCCTACCAAATATTGATATTATTATTTATTTTTTTTGGGGGGGGGGGGGTTTGAATTACAACTTTTGCTATGGCGCCCCATGATTTCTATGATTTCTATGATTTCTGCTCCCCCAGACTCTGTATATATTTGTTGTATCTTTTCATTATTTTCAGAGAGGAACATGAGCAGATAATCAGTTTGTGGGGAGGATTGTGCTGACAGATTCCCTTTCAGGCGTCTCCAGGTAGATATTGATGATTGGTTTGGGTGTTATGTCTGGTGTGATGAGTGATAATGATATAACTGTAGGAAGTCATTCCACAGCAGATAATGATGTCTCTATCAGCGGTGGGATACAACTTTCCTTGGGGACATATTGGTGGTACATGATATAGGAAGATTTGTGGCAAATTGTCCAAACTCTGACAAAATAATTTTTCTTAGCAAATTTATTATAAAATATTAGTATTCTATTTAATTTCTAATCTTTGCTCAGCAACAATTTTCTGAATGCTGTCAGTCACCAAGAACTCTCCAGTGTGCCGCTCATCTTACTCCAGACGGCTTTATATAAATATAAATTCCCCCATAATATAAGGTGGAGATAAATGTGATTACAGGACCTCTCTGATGTTTTTACTGTCCCCTCTGTTATCAATCAGTAATGTGTGTAGAGAGTATTACAATATTCACCAGTCGGCATCATCTGACGTTTCCAGCGCTGCTCCAGTCTACTTCACCATCATCTGCCGTTTCCAGTGCTGCTCCAGTCTACTCCACCATCATCTGCCGTTTCCAGCTCTGCTCCAGTCTACTCCACCATCATCTGCCGTTTCCAGCGCTGCTCCAGTCTACTCCACCATCATCTGCCATTTCCAGCGCTGCTCCAGTCTACTCCACCATCATCTGCCATTTCCAGCGCTGCTCCAGTCTACTCCACCATCATCTGCCGTTTCCAGCGCTGCTCCAGTCTACTCCTCCATCATCTGCTGTTTCCAGTGCTGCTCCAGTCTGCTTCATCATCATGTGACCACAGTTCTGATCTGCCGGATCACTCAGCGTCTTCTGTGTGGACCGGGGGGAACTTTTTTAGTGTTGGTTTATGAGACTCAGAACGAGGCAAGAAAAGCTGGAAACAGCAAAAAACGGTGGCTGGTAAATGTTGTAATGAGTTCTCTACACACATTACTGATGGAAAACAGAGGAGGCAATAAAATAAGAAAAAATAATAATTGCTGTAGTGTCCACTTTTAAAATGACTCAACTTTTACTACACAGACATGATGATCACATAAATGTCTGTAGAAATATTATTGTTATTACTTCTTTTTCTTGTAGGTGAATCCTCACAATGGATCCTGGTTATGATAATCTGATCACATATAATACAATCCTGGAAGACGATAATCTGACCACATATAATGCAACTCTGCATGACAATAATCTGACCACATATAAAACATCTCTGTACGACGAGTACGACTACGACTATGAGTAAGTTTATGTTCCTAATTTTTTATTTCTCTGAGATATCAGTGCAGACTCCATTCTAATTCTGACCGCACCTCAAGCCGCGCCAAGTTCCTATTTAGGGTAAAGTCACACTGGCGTCAATCTCACGTGAGTGCAATGGAGATTTTCTCACATTGCACTCGTGTGAGATTGATGTTACACTTTCTGCTTCTTTGATTAGTTTTTTGGGTAATTTTTTATTTTGTTCTTCCACTTATATTTATATATGAGCGGAATAATAATAATTGGGGAATCTTCTCCTTCTTCAACATGAACTATGAAAAAATATATGAAAATTAGTACAAAAACTCACTTTAAATGTGTAGATGTCAATGGATATCTTGATTATCAAAGTGCTCACTACCACAAGTGGAAGAACAATATCCCCTACAGCTAATTTGTAAGGTTAAGGAAAAACAATACAGAACAATATGATGATAAAGAACAATCAAAAATTGCAATAAATCAATTAAAAATAAAAAATTACCCCAAAAAACTATTCAAAGAAGCAAAAACACAGGAAGATTGTCTAACACAAATGCAAAATAAAAATAAAAACAGGAAAATGGAGACCAATAAGGGAAACATGAAAGTTAAAAATAATGATGACAAAGAAAAGAATAGCACAAATAATAATAAAAATGAGAGGAGGAGATATCATTTCATTACAGCCTTCAATAAAGAAAAACCAGAGAAATTCTCAGCAAACTACAACACGATCCCCTCTTGAGGGAGATTCTACCTAATAAACCGGGAATTACCTTTAGAAGGGGCAAAACAACTAAAAACCTAATTGCTCCTAGCCAACTAAGAAAATTAGTCTCATAACTCCAATTGTACAGACAATATGTGGCGCCCCACAACGAGTGCGTCACAAGAGGGTATTGCAGCCATAAATGCAGCCGCAATATTCTCTGACACGGCAGTGATCTGGTTAACTTAGAAATCCAACCCTGCATGCATCACCTAGAACAGGGGGCCAATCCTAGGTCCTGGTGGGCAGAGTGCTAGGGAAGTGTGTAGGAGAACAGACACTTAGTTTAGTTAGTTGGAGAAGAGTCTAGAACTTGACCTGAGCAGTCTAGAACTTGGAGAAGAGCGGGGGCTCCGCACCCCGTGCAGCCCCCGGGCCGTCACCGGTCGGGTGTCAGCACCTGAGGCCTTAACAACCGGGATTGGGCATCGTAACCACGGGTTCCCAAAAGACTCCCGTGCCCAAACTCACAGCCGGTTCACTGGTACCGAAGCTGGCAGCAGTTCACCTCTGCTACGCGAACCAGAAGCGTGGAGGAGCAGCTTCACAGGAGCACCCCACCACGAGCCAACTTCCAGTCGTCTAACCAGCGGTGTACCCACCGAGGGATCCAAGGCTCCCCAAAACATCCACAACGTACATCTTGGATAGGGCATTGAAGCAGCTTCCCCGTACCCGACCTGGTATTCCTGGGCGACACTGGCAACCACTTAGTTAGAAATCCGCAGTGTTCCTCCATTCTAAGGGACACCATCACTGCTGAGTCCACCCGGTCCACTACCCGTAAACTGTATGCCATGTACTGCCTGCTGGTTACAGTAAAGACCCTTTGCAGAGACTTTCTGTGTCCGTGCTTCCTTATGAACTGTCCGTCCGCACTACAAGGTAACCGCAGCTGCTGCACAACATCTTAAGCAGCTCCAGCCTCCGGGGATCACCGCTCAGCCTGTGGGGAGGGTTCCATCTTGCTGCTGTCCATCCCCAGAGGTTCCGCAGCGTCGGTAACGATTACCGAAACTACTCATAGGTGGCGTCACGAATAAATTAAAAACCCCTTTAATCTGTTCCACCAAGACGTCTTCAACCTTTTGATCTGCACTACACCGGGCCCCACTACCGGCAGGCGCGGTCCACACCGTGACAAGGAGGAAGGAAGCATCGCCTGTCTAAACCGGAGTCCCGGCCACGGTGAGTCAAATACACATAATGCCCTGAGAGGAGTATACAAATGTGGAAAAAATAAATGTTTATGTTGCAAAAGTCTAATAGGGGGTCAAAAATCCTTCATATCGGATAGCACAGGAGAAGTGATCCCTATTACACAACACCTGTCTTGTTAGATGAGCTTTGTCATATATGTGATCACCTGCAAACGTGGCCTGCAATATGTTGGTCGGACCACACAGATGGTTCGTACCCAACTGAACATCCACCGTCATAATGCAAAGCCGGGACTGCTTACTCACAGACTGTCACCTCACCTCCTCCTGAAACATGGGGGAAAATTTGAAGTTTATCTGACCCCAGTGGAACATATTCCTAAAAACATCCCAAACAGAATACAAGTGCTAAACTAAAAAGAGTCATACTGGATGTATCGCTACATAGCCTCCACCCAGATGGACTCAATGATAAGTTAGACAATGTATAACTTTACAGGCTAATCCCTTTGGCAAGCTCTCTGGGTTTGATCCCAGACATGGAATGTAACCCGTATAAGACAAGTGGGGCCTTTACGATTAGTAACTTGACGTTTTACTAATCACTGAGCATACCTCAGAAGTGGAAACTGTAAACGGTGAAGCGACGCTCTTCGCTGACTGAGCTCATCCTCGATATCTGCAAGCGGCTTTCTCTAGAATGCGTGCACCATAGAAGTTAATATAAAAGAAAGCTAACAAACTACTACAGATGTCCCTTGATAAAAATAACTGCACTACTATAACTGTATAACTGGACCACATCACACTCACCCCACACCACTCTCAGCTCACACCACTCAGTCCGCACCAAATTCAGCCCGCACAACACTCACCCTGCACTCACTTGCTCTGCACAACCCCCCCATGCTCTGCACTTCTTGCTGTGCTCTGCTTTTCCCCACCCTGTGCTCTGCACTCCCCCAAATCTGAACTCCTCCCTCAAGCTCTGCACTCCTCCACCCTACACTTTGCACTCCCCACATTCTGCACTCCTCTCCCCCACACTCTGCACTCCTCTCCCCCTGCGCTCTGCTATCCACCATCCTGTGCTCCGCACTCCCCCCACTCTGCACTCTGCTGTGATTGCACTCCCCCACACTATGCTATCCCCTACCCCATACTATGCCATCCCCACCCCACACTCTGTACTCCCCCCACTCTGCACTCCTCTCCCCACCCCTCTGCACTCCTCCTCGCCCCTCCACAGAGATAGCGGGAGAGCATGTGGAGCACTATCTGCCTGCGCTCTCCTACTCTCGCCCCCACGCTGTGCCTGCTCTCTCCCCCCACTCTGCCCACTCTCCCCCCCAACTGCTCTGCCTGCTCTCCCCCTGCCCACTCTGCCTGCTCTCTTCCCCCGCCCACTCTGCCCGCTCTCTACCCACCCACTCTGCCAGTCCACACAACCGCCCGCCCAATCTACCAGTCCTCACAATCCGCTGCACGCTCTGCCCACTCTCTCCCTCACTTGCTCTGCCAGTCCACACCCCCCCGCCCACTCTGACAGTCAACACACCCGCCGCCCGCTCTGCTAGTCCGCACAATCCTCCACCCACTTTGCCAGTCTGCATACCCCTCACCCACTCTGCCAGTCCACACACCACCTCGCCCACTCTGCCAGCCCACACACCCCTGCCTACTCTGTCAGTTCGCACCCCCCTGCTCGCTCTGCCAGTCCCACACACACCCCGCACACTCTGCAAGTCCTCACCCCCCCCTTGCTCTGCTAGTTCTCCCTCCCCCAGCTCACTCTGCCAGTCCTCACATCTCCCCTCCCTCTTACAGTCCTAACACCCCCTGCCCGCTGTGCCAGTCTGCACATTCCTCCACCCGCTCTGCCAGTCTGCATATGATGAGCCCAGGGCTAGGGGTACTCGGACACCGGGACTGATGGTTTCTCAGATGGGGAATCACGGGTGGTCGGGATCCCGGTTCCGTACCCTGGTTATCATTTGTTTGGATGATGGGGAGGAGGGAATATTTACAAAGGATACGTAACGCCACCTGTAGTTCCTGGTATACCAGCGCTGCAGCCGGTCGCTGAGGTGATGGTGGGTGCAGCAGAGGATGGTACAGCTCCCCACAGGTGGAGCTAATACCTCAGGGCAGCGATGATGGATGTGTGGCGCCCCGCAACGAGTGCGTCACAGGAGGGTACTGCACCCCTGACTGAAGGTGCAGTATTCTCCGTCTCAGTGGTGAACAGGTTAATCCCAAGGCTCCATGTACCACATGCAACATCTAGAGGCAGAGGACCAATTACATACCCGTTTCCTGGGCAACTGGTCCTGGAAGGAGAGTCAGATGCATAGAAGTGGGGAAAGAGCAGAATAGAGTTAGAATGTTGGAGAGACAGGAGCAAGAAGTCGTGTCGTGACAGACAGCTAACAGGGAGGGCACCAGGAACTGGTGACCCAGAAGTGAAGGGGAACCAAGAGAACCAGTAACGGGCAGAAAGACGACCCGAGCCCAGTCCAAACCCGGAGTACCGGCTCTGAGGTGGCACAGTTGCTTTACCGCTGTACCACAGATCCGGAGTGATTGAGGGCTTCATAGGAGCGCAATTCACAAACCACCATCACCGCCGCTGTATCGGGAGGCATACCCACATTGAGGTCCAGGGACCCATCGGGAGCTGTCAGGCCAACGGCTCGGGTGCCCAATAGAAGTTCCTCTGTATCCTGACCTGATATGTTAGAAGCCGCAAAGAGAAAGGGACAGTCAGTTTAAAGAAAGGCACTGTGGAGCCTTGGAGGGGCACTAATCATCACCGGGACCACCCGGTCCGTTATCTGAAACTGTAAACAGTTATCCCTGTGTACCGAGTGAGAACTAAGTAAAGACCCATGCAGAGGAGCATCGTGTCAGAGCATTATTTCCGAACTGCTACAAACTGATTTACCCACAGAATCAACTGAGCTGCCAGATTCCATCACTACACCTCCTGACCCCGGGACTCCCGCTCATCCTGTAGGGAGCGGATCCATCTTGCTGCCACCCATCCCCCGGAGGTCCAAGCAGCGCCGGTGCCATCACCGGAACCCCTACCGGTGGCGTCACGAAACAGTAACTTTATTATTTATTTCACCTATTACATCTTAACCTTGCACTGACCACCGGGCCTCCGCAGTCTCAGGCACAGAACCTTGACCACAGCCAGCGCCTGAGACCTGAGAACCCAGCTTACGGTGAGTCAGATGAGGATGAGGGGAGTCGTAGTGATGGTTCTTACCCCTCTGCTGGCCTTCTGGGGATGGTGTTGAGGCCCTCCGGGCACCGGCAGGAAGAACAGCGGAGACCAGTTCAAGTTTTACTCCACTTTACAAGGTACCGGCAGATGGTTAAAACGGGACACAGTACAGTTTGGTTTACCGGGTGGATGTTACCGGTTCATGGTCCCCCTTATGGAGTCTCTAGATGTTTTTCCTTCTTTGTCTTTTGGGGTCACTTTCCTCTTCCTGGTCTCTACCAACCTCGCAGAGCTCTCCTGCCAGTCCTACAGTCGACATTAGCCGATCAGGTTGGTCCCTTACCAGTACGGACGGGAGCAGCAAGAGCACACAATTTCTCCCGCCACCAGAATTCAGTCCGCAACCACTGATGTCCACAACCGTTTTCTGTCTGAGGGGTGAGATGCCCTTGTGGTGCTGTCGGCAACCCGGTTGCTATGGGCCCGCAGCTCGTCGGTCTGCGGTCAGAGGTGAACTTCTGACCACCTCGGCTACCCGCATTGCCGGTGTTTTCCCCCAATGTGACTAGCCGGCTCCAACTGGTCCGTTGCCTTCTGTCCTGGGCCCCCACTTAAAGATGGGGATCCCTTCTGTCGGCTGCACTGTCAGGCCCGTCCTCTCTGACTGCCTTCCCAGCTAGGTCTCATCTAACTGTCACTCTCTCCCACTACTGTACCCTAGGCTCCACCCTCTTTTGGGACCTACTAAATTACTGGTCCCCCCTATTCTAAGTGGCCTAGTCCTAAGTGTGTGTAAAAACAGACTCCATAGGTTAAACCCTGAACAGACAACTTATAGAGATATCACATTATTGGTCAAAGTGCAATACCTTTCTGTGGTGCCAAGCAGAGGAGCGCCACACACCCCCTTGGTGAAACACACCCGTCTGCAGGTGTTAAACCAGACCAGGTATAAATGGGTGTTTTTATTAACAGGTTAACCAGGTAACTTTAAACATGTAAAACAACAAGATTACTTTCGGGTCTTCCCTTGCGGAGGCACATATTTTATAACGTTGCAATAAACAATTTTCTGTATTCTAGTCCTTATTGGTCCAAAAGGGACCAGGTAACATGTCTCTGATTAGTGTTCATCAGAAGCTAAAAGAAAATAACAGGGGAGTGCAAAAATACACACTTAAAGGCACAGTTTTCATTTTCAACAATGCAATACTGGGTTGGGCGTTCATTCAACAACTTTACTGACCTGGATTGCGAACTACCTGCGGGGACCTGTGTGGCGCTCGTACGTGATCACATCTCACGATATAGGTCCTGGTCCAGGTGGCCCTGGGGTAGGAGTTCCTCTATGTTTCTATGGCCAACATGCACTCCTGGTAGAGGCCTTCCTCTTTGGCAAACCCGTACCTGATGCTTAAGTTAAAAGTGGTGACCACCCCCCTCTTACGTTGCTCTGGGCGCTTTGGAGGCTGATTGCGGGCCTGGCGAGTCTCAAGTTCGTTTGCATACCAAGCCTCACGCTGTCGGTGCCATTCAGCCTCATTGTCAGGGTCGGGTAAACCATGGGCGGCCTACCGGTTGCCAGGTGTGCCCGTCGTCATAGATGTGGAGTACCGCTCTCCTCTCTCCAGCCACAGCAACTGATGTTGGTACTGCAACCCTCCATAGCTCGCGGGGCCCGGCCTCCTCCGTATCACCGACGGCTTCTTCCTCTTCCAAGTTCTCCTCCTCCCCGACACCGACCAGGCAGCTCATGTACTCCACCGGCTCCTCTTCAGTCAGCTCGGGCTCCTCCAAGAACTGGATGAGGTCTCCCACTTCAGTGACATCCTCTCCTCCGGGCTCCGCAAGCGGTGTTGTAAACTGGTTCCAGGGGCTCAGAAACGGGTTCAGGGGTTACCAGGTGATCCGTCTGGGTAGCGACAGTCGCCCAGCGCTCTTGATCTCTCTGAGCTGCAGCCCTCCACCGTCGATTCAACTGGAGCACCATCTCTGCTCCTCAGCGCCGGGTGGTCCCTCCGTGGTCTCCTGGAATTGGACCCGTAGATCGTTGAGGGCCGTCCTCCAGAAAGCACCATTCCTCGCCATTCATCTCCAGTGTCAACACACCCGGGGCAGCACGGTCCACCAAAATGTCCTGCTCAATCTCTTGGATCAGCTGCTTGAAATTGGGTACAGCCATTGCCTCACAACCGGTTCTAGGTAACGGGTCTGGAGCCTGACCAGGTATCTTGTGTTTGCTTCCAGCCGCACCCTGCTTGATTCTTATAGTACCGTACCGGTGTGGGCTGACGCTCTACCCGCCCCCTTGGTTGTTTGATAGCAAGGGGGGCGGGGAGACTTTTTGGTGCCTCTTAGATGGCCCATGTATGCTGAGGGGCTGAGGCACGCCCCTGGGCCAGCACATAGACACCTCAGTGTCTGAACCTGGAGGACCACCATAGCGTTGCCGGAGGCAGCGGTAAGTGTCCGGATACCATAGAGCGCTACTCCATGCAGAAACTAAGTTTCTGCTGGATCCTGCAGGTTCAGGGGCAGTCTTATACTTTATACTTATACCATAGAGCAGCGATACTGGATGTTGTTAAGGACTGGTGGGCTAATAATAGTAATCATAGTGTGGGTTCAAATTTAAGTAAACTTTGCTCCTCAAAGGTCTACCAGATGTTTATTGGGAATTAATCTTTTGAAACCCTTAAAGCAATCGTTTCCTCTACAATCTATCTCGTCTTTGCTCTGGTACTGGAATAAGTTAGATAGGGACCTCCTTGTTCTTTATATAGATATATTACCATCACAGCCTTTGAAGCACACATCCCTGTGTTGTCCCTTGGAAGATGGATTTCGGCGGGAATAACAACTTTGGATTATCTCTATGAGGGAAGTGTATTTTTGTTGTTTGCAGACTTGTCCCAAAGATTTCAACTGCATAGATCCAGCTTTTTTCAATACCTGCAAATTCAACATTTTATTCAATCCTGCACCCTTCCTGAATGGTGAATGTTGAAGCTGAATGACCCATTACAGAAATATTTTAAGTTAGATTACCCTAATAACCACGGTTTGTCCCTATCTGATAAAACTTTAAATTTGCCGGTACCATCTATCAGGACATCTTATATGGTAAAGTGGTGAGAGGGCTCTGACATTTACATCCACTCCTGAGGATTGGTGACTGGCGGTTAAGGTGACCAAAAAATTTTCTTCCTGTATTAATTATTTAGAGCAGCTTGAAAAAGATCCATGCACTGGTATTTAACGCCACGTAATCTCTCTACATTTGATAAATCATCCACACCGTTATGCTGGAAAGGTTGTGTGGCGCCCCTGCGACCAGGGTGGCCACAGGTAGAAACTGCAGCCAGGCAGAAGGGAGACAGGTTGTGCAATCAACACCTTCACAGCACACACACCCACTAGAGCACAACACCCAACCCGGAGCCCGGGACTCTAGGCGGGCAATGGGTGGTAGGGTTTAGAGGGAAGTGGGTGGGAAGTAGGTCAGGTGGTAGACCAGTACAAAAGGAAGGAAAGGAGGAGGAAGGAGTTAGTAGGCCAGTGGGTGCCAAGAAGCCAATACCAAGAGACAGAGTGACACTTCTAAGAGGGATAGGGCTCCCTGGAGGCGCAGAATCCACAGAGACACCATTCAATGGAGAGAAAGCCTGCTCCATAGCCTGCAGCCCCTGGAAAGTAAGGACAGAGACTGGACTGGTGATACCAGGTCTGAGGAGTTTGAAAAATGTAGATAATTGAGGATTTTGAATCAAGTGTAAATCATATTAAACCCCTTATATGGGCACGATCCCAAGAGATTACCCGCTGAGGAACAGGGTGGGACTGCCAATGCCACATTAGTGGCTCAGTTGGACGGGGGACATATTATTAACCTGTCCTCCTAGCAACTGAACTATCATGAATATAACATCTTAAAGAAGGGACTCTCCTTCGTCCCGACAAACAGGTTTAGTTGTTTCGAGTGGGTCAGGGCCATCAACCTGTTTGGGCGTAAACTTAAATGCAAGAAGTTCTTTTCCTAGCATAATAAAGATGAATGTTTGAGACTAGGGCTTGACCAGGATGAGTACCAATGCTTTCATGATATGGTGTATCTGAACCACCAAACAAGTGGGTGCAATGAAAGAGGTCTCGGCCCTTTTACGGGGCATAAGAAGGAGGGAGGTGGAGTGGATATTTAGGTTCGATTCCTGTTCCCAAAGGGATTAAACGAGCAGATGTCATATGCATGCTTTCTTTAAATGAACGAGTATGTGTACGGGTGTCTATGACTGGGAAGTGAGATTCATTAAAAATTAATGCTTTATCAATTTTATGTATATCCGGGTATAATACGGGTGCCTTGAGTATATCCACCAGCCACTGTGACCCTGTATAAGCAGCTACTCTGCCCCATGAATGTTTTGTCATGGGTCAAGCAGGAGTATATGTTTACCCTCAATACTAGCTTTACTTATAGCCAGTAATATTGCTGCAAGAGTGGTGCACTAATGTGAATGTAAGATGTGTGTTTTGGATACAGGAGCTGGGCAGCACCTGTGGACAGCGCCACATACGCCCCCATGTCAAGCGAGTCGCCTTGACGACGGGGGACTTGTTTATACACTGCGCGCAGCCGCAGTATCCTGTGGGGAAGCTCCCCATCGCTATTACGCCGGGAGTGCGATTGCGCACGCGCGCTACGTCACTTCCTGTGATGCGTGCGTTCCACCGGATGGATGGTGGCGGTGTGCGTTCCAAGTGCTCGGCGGCGTCTCCAGCTTTAAATACCGTGAGTTGAGCATTGGAGGCATGACTGCAACAGTATACATGATAGATATTCTCCAATTTTACCATATTTTGGAGTTTGTGCTGTATGGGGGCCGCTGCTGGGGAAGGAAACTTGTGGTCACAGGATATGGGCGGTACCAAGGCAGGTAATACCTGATATAAAGGGGGTTGGAGTCACATCATACCACCCCCTCCACATCAAGGTTATGTGTACTTACACATGGCATATGGACTGTTGTCATCAAGCCTCCTGATGATTGGTGAAACGTGTCGAGGCACACGGGGATGAGCACACCACCCTCTTAAGCTAAGTACCCCCTCTCTTCTGTGTGATACCCATCTGAGTAAGGTTTATTTCATCATATAGGACCATACCATCGGAAGGTTTATACACACACAGAGTAGGAGATCATCTAACAAGCTATCTAATATCACAGTATGTATGGGGGAAATTAGTATATGGGTGGTGATACTCTGATTTTAATACTGGGACACAGTGACAGACCTGGTGGCCAATATTCCTGAACCTGGGAGGGTGTATCATAGGGGGGAGCACTGCCTCCTCTCTTCCAGGGTAAGGTTAGGGCACGACAAAGCTAGCCGCCGACGAGTGGGGGCGCCACTAACGTAACTTAGGGTGCCGACCTTCGCTGTCAGGCAGGTAAAGGAGGGAGGCAACTATCAAGGACAGCATCTTTCCTTCATACTTTCCTGTGCACCTAGTTTTTAATCACGTCTGGTGTGTTTTTGTCTAAGTTGGTAATAAAGTTATCATTTAAGGGGTTTAATATGATTTACACTTGATTAAAATCCTCAATTATCTACATTTTTCAAACTCATTCTCTACTGTCCTCAACATTTGCAAAAGAGTCTGATTGAAGCGCTCGCAAGCTCCATTACCCTGTGGATGGCAGGGTGTCGTCTTTGACTGCTGGATACCATACATCTGGTACAGTTCCTTCATTAGAGTACTCTGAAAACATGCCCCTGGTCAGAATGTATTCTCTGCGGACACTCAAACACCTGAATGAAATGTCGGCACACTCTGCCGTCTGATCTCTTGTTGGTACCACTACGGTGTATTTGGTGAAATGGTCAGTCATTACTAGACAGTAGGAGTAGCCAGATGTAGAGTATCCTATCTGGACATAATCGATTACGAGCAGCTCCAACGGGGCTGAAGTCTTAATAGACTGCGTGGGAGCCCGCTGCTCAGGGCTCTTACTCAAACCACAGGCCCGACACTGACGACACACCTCTGTCACTATCTTCCCTAAGTCAGGGCAGTACAGAACCATCTGTAACCATTAAAGTGTCTTTTCACTCCAAAAGTGAGCTCCTTTCTCAATTCAGGCAACACGGTCACAGACATGGGGATCACCAGCTGGTGCCGCTGCTGCAACTCAGATTGCAAATAAACCTTGCGATATAATAGGTCATGTTCCACGCACAACTTGTCCCACTGCTTCTCGCCTTCTGTGGTCAATTGGGTCTTCTCTTCTGGTTATGGCCAGACTCCATTCTGTACCTAAGAGCGTACCAGTTTAATGTCTGGACAACCATTTTGGTCCTCTAACCAGTCAGCAGGAGTTTTACCAAGGACATAAGGCATCCCTGATGCCACACCACTTGTATGTACCACACTCTGGAAGATAGGTAATTGACCAAAATCGGGCGTCTCGATGTCCTCAAGTTCATCATCAACACTCCCTCCTGAGGGTCCATAGGCACCCATGACAGTGCATCGGCATTTCCATTCTCTCGTCCAGACCGAAATTTAATAGAGTAGTTGAACTTAGCAAGG
Organism: Allobates femoralis; assembly: GCA_033576535.1. Classification (NCBI taxonomy): domain Eukaryota; kingdom Metazoa; phylum Chordata; class Amphibia; order Anura; family Aromobatidae; genus Allobates; species Allobates femoralis. The sequence continues at coordinate 72,535,624 of JARQOC010000009.1, forward strand.
CGGGTGACACCATCGCTGTTCTAGTGCCCCCAGTTTTGCATTATCTAAGTGGGACAGGGGGTTGTTATCTGTCATTACCAACACTTCAGCACCAGTGAGGTATTCGGCAAAACGCTTGTCATAGCCCATACCAATGCCAGTAGCTCCAGGCGACACGAGCTGTAATTGGCCGGGTTATGCTCCGTATCCCTTAGGGACCGGCTGCCATAGGCGATCACTCGCTCTCGGCCATCTTGCACTTGTGCTAGTACCGCCCCCAAACCATGAAGGCTACCATCTGTGTACAGCAAGAAAGGAGTGTCGAACCGGGCATACGCCAATAACGGGGCACTCGTCAGAGCAGCTTTTACTTCCTCAAATGCTATTTATTGTTGAGGTCCCCACTGGATTGGGCGGTTTCGTGCCTTAACGTTGTTCCTCTTAGCAGCTCATTCAGGGGCGCCACCAAATGGGAAAACTTAGGTACAAATCGCTGATAGTATCCAGCAAGGCCTCAATCTGAAGGGTTAGTGCAAAATGAGTTAGTGCGCAAAAGCAGTCACCAAGGTGTACTGTGGTGCTCTCTGCGTCACCGCTAGATGGTACCGTGCGTACTGTCAGGTAGCAGAGCAGCTACGCACTGTCCCTAGCAAAAATTAAGCTGCAGGGGTAAATATGACCCCAAAATTATCTGCTGGAAGAAAAAATTCTTAGCTTCTGATTTCAGCTCTGAGGAAAGCTGAGTAAGCTAAGCTCTGAGGTGGTGCTGTGTGGCACTGCAAGGCTGCTCCTGCCTGTCTCCCTGCCTACAGTCCTCTACAGTACTCCTCCATCCAGGTAGCTCTCAAAAGACCATTTGGGTTAAATGTGAGGAATCTCGAGGTGGATTTCCTACACTGACTGACAATCCCTAGCATCTTCTGCAACTCTCCCTACGCTAGCTCAGATCGTCATAGGAATGTGCCCAAAATGGCGGAGGCAAGGCTTATATACAGAATTGCCATACATGCCATACATAGGCATCACGATGGACAGCAGCCAATCATAGTAATGCCACAACCAACATGGCTGCAGCATTACTGACTATGATTGGATAACATGCTGAGGCTGGCTCTTCACTTTTTTCATAGCTAACATGCTAGGCTGTCTCCGTCTTGTACGTAACATTAACTAACTATATCGCGATACATAGCAGGTGGACTCATCTCGAGGCGCAACAGTTCAGGTTTACGATTCTAGTATTGCACAGGTGAATCCTCACCAGTGCAAGGATATTTATCACTGTGCAATAAGGAATCTGAAACTGCACTCTTGTGGCCTCGAGACTGGAGTTCCCCCGAATACAGATCAGAGACTGCTCGTAATACTAGCGTGACGGGTATCTGGTAACCGGTCAGGTTTTGTAACGATTCAGGGACAATCCGGCTGCATAGCAAACATGTTAGGTTGAACTGGATTGACAGGGAGTCCATGACCGCTTTAAGCAGATTCTTTATACCGGGACTAAACCGGATTGTACCAGTTTGTACAGATCCGGGTACATTAAACATTGATGTCTATGGTACCTGATTGAACCTGACCGGGTCAATCCGGGACAATCCGGTTTAAAGAAGTAGAGGAATAGAATTTACAATTGATTTTCATTGGACTCGTTACTGTGCGAGTAATCGCAATGAAACTCGCAGAGTAAGGAGTTGGCCAAGTACCCTACTACTCACAGAGTAGCGAGTAGTAACGAGAAGATTCGCCCATCCCTAGTCCACACAAAATTGAAGAGTCCCATCCTTTTTCTGCACCAGAACCACAGGTGCCGCCCACGGGCTTTGACTCTCCCGTATCACTTGATTATCAAGCATGCTGGCTACCATGCCTTTCATCTCTTGATAAAATTTGGGGGGAATTTAGCGATATCGTTCCCTGATGGGAGGGGTGTCCCCTGTAGGAATGTCATGCTCAATCATCTGGGAACAGCCAAAGTCTTCTCCATGCCGAGAAAAGGTCTCCTGGTACTCCCACGGGAATTTTTCCAGCTGCTCCAACTGAGCAGGGGTTAGCTTCTCCCGATCCACAGCCATCTGGTTCATGATCACGCGACCATTCCAGTATTCAGTAGGGTGCTCTGTCTTGACCAACTCTACCGCATAAGTCCATGCCGACCGTTGGTCGGGGTGCGGTTCAAATCATATCCCCTCAGGCATCTTTTCTGCCGGTACAGATAGCTTAGCAAGAATGGTTCCAGTGGGAATCATGACAGCCTCATCCAGCACATTAATGCATCTGGCTGGTACCCGTCCATTCTTCACAACCACCAAGGCACGGGCCACGTGTATCTTAGCAAATGATGAACTCTCCGGAGCGGGTTCAAGTAGCACTTCCAGATCATTTAATCTCTGGCCCGCTCCCACTGGCAGCATAAGGACTTGTTCCTGCCATGGTGCCAGCGAGACCATGGTCCACGACGGCACTCTGACAAGACCCACCCTGCCCTCCAGGACCGAACTCATCAAAAATCACAGCTCAGCACCAGATGGTGTAACATTCTCTATGTGGGTCAGTGACGGGTAGCACGGCTCCAGTATCGGGGTCCTTCACTAGCATACATCTGATGATTCAAGTCTCTCAGTATGTTCATCCCGAGTGTCACCTCCATCCCTCTTCTGGGGGGGTGGTCAACCAACATGACTCCCTTCTGACCTAGCTTCTGGACGAACAGTTTCAGCTGCATCCACACGATCCCCTTCACCATCAGCTGGCCATTATTGGCAGCGGTAAGATGTAATACTCGTCCATCCTCAGGGACCATCAATTGACTGAAGTGTCTCTCATACATCTCCAGAGGATGATGGTACACTCTGATCCTGTATCGACTAAACACTTCTTCCGCCCCTCAAACTCTGCTTCCATCACTGGGCTACTTGCGTACAAGTCATGCTCCTCTCGTCGAGGGCCCAGTGGGGGATAGGCAGTGGCTGGTCGCATTTCTACAGCAGCGGCCAGAGGCTTTGCCACTGGCAGTGGATTCTCTGGAATGATATTGGTATGATGGAAGCAGGCGGTATGGCTCCTCGGCAATACCTCCGGGGGACACATCCAGCTTGGCTGCAGGCACCCAGTGTAGATACTCCATGCCTCTCTTGCATACGGACTATACTGGAGTTGACAGGCATGGCAGGTGGTCTTTCTGCCGGGAGAGGGGACAACTCCTTCCGTACTTTGGCCACTTCTAACTGCAGCTCCCTCAGCTCTGATCTTAGGGCTTGAATCGCTTCTGTCGAAACCACAGGATCGGACCCAGTCTCTTGGTTTCTCGCCATTTGAATGCTGTTTACAGTTTTCTCTACCACAGGCACAGACTCCTCTTCCCTTTCTAGGGCAGCCAGATATATATGCCAGAAGGTCAGTTCAGGAGTGGTCCAAGCCTTCTCCTGCAACTCATCACGAAGAAACCTATTGGCCAGCCCAGTGATAAACTGATCCCTAAGAAGCCGGTCCACCTCCTGGAACGTTCCCATGGCCTTAGGGTCTAGGCGGTGCATCTCATTTAAAGCGAACCTGTCACCCCCTCCAGGCATCTAAAGATAACATAGCCACCTTCTGCAGCACTAAGGCTGCATTCTGACAAGGTGTCTATAGCATTTATGCTCCCTTGATTCACTGAAATAAAGACTTTTATAAAATCTGTTTCAAACCAGATCCAAGACCAGAAGGCAGGTTTTCAAGTGTCTATCTCCCTCCTCTGTGGTGTCAGTCATCCCTCTCTGCTCTCTGTGCACCTCCTCCAGGGCCATCTCCCTGCATTACAGAGCTTTGTCAGCTCTGCTACAACATAGAGCTGCTGTTATAGGAGACCCCACAGTAGTAAATCTAGCAGGAGGATCGTGAGCAGAACAGCAGACAAAGCACTGCCTGCTACATAGCAGCCCTGAGCTGAGCAGTTTTCACTTTCAGTTTCTTGTACCCAGCAGCATTGCTCCGTCCTCAGCCCCTGATCTAAAGCACAAACTCAACTCTGCTGCACTGCTGACAGCTCAGCTCAAGGCTCCTATGTAGCAGGCAGTGCTTTGTCTGCTCAGGATCCTCCTGCAAGATGTACTACTGTGGGATCTCCTATAACAGCAGCTCTATGTTGTAGCAGAGCTGACAAAGCTCTGTAATGCAGGGAGATGGCTCTGGAGGCGGTGCACAGAGAGCAGAGAGGGATGACTGACACCACAGAGGAAGGAGATAGACGCTTGAAACCCGCCTCCCGGTCTTGGGTAAGGTTTGAAACAGATTTTATATAAGTCTTTATTTCAGTGAATCAAGGGAGCATAAATGCTATAGACACCTTGTCAGAATGCAGCCTTAGTGCTGCAGACGTGGCTATGTTATCTTTAGATGCCTGGAGGGGGTGACAGGTTCGCTTTAATGTCTCCTGCAGGACAATGGGGTACTGCATCAGGGACTCGTGCTTCCCTTGAGGACGATTAAAGAAGAGGACCTGGAGCTGCGTCACTTTAACGCGGCTTCCTTAACTCACTCTCAGCAACTCAAGAACCTTCTCTAGTGTAGCCCTCTCTGATTCTGGTCGCACCATCACTGTCCGCCTGGCGTCTCCCTCTAATGCATTCAATGCCAGCCCTGCCCGTAAATCGGGGGTTAAATTACACATCCGCAAAATACACTGTACCCTCTCAACCCAGTCTTACCACGTCCTGCTACACCCGTCGTATTTGGGTATGTGCTGGAGTAAGGCTCCTACCGCCACGTACCCTTGCAAAGTCGTCACGGCTGCCAGGGGACACGCATCCAGCGGAAGAACCGCTAGTGCGGATGGGCCACTTCTTCCCTCGTCTCCGTCCATGACAAATGCTGGATCCTGCAGACTACGCCAAAATGTAATGACCAGAGGTCCGTACTAGATCCAGCAAGTCACAGAAACAGAGACGGAGGCAGAAGCAACATAAAATACTTCCTTTTACTTGGGGAAACAGATGTTGATGTCCTCAATAAAAAATTCAAAGAGAGGCGGCCCACCGACCACTTCCCAGATAGGAAACCCAAGGTAGCCAAAACTTTTAACAACTGGCTTCAGGTGTTCCACATGATAGGGTCAGTCATGGGTCAAAAACACCCAGAGCGATGCACAGAGCTCTTCACATATTGCGACACCATTTTTAATTCATACAAGACCCACGGGGGCTCCGCTTGGTGGAAACATGATGAGGACTTCAGGCGCCAGTTAGCTGCGCAGCCACACCTTGGTTGGGGAATCAAGGCCACTGACTCCTGGCTGAGGCTTATGTTGTCACAGATGACATTTCAGTCCTTTCCAGGGGTACCATCCTCCACACAGGCGCAGCACACCAGCCAGCCCTGGAAGCAGAGCTGCTGCTGGCTGTTCAACGAAGGCCATTGCAAATTACAAGGCCTGTGCAAATACTAGCATGAATGCTCTTCATGCGGAGGCAGCCACCACATCCACAAGATGCGACAAGGCAGACGCTCGATCACTTCCCAAGCCAACTGCCGCTTCCAAAGACACCGGTGATCGCAGCAAAGATGGCTCCCTGGTTAGAGCGTTACCCCAATAGGGCTGCTGCTGCTACTATTTGCAACGGTTTTACCTATGGGTTTTTCATCTCATTCATACCTTCTCCATTTCCTCCCCGCTTTGCTCACAACCTCAAATCGGCCACCGAACACCCTGAAGTACTGCACAACAAGGTGCGGAAAGAGGTACCGCTAGGCCGTATGGCTGGTCCTTTCAAAACTCTACCATTTCCAAATCTCAGAATATTGCCACTGGGTGTAGTCCCTAAGAAAGAAAAGGGTGAATTCCCGCGTTATACACCACCTATCTTTCCCCTTCGGAAAGTCAGTCAATGATGACATCCCGCCCGAGGATTCAGCTGTTTCCTACGTTTCCTTTGACAAAGCAGTAGGTAGCTTTGGTCAGGGAAGCATCAGTTGTTCTCCACTTGTTCAAGCATCAACACCATCAGCCACCTGGCGCTCTTATGGTAAGGCATGGAAGGAATGGTCAGAGTTAGCGCTAGTGATGCCGCAGCATGTCTCTTCCGCATTCTTGTGCAACGCAGTTTCCCAATACTTAACAAAGCTTCATGCTAGCGGCGTTTCCGGCACAGTCGCACAGCAGCGATTGCAGGCAATGGAATAAATGTTTGGGTGAGCGCTAGGATATGAAGACAGCTACACTTCAACAAGTATTTTACCTGTAAGTTTATTGTTCAAATCACACTAGGTCCTCTCCCACAACATGTTTCGATGCTCAGGGCTTCTTCCTCAAGTGGATATCAGACCTTACATTTGGTATCCTTATAAATCCTCCATTAACCAATCCCTTGCTTTTAGGTTTAAAATAGACTTTTTAACTCTTTCCTATCCAAATGTCTAAATAGCTATATAAGCAGTTCTATTTAATGCACAATACGAGCCCTTTTTATTCTATTGCACAACTGCCCGTTCTTTTGTGACTAAAACATAACTATTCATCCAGGAGTACATTAAAAATTCAAGATAGTAAAAACAACAATATTATTACACAAAATCCACCTATTAGATACACATAATTATTACACTTAAAAAATTCACAGGAAAATTGCATATAAAAATTACATATAAAAAATACATATACAAATTATTAAAACATCATGAAATCTATACAAACGATCTGATCTTAAAAGATGACTTTTGCAAATGGTAATTATGGGTTTATATATTATTCTCTATTGAGAGATTAAGGCCCTCCGGTGCCAATGTACCCATTTTAAAAGTCCAATACATTTCTTTCTTATTCAATTTCTCAATCCTATCATGTACTCCCTCACTTATTTGTTCTAGGATTGTTAATTTAAGACTGGTGGGATCCCTTTCATGGATCTGATGATAGTGTCTTGAGATGCTGTGATTTAAATACCCCTTTCTGATATTTGATCTGTGCTTACTCAGCCTAGCCTGCATTGTCTGGATCGTTCTACCTATATATTGGAGTTTGCAGGGACACTCCAACATATATATTACAAATTGTGATCTACAATCCATTCTCTGTTTAATTGGGAACGATTCCTCAGTTGTATTGGATGTGAACTTATTACATCCATGTACAATGCTATTGCAACATTCACATCGTCGTGAGTTGCATTTATAGCACCCATTTTTTATTATTTCATTGGTCTTTGTTTGTTGTTCTTTGCTCCCAATATTCATATTTTTTATTTTGTTCGGGGCTATTAAGGCTTGGAGGGTTCTCCCTCTTCTAAAAATAATCTCCGGTTTTTCTGTTATAATTTTTGAGAGGATAGGATCCCCCTTTAAAATAAACGAGTATTTACCCAAAATTGTGTAAATTTCCCTATATGATTGGTTGAAAGTTGTTACTAGATTACACCTATAATTTACAATATCATTCTCCCCTTCTTTCATTTTTCTTTCTTTATTTAATTCCATTTGCTTAATTATCTCACTCTGTGTGCGGTTTTTACTTCTATTATAAGCATCTGCTAGGAGTCTGCTTGGATATCCTCTCTCTCTAAACCTTCTCTGTGGTATAGAGGCTTCTTGTTTGAATTTAATCTCATTTGTACAGTTTTTTCTGATTCTGAGGTACTGTCCATAAGGTATGTTTTTAATCCAGGTGGGCAGGTGGCTACTATTAAACTCCAGATAACTATTTACATTCACATTTTTGAAAAAAGTGGATGTGGTTATCTCTCCCTCCTCATTGATGGTAATCATGAGGTCCAGGAACTGTATATTTTTGTCTGAGATATTCATAGTGAAAAAAAAGTCCCCAGTTATTTAGGTTTAATCAATTCACAAATTCTGTTGCTTCCTCCCTGGTACCGGTCCAAATAATTATTAAATCGTCAATAAAACGTTTAAAAAATTTTATGTGTTTTTTACCCAAACTAGACTGTACAATGGACCGAGACTCGAACGCCCCCATATATAATCCAGCATAACTGGGGGAGAATCTCGTGCCCATCGCACAGCCTTTAATTTGTTTAAACAGTTTATCCTCAAAAGAAAACACACATTATTTTCTAAAATAAATTCAATTCCAGCACCAATATATTCTTTCTGTTTCACCAGGATCTTTTTATCCTGTCTTAAAAAAATGATTGATGACTCCTATACCTTTTTGATGCGGGATATTTGAATACAGGGACCTGACATCTAAAGTGATAAGTAGGGAACCTTTTAATTGGAGGAGTTTTGTTATTAAGCTGATCAAATGTGAGGAATCTTTAAGATATGAGTCTAATTTTAAATTATATTGTTGCAAAAATAAATCAACATAATGGGAAAGGTTACTGGTCATGCTCTCAATCCCTGAAATAATTGGGCGCCCTGGTGGATCTGTTTTATTCTTATGGATTTTGGCAGAAAATAAAAATGGGGACTTTATATTTATTTATATTCAGAAATCTAAATTCTTTTTTGTTTAAAATTCCTTCCGCCCTAGCTTCTATTATCAGAAGTTTATATTTTATAAATGATTCCTCCAATGGGCTTTTATCCAGTTTTATGTAGAATTCTTTGTCCTCCAACATCCTAATACTCCTATTTATATACCATTCCCGATCCATTATGACCGTCCCTCCCCCTTTGTCGGCTTTTTTAATTATTATATTGTTATTTTCCCTTATTTTATTTAGAGCCAATCTTTCCCTAGAAGTTAAATTATCCTTTTGTTTACTGTTTTCGAAACTGCGTATTTCTTTAAGTGCCAATTGTTGGAAAGTCTCAAGGTGAGGTCCTTTAAAATATGTAGGGTAGAAATTACTTCTTGTTTTACGATCTATGAAAGGATGAGATAAAATTATTGAAAGGGGCCTTTCCTTCTGCCCAAAGGCAAGATTAGATCAATTGACCCTATACAGGGATTTCAATGAGTATGTCAGGAAATTAACAGTAAAAAGATATTTCCAAATGGAAAAAATAAAAGGAAGGAATTGTGCCAAAATAAAAGAAAAAGAGAATATAGAATCAGATATACTAAAGGAGGATAAATATTCACATATAGATCCTAAAACAAGAAGTAATTTCTACCCTACATATTTTAAAGGACCTCACCTTGAGACTTTCCAACAATTGGCACTTAAAGAAATACGCAGTTTCGAAAACAGTAAACAAAAGGATAATTTAACTTCTAGGGAAAGATTGGCTCTAAATAAAATAAGGGAAAATAAAAATATACCGTATATACTCGTGTATAAGCCGACCCGTGTATAAGCCGACCCCCCTACTTTTGCCCCCAAAACCTGGGAAAACCTATTGACTCGTGTATAAGCCGAGGTGGACTCCAGCACAGGTATACAGCCCCCAGCAGTGTGGTATACAGGCCCCCCAATGGTAGTATACAGCAGCCTCCCCAGTGGTAGTATACAGCAGCAGCCCCAGTGTATATACAGCAGCAGCTCCAGTAGTTAGTATACAGCAGCCCCAGAGGTATATACAGCCCCAGTGGTAGTATACAGCATCCCTAGAGGTATATACAGCCCCAGTGGTAGTATACAGCATCCCCACAGGTAGTATACAGCATCCCCACAGGTAGTATACAGCAGCCCCAGAGGTAGTATACAGCAGCCCCAGAGGTAGTATACAGCAGCCCCAAAGGTATATACAGCAGCCCCAGTGGTAGTATACAGCAGCCCACAGGTATATACAGCCCCAGTGGTAGTATACAGCAGCCCCACAGGTATATACAGCCCAGTGGTATATACAGCAGCCCCACAGGTATATACAGCCCCAGTGGTAGTATACAGCAGCCCCAGAGGAATATACAGCCCCAGTGGTAGTATACAGCAGCCCCAGAGGTATATACAGCCCCAGTGGTAGTATACAGCAGCCCCAGAGGTATATACAGCCCCAGTGGTAGTATACAGCAGCCCCAGAGGTATATACAGCCCCAGTGTAGTATACAGCAGCCCCACAGGTATATACAGCCCCAGTGGTAGTATATAGCAGCCCCAGTGGTATATACAGCCCCAGTGGTAGTATACAGCAGCCCCAGCGGTATATACAGCCCCAGTGTAGTATACAGCAGCCCCACAGGTATATACAGCCCCAGTGGTAGTATATAGCAGCCCCAGTGGTATATACAGCCCCAGTGGTAGTATACAGCAGCCCCAGAGTTATATACAGCCCCAGTGTAGTATCCAGCAGGCCTAGTGGTAGTATGCAGCCCCCCTCCTTAATATGCGTCCCCCAGTATTAATAAACAGCCCCCTCTCCTTATCATGTCCCCCCCGGCTGCGGCAGCTGTTAAAATAACAAACACTTTATACATCACCTTCCGACGCAGCTCTCCGCTCCTCCGGTCCTCAGCGTCTCCGCTCGCGGCTTCTTCTTCCTTGATGTGCCGGCTTGTGACCGCGCGCAGGAAATGACGTCATCTCCTGCGCCCGGTCACATGACACCGGCACAACAAGGAAGAAGAAGCCGCGAGCGGAGACGCTGAGGACCGGAGGGGCGGAGAGCTGCGTCGGAAGGTGATGTATAAAGTGTTTGTTATTTTAACAGCTGCCGCAGCCGGGGGGGGACATGATAAGGAGGGGTGGGGCTGTTTATTAATACTGGGGGACGCATATTAAGGAGAGTGGGCTGTGTAGTGCAATATGCACGGCATCCCCCCGCCGCTGATGTCCGGGGGATGCCGTGCATATTCATTGCACTAATGAGGCGGCCCCACGTGACCGCCTGCGGTCACCGCGGCCCCCTCCTGCCTCCTCCAGCCCCCGGTCACAGCTCCCCCCCCACAGCATACCGTATGACCCGTGTATAAGCCGAGGGGGGGACTTTTCAGCCCAATTTTTGGGCTGAAAAACTCGGCTTATACACGAGTATATACGGTAATAATTAAAAAAGCCGACAAAAGGGGAGGGACGGTCATAATGGATCGGGAATGGTATATAAATAGGAGTATTAGGATGTTGGAGGACAAAGAATTCTACATAAAACTGGATAAAAGCCCATTGGAGGAATTGTTTATAAAATATAAACTTTTGATAATAGAAGCTAGGGCGGAAGGAATTTTAAACAAAAAAGAATTTAGATTTCTGAATATAAATAAATATAAAGTCCCCCATTTTTATTTTCTGCCAAAAATCCATAAGAATAAAACAGATCCACCAGGGCGCCCAATTATTTCAGGGATTGAGAGCATGACCAGTAACCTTTCCCATTATGTTGATTTATTTTTGCAACAATATAATTTAAAATTAGACTCATATCTTAAAGATTCCTCACATTTGATCAGCTTAATAACAAAACTCCCCCAATTAAAAGGTTCCCTACTTATCACTTTAGATGTCAGGTCCCTGTATTCAAATATCCCGCATCAAAAAGGTATAGGAGTCATCAATCATTTTTTAAGACAGGATAAAAAGATCCTGGTGAAACAGAAAGAATATATTGGTGCTGGAATTGAATTTATTTTAGAAAATAATGTGTTTTCTTTTGAGGATAAACTGTTTAAAACAAATTAAAGGCTGTGCGATGGGCACGAGATTCGCCCCCAGTTATGCTGGATTATATATGGGGGCGTTCGAGTCTCGGTCCATCGCACAGTCTAGTTTGGGTAAAAAACACATAAAATTTTTTAAACGTTTTATTGGCGATTTAATAATTATTTGGACCGGTACCAGGGAGGAAGCAACAGAATTTGTGAATTCATTAAACCTAAATAACTGGGGACTTTTTTTCACTATGAATATCTCAGACAAAAATATACAGTTCCTGGACCTCATGATTACCATCAATGAGGAGGGAGAGATAACCACATCCACTTTTTTCAAAAATGTGGATGTAAATAGTTATCTGGAGTTTAATAGTAGCCACCTGCCCACCTGGATTAAAAATATACCTTATGGACAGTACCTCAGAATCAGAAAAAATTGTACAAATGAGATTAAATTCAAACAAGAAGCCTCTATACCACAGAGAAGGTTTAGAGAGAGAGGATATCCAAGCAGACTCCTAGCAGATGCTTATAATAGAAGTAAAAATCGTACACAGAGTGAGATAATTAAGCAAATGGAATTAAATAAAGAAAAATGAAAGAAGGGGAGAATGATATTGTAAATTATAGGTGTAATCTAGTAACAACTTTCAACCAATCATATAGGGAAATTTACACAATTTTGGGTAAATACTGGTTTATTTTAAAGGGGAATCCTATCCTCTCAAAAATTATAACAGAAAAACCAGAGATTATTTTTAGAAGAGGGAGAACCCTCCAAGCCTTAATAGCCCCGAACAAAATAAAAAATATGAATATTGGGAGCAAAGAACAACAAACAAAGACCAATGAAATAATAAAAAATGGGTGCTATAAATGCAACTCACGACGATGTGAATGTTGCAATAGCATTGTACATGGATGTAATAAGTTCACATCCAATACAACTGAGGAATCGTTCCCAATTAAACAGAGAATGGATTGTAGATCACAATTTGTAATATATATGTTGGAGTGTCCCTGCAAACTCCATATATAGGTAGAACGATCCAGACAATGCAGGCTAGGCTGAGTAAGCACAGATCAAATATCAGAAAGGGGTATTTAAATCACAGCATCTCAAGACACTATCATCAGATCCATGAAAGGGATCCCACCAGTCTTAAATTAACAATCCTAGAACAAATAAGTGAGGAGTACATGATAGGATTGAGAAATTGAATAAGAAAGAAATGTATTGGATTTTTAAAATGGGTACATTGGCACCGGAGGGCCTTAATCTCTCAATAGAGAATAATATATAAACCCATAATTACCATTTGCAGAAGTCATCTTTTAAGATCAGATCGTTTGTATAGATTTCATGATGTTTTAATAGTTTTAATAATTTGTATATGTATTTTTTATATGTAATTTTTATATGAAATTTTTATATTAAGTTTTCATATGCAATTTTCATGTGAATTTTTTAAGTGTAATAATTATGTGTATCTAATATGTGGATTTTGTGTAATAATATTGTTGTTTTTACTATCTTGAATTTTTAATGTACTCCTGGATGAATAGTTATGTTTAGTCACAAAAGAACGGGCAGTTGTGCAATAGAATAAAAAGGGCTCGTATTGTGCATTAAATAGAACTGCTTATATAGCTATTTAGACATTTGGACAGGAAAGCGTTAAAAAGTCTATTTTCAACCTAAAAGCAAGGGATTGGTTAATGGAGGATTTATAAGGATACCAAATGTAAGGTCTGATATCCACTTGAGGAAGACGCCCTGAGCGTCGAAACATGTTGTGTGGAGAGGACCTAGTGTGATTTGAACAATAAACTTACAGGTAAAATACTTGTTGAAGTGTAGCTGTCTTCGTATCCCAGCGCTCACCCAAACATCGTTTTATTCCATTGCCTGCATATCTATCTCCCTATGGGGAGAGCGGTGGAGCAGCTTCGGAGGAGAAGACAAATCTAACAGAGGAGAGGAAAACACGTGACGGATCACGTGCAATACACAGGCGGACACCGAGGATAAAGGGAAAGAAATCCACACCGTCCAGAGAGAGACCCCGTGCACTCACTACGTGAGCCCCCCTGTTGTGCGGACAGCACAACAGGAAAAGGTGAGCGTAACGGTGACTTAACAGAGGGTGGATATAAAACATAAAGCAGCGTGGCGCAACCAATTTCTATATCTCATTACATGCATAGCAGCGATTAGCAAGCCTAGCTTTTAACTTTCGCCATCTCGGTTGGCCAGATGTCACAAAAATGTTCCATTTCACGCAAGCCATTAAAGGTTGGAAGAGGAAACGGGTATGCACCGAGAGCAGAAGGCCTATATCTTTCGCCATTCTGTCCGGCATGATAGCCAACCTATTGGACATCTGCGCAATGGCACACGAGGTTTTGCTTTTCTCGGCTGCATTCGTGCTCGCCTTCTTTGGTGCACTCTGGGTAAGCGAGTTGGTCAGCAGGTACACAGAGCACCCCAGTGGCCTGCTACGTGACGACGTCATCGTGTGCAACGGCGGGGTCAGGGTGCGCATCAGGAGATCAAAAACCGACAAACTTGGCCAAGGCGTATGGTTCCCCATCTTCCCATCTCCAGGACCATTATGCCCCATGAAGGTGCTGTCAGTACTGTGACAACCACAACCCCAATTCTCTTTTCTTTGAGCACAGCGGACGGTTCCCCCCTTACGGTGACGCATTCCTTCCGCATCAGCGCAGCGACCGAGGCAGCCAGGGCTGGCCTCACAAACCAAGAGATACAAAGGATAGGGCGTTGGAAGTCAGACTCCTTTTCCCGCTATATCAGGCCGGACTTAATTTGAATATAATCAACCCCCCACCCCCAAACAAACCCCCCACCGCCAATATTAACCCGCACACTCCCCCTCCCTTCACCCCCCACCCCCTTCGCAGCTGTTGTATCTACCAGGGTTAGAAAACTAATGTCTATACTCTGTAACAGAAGCGGTCAATCTACAGGATTGATAAGGTGCACTCTACCCTTAGTTGCTTCAGGACAAAAAAAAATGCAGGGATACAAGAACTATCTACCATACCGGCAATCAATAGAAAAAGCAAGGGGAGGATACTAGCGGAGATATGAAGATCGCCCACCTCGTTTTGCATAGGTAACAGGTTTTCTCTTTTAGATTCACCCAAACCCAGTGTTTGGAGCTTGGGCCACTCACAGGTATACTGGGCAGCAAGGAGGCCAGGAGGTGCCTATCTTGGATTCCAGGAGCAAGCAGTACAATGGAGAGGCATTCGAGGGCTGCCATGGGCACAGGTCCTGCCTGAGGCAGTGGCCATATCTCGGGTAGTGCCAGGCCCCATAATACTGGTAATCCACGCAGGGGGAACAACTTAGTTGCAGTGAGAATACAAGAACTTCTCGCTATAATGCAGGTAGACATGAGAGGCTAGAGGGTTTTTTCGATAACTTGCTTATAGTCTGGTCCAACATGTTACCCAGGGTGAGCTGGACAGGGGCAAGGGATGTGGTGGCAGTTGAGCGGTCATAGAGGTATGTCAACACGCGTATAGCCAGATTCATATCTGCCAGAAAGGGAGTAGTAGTCAGCCATGATATTTTAGAAGCCGACATCAACCGGTTACTGCTGGAAGATGGGTTCAGCCTCAATGACATAGGCCTAGATATATTCTTGTTGGACATTCAGGATGGGGTTGAGCAAGCAATAAGATACATGTGGGGGGGTCGCAGCTCGGGCGCAAGCCCTCGCCACTCTGTGGCCAGTGGAAGAGCGATTTGGTGAAAGTCAACCTGCCAAGGACGGCTGAGGCATCGGGCTCTCCCCCTCAGGTTTCAAGGCGGTTAATGCCTGGTGTATGAGCTGCGGCCAAAACTATCCAACCCCCTTTGTGTTAAGTATTTGAGAGGTGTTACGTTGATGCCCTCAATAAAGAATTCAAAGATATACATTGGTGTGGTCTCAATCATTGCGCGGTGGGGAGAACCGGTGGTTGGGGGTCATGGCAGTCTGTAAGGCATCTCGGCCAATGCCGTTGCCTCTGACTGACGAGCCCAGATCCTGCCTGCTACATTGCTACTCCTCGCCGTGTAATGGCACTTAGCCCCCCCTCTCTGCCCCCTGAGCCACATTCCTCAGTTTGCCTGCAGCCCGCCTCCGGGCTATATATAGCAGCCCCCAAAGTCCATCCTACCTCTTACCACTCTGCTCTCAGGGTGAACATCATCGATCGCCTTCGCTGACCTGATGATGGATGCCCTCAAAGCAGCGGTAAGACAGAAGTTCGGGCGGGAGGGAACCAAATGGCTTGCCTCCCTGGTGACCAGCGGCTCCCTCCTTTCCGAACTTGCTCCCTGGCGGACGCAGGTCCTGTAGACCCTCCCGTCTGCCCCAAAGATTGAGCTCCTCTGAAAGCACCAGACCCAAGAGGGGTGAACATCAGGGTGAACATCATCATGCCCCTCCCTCCCCTAGGAAGGATGCTTTGCTAGACAAGTCACAGCCGGTGGAAGAAGCATTTGGTGAAAGTCAACCTGCCAAGTACAGCCGAGGCATCGGGCTCTCTCCCCTCAGGTTTTAAGGCGGTTAATGCCTGGTGTATGAGCTGCGGCCAAAACTATCCAACCCCCTTTGTGTTAAGTATTTTGGAGGTGTTCTGTTGATGCCCTCAATAAAGAATTCAAAGATATACATTGGTGTGGTCTCAATCATTGCGCGATGGGAGAAACCGGTGGTTGGGGGGTCTTGGCAGTCTAAAAATAATAAGAAATTCAATATTATATTGTGCCAAAGGTTACAATACAAGAAGTGCAGGAATGGAGGAAAGGAGAGGCGAAATATATAGGGGATGAGTCAACCGAGGGGTTAATAAAATATAAAGTGTTAACTTTCCTACTATTCTATCCTGTCTCCTCAGGTCATCTGATGACTACAAAGAATGGGATTATGAAAACATTTTACAGAAGACGTCAATTGCATTATTCAGCATTGTTTTCCCTCTCGGGATTATCGGTAATGGATTAGTCATCTGGATTGCCGGATTCAGGATGAAGAAGACAATCAGTGGCGTGTGGTTCCTCCACCTGGCCATCGCCGACTTCCTGTGCTGTGCTTCTCTCCCGCTGAGGATCGCTGACTGGGCTGTAGATTTCTCAAACATCTCATATCCTGCACCTTTCTCAGACATCTCACATCCTGCACTTTGTATAGTGAACATGTTCCTGTTTAATCTAAACATCAGCGCCAGTGTTCTCCTCCTGACGGCCATGAGTATTGACCGCTGGGTCTGCGTCATGTGGCCATTTTGGGTCAAAGTCCATAGAACCTGTAATGTGGTGAGAATCACTGCAGCGATCATCTGGGGGCTGAGCCTCATTGTAGCCGGATTATTGTATTATGTATATATATACTGGGTAGGTCAGCTCTATGAATGGTGTCTATATCATTATTACAGCATTCCTTATAACCCAGAGTTACTTCACACCATGCAGGTGATCAGATTAGTTATAATGTTTGTGATCCCTTTTCTAATCATCTTCATCACTTATGTCACCATTTTCTTTAAACTTAGAAAAAGTAAGAGATCCCAGAGATCTCAGAGATCCTCCAGGATCATCACCGCTGTAATATTGTGTTTCTTCCTCTGCTGGGCTCCTTATTATATCCTTCCATTGATACCCTGGTATTATTATTCTTATATATATTACGTTATAGGCCGTATATTACGCAGTATATTCACCGCCCTGGCTTGTCTTAACAGCTGCCTGAATCCGATGATTTATGTATTTATGACTCAGGATTTCCAACAAGGTTTCCTCAGATCGATCCCCTCCAGACTAGAGAGAGCCGTAGGTGATTATCCTAATGACCTGTGCAGAGAACGAGAAGATACCGGGAATACTCGCTCTACTGATGTGTAATATAGATTCCTGGTATCTCCTGGATGTGAAACCTCTTAACCCCTTGGTGACTTTTTCAACTTGCCCACGATGACCAATCCACCTTGCAGGAAAGTGTTCATGGAGGAATGCTCACACCTGACTCCCATAATGTGTTTGTGCACCATCTTGTTGGAAAAACTCAGGTAACGTGCCATCTTCAGTGCATAAAGAGGGCAACACATCATCATGTAGCAATTTCAGGTATCCAGTGACATTGAGGTTTCCATTGATGAAGAATGGCCCCACTATCTTTGTACCCCATATACCACACCATACCATCAATTTCAAATCTGAAGCACCGGATACTGGAAGCCTGTGATAGCATTTCTGCTGCGGTTTTTCAGTTGATTTTATCAATATCAAGAAATTAACTTATAATTTTACACCAATATTATTCCAGGATGAGATACTTCATAAAATCCTGTCTCAAGGGGTTAGATCTGTTCCTCGTAAGGTGAAAAATATTGGTAATTTTGTTGCACCGAGTATGTTTAGATCTACCCGAGACACCACAAAATGGCTTAAATATAGAGGGACAAACAAATGTGGTGGGAACAAATGTAATATGTGTAAATATATTCAAAAAGGTGATCGTTTTTTTTAAATAAAAATAATAGATATAACATAACATTTCATATAAACTGTAATTCCACCCATCTTGTCCATCTAGTCACTTGCAATATATGTAATAAATACTATGTAGGGTGTACTACCACCATAGGATACTGAAAAACAGATTGAGGGAACATACAGGTGCATCGCAATAGATTAGAATATCATCAAAAAGTTAGGTCACAGTCTCAGAAAATTAAAGTAGGGAGGCTGAAGAGTTAAAAACCATGACCCCATATTCCACGAGACATCAAAGGGTGAATATAATATTGATCTATTAGTCAATGTATTTCAGGGCTCCCTGGCCCCTTCCTCACGACAAATCAATATTATATTGCAGTGTTTCAGGGCATTTCAGAGAACTCTGAAACACGCTGGCAAATAAATCAATATTACATTCACCCTTTGAGGTCTCATGGAATACGGCAGCACAATTTTAAACCCTTCATCCTCTCTACTCTATATGCACCACGCCGTGATCTGCTTCTATAGTGGTTGAACAAATATATTGCAATCTGAGAGTCCTCAGTGGTTGATACCTTTTAATGGCTAACTGAAAAGATGGTAAACATAGCAAGCTTTCGGGACACTGTGGCCCCTTCGTCAGGCTGGTAATCACACAAATTCTGAAGACACATATATACATATAAGCAAATGAAAAAAAGAAAAAAAAAAGGCAAAACAGTGTTATATGCTGTGGTGAATACAACAGGTGACGTAAAGTAGAGTAGGGTTAGGGAGGGGTGGAGGAGCAGGGACAGAGAAACCAGATTCCTAAGATAAGCGGAACAAATTGTGTTTGGTAAATGGTTAGCAACCCATGGAGACCTGAAAATACTTAGTTAAGTTGTGGAGAGCAGAGTTCTAAGTGAGACAGTTCACAGAAGTGTCAAGAGTTCATAGTCCTATAATTTGAGTGTGTTGCAAGATGTCTCCAAATGCACTTTAAATTTTATATAAAAATGAATGAATCTGCTATCCCCAAATGTCCGTTCATTTTCCCATAAACCCATGTGAAGCATTCAGTCCTGTTTTGAATGTGTCAAAGGTCGTTATCAATTTGTATTCCCAAATTATTTTCTCTCTCTCTGAGATTTGAAGTCACTCTTTAAGATGAGCAGCCTCATATCAGATTCACTGTTTTGCTCAGAGCTGCAAAAATCTTTGCTACAGGTAGGTCCACACTCTTTTCTTTTATTGAGTGGCGATGAGAATCCATTCTTGTTCTGAATTGTAATCCGGTCTCCCCTATATACATGCTGCCTGTTGGACATTTGGTAGATATAATTAAATACACCACATTGCTTGTGGTGCAGCTGAAGTTACCTGGGATCTTGTAGTCCTGATCTGTCCCAGGAATCCTTATCCTGTCTGTTGTCATTATAGATGGAGGTTTTGCACCTGTTCTGGTTGCAGGGAAAGGTTCCTGTTGTTGCTGGAGAGGACAGGGCGCTTCTGACAATGATATTTTTTTACATTCGGAGGTTGTCTAAAACACAAGAGTGGGGAATCTGGAAATATTGGTTTTAGTCGGGCATCTTTTTGTAGGAGTGATTGCAGTCTCCGTGTGGCTCCTCTTAGCACATCCAGGCTTGGATTGTAGGTGACTACAAGAGGAACTCTGTTATTTTCCTCTCTGGTTTTGTAATGTAGGAGATGATTCCTTGATATTCTGGTGGCTCTTGTAATCTGGTTCTCAATTGCTCTTGGATGGTAGTGCTGGTTCAAAAAGGTCTTTCTGAGGTCCTCAAGGTGGTTGTCTCTATCTGTAGGGTTGGAACATATCTGTTTGTATCTGATGGCCTGGCTGTACACAATAGAGTTTATGTGCTTTTGATGAAAACTGTCCCATGTTTGTTATATAAATGTTTGTATAGGGGGATCTAAATGTCACGGGTGTGTCAGGAGGCATGTATGAGACTGAAGAGGCCACTCGCAGAAGGTCCAAGCGATTGGCCAGGTGTTACTGATTGCATCATAGCTCAAGGCAGTGTTTCCTGGAGTCTGCTGGTTTGCTGGTAGGATCTGCTCATGCTAAGTGTATCTTTTCCCTCTTTGTTTGTTTCCCTTGTGTGTTTCTCTGGTTGCTAGTCGCACTGACTAGTGATCACCCGCGCTGATCCCTGTGTAGTGGTAATCCACTGTCAGGGAATAGGTATCCTTGCGGCGACAGTTGCGGAAACTGTATAGGGACATTAGGGGAGCCACGTGTCAGCACTAGTTGTTCTAGGGGTAACCATCCCCCCTTTTTGCTTTTAGCATCAGGGACTCCTTTCCCCCCCTGTCGTCGTCCAGCGCTGGGTGTCTCTCTCTACACCCAGCGTGACACTAAATGGGACTATTTTGTGTCTCAGAACCTTTGACTCAAAGGAACTATTTTATGTAGTTCTGTAAGTACATGAGTCCCAATAGGTATATAGTAAGATCACTTTTATCATTCACTAGTATGCCTATGATTAACTAATGGTTTCCAAAATGCGTCAGGCGGATTCAAGTATCATATGGCATTGACTGATCTCTTTTTACTTGGATTTTAATGAATTTTCAATAATTAATTGGATTTTATAGTGCCGGATCATTTCCACTCTCCTCCCCTCCTTTTTACTTTGGATTGCAATTGCTGCGTAGATGCCAACCACCTGATCCGTGCATCGAGTCTGTGCAAATTATAGGCATGGTGAGCTGATGCAACCTTCCTCTGTGTTTTTGCGTATTTCTTTGGGTTTTGTTTTATCTGCTTGTTTCCTCGGTAGTATGGATCCCCAGGACATTACAATTATGGTGATTAGAGATCAGCGGATTGATCTGCAGAAGATCAAGATTGAGTCCAATTTCCTGAACTTAAACACTTTGATATTGGATTTCTGCCTCCATCACCCGCAGAGCTGAAGCCTCAGAGAGCGGGATAATGTATATATTGTATATGTGCAGAAAGAAATTTGTGTTTTAAGGAGCGCTCATACAAGAGGACCCAGGGGGTTATTAATTACACTCAGATTTTATTCCACAACGCATTTCAATGGCGGCACACCATCTTCATCAGGTGGGGACATTTTTTTCTGCACATATATTGCCTATCTCCCTCTGGGAGATCATGTGGAGCTGCACACTACAGGACCTGTGGTTTTAGCACACAAGGACCAGATCTGATGTCAGAGCCAGGTCAGCTGAGGAGAAACACGTGACCAGAGGGCGGATTCCCTGGAGCCAGCATTCCTCACAGCACTGTCTCACATCACATAGCACCGAGGTTGTGCGGGTTCAGCACAACCTCTTCAGGTGAGTCTTATCATAACTTTCCGATCTCCAGAGTGGCAGCGGGTTCTTCTCACTGCGCCTCTACTTTCTCTTTTTATCTTTGAATGTATATATTGTGGCTGTGTGGACCTCTTCATAATGCCCGGCAGCTGTGACATCAAGCGGATTATCACACCTTGTACAGTGGGGTCAGTACTGGGGACATCACAGGTCAGAGGCTCCAGAGGAGCAGTTTATACGACAGAGACATTTTCCATCTCCAGAGTCGCTCGCTAAGTCTCTGTCCTGTAGAGTGTAAGCTCTTATGGTCAGTGGATCCTCTCTCTCTCTGGTAATCAGTGGCTGGCTGGTGTCTCTGGCCCCGGGTGGCAATTTTGGTCAGCCAGCCCTGATTTGATGACCGGGGGGGGGGTGCTATCAAAAATTTTTGATGGCATGGTTGGGGTGCTATCAGAAATTTTTGATGACCGGGAGCATGGGGGGGTTCTATTAGAATGTTCGGACCGCAGCTCACTTACCACGTCCGCCGCCGGCTGCTGCTGCATTGCCGCGCCGGCCGCAAAGCGCCACCGGCTGACCCATTCCTGTGGGGGGGCGGCCCTAGATGTGGGCTATACCACCAGCCCAAGGGGCACTTGCCCCTGCCACCTGGGCCAGTCCG
Organism: Allobates femoralis; assembly: GCA_033576535.1. NCBI lineage: Eukaryota > Metazoa > Chordata > Amphibia > Anura > Aromobatidae > Allobates > Allobates femoralis. Next base: position 72,557,539 of record JARQOC010000009.1, read on the forward strand.
CCCCTGCTGGTAATATAACCTCAGACATGTATAAATCAATCACAGGATGGAGCCCAAGTTCCCCATAGAAATGTGTGTAATAGGTAGAATGTGTCCTGTGCCAGGGGAATATTACTTCTAGTAGATTTGTTGTATCTTTATATCACTGATGTTACAACGTCTTACTAATCACTAATAATCTTATCTGTCTGTAACCGGAGAAGTATTTGGTGTTATAGAAGTTACAGGAGTAAATGGACGACGTATTTCACTCTGCTCCAATAATAACAATGTTAGAAACACAGAAAGAGAAATAAACCCGCTCCGGCCTTGTATTAATGTCACATTGTAACGTCTCTCCGGATATTACACTTATTCTTCACAGTTGTGTTTCTTATAGAGGTAATATCATCTCAGACATTTATACATTATTCACAGGATGGGGGACCCCAAATTCCAGTCTAGATGTTGGTGTGAGGTGGGGCATATCCTGCCCCATGAGAAGATGACATTACCTAGAGATGTTACATTCTTTACTGCTCTCGTGTTATAATGTTCTACCATATATAATCTTATCTGCTGTAACCGGAAATGTATTCAATAAATGTAAATAAAACAATTGCATGATGAAATGTATGAAATGTATCAGTAAGGAGCAATTATAACATGTTATAATGCAAAGATAAAGAAAGTCTGAAAATAAAATCCATCATGATGTAAAGTATATAATATCCATTCTACATTATGTTAGCGAGTGGTATGATAATTAATAGACACGAGCGGATCCAGGAAAATTCAGTCACCAAACAATATTTGATTTGACAGAGAATTTATTCTATATAAATGTAATGTCCTTATTATTCTCTGCTCTATTTATACACAAGTATAGTAGAAAGAGGATCTGGATCCCAATAACATGGAGAGACATTAATGTGCAAAAAACAAGGAAAATCCAAAGTGCCCAGAGATAATGTGCGGTAGAGAAATCCTGCTGATCCCTTGGCGGTAATAAGATCACCGATGACCAACGGTACAAACAGCTTCACGGTTCAGACTCCTCCACGGCCTTTGTCAGAGGATTTTACTGCATTTTCTTCCAATGTTCTTGGATCTGGATCCTCTTTCTACTATCCTTGTCCTCACACTGAGACAGGGCGCTTTCTTCAAGGCTCCACATGTATACACACCAACCCAGATGAGCGGACTATACTTATCTTATACAAATATAGAAAAGATTTCAGCCTACTGTATGAAATTTTGATATTTCCTCATATGTATTTAGTGGAATCTAAATGATAGATGGGTTACTACAGATATTGTATCATTCTACACATGTATCCTGCATAAACTAGCATTGCAATTGGTATCTTATCATTTGAAAAACAGCAATCTATATTCTCCAGAATTGAATGTATTTATTGTCAGCCTAATTTAATTTCTATTAGAAAATAACAATTTGTACTTCAATGGGAATTATTATTTGCAGATATACAGCTGCCCCATGGGTTCAAGTTAAGTTTCACCATCTTTAGCTAATTTGTATGTAGCATGGTGGGGGCAATTTTTCATTCATATTCCTGACAATCGTCTTTCGCCCCAAATTCATTGGTATGCCAGATACATAGATGATGTCATAACGATCTGGCATACCCCTGATAAAGATGAGTTATTCATGGTATCTACCTTCCAAAATTACATTAATGACAGTACATTCAATCTCAAATTTACTATTGACATATGTGAACAAGAAACCTCATTTTTGGATATATCATTAACAGGAGACACCAACACTAACTGTATACAAACATGCTTATACAGGAAACCCATGGGTGGAAATGCCACATTAGTTGCCACTGGCTGCCATCCTCTGCACACAAAGATCTACCTTTAGGGGGAGTACATTAGAGCTCTTTAGGGCGTCTTTATTCCCCTGACAGTGGTTTCTTTCAAGAATGTGGCACAAGTTTAAATAAAGGGGGTATTCTAATGCATATATTTTGCATTACACGCGATATAGCATAAAATATAACACTTTTTTCACTATTGGAGGATAAGATCAGTCGCCCAACGAATAATAAAAGGATGACTTACTCTACTGCTTATAGCCCTGATTACTATACTATCATTAATTTAATTAAAAAAATATTCATGTATTTTGTGTAAAGATAAAATACTATATAATATTTTATATGACGGGATAAATTTGGTTGCAAATAAATCTCAAGCATCGGGAACTTATGCCCAAGCTTATTACCCATCAGAGGTCTCATGTCTGAAACTTTGGCTTCATGTCAAAGGGTCGTACAAATGCCGAAGCACAAAGCACCCTGTGCAAATACATGGCCAAACACAAACTCTACAGATAATACAGGTGAAACATATAAAATAAGAAATGTCATTAATTGCTCCAGTACTCATGTAGAGTATCAGGCAATATGTATTTCCCATAATAAATTATATATAGGCTGCAGTACTAGAATGTTATAAAGACGTATTGTGGAGGTTATAACTGCAGCAAATCCAAACTGTGACATCTCACCTCGATCTATGTCTGATCTGAGCAAACACTTCCATGAATCACATCAAGGGGATCTCACCTCACTCAATGTTATAGGTATTAATAGGTGCAAAAGCCGGAGATAGAAAAAAACGTTCATTCCAAAGATTCTCGCTGGATCCTCACACTAAAGTCTCACATGACGACTGGATTGAATTTTTGGAATGATTTGTTGTACATCTTGTGATTATACAGGTTGTAATCTTATCAGATATACAGGTGAATCTCAGTGAGTTAGAAGATCATCAAAAATGTATTTTTTTCAGTAATGCAATACAGAAAGTGTAAATGCATATATATAATATAGAGTCACTACAGAGTGAGCTATTTCAAGTGTTTATTCACGAGGCAGCAAAGGGTCAATATTATATTGATTTATTAGTCAACACATTTCATGGCTCCCTGAAACACCTTGAAACATGGCAATATGATATTAATTGTCCTGAAGAAGAGGCCAGGGAGCCATGAAATGCGTTGACTAATAAATCAATATTACATTCACCCTTTCATGTTTCGTGGAATATGGCAACGCGGTGTTTAACCCTTCATCCTCCCTACTCTATTGCACCACACTGGGGACTGCAGCAGCCGTGATCTGCTTTTATAGTGGTTGTGACTCTCACAACTACACAAGGTGAAACCTCTGATACCTATTTAGGTCATATTTTATCCCTCAAATAGAGTCTGTGGAGCGCTTTAGTCAGCTGTCCGCAGTGTTTTCTTGGACTGGTCTCCCTGAGATCAGTGAATACTTTGCAATCTTGGTCTACTAGGTATTGCTCCCACCTAGCCAGAATCCTACTCCACACTGATGAGGGGCAACACCCGAAACAGCTGTCTGTGGATGGATCCCTGGCCTTGGTATTCCCCTGTCATATCTCTAAACTTGTAAAAGAGCTGGATGTTGACTTAAAGGGCCACTTAATATGGTGGTTATGGTGTTCTCCGCAAGGAGCCACCCCTTGGCTGGGTCCTTCCCTGGGTGGATTAAACTAACAGTTTGAGACCTACGAGGCTACCTCTTTGGCATATTTAATTCCCTTCAGAATAGTTACTGTGGAGTGCTTTAGTCAGCTGCCCGACAGTGTTTTCTTGGACTGGTCTCCCTGAATCAGTGAATACTTTGCAATCTTGGTCTACTTAGGCCTTGCTCCACCTAGCCAGAATCCTACTCCACACTGATGAGGGCAAACCCCGAAACAGCTGTCTGTGGATGGATCCCTGGCCTTGGTATTCCCCTGTCATATCTCTAAACTTGTAAAAGAGCTGGATGTTGACTTATAAGGGCCACTTAATATGGTGATTATGGTGGTTATGGTGTTCTCCGCAAGGAGCCGCCCTTGGCTGGGTCCTTCCTGGAGGATATATGGCTAGTCCTGTTTTGAGACTCCTAACCGAGGCTCCACAGACTCTTTGCATATTCATAATTCCCAGGGGGCAATGTGCCTAGGAATTTACTGTGTTTGAGTGCTTTAGCAGCTGCCCGCAGTGTTTTCTTGGACTGGTCTCCCTGATATCAGTGAATACTTTGCAATATTTTATCTCTCAGACCCTTCATCCTCCCTACTATCATTTACTGAGATAAAGACCTTTGAGTTTTCATTGGCTGTAAGCCATAAGCATCAACATTTACAGGAATAAACACTTGGAATAGATCACTCTGTGTGTAATGACTCTATATAATATATGCATTTCACTTTATGAATGAAATTACTGAAAAATTATCTTTTTGATGATATTGTAATTCATTGAGATGCTCCTGTATATATGTGGGGAAATGTAATTGAATGTTAATGATATCTATGTGTTTTCGATTCTATTGTTCCTATTCTCATCTGATACGGTTACTCAGGGAATTTAATAATTGACACACATTTGCTTTTCCATACAAAATTACAATAGTAATATCTGCATATAATTATAAATTATAGGCGGTGTCCTCTCTGGTGTCCGGTGTCCTGTGATCGCCAGATCTCCACCCCTTCTCCTCCGATCCCTTCCCTCCTTTACTTTTTATCAGATCAGTCCATATGTAATAAATGTGTCATGTATGATGTGGTGTTACCTATGATTAAGAACCCCTTGTGGGTCTGAAGAGTGTGTGGCCTTTACCTCACATATGATTTTTATGTGGCTTTAAGAATCTAATATAATGGATATTTTACCTTAATTTCCTCTCCCATGTGAATTCAGAGAAGTTGCTGGTATTTTTCCCAATTTCCCAGTGTTTCCCAGAGGACACACATCCATGTGACAGCGCGGCTCCGACACTCCGTGTGTCAGAGGAGAGGAGGGGAGGTGAGGGAAGCCTCCTGCTTCCTGCTGCTGCTAATGCTCCTCCTTTTCTCTGATCTGCCGACTTCCTGCCCTGCACTCCCCAGTGGAGCGCATACAGCAGGCAGTACCTCCTCCTCCTCCATGGGCATGGGAGAAAGCAGGTGAGAGGGGGGTGGGGGTGCTGGGACACAGAAGGTGAGAGGGGGGCTGGGACACAGAAGGTGAGAGGGGGCTGGGACACAGAAGGTAGGGGGTGCTGGGACACAGAAGGTGAGAGGGGGGTGCTGGGACACAGCAAGTGAGAGGGGGGCCTGGGACATAGCAGGTGAGAAGGGGGCCTGGGACACAGCAGGTGAGAGGGGGGCCTGGGAAACAGCAGGTGAGAGGGGGGCCTGGGACACAGCAGGTGAGAGGGGGGCCTGGGAAACAGCAGGTGAGAGGGGGGGCCTGGGACACAGCAGGTGAGAGGGGGAACTCCCATATCATATACAGCCTATGATATAGGAGCTCTATGGGGGGCTGTTGTATATGATATGAGGATTGTATGGGGTATTGGGGGCTGTTATGAGATGGGACTCCAATATCATATACAGCCCCCCCATAAGGCTCCCATATCATATACAGCCCACCTCATAGGGCTCCCGTATCATATACAACCCCCCATAGGGCTCTCATGATGGGAGCCCTATAAAGGGGCTGTATATGATACAGGAGCCCTATGAGGGGGCTGAATATGATTTTGATGCAGTTTCACAGGGTTATATATGATATGGGAGCCATATAAGAGGGCTGTATATGAGATGGGAGCCCTATGGTGGGCTGTATATGAGATGGGAGCCCTATGGAGAGCTGTATATGAGATGGGAGCCCTATGGGACATTGGGGGGGGCTCTATATAAGATGCAACTTCCCCATAAAGCTCCCCAGTGGCATAACGAGTCTGATGGGTCCCGGTGCACAATTTAGACCCCCCACCTTCCACGTGCACGTTGATCAGATGCATGGGCCCCGTGTAACGTTCTAAATCCTATAAAGACTCACAAATTGACCCCTCTCCCCCTTCATTATGTATTAATGTCCCTTATCCTGCTGTATATGGTCCTCCTCCTGGAATATGGCCTTTATTGTGGTATATATGTCCCCCATCATGGTTTATATGGTCTTCCTCCTCTGCCACTATAGTCCTCCAATTATTTTAATGCATCCCCACATTCCTCCATATATTACAATGTATTCCCATAGTCCTCTATGTATTATAATGCATCCCATAGGCCCCATTCATAAGGTACCCCATAGTCATCCAATTATCATAATGCAACCACACTATCCTCTATATAGTTTAATGTAGCCTCATATGCCTCCATACATTATAATGCACCATTTAAACTTTTACAACCTGAACGACCATCGCTTGCCCCCCCCTAGTTTTGATCCTTTGTACGCCCATGCATTGAACTATTTGGGTGGATAAACATGCTGTAGCACTTTTTGCACTGGTTCACTTGTTTGGTTGAGCATTGATAGGTGGGAATAATAAGAGTTTGACTGATTCCCCATGTCAATTGAAATTTTTTCTTGATCACAGTTATTATTTAGTTTGATTCTGTGATATATTGCACTACCACTTTTTTCTTGTTACATTTGTCTTGCAGCACTATGTAGATTTTAGCACTTGTCTTTTGTCTATAAATTATATATCACCACAGCAGCTTACACCATTCTATTGCTATCTATTTGGAGAGAGGAGTATGCAGACCACCAAAATCTTGGTTACCCATTAATTTGTACAATATTTGTTTTTAGTATATTTATTTCAATAAAGATTTTTATATTTGCATTATATACAGCCTTTTTTCTGATTTTTAAATAGTTTTGAGGGTTGACAATAGATATTTACTATTTCTAATGTATCCAATAGTGCAGGGATAGGGAACTCCAGGCCTCGAGAGCCACCAACAGTGCAGGTTTTCAGGATTCCCTTAGTATTGCACAGGTGATAATATAATCACCTGCATTGGTGATGATTCCAACCCCTGTGCAATGCTAAGGAAATCCTGAAAACATGCATTGTTTGCGGCTCTCGATGCCATAGGTTGAAAGACCTGATCTTTCAATGCTGCAGTTCTCTCTGTGATGGACCCTATGCCTGCTACAATAGGGCAGAGTGGAGGAGGGAAAACCTCTTCATGTAATGTAAGTAGAGCATGCAACACAGGGTAAATAGGGGAATTTGTAAGAAGATATTCAGTTTTATATTGATCAGTCGTTTTTGAAGTTCCTCTTTAAAAATCAAATCCAGTTTATTTCTGATGTGATAAACGAGTCTTGTAATAATTTTCTATAAGTCCTGTAATCTAAGAGCATAATATCCATTCCTCTAATGTACAGCAACTTGACCAATATTACAAGGGAACCACCCTTATCTGAAGCCCGAATATTGATATCGTCATTATTTCTCAGATGATTCATACCCTGTCTCTCTTGAGTATTTAGATTATCAGATACATTAGTAACACTAATATATATATTACACTTTTCTCATAATGGACTCAAAGTGCCGATAATTGTAAAAGAGTCAAGAGAAAGCATTAAAATGATCTGTATAAAATATGTATAAACTAAAACATCCGAATGGTTAAGTAACAACTTAGTTAAATGTTCTCCTGTTATCACACATTTTCACTGCCACATTGAAGATCTTATGAACATATTAATCATAAACTAATCACCTTTAGGACATTTTTGTAGTTATTTATTGTTGATTTTGTTTCTCTCATTGTTAGTGATGATCGAGCTCTAAATGCTCGGCTGCTCGTGTGGATCGAGCAATTTGGAATGATCGGGTGATCAACTCGAGTAACGAATAGAATGGAAGTCAATAGGAAACTGGAGCATTTTTCTGGTGGACCCTCCCAGGAGGTCTGAGGGGCAGGAGTATCTGTGAAATGGATGGAAATATCACTTAAATGGAATAGGAACATCATGGGGAAAACACTTGGACGCATCTCTGACTCCCCGGTCGCTGCTGGGATCGAGGTTGTCAGAGTATTACGCCACTTTTAAAGAGTGACAAAAAAACATACAAAATCAAATATAAAATGGATTTTACTGGAAAGAATGTAAAGAAATATTCTTTATGCTTTAATGACTCTTGTATATAAGGAAAAAAAGAGAAAAAAAAGCCTCCTCCATCCCACAGGCTATATTCACACGTAGCATTTTTTCTCATTGGTTTCAATGGAAAAAAAACATTCACCTATAAATATAATTTTAACATTTTACTACCTTATCTGTGCATGTGGTGTGTGTGACGTAGTCAGGCACCTAATGTTTAATTTATGAAAGAGGGACTGTGAATCTCACAAAGCCAATGCAGACAATGCAAGAACTGTAGATAAAGAGAAAAAGTGCCTCACCGTGTCCTGATTTGTAGTATAATCCACCTTATTGCCGCAGGTCTCCAGCCACAGCTTTGACTCAGAAGCTTCTCATATAAAGGATATAGCGGTGAGTCCCATATTGATTAAAATCTTCATCTTTATTGAACAAGATTAAAATATCATAGTGGTTGGATTATTGTCTCAACATGTTTCAGGGATAAGCCCTTAGTCACCGAGATACAGAATCACTCTAACACAAGGTTTAAAAACACAAATCCACCAACCAATGATCACGTAGGCATCTGTTACCAATTGATCACATATGAAAATCATTTCACATGCACCTGAGTATCCTGAATTTTTCACTTGTGTCCCGAGAAGGGGGAAATCACTAGGAGCGATTCTTTCACTGAGATTATATATGCAAAAGAAAAACAAAAAGACATGGCTAAATTGTAAGGGCTTTTATAAATGCTCACTAGATGGTGGCCCGATTCTAACGCATGGGGTATTCTAGAATATGTATGTAGATGATATACTGTGACTGACAGAACTTGTTCAGTTAACGTGAAGGATGGTGGCGGGTGGGGGGGCAGGGTGGCGGGGATGGGGGGGCAGATGGAGCGGGAGATGGCAGCATGTAGCGAGCGGAGCAGCATGGAGTGAGCAGGGCAGGATGGAGCGAGCGGGGGGCAAGGATGGAGGAGTCGGGGGGGAGCTGGGCAGGGGATGGGGCATGGAGGCGGCCGGGCAGGATGGAGCAGCGGGCAGGAATGGAGCCGGAGAGGGGGGGTGGGGCAGGATGGAGCCGGAGAGGGGGGGGGGGGCAGGATGGAGCTGAGGGGGGTCAGGATGGAGCCGGAGGTGCAGGATGGAGCCGAGGGGAAGCGGATGGATGTGGGGGGGGGATAAGATATACGGGGGGGCGGAATGGAGCCGGGGGATCAGGATGGAGCTGGGGGGCAGGCTGGAGCTGGGGGGGGGGGCAGGATGGAGCGATCAGAGTAGGATGGAGACCGGCGGGGGGGGGCAGGATGGAGCCAGGGGCAGGACAGGATGGTGGGGGGGGGCAGTATGGTGCCGGGGGGGCAGAATGGACCTGGCAGGGCAGGATGAGCCGGCGGGGCCAGGATGTACCTGGATGGGGCAGGATGGAGCTGTGGGAGGTGGGCAGGATGGAGCCGGGGGGGGGTCCAGGATGGAGCCTGGAGGGGGCAGAATGAAGCCGGGGGGGGCAGGATGGAGTCGGGAGGGGAGAGCATGGAGGCAGGGGCGGGGAGCAGGATGAGCGATCAGAGCAGGATGGAGACCGGTGGGGGGCAGGATGGAGCCGGAGGGGCAGGATGAGCCGAGGGGGCAGGATGGAGCCGGGGGGCAGGATTGAGCCAGCGGGGTGGCAAGATGGAGCAATCAGGCAGGATGGAGCCAGGGGGGGGCAGAATGGAGCAATCAGGGCAGGATGGAGCCGGGGGGGGGACTGGATGGAGCTGCGGGGCAAAATAAAGCCGGGGGGCAGGATGGAGCCGGGGGTGGGGGCAGGATGGAGCCGGGGGTGGGGGGCAGGATGGAGCGATCAGAGCTGGATGGAGCCGGGGCGGGGGCAGAATGGAGCCGGCGGGGGGGGGGTAGAATGGAGCCTTCGGCGCCGGCCAATAAGCTACCTCTGTCTGGTGCACGATTTCGGCGACAGACTCGAAAAACCCTTAGACAATTATATAGTAGATGCCCTAAATGTAATGTATGCCAATACACTTTACAAATGCAAAAAATTGACACAAATACTGATATTAAAAAATGTATTAACTGCGATACGAACTTTGTAGTTTACTGTATATACTGTAAAAAATGTGAAATAAAGTATATTGGATGTACAATAAGAAAATGAAAAAAACGGATAGCAGAATATATTACTAATATCAAAAGTAAAAATTCAGGATACTCAGGTGCATGTGAAATGATTTTCATATGTGATCAATTGGTAACAGATGCCTACGTGATGGTTGGTGGATTTGTGTTTTTAAACCTTGTGTTAGAGTGATTCTGTATCTCGGTGATTAAGGGCTTGTCCCTGAAACATGTTGAGACAATAATCCAACCACTATCATATTTTAATCTTGTTCAATAAAGATGAAGATTTTAATCAATATGGGACTCACCGCTATATCCTTTATATGAGAATGCAAGAACTGCCAACAATTAGAAGGAAGAAGGACTCCAATACACCCTGTATTAGACTTAAAGGAGGGCCCCATACACACTCTGTTAGAATTGTAAGGTAGTGTGACTTCTAGACTCAAAACTATAAAATAATTTCAAGCACTGACAGAAATTTGAATGTGGGACTCCAATACACCCTGAAAGACCCGCAGAGGATAACCTCAGATTATTATTACTTTTTTAATTTTAAAAAGCTTATGACTTCTACCCTAGTAAAGCCTATCCACTCAATGCAAGGTCTACCCTAAATTACAAGGAGGGCCTGAAATACACACAGCAAGAAACGTAAAGGAGGGACTGTAACTACAATTAGGGACAATTTTAAACACAGTTATTCGGCACATAGGAATCACGGAGATTGGTGGTACGGTCGGCTAGGTAATTATTCACCATATTCACTAACTTTACCCTCTTTGTCAGTATACCCTGCGCATCAGGGTCTAGACACCTCTGGGAGGGTACAATTAAACTGTCCCAGACCTTGATAGTGTTCCCCTGGCTCTCTTGGTCTTGCTGTCTAGCTCCCTTCTTGGATGGTGAAACAACTCAGCACTCTGCCACTAGTGATGTCAGACTGAAATTTTTTGTCCGATTCTTCAACTATGGTCTTGCGGTATTGCACCATTTTAGTAGCCCCCTCTACCACATGAAGGAGGATATTGTTGAGGTGGATGCATCCGAGTTGGGGGTGGTAGCGGTGTTATCACAAGGACCGTCTCCCAGTAAATGGTTGCCATGCGCTTTTTCTCCAAAAAATTATCGTCGGCCAAAATAAATTATTTTGTTGGTAATAGAGAACTTTTGGCTATTAAGTTGGCTTTTGAGGAATGGCATCACTGGTTGGAGGAGGATGTCCATCCTATCACTGTTATCACCGACCATAAGAACTTACCTTACCTTGAATCCGCCAAGCGTCTCAACCCCAAGCAAGCCAGATGGTCCTTGTTTTTTTACAAGATTTAATTTCACTGTCACCTACCGTCCGGTGGTTGAAAATGTGAAGTCAAATGCGTTATCACATAGTTTCCCGGTTGGTAGTAATCAACAGAGTCCCATTCCCATTTTAAAGGAGAGAGTGGCTGTTTCAGCTCTTTACCCGGATATGGAGGGTGAGGTGTTGAAGGCTCAGGGGGTACTCCTGTCTTCTGCACTTTAGGGAGACTCTTTGTACCACCTAATTTGCACCTCAAGTTAATTAAAGAACATCATGACTCTGTACTGGCTGGTCATCCGGGTAGTAGGGCCACCTTGGATCTTTTGTCTCGTTATTTTTGGTGGCTAGGGTTGCAGAAGGACGTGACTAACTTTGTATCTGCTTGCAGTATTTGTGCACGCACTAAGGTTCCGTATACCCATCCATCTGGATCTCTCTTGCCATTGTCCATTCCTGATAGACCATGGACACATCTGTCTATGGATTTTATCAAGGATCTCCCTGTGTCTGGACGATGGTTTTGGTAGTGGTTGATAGGTTCTGCAAAATGGTACACTTTGTGGCACTGCCAGAACTTCCTAATGCCAAGACACTGGCACAGGTGTTTGTCTGTGTCCACTGGCAAGTCACCATTTTTTGGTGCATATGGGTTTCATCCGCAGTTTGGTACCTTTAGTGGTAGAGGTTCTTCGGAGTTCCTGAGGAGGAACAATTTGCCTCTTCGCTCTCCTCTGTTTGGCAGGGGGTGCAGAGTAACTTGAGACTCTAGGGTAACAGATACAAACGTATAGCTGACAAGAAGTGCTCGCCAGGTCCGGACCTATGTGTGAATGACTATGTGTGGTTGTCTATCTACAAGGAATATTAGGAAAACAGAAAGTGTTTCATGCGGTGAGAAGGAGCGCTAGAGAAGGAGAGGGACCAGGGGCTTAAAGGTGCAATCAAACTTACTTTTATTAGAGATTATAACTGCTCTCTAACGCCACTACACGTTTCGATAGCCAATGCTATCTTCCTCAGGTGGAATAGAGAGCAAGGGAACATAGGACCTTTTTAAAGACATATTAACCAATAAAATCATGCCAATCATTATGACATCATGTGCAAAATTAATTAAACACATGGGTAGTGAAGGACAAAAATGACATAAAAAGAGGGGAATTATTATAAAATACAACTATATAAAACAAATAACCCTCTATGAAGAAAACTTTTTTTGTATAAAATTATATAAAATATTTTGTGAACCTTATGTGGTATACCCCTAATATAATAAAACATGTATAAATAATATTAAAACCAATAATATGCTGAAATGTAAAAAAAAAAATAATAGTAATATGTTATTCAGAGTCCTCTAAATGAAATAAAAAATGGCACTTGGAAGATAAGATGTTATCATATATCCTATTAATGGATCGCATTCTCAATGGTGAGATTGAGACCTTCAGGGGCCAGAGTGCCCAATCTAAAAATACAAAAGCTTTCCCTATTACACAGATGACCAAGTCTGGCAGGGATTGCCTCCGCAATTTAGTCAATGATTATCAAATCTAGACAAGACGGATCTTTACTATGAGCCGGGGTGAAATGACTGGAGACACTATGGAGCATGTATCCATTCCATATATTGGACCTGTGCTTATTCAGCCGTGCATGCATGGTCTGAACTGTGCGTCTGATGTATTTTTGGCCACAAGCACATTCCAAAATCTAGATCACAAACATAGACTGGCTATTCAGAACCTGTCTGATGTCAAAAGTACTACTCGTTGTGTTAAAAAAAAATTTTTTTTTTACCATTGTCTATGGCATTACAGCATTTGCAATTTCTGGTTCTACACTTGTAGCACCCCGGTTCAGAAGAACTTGGGGTCGCAAGCTCCAATTTAGGAGATACAGTAAATATATTACTGGGTGCCAACACGGACCGAAGACTTTTCCCTTTCCTAAAGATGACTTTGGGAGTGTCAGGAAGGCACTTGGATAAAGTGAGATCACTTTTCAATATGAATCAAAACTTCTTAAGTAATTTCAATATATTACTGTATGACTGATTGCATGTGGTTACCATGCTCCATTTACAATAGGAATTGACCGTACAGGACCCATTCTCCAGGGCTGCCTTATCCTGTGCTCGGGATTCGATTGATCTAATACAGGATTCCTGTGATAATAGTTTACATTTCTGAAAAGCGTCAGATAGTCATTTCTGTGGGTAGCCCTTTTGTCTGAATCTTTTATTCAGAATCTTTGCTTCACATGTAAGGTCCAAATCAAAGGTGCAATTTTTTCGGACTCTCCAATATTGGCCATATGGTACATTTTGATCCATGAAGGGAGGTGTCCACTGTTAAATCCAAGATAACTACTGAAATCCACCTTTTTAAAATGTGTGGACGTGGACAACCTCCCCCTTGTCAACCCGCACCACAAGGTCCAAAAACTGGACGTCCGTTTCAAATATTGTGGCAATAGATTTTAGGTCCCAGGAGTTAGAATTAAGGTCTTCAACAAAGAAAGAGTCTCATCCCTACTTCCTGACCACAAAAGAAATAAATCATCAATATAACGCTTATAGAAGCGTATATGGTCCTAGGCAAGGTGGGACTGTGCGATGTAGACGGACTCAAAGACCCCCAAGTACAGATTTGCATGACTGGGGGCGAATCTCATCCCCACCGCACAGCCCATCCGTTGTTTATACACTGCAGTTTCAAAGGTAAAAACGTTATTCGTGATCATAAATAGAATCCCCAATTTGATGAATTCTCTCTGTGCATCTGGAATGGTTACATCTGAAGTTAGAAAATGATCGACTGCTAATATTCCCAGATCGTGAGGAATGTTAGAATATAAAGCTGAAACATCAAGCGTTACCAAAAGGTATCCAGGTTGGGCGAAATTTGCATTAAGAAACCAATCAATTGGGATGAGTCTTTTAAGTAAGAGTCCAATTTAAGTACATGTTTTTGTAAAAAGAGATCAATGTAATGTGACAGGTTGCAAGTAATGGACCCCACCCCTGAAATTATTGGGCGGCCGGGAGGATCAATGGTATCCTTGTGAACTTTTGGTAAAGAATAAAAAAAGGGGGTTCTATACTTGGTGATATTTAGAAATTTGAACTCCCTTTTATTCAAAATTCTCTGATCATGGGCCGTTTTAATCGGTTTATTGTAATTAAGAAAGATGGATTCAGAGGGATCGTACTCAAGTCTCTCAAAGTACTTGAAATCCTCCAAAATGGACATCCCTTTGGTCAGGTACCAACCACAGCTCATTACCACAATACCACCACCACCCTTATCAGCACTCCTAATCACAATTTCTTTATTTTCTCTGAGGGAGGATATAGCCCTTCTCTCCCCCGGAGTGAGGTTATCACTTTTTTCAACATTCTCAAAATTGCATATTTCTTTCAAGGCCAGGTGTTGGAATGTTTCCAAATGTGGGCCTTTGTGATGTATAGGGTAAAATTTACTGATATATTTGGGTTCCACATGTTGAAAATTATCGGAAGGGGGAATTTTCACCTGGTTCGAGGTGGGGTTGGTAAGACCCCTTCCTCTTGGATTCTCCAAAATAAAATGTCGGTGAACTGTCAATTTCCTCCACAAAATCCAGATATAGAACAAAAGGGTTAAGAAACACGTAAATTTGGACAGAAGGAAAGACCACGTTTCAACAATGACAATTGGTCATCAGTTAATGCAATATTTGAAATATTAAATATCTCTATTTGGCTGGTTAATACAGGGGTTGCTAAATAGTTTTTGTCCTTTTTTGATTTGTGTCCGCCAATACTGTTGAACCCAAGAGTGTTATGTCCACTGCCTCTACATCCTCACCCCCTCTTTTTCTTTTTGGGTGGCGTCCAGGTGCCACCCAAAAAAACTGAGTAATTTTTACATTTTTTAAAACTCTAGTTGGATTATTTTTTATCAGGTCCAAAGTTTTTGATGGCGTTAACTCTCCAATATGGACTGATGCCACATTCGATATTATCTCCTGTAATGGCAGAAACAAATCTGCAGAGGACGATAAACTAAGTCTCGGGGGAGGTTTTTCAACATTTACCTGATTATCATTAAAGGTACCTGTACACGCCGCTACAGAAGGTTGAAAACAACCGGGTTTCGGAGACAAATGTATCTTGCACTGTCTAATCAACACGAGGTAGCGGCGTGTAAAGTAGGTTGTTGAAAACCGTCACTTTCGGCACCTGTTTCAGAGCAGTGTTCTAAAACAGGTTGATTTCAACCCGATGGTTGCGGCGTCTAAATAAGGTACGGTAAGGTTTTTTCGCCACCTAGTTAACTCCCTGGGGCGTGACACAGCCTCCGGGAAACCGTCCCCCTTCAGCGATCATTGGTGGAAGCTCCTACGTTACAATTGGTTGTCGCTGCATAGGGCGGCATATTTAAGGAGCTGACCAGTCACACTACACATTTGCTATAGCGTCATGTATTAGCCATCCTTCCTGGACTGGCTGGCCAATCATGATGCTATTTCGGCACCTGTTTCAGAGCAGTGTTCTAAAACAGGTTGATTTCAACCCGATGGTAGCGGCGTCTAAATAAGGTACGGTAAGGTTTTTTCGCCACCTAGTTAACTCCCTGGGGCGTGACACAGCCTCCGGGAAACCGTCCCCCTTCAGCGATCATTGGTGGAAGCTCCTACATTACAATTGGTTGTCGCTGCATAGGGCGGCATATTTAAGGAGCTGACCAGTCACACTACACATTTGCTATAGCGTCATGTATTAGCCATCCTTCCTGGACTGGCTGGCCAATCATGATGCTATTGCATTGTCCAATCATCGTACGAGCGTCTCGTAATCCACAACTCTGGCACGCCTATGTGTTGTCCCTGCTGCACCAGGTCCTCCCATATTACCTTCTGTAGCGCCGTGTAAATGAGGGAAGGTGCTCTGCAGAAGGTAACTTGAGGCACCCCGCGGTGCTTCCAGAGATAGATCAAACCTTCTGTAGAGCACCTTGTAGCGGCGTGTAAAGGCGGTATCGGGTACCGTTTTCAACCGTTGGTACGTGCTCGTGCACGTGAAACACCCCGTTGTTTCTAACCTTCTGTAGCGGCGTGTAAAGGTACCTTAACACTTTCAGTGCCAGAGTTATCTACTGTTATATCTACCTTGTCCATTGCATTTTATGCCAAAATTATATTGGGTGAATTTATGATACTGGAATCAATTAGTGAACCGGTGATTTCAATGGTGCCTTAAGGTTCTAGTATGATACTGGAATCAATTAGTGAACCGGTGATTTCAATGGTGCCTTGAGGTTCTGGTAAATTATGATATAGAGTTTCACCTAAGGAAGAGGGAATCTGTGGAAGGGATTTCTGTGTGAAGGTATTATTATGAACTATTAAAAATGACAAGCCAAGTGAACTTGTATTCTCCTCTGAAGATCACATTATGTGTATCGTGTTAAGACCAAAATCTAATAAGGGAAGTGAATTTGTTGTACCAATTTCAATTGAGGTTGGTAATTCATTTGGTGTATTTGATGTAGAAGATGGAACTTTTTTATTTTTAATATTATTTTGGTGGAGATTAAGATCAGGATTTACAACTGATGATATACTTGAGGGAGAAGAGTTACCCCCCACTAGCCCAATCAATTCCTTGTTTTTTTTCATATTTGGATTATTAATATTATTTTTGACATTATTTTTGATATCACAGCCTTTCTTCAGAGATTTTTATGTGAATCGTAAAACCTTCTCAGTGTCTCGGTCTTCAACAAATTTAAGGATTCAGTAGAGGGCTCATTTGTTATTGGTTGGTTAATCTTATCCGTTTCATGAAGTTTACTTGACCCCTCACTTGGGACTGTTGTGGAAACCTCCATGGACTCCTCCAAAGTGATAGGGCCCTGTCACATAATAATTTTGCAACCTTCTTTTTCACTAATTCATCCTCGAGTTTATTCAATCTACCCTTTAATTTACTATCAAAGTCTTTGTAATCCAAAGAATAAGAATAGCAATCAATAGCTGCACGTAGGGGTACCATATCGTTAAGGGCTTTTTCAGCTCGGGATAACCTTTTATGTAATAAAGGTTGTATCATTCCCATTGAACAATTAAGCATATAGTCATCCCAGGTCTTGGTGAAATCCAAGTCCTGAGGGAACGAGGATTTCTGGGATAGACGTAAACCCTTGGGTGCTATGCTCTCAGATAAATATTTCTTTAAAAACATAGCATCCAGATAATTCACTATCTCGATTCTACATTTATTTTCATACTCCATAAACCATAAACCATTTAGATGTTTCTTATCCGCCTCACTGAGATGATGCGGATTACTGTATCTCCTAAATTGGAGCTTGCGAACCCAAGTTCTTCTGAACCGGGGTGCTACAGGTATAGAACCAGAAATTGCAAATGCTGTAATGCAATAGACATTGGTAAAAAAAACTTTTTTTCTAATACAACGGGTAGGACTTTTGCCATCAGACAGGTTCTGAATTGCCAGTCTATGTTTGTGATCTAGATTTTGGAATGTGCTTGTGACCAACAATACGTTGGACGCACAGTTCAGACCATGCATGCACGGCTGAACAAGCACAGGTCCAATATACGGAATGGATACATGCTCCATAGTGTCTCCAGTCATTTCGCCCTGGCTCATAATAAAGATCCGTCTTGGCTACGTTTGACAATCATTGACCAAATTGCGGAGGCAATCCCTGACAGACTTGGTCATCTGTGTAATAGGGAAAGCTTTTGGATTTTTAGATTGGGCACTCTGGCCCCTGAAGGTCTCAATCTCACCATTGAGAATGCGATCCATTAATGGGATATATGATAACATCTTATCTTCCAAGTGTCATTTTTTATTTCATTTAGAGGACTCTGAATAGCATATTACTAATATTTTTTTTTTATATTTCAGCATATTATTGGTTTTAATATTATTTATACATATGTTTTATTATATTAGGGGTATACCACATAAGGTTAACAAAATATTTTATATAATTTTATACAAAAAATGTTTTTCTTCATAGAGGGTTATTTGTTTTATATTGTTGTATTTTATAATAATTCCCCTCTTTTTATGTAACTTTTGTCATTGACTACCCATGTGTTTAATTAACTTTGCATATGATGTCATAATGATTGGCATGATTTTATTGGTTAATATAAGAGCTTGTGTGAATGGCGTGCACTCAGCTAGGGAGTTTTTGAGGTGCAAGTGAAAGGATTGCTGGAACCCGTACTTCAGTAACGAGAAATATCACTGCACTCTCGGAGTCATATATGATGCAAGGTGAAAAGTTTTTATTGTATATGAACAACAAGCGACCACTGACGCCGTTTCGGTCCACAGTTTCGGACCTTTCTCAAAGTGTCGCTAGAATTAAAATAAAATGAACAAGTGTGAACATAAGTGAAAAACGTATTTTTAGGTGACTGTACATATATACAAAAATGAAATACATCATCAGATTCATGACATGAATACTCCTAGCTCGTATATACCATGGAGGCAAGCATTCAATTCGGGATCATCATCGTATACCAGAGAACAAGCAAAACTAGTCTACTAGGAAAAAACGAAAGGATGTCAGTTCAGTTCAGAGTCAGATCTAGGTAGAAAGGAGTGCTGGAAATGGTACGTACTGATGGATAGTGGTGTCTAGGTCACTCAGGAGTTTTTGAAGGGAAAGGTATGATCTAGGGTATAAAATCTGTATCAGGAAACAATACCCCCTTAGGGTTTTTTTTTTGTTGTGTTATTATCAGGGGCCCACCTGTGGAAGTTAAAGGCTTTGTTGAATCCGGGGGCACTTAATTGAACCGTCCCACTGGAGTACTGCTGATCCACCTGTGGAGGATATATAGTGTAATATCTACCCTTCTTACATAGAGCTGTGTTAAGTATTTGTATTAAATAAATGGATACCATAAGTTCAGTAGTGGTCCCAGCCTTCACAAGTAAATAGTGTAGGTAGTAAGGCCAATCTAGGTAATGCATAC
This sequence comes from Allobates femoralis, assembly GCA_033576535.1. Classification (NCBI taxonomy): domain Eukaryota; kingdom Metazoa; phylum Chordata; class Amphibia; order Anura; family Aromobatidae; genus Allobates; species Allobates femoralis. The sequence continues at coordinate 72,576,896 of JARQOC010000009.1, forward strand.
AGTTGTAACCTGAAATAGACAGTAGGGTAAGTAAAGTCACTTATCTGAATAATCAAGAGATTATGTGCTCCAGGGGTCCTTGCCTGAAAGTTGTAATTAGCCCTGCGCGGCCACTATAGAATTGGATCACTTCCTATTGAACCTTTATGCCTGTGGGAATCCGTGGCAGGACCCAATACAGGATCAATTCAAGGCGAGCAGCAGACCCGGATAAATATCCAAAGCGTGAGGAGACTTTGGAAAAACCATATGCTTGAAGTTTTATGGCAAGAGGTGAGTGCATAAAACTTCATTAAAAGGGCACCAGAGAGTTACATTGGTAACGCGCTGAGATTGGCGCCGCATGTTTGTTTTTTATATATACTCTACAGGGAATCACCTTACTTCAACTAATAAATGTATTAATGCTTACATCATTTTATCATTAAATACAAGAAGGAGAACCAAACCTTTTTTTCTTCACTTTTTTCTTAATGGACAAAGCACAGATACTTTTACAGGGATCAAGAAAAAGCATTAAAATGAAATGTATAACATACGTATAAACTGAAACACATCAGAATGGATAACTAACCACTAAGTAAATAAAATAAAGAACAATTATTCTGTACTTTTATAATTGTTTGCACTTAGTGGAAGTGTCTGATGGATGGGGGGTGGAGAAGTGAATATATACAGGAGCAATGCTGGTTATATACAGAGAATCCGGTGCACCCACTGACCAAAGAGAAGAGAACCTGGAGGAGAAGGAAGGTAATCTATCTATCTATCTATCTATCTATCTATCTATCTATCTATCTATCTATCTATCTATCTATCTATCTAATAAATAACATGAAAAAACTGCACAGCACTCACAGACTAATGTGAACTGGTGCTAGCAAAAACGCAGGGCCAAATAATTTGAAACAAATTTTTGCAGCACACAGCTACTACCAATGATGTACAAATGCTAATAATCTATATGTATATGAGGAAAAAATTAAAAACTTACGTTTTTTCGAAAAACTAAAAAAATCCAATTTCTGAAGTTCTTAGTACATACATTGTACTATCTATCTATCTATCTATCTATCTATCTATCTATCTATCTATCTATCTATCTATCTATCTATCTATCTATCATCATATTACGTATCTATCCAATTTTTTACTTTTGTTTCTATTTTTTTTACAGAGCAGCAAGCAATATATTATATTGATAATGTTCTCCTTATCATTATAGTGTTTGGAAGGTAATGTGGGGCCATTATACTATATGAAAAATAATGTGGGATCATTATACTATATGGAAAGCAATGTACAATTATACTATATGGAAGGCTATATGGGGCAATTATATTGCATTCAGGGCTATGATGGCTCCATTGTACTGTATGGAGGGCTGTGTGGGGTAACAGTTGAGGCATCATAATGTGTTGGGATCATCATATTTTGACAGAGGGTACAGTACAATCATCAAACTGTATGTATGGAGGAATTCACTGTGGGGGTATTTGGCTTTGTTCGGGGGGGGGGGCATTTTTTTACATTGTACTATATGGCTGCAATGAAAAGGGAATCTGGAGATTTCAATATGAGGTAAATTATTTTGTAAGGCTGCAATGGTGTGACCTATTCTCTTCCCTTGCCAAAATATTATTATTATTTTCTTGGGGGGGGGGGTTCAATTACAATTGTTGCTATGGCGCCCCATGATTTCTATGATTTCTGTGATTTCTGCTCCCCCAGACTTTGTATATATTTATGTTGTGTCTTTTCATTATTTTCAGAGAGGAACATGAGCAGATCAATCAGTTTGTGGAGAGGATTGTGCTGACAGATTCCCTTTCAGGCGTCTCCAGGTAGATATTGATGATTGGTTTGGGTGTTATGTCTCGTGTGATGAGTGATAATGATATAACTGTAGTAAGTCATCCACAGCAGATAATGATGTCTTTATCAGCGGTGGGATCCAACTTTGCTTGGAGACATATTCGTGGCACATGATATAGGAAGATTTGTAACAAATTGTCCAAACTCTGACAAAATAATAATTCTTAGCAATTTATTATAAAATATTAATATTCTATATAATTTCTAATCTTTGCTCAGCACCAATTTTCTGAATGCTGTCAGTCACCAAGAACTATCCAGCTTGCCGCTCATCTTACTCCAGACGGCTTTATATACCGTATATACTCGTGTATAAGCCGACCCGTGTATAAGCCGACCCCCCTACTTTTGCCCCCAAAACCTGGGAAAACCTATTGACTCGTGTATAAGCCGAGGGTGGACCCCAGCACAGGTATACAGCCCCCAGCAGTGTGGTATACAGGCCCCCTCAGTGGTATACAGCAGCCTCCCCAGTGGTAGTATACAGCAGCCTCCCCAGTGGTAGTATACAGTAGCCTCCCCAGTGGTATATACAGCAGCCCCAGAGGGGTATACAGCAGCCACAGAGCTGTATACAGCAGCCCCAGAGCTGTATACAGCAGCCCCAGAGCTGTATACAGCAGCCCCAGAGGGGTATACAGCAGCCCCAGAGGGGTATATAGCAGCCCCAGAGGGGTATATAGCAGCCCCAGAGCTGTATACAGCAGCCCCAGAGGGGTATACAGCAGCCCCAGAGCTGTATACAGCAGCCCCAGAGGGGTATACAGCAGCCCCAGAGGGGTATATAGCAGCCCCAGAGGGGTATACAGCAGCCCCAGAGCTGTATACAGCAGCCCCAGAGCTGTATACAGCAGCCCCAGAGGGGTATACAGTAGCCCCAGAGGGGTATATAGCAGCCCCAGAGGGGTATACAGCAGCCCCAGAGGGGTATACAGCAGCCCCAGAGGGGTATTTAGCAGCCCCAGAGGGGTATACAGCAGCCCCCGCTGTATACAGCAGCCCCCGCTGTATACAGCGGTACCCGGCTGTATACAGCCCTCCCGCCTGGTATACCGGGCCCCCCCTGTGGCCACCTGTAAAGGAAGCGATGATTATACTTATCGGGTCGCCGACGCCGACGCCGCCGCTCTGTCACCGTCCGTCACCGCGCTCCTTCCCGTCTTCATGCTTCCTTCATCGGCGCACAGAAAATGACGTCATTTCCTGTGCGACGGTGAAGGAAGCATGAAGACCAGGAGGAGCGCGGTGACGGACGGTGACAGAGCGGCGGCGTCGGCGTCGGCGACCCGATAAGTATAATCATAGCTTCCTTTACAGGTTGCCACAGGGGGGGCCCGGTATACCACGGGGGGGCTGTATATTTTTTTTTTTTTTTTTATTACCGTATATACTCGTGTATAAGCCGAGGGGGGACTTTTCAGCACATTTTTTGTGCTGAAAAACTCGGCTTATACACGAGTATATACGGTAAATATAAATTTCCCCATAATATAAGGTGGAGATAAATGTGATTACAGGATCTCTGTGATGTTATTATTGTCCCCTCTGTTATCAATCAGTAATGTGTGTAGAGAGAATTACAATATTCATCAGTCACCATCATCTGCCATTTCCAGTGTTGCTCCAGTCTACTCCATCATCATCTGCCGTTTACAGTGCTGCTCCAGTCTACTCCATCATCATCTGCCGTTTCCAGCACTGCTCCAGTCTACTCTACCATCATCTGCCGTTTCCAGCACTGCTCCAGTCTACTCCCCCATCATCTGCCGTTTCCAGCACTGCTCAAGTCTACTCCACCATCATCTGCTGTTTCCAGCGCTGCTCCAGTCTACACCACCATCATCTGCTATTTCCAGCGCTGCTCCAGTCTACTCCACCATCATCTGCCGTTTCCAGCGCTGCTCCAGTCTACTTCACCATCATGTGACCACAGTTCTGATCTGCCGGATCACTCAGCGTCTTCTGTGTGGACCGGGGGGCACTTTTTAAATGTTGGTTTATGAGACTCAGACCGAGGCTAGAAAAGCTGGAAACAGCAAAAGACGGTGACTGGTAAATATTGTATTGAATTCTCTACACACATTACTGATGGATAACAGAGGAGGCAATAAAATCAGAAAAAATAATACCGTATATACTCGTGTATAAGCCGACTTTTTCAGCCCAAAAATATGGGCTGAAAAGTCCCCCCTCGGCTTATACGCGAGTATATACATGTGTGTGACGGGGACGGGGCTCTGACTGGGGGCAGGAGGAGGCAGGAGGGGGCTACAGTGACACCGCGCGGTCACGTGGGCCCGGCTCATTAATATGCACGCATCCCCCTGTCCATCCCCGGCAAGGGGATGCAGTGCATATTGCCCCACACAGCCCCTGGCGGCCCCCGGCAGTGGTATACAGCCCCCCCCGCCTAGTACCGGGCCCCCATGCTGCGGATACAGTAGTTCATACATTACCATCTCTCCCTGCAGCGCGCGGCTCCTCCAGTCCCAGCCGGCATCTTCCTGTAGTGTCATGTGACTGGCGCGTCACATGACACTACAGCAACAAGCCGGGCGGGAGATGATACCCCCGGGGGCCTGCTGATACCCCTGGGGCCTGCTGAATACCCCTGGGGGCCTGCTGTATACCCCTGGGGGCCTGCTGATACCCCTGGGGGCCTGCTGTATACCCATGGGGGCCTGCTGTATACCCCTGGGGGCCTGTTGATACCCCTGGGGGCCTGTTGATACCCCTGGGGCCTGCTGATACCCCTGGGGCCTGCTGAATACCCCTGGGGGCCTGCTGTATACCCCTGGGGGCCTGCTGATACCCCTGGGGGCCTGCTGTATACCCATGGGGGCCTGCTGTATACCCCTGGGGGCCTGTTGATACCCCTGGGGGCCTGTTGATACCCCTGGGGCCTGCTGATACCCCTGGGGCCTGCTGAATACCCCTGGGGGCCTGCTTATACCCCTGGGGGCCTGCTGTATACCCCTGGGGGCCTGCTGATACCCCTGGGGCCTGCTGAATACCCCTGGGGGCCTGCTGTATACCCCTGGGGGCCTGCTGTATACCCCTGGGGGCCTGCTGATACCCCTGGGGGCCTGCTGTATACCCATGGGGGCCTGCTGTATACCCCTGGGGGCCTGTTGATACCCCTGGGGGCCTGTTGATACCCCTGGGGCCTGCTGATACCCCTGGGGCCTGCTGAATACCCCTGGGGGCCTGCTTATACCCCTGGGGGCCTGCTGTATACCCCTGGGGGCCTGCTGATACCCCTGGGGCCTGCTGAATACCCCTGGGGGCCTGCTGTATACCCCTGGGGGCCTGCTGTATACCCCTGGGGGCCTGCTGATACCCCTGGGGGCCTGCTGTATACCCATGGGGGCCTGCTGTATACCCCTGGGGGCCTGTTGATACCCCTGGGGGCCTGTTGATACCCCTGGGGCCTGCTGATACCCCTGGGGCCTGCTGAATACCCCTGGGGGCCTGCTTATACCCCTGGGGGCCTGCTGTATACCACTGGGGGGGCCTGTATACCTTACTGCTGGGGGTTGTATACCTGTGCTGGAGTCCACCCTCGGCTTATACGCGAGTCAATAAGTTTTCCCAGTTTTTGGGGGCAAAAGTAGGGGGGTCGGCTTATACACGGGTCGGCTTATACACGAGTATATACGGTAATTCCTGCAGTGTCCACTATTAAAATAACTCAAATTTTACTACACAGACACAATGATCACATAAATGTCTGCAGTAATATTATTATTGTTATGTATTTTTCATGTAGGTGAATTCTCAGAATGGATCCTGAATATGATAATCTGACCACATATAATACAACTCTGTATGACGACTACGCCTACAGGTAAGTTTATATTCCTAATTTTTTATTTCTCTGAGATATCAGTGCAGACTCCATTCTAATTTTGACTGCACCTCAAGCCGCGCCAAGTTCCTATTTAGGGTAAAGTCACACTGGCGTCAATCTCACGTGAGTGTAATGGAGATTTTCTCACATTGCACTCGTGTGAGACTGATGTTACACTTTCTGCTTCTTTGATTAGTTTTTTGGGTAATTTTTTATTTTGTTCTTCCACTTATATTTATAAATGAGCAGAATAATAATAATTGGGGAATCTTCTTCTTCTTCAACATGAGCTATGACAAAATATATGAAAATTATTACAGAAACTCACTGTAAATGTGTAGACATCAATGGATATCTTGGTTATCAAAGTGCTCACTACCACAAGTGGAAGAACAATATCCCTTATGGTACCTTTACACGCCGCCACCGAAAGGTAGAAACAAACCGCCAGGCGTCGGACACAATTGTGCCTTTTGCCTTGAAAAGACCGCGAAGTGGCGGCGTGTAATTCAGGAAGTTCCTTCCTGTGTCTTCGGATACCTGTGTCTGAGCCGTGCTCAAAAACAAGAAGGCATAATCCCTATGGTGGCGGCGTGTAATCGGGGCACAGGCAAGGTTTTTTGCGTGCCCTAGTGAATTCCCTGCGGTGCGCCACAGCGTCATGTATACCACGCCCCATCAGCTATCATTGGTGGGGGCTACTGTGTTACCATTGGCTGTCCCTGCACAGGGCGCCATATTCAGAGAGCTGAGCAGTCACACTCCACATTTGCAATGGCGTCATGTATTAGCCAGCCTTCCTGCGCTGGCTGAACAATCATGATGCTATTGCATAGTCCAATCACCGAACGAGCGTCGCGTAATACATAACTCTGGCACGCCTATGTACTTACGGCGCGCAATATGTTCGCCCATATTCCCTTGTGGTAGTGGCGTGTAAATCAGGGAAGGTGCTCCACAGAAGGTAACCTGCGGCACCCGTCGGCACTTCTGGGGAATGAAAATACCTTCTGTGGAGCACCTTGTGGTGGCGTGTATATGCGGCATCAGGCACCATTAGCAACCATTGAAAACGCGCGCGTGCACGTGCGGTGCCTATCTGTTGCTGTCCTCTGTGGTGGCGTGTAAAGGTACCATTACAGCCAATATATAAGGTTAAGAAAAAAAATACAGAACAATGTGATGATGAAGAACAATCAAAAATTTAAATAAATCAATTCAAAATAAAAAATTACCCCAAAATCTATTCAAAGAAGCAAAAACACAGGAAGATTGTTTAAAGGGCCCGTTTCACGCTTCAATGTCCCAGCAATACGACCAACAATCCGACTTGACCTAGATCGCTTGAACATCGATAATTGATGGGTAATGAGGTGTCACACGTACAGATACCATGAACGACGCAGCAACGACTCCACGACAAGTGAACGATACTTGCGGTCGTTTGGTTTCCTACGTGCCTATGTTCTGAATGGGCGAAGTCGTTAACGACATCGTTATCAAGGTGTCACACACGACGATGCAGCAGATCGAGCGTACAATCAACGACTGATTTATGTTCCTGATCCTAAATCTCCGATCAATGATCAGCCGACTTATCATTGGTCGTTTGTAGGTGTCACACGCAACGACATTGTTACACCTCCCCAAAGCCGTGACGTACCAACGATATTGTTAACCATATCGTAGCGTGTAACGGGCCCTTAACACAAATGCAAGATAAAAATAAAAACAGGAAAATGGAGACCAATAAGGAAAACGTAAAAGTTAAAAAAAATTATGACAAAGACAAGGACAGCACAAATAATAATAAAAATGAGAGGTGGAAATATCATTTCATTACAGCCTTCAATAAAGAAAACAGAAAAATCAGAGAAATTCTCATCAAACGCTGGTACATCCTACAACACGATCCCCTCTTGAGGGAGATTCTACCTAATAAACTGGGAATTACCTTTAGAAGGGGTAAAACAACTAAATACCTAACTGCTCCTAGCCACCTAAGAAAATTACAGTCTCTTAAAGGGAACCAACCACCTCAGATCACCCTAATACACAGTTAGTACATGTCCCTGCACCCTAAGGATACCTTTCCAGCTCTGTTTTTGTGTAAAATCTTGCATTACTATAACTCATATAAAGACTTTATAAACTTACTAGCCTGGTGACTTCTGGGCGTATCCCTCCTTCTGTTATACTTCAGGGCTGTGCATTGCATGTCTGTGCTCCCCCTCCCTCCGTGCCTGCTGCCCTGCCCTGATGGGTGTGATCGTTATCTCCTCTGCACAGAGGGAGGGGGAGCACAGCCATGCAATGAATGCACAGCCCTTTAGTATAACAGAAGGAGGGATACGCCCAGAAGTCACCAGGCTAGTAAGTTTATAAACTCTTTATATGAGTTATACTAATGCAGGATTTTACACAAAAACTGTGCTGGAAAGGTATCCTTAGGGTGCAGGGACATGTACTAACTGTGTATTAGGGTGATCTGAGGTGGTTGGTTCCCTTTAACTCCAATTGTACAGACAATATACGTAATGACCCGAGAGGAGTATACAAATGTGGAAAAAATAAATGTTTATGTTGCAAAAGTAACATAGTAACATAGTTTTTAAGGTTGAAGGAAGACCTTAAGTCCATCTAGTTCAACCCATAGCCTAACATGTTCATCCAGAGGAAGGCAAAAAAAAAACATGTGGCAACACTAAGCTCCACATTGGGGGAAAACATTCCTTCCTGACTCCAGATACGGCAATCAGACTAGATCCCTGGATCAACGCCCTATCAAAGGATCTAGTATATATAACCGGTAATATTATAGTTTTCAAGAAAGGCATCCAGGCCCTTCTTAAATGTTAGTACTGTGTCACTCATTACATCATCATGTGGGAGAGAGCTCCATAGTCTCACTGCTCTTACAGTAAAGAACCACGTCTGTGATTATGATTAAACCTTCTTTCCTCCAGACGTAGAGGATGCCCCCTTGTCCCAATCTCAGGCCTAAGAGTAAAAAGATCATTAAAAAGTTCTCTGTACTGTCCCCTCATATATTTATACATTATTATAAGATCACCCCTAAGCCTTCGCTTTTCCAAGCTAAATAACCCCAAGTTTAATAACCTGTCTTGGTATTGCAGACCCCTCAGTCCTCTAATAACCTTGGTCGCTCTTCTCTAGACCCGCTCTAGTTCAGCTATGTATTTCTTATACACCGGAGACCAGAATTGTACACAGTATTATAAGTGTGGTCGCACTAGTGACTTGTATAGAGGTAAAATTATGTTCTCCTCATGAGCATCTATGCCTCTTTTAATGCATCCCATTATTTTACTTGCCTTTGCAGCAGCTGCCTGACACTGGCCACCAAATATGAGTTTGTTATCTACCCATACACCCAGGTCTTTTTCAGTGATAGTTTTTGCCCAGTGTTTTACAATTAAGCACATAATTACCGTATATACTCGTGTATAAGCCGAGTTTTTCAGCCCAAAAATTGCCACCAGTTTTGCCATATTTCAGAGCTGCAACGTTACTGGAGTATGAAAAAGCACAAGGTGTGCTATACTCAGTGACATGGACAAGATAAGAAAGGCTGAAAAATGACCACCTCTGAACAAGAAACATAAGATAAAACATCAAGACTGGGCCAAGAAATATCTTGACTGATTTTTCAAAGGTTTTATGGACTGATGAAATGAGAGTGACTCTTGATGGGCCAGATGGATGGGCCAGAGGCTGGATCAGGAAAGGGCAGAGAGCTCCACTCCGACTCAGACGCCAGCAACGTGGAGGTGGGGTACTGGTATGGGCTGGTATCATCAAAGATGAACTTGTGGGACCTTTTCGGGTTGAGGATGGAGTGAAGCTCAACTCCCAGACCTACTGCCAGTTTCTGGAAGACAACTTCTTCAGTAGTACAGGAAGAATTCAGTATCGTTCAAGAAAAACATGATTTTCATGCAGGACAATGCTCCATCAAATGCATCCAACTACTCCACAGCGTGGCTGGCCAGTAAAGGTCTAAAAGAAAAAAAATAATGACATGGCCCCCTTGTTCACCTGATCTGAACCACATAGAGAACCTGCGGTCCCTCTTAAAATGTGAGATCTACAGGGAGGGAAAATAGTACACCTCTGGGAACAGTGTCTGGGAGGGAAAACAGTACACCTCTGGGGACAGTGTCTGGAGGCTGTGGTGGCTGCTGCACGCAATGTTGATCGTAAACAGATCAAACAACTGACAGAATCTATGGATGGAGACTGCTGAGTGTCATCATAAAGAAAGGTGGATATATTGGTCACTAATTTTTTTGGGTTTTGTTTTTGCATGTCAGAAATTCTTATTTCTAAATTTTGTGCAGTTATATTAGTTTAGGCTACTTTCACATAACGATTTTGAAGGGAGACTCCCTTCTGATGCCTGGAATCGGATGCCAAATAGGCATCCGATTCCGGCATTAAATCGTTGCCTCCGGTCTGTAAAAAAAAAAAAAAAGTTTATGCTCACCTATCCCCGAGGCCCCTGCCGGCTCCCACCGACTCCCAGTGTCTGCAGAGATCTTCTTCATCTGTACAGCACCTGCCGTGATGTCACAGCCACGTGACCGCAGGTTACACCATGGTAACCTGCGGTCACGTAACTGTGACATCACGGCAGGTCCTGTACAGATGAAGAAGACCTCTGCAGACACCGGGAGCCTGCGGGAGCCGGCAGGAGATGGCGGGGGCCTCGGGGATAGGTGAACATAAACTTTTTTTTTTTTAACCCCTTCTCTCCCAGTTTGGAGACGTTTTACTGTACTGAGCATGCTCAGTACAGTAAAATTGGGTCCGAGGAGACATCAGATGTTTCCTCGGACATGGCTCCATAGGGCCCCATGCTAAATTGATTGGACCAAATCGGATGAGCACTAAATGCTATCCAATTTGGTCCGATCCGATTTTGTCCGATTTTATTTTCGGTGCAAAAATCGGAGTTTTTATTAAGTTGCCTAATAATTCTGCACAGTAATAGTTACCTGCACACACAGATATCCTCCTAAGATAGCCAAATCTAAAAAAAAACACTCCAACTTCCAAAAATATTAAGCTTTGATATTTATGAGTCTTTTGGGTTGATTGAGAACATAGTTGTTGATCAATAATAAAAATAATCCTCTATAATACAACTTGCCTAATAATTCTGCACACAGTGTATATACATAGCCTCTATATGCAGTGCATACTCCTCAGCCTCTGTATACAGACTCCATATCCAGTACATGCTCCTCAGCCTCTGTATACAGCCTCCATATCCAGTACATACTCCACATCCTCTGTATACAGCCTCTATATGCAGTATATGCTCCTCAGCCTCTGAATACAGTCTCCATATGTGACACTCCAGGGTCCAAGTGTCACAATGTCATTATCTCCCCCAGGTAGTAGTGTCTCACTTGAGAGCAACAGAAGGGTATTCACACCAGGCAAGAACCACACACAACACCTTCTGCCTCCAGGCCAGAAGGAGGAGACCAAGACTCGGGTTCAGGGTGAGCTCCTCTATAAATTCTGGTCTGGGGCGGAGTTAGTCAGTTCAGTTCCTAGGAGGACTGAGGAAGACATCCTGTGGACTGGTAGCTGCCGTAAGCTCATCCCAGGAGTAGCTAAACCTAGCGTAAGGAACCTAAGGCCAGGGACTGAGTAAGTGGAGAGGAGCCTGGGGAGCAGAGCGGTACCGTGCTCACCCCAGAGGAAAGCACCACAGAACGGACACCAGAGTCCGAGGCAGTGCAGGGCCTAACAACCCGGCAGCCAACACTGGAAGGTGGGGGATTCCAAGTTCCCCAGCCACCTTGTGCTCAGAGGCAAAGCAGCATAGAGAGCCCAGAAACAGCCGCCTGAGACGTGGGGCTAGAGAAGGACTTAAGTTGCCTGAAATACCGGCACACAGCAGGAGAGAGAGAGGGCCGGCAGCTCAGGTTACACAGCAGCAGGGACCGCAACAGACCGCAGTAAGGAGGCCTCAGAACTTTTCGGGTGAGGAGAACCCTGAGTTGTTCTCAGGTGCACGGACTCAGCTTAACATCACATGTCAGTACTACCGATGCACCAGTAAAAGGACTGGGGAACCAACAAGCCGTGAGTCTGTCTGTTGCTTTGTGCCCACCATCCTGCACCCTACACCCTTACCACATCCACTGCCCTGGGTAATCGCTCCACCTGTGGGAAGCTGCTCCATCCAAGCTGCCCATCCATCATCCCCAGAGGTTCTGCAGCAGCGGTGGCCACTCATATCCACATACCTTGTCTGACGTCACAAATAACTATCCCTTTCATCATCCCTTACCTTACTTGTATCCTCCATCCTGTTGCACAGCCTGTATCCGCCATCCTCCTGAATAGCCTGTATCCTACGTCCTCCTGCACAGCCTGTATCTTTCATCCCCCTGCACAGCCTGCATCCTCCTGCACAGCCTTTATCCTCCATCCCCCTGCACAGTCTGTATCTTTAATCCCCCTGCACATCCTGTATCCTCCTTCCCCTGCACAGTCTGTATCTAAGTAAAGGAGAAAAGGTAGTTTTCAGCGAACGTTGAAGGAACAGTGATAGACGTTCTGTAGACAATCTGTATCCTCTATTCTCCTGCATAGCTTGTTTTCTCCATCCCCCCGCACAGCCTGTATCCTCCATCCTCCTGAACAGCCTGTATCCATCATCCTTCTGCACAACCTGTATCCGCCATCCTACTGAAAAGCCTGTATCCTACGTCCTCCTGCACAGCCTGTATCCTCCATCCCCCTGTACAGCCTGTATCCTCCTGCACAGCCTTTATCCTCCATCCCCCTGCACAGTCTGTATCTTTAATCCCCCTGCACATCCTGTATCCTCCTTCCCCTGCACAGTCAGTATCCTCCATCCCCCTGCACAGTCTGTATCTAAGTAAAGGAGAAAAGGTAGTTTTCAGCGAACGTTGAAGGAACAGTGATAGACGTTCTGTAGACAATCTGTATCCTCTATCCTCCTGCATAGCTTGTTTTCTCCATCCCCCCGCACAGCCTGTATCCTCCATCCTCCTGAACAGCCTGTATCCATCATCCTTCTGCACAACCTGTATCCGCCATCCTACTGAAAAGCCTGTATCCTACGTCCTCCTGCACAGCCTGTATCCTCCATCCCCCTGTACAGCCTGTATCCTCCTGCACAGCCTTTATCCTCCATCCCCCTGCACAGTCTGTATCTTTAATCCCCCTGCACATCCTGTATCCTCCTTCCCCTGCACAGTCTGTATCCAAGTAAAGGAGAAAAGGTAGTTTTCAGCGAACGTTGAAGGAACAGTGATAAGCATTTTTTTGCAAAAACTCTTCAATATTTAATGAATCCAAACATGTTACACGTGTATCATAAAGAAATCCACCCCTCACCCCCCTAACAAATACGCGTTTCGGTGGATGCCTTTATCAACCTGCACAGTCTGTATCCTCCATCATGAAAAGCCGGTATCTTCCATCCCCCTGCACAGCCTGTATCCTCCATCCTCTTGCACAGCCTGTATCCTCCTGCACAGCCTGCATCCCCTATCTTGCTGCACCGCCTGTATCCTCCATCCACCTGCACAGCATTTATCCTCCATCCTCCTGCACAGCCTCCATCCTCTTGCACAGCCTGTTTCTTCCATACTCCTGCACAGCCTGCATCCAAAATCCTCCTGCACAGACTGTATCCTCTATCCTCCTCCACAGCCGGTATTCTTCATCCTTCTGTTAAGCCTGCATCCTCCATGATCCTGGAAAGCCTGCATACTCCTTCTTCTTGCACAGCCTGTATCCTCCACCCCCCTGCACAGCCTGTATCCTCGATCTTCCTATACAGCCTTTATCCTCCATAGCCTGCACAGCTTGCATCCTACTAAACAGCCACTATTCTCCATCCACCTGCAGAGTCTGTATCCTCCTTTCCCCGCACAGCCTGTATCCTCCATTTCCCTTCACAGTCTATATCCTTCATCCTTCTGCACAGCCTGCATCCTAAATCCTCCTGTACAGCCTGTATCCTCCCTCCTGCACAGCCTTTATCCTCCATCCTTCTGTACAGCCAGTATTCTCCATCCTCCTGTAAAACCTGCATCTCCCATCCTCCTAGAAAGCCTGTATCTTCCATCCTCCTGCACAGCCTGTATCCTCTGTCCTTTTGCACAGCCTGTATCCTCCTGCACAACCTACATCCCCAATCTTGCTGCAAAGCCTGTATCCTCCATCCTCCTGCACAACCTGTATCTTCCAGCCTCCTGCAAGCCTGTATGCTACATACACAGTCTGCATCCTTCATCCTCCTGCACAGCCTGTATCCTCAATCCCCCTGGACAGCCTGTATCCTCCATATCCAAATCCAGGGATGGTGTACATACAGTCTGCGCTTCTTGAAAGAATCACTCCAAAGTCTTGAGTAAAGAACCCCCCTTCTTTATGTTCACCTACGCGTTTCGATGCTAATCCAAGCACCGTCATCAGGGCATTACATGTATCATACAAGCTCATCTTATATATCAGATAAACCGGATATATCATCAAGTAAAACGTCACTGATGACTAGCAAGTCATCATCAATGGAGGGCGGTGCATCTCATTCATTGAAAAACGCGGTACATGGTCCATCTTGATGACCTATTCATCTCTCAAATTACATGCCCAAGATTACGGTCCAAGAATTGATAGAAATAGATAAGAATGCTCTAAAAATTAATTTTATTTATTAAGGTTAAAATGAAAAAATAAAAAATGCAAATGTATATGGAAAAAGAGATCAACTGTGCTTCGAACTCATCAAAGAGTGTGTCTCACACTATATGATTCTGAATTAGTAATGCTTTATCTGATGTTCCACTACAACAGTGTGATCCTTATCATCCTATCTCAATAGCAGTTCAATTGGTATATAAAGAAAAAATTAATGATAAATAAGTGAGAATGTTATAGGAAAGTGAAATATGAAAGATAATATGTGCAATGAAAATTGTGAAGAGATGATGTGAGTGGAAAAATCAATAAATTATATGAAAAAGTGTATTTTTGAGTGAATGGCAAGTGTATTTTAATTTCAATTATTCTATGTGTCTCATAAAAAAATGCTGCCAACGAACAAGTGACCAAATGGACCATGTGTATCTTACATACCAGTAGTGAACCACCCAGGCTGAAAAATCAACAGTCTGTGGTTCAAAACCTTAGTATTACTCTTATCATTCATTCAAGAACCATATCTTTATGAGCTAAAACAACATGAATATAAATATATGATAAATATATGATAAAAGTATATAATAAAAAGATATGATAAAAAACTTAGTGATACTGTAAGAATATAAATACAAAAATATAAAAAAATAAAAAATACAAATTGCATAAATATTTAAAAATGATCAGAAAAAAAGAAATATATAAATGATATATCATTTTTTATATATATATACATTCTATATGAAAATCAAACAATTTGTTTAGCAGAGATCGTTTATAGAACTGCTTGCTACTGAAAAGTCACAAGGTGGCGATGGTGAGAACAAGTACCAGAGATGCTGTTTCTTAGGTGACTTGCTATTCAGCTCCATTTTCTATAATTGTCCGCCACTAGGGGTCTCACTACCCTGCACAGTCTATATCCTTCATCCTTCTGCATAGCCTGCATCCTAAATCCTCCTGCACAGCCTGTGTCCTCCCTCCTGCACAGCCTTTATCCTCCATCCTTCTGTACAGCCAGTATTCTCCATCCTCCTGTAAAACCTGCATCACCCATCCTCCTAGAAAGCCTGTATCTTTCATCCTCCTGCACAGCCTGCATCCTCCGTCCTTTTGCACAGCACAACCTACATCCCCAATATTGCTGCAAAGCCTGTATCCTCCATCCTCCTGCACAACCTGTATCCTCCAGCCTCCTGCAAGCCTGCACCCTACATACACAGCCTGCATCCTCCATACTCCTGCATAGCCTGTATCCTCAATCCTCCTGGACAGCCTGTATCCTCCATAATCTTGCCCAGCCTGCATCCTTCTGCACAGCCTGTACCCTACATAATCCTGCACAGCCTGTATTCTCCATCCTCCTGTACAACCTGTATCCTCCAGCCTCCTGCAAGCCTGCATCATACATACAAAGCCTACATGCTCCATCCTCTTGCACAGCCTGTACCCTCAATCCCCTGAACAGCCTGTGTCCTCCATAATCCTACACAGCCTGCATCCTTCTGCACAGCCTGTATCCTCCATAATCCTGCACAGCCTGTATCCTCCACCTCCTGCACAGCATGCATTCTCTGTTCCCCTGCATAGCCTGTATCCTCCATCCTCCTATACAGCCTGATCCTCCATCCTCATACACAGCCTGTATTCTTCATCCCACTGCAGAGCCTATATGCTCCTATCTTTGCACAGCCTGTATCCTCCTTCCCCTGCAGCCTATATCCTCCATCCTCCAGCAGAGCCTGTTTGCTATATCCTCCTGCACAGCCTGTATCCTCCTAAACAGCCTGCATCCCCCATCGTACTGCACACTCTGTATCCTCCATCCCCCTTCACAGTATTTATCCTCCATCCCCCTGCGCAGCCTATATCCTCCTTCCTCCTGCACAGCCTGTATCCTCCATCCCCCTGCAAAGCCTGTATCCTCCCTCCTCCTGCACAGCTTGTATCCTCCATCCTCCTGCACAACCAGTGTTATCCGTCCTCCTGTAGAGCCTTCATCCTTCATCCTCTTCTAAAGCCTGTGTCTTTCACACCCCTGCACAGCCTGTATCCTCCGTTCTCCTGCACAGCCTAGCCTGTGTGGCACCCTGGCACCTGTTGGGCACCACAGAAATCCTTAGGTACAAATGGAGTAAGTAACAGCACAGCAAAACCACAACACAAACAACACTTAGAACACCTGGTTTCACCCCGAGCCTCTAGGGGGAGCTAACACTGGTGACTTCTAACCAGTTCCCCCTATAAAAAGAGTCTTGGAGGGAGAAACTTCAGAGTGTGGTAGACGCTACAAGAGCTGCCTGCCTGTGTGAAACCTCCACCCTATGAGGAACACACTAGGCCCTGCTAGCCTGTTAGCAAGTGGAGATCCCTGCAATTGGGATAATAGGAAGAAGGAGATCACCTCTCAGGAACACAGAGTTAATCCAACTCTTTCCAAATCATCCGGTTACTGGAACCGAAGCTGTGGAAGCTACAAAGCCCTCACAGAGAACCAGCACATCCAACAGGAGGTTTAGCCACCTGTTCCACCTGATGCACCTACCCACGAGAGCCCAGGGAAGAGTACTGATCCTGCTCAGACCCTTTTACAGTGCCCTCAGTGCTGCTAACCAGGTGAAGCAAGTTCCATTGAACACCCTGCCCGGTCCGGCTGGATTCCACATCCATCCGACCTTAGCACCAGAAGTAGAGAAAGGAAGCCTAACACTGCTTGCTGTGAAACTCCATAAGTGCCAACTTCACTATCCCGGTCCGAGTGTACCTGACTATCATCCAGTAAAGGTACCTAAAAGAGACTGTGCGTGGTTGTGCATTATTCCTGGATTCAGCGCAGCGTCCCGCAGCTGCCTCACAACATCTTGCGCAGCTCCCGGCTCCGGGGATTCCCGCTCATCCTGTGGGGAGCGTTCCATCTCGCTGTGTACCATCCCCCGGAGACCCGAACAGCGCTGGTACCGTTACCAGAACACCCGCAGGTGGCGTCACGAAGACAAATCACCCCACTGTTCCGCCATTCCCCTATTGATCTGGACCACCGGGCCTACACCACCGCAGGCGCGGTTCCGTGACTGGAGGAGAAACAACGCCCGCTACGTGTACCCCCCGGCTACGGTGAGTCAGAATTTGGCGTCACGAACAGGATACGAGCAGGCCCGTTATCTCGGGTATTGTGTGCTATTTATTGACTGTAAATATCGAACTGTACATTTGGTCCGCCATTGCTGCGCGAAAAGGCGGGAAAAGAAGGGGCGTGACTGTGCAGAGGGCGCGAAGATTGGCCCCACCCCCACGCTCTGACGACTTCCCCTGTACGCAGCAGGAACCGGAAACTCCCGTGGTGCCTCACTCCTCACCGCGAGGCCGACACTTCCGTTTGCAACCGAGGGAAAGGCTACGCTTAACTAAGGGGGAGCGACCATGAGTAACCCGGCTCCCGATCACGCGGTGCCCCCGCTAGACCAAGCGGCACCTCAAAATATACATCTTGATGGACAGCAACAAGTCGGCGGTATGCTACCGCAACCCGCTCCGATTATGCCGATGTCTCTACCCTACGTTCCTAGTGCGACCTGGTTACCCAAGTACAGCGGTGTACCCAGCACCTTGGAGAACTTCCAGAGGAAGATATGCCAAGCCCTGGACATGTACCCGATGACCGGTAAGCAAAGAGCTTCAGTTATTATGGGACAATTAACCGGTGCAGCCGAACTGCAGAGCCGCAGCTGGCCTGTAGAAGTTCAGGAATCTGTGGAGCAGATATTCGCTAGATTAACTCGGGTCTTTGAGTGCCATACCGAGGCTGGATTAAGACTGTCATTCTATCGTTGTAATCAAGGGGCACAAGAAACTGTCCTTGATTATTCACTGCGCTTGCAAGAAGCATACAGACTGTTAAAACAAGTCGATCCTGATAGTGCTCGTGATGAAAACAAAGCGTTAATTGGACAATTTATTGTGGGCCTTAAACTGTCTGAGGATAGAAAGCAAGCAAGCTGGTGGTCCATACAAAATCCAGGCGCAGAGTTTGACACATTGAGAGACTTAACAGTTTGGGGACAGCGACTCGCTGAAGTACCTGATCCCGCTTCACCGCAGCAGCAGCAGTATGCTGACACCCCTTCCGTGCCGGCAGCAACATCTCCAATCCCTGCGATTCAGTCCAGTGCACAGACTGTGACACCTGACCGGTTTGATCAACTGTGTGCTAATGTCGAGCAGCTGATGAAAGACGTGGCCAAGCTACAAGCTGGGAGAAGACCCAAGACAGATGCAAGGCCATCGGACAAGATTCAACTCGCCGACAGCCCGGATGACGTCCCCTGGATGAGGAGAAAGACACAGCCGTCGCGAGGAAAACCTGCAGACCGCCGCAGTCCTGACAGACGCCGCAACAGTCAGCAGAACGACTTAGGAGGACGCAACCTGCAATCCCGTCCTTTAAACGAGCGACCCCTGGGCGAGAAGGGCCAACCCCAGGAGTAGACTGTGCAGGCCCTACGTCCAGCTGGGAACACAAGTATGTGGGAGACTGTCCATACTTACCAATCGTCATCGATGGCATCGCTATCTCCGCCTTGATAGACACTGGATCCCAGGTGACATCCATCCCCAGTACCCTTTACAAGCAGTTCTGGCCAGATGTTAAGCTAGAACCCCCAAATCCCGAGATGAACCTTGAAGCCACTAATGGTATTCCGGTTACCATAGAGGGACAGTGGGAAGCTACAGTAAAGGTGGGGAGGGTGCAGTTGAAAAACCAGGGTATCTTAGTGGTTCAGGATAAGCCTAACCACAAGGATCCATATGTCATATTGGGTACCAATGTCATGATCAAATGCCTCGATGAAGTGTTGTTTTTGCTCCAACAGAGTGCTGAATCCGGTAAACCCAGAGAAAAGAGGGCTATCCAAAAGCAGATCAGAGCTCTGGTGTATCAACAACAGGTAACCTTGTCAAATGGTGAGATTGGCAGAGTAAGGGTCACAGATCCCATTCCAATTGTGGTACCACCCAGAAGTGAAATGATGATCTGGTGTCGAGCAGCCATAGGCCTCAGAGGGCAGGACTACCAAGCTGTAGTAGAACCTGTAATGTCTGACAGTAGTCCTACGCTCTTGACAGCCAGAGGGTTAGTCGATGTAAGAAAGGGGAGAGTCCCCGTACGCATATTGAATTATGGTGATGACGAAGTCAGACTACCTAGATATGCAACTGTTGCAAAATTGTACCAAGTAAAAGATGATGCTGTGATTGATGTAAAATCCTCAAACCAAATAGTCACTGATGAACCCCCTCACTCCAAAGATCAGTTAGAGAAATGGTGTCAAGACCTCAGTGTAGGAACTGACAATACACCCTCTCACCAGAAAAATGGAGTATACCGGGTGGTTCGGGAGTATGAGCAAGTGTTCAGCAAACACCCACTTGACTTTGGGAGGATTAAAGGGGTACAACATCATATCCCCACAAACAACCATGCACCCATCAAAGAAAGGTACAGGCCTATACCACCCACTCACTACCAGAAAGCAAAAGAGATGCTTCAGGACATGAAGAATGCAGGAGTCATTAGGGATAGCTGTAGTCCCTGGGCCGCACCACTAGTCCTGGTTAAAAAGAAAGATGGTAGTATGAGGATGTGTGTAGATTATAGGCAAATCAACAAAGTCACACACAAAGATGCATACCCGTTACCCCGCATAGAAGAGTCACTAGCTGCACTCAAATCTGCCAACTACTTATCCACATTAGATCTTACTAGTGGGTACTGGCAGGTTGCCGTTGCAGAGGAGGATCGTGAGAAGACAGCTTTCACTACTCCCATGGGCTTATGCGAGTTCAACAGTATGCCATTCGGTTTGTGCAATGCCCCAGGCACATTTCAGAGACTTATGGAGTGTTGTTTGGGCCACAAGAATTTTGAGACTGTCTTGTTATACCTTGATGATGTCATTGTCTACTCTCAGACCTATGAAGATCACCTCCAACACCTGAGTGAAGTGTTTGAGTCACTGTCCAAGTACGGGATGAAACTGAAACCGTCCAAGTGCCACCTGCTGAAACCCAAGGTCCAATACCTAGGACATGTGGTCAGTGCCGAAGGCGTAGCACCGGATCCGGATAAAGTAACCGTCATCAAGGACTGGCCAGCACCCATCAACCACAAGGAGGTACGTCAATTCCTAGGACTGGTCGGGTACTACCGACGATTCATCAAAGGCTATACCAAGATAGCCGCACCTATGCAAGATCTCCTAGTAGGTCAATCCAAAAACGGCAAGATCAGGGGACCCCCGTTCCACTGGGGCCCAGAGCAGGACAAATCCTTCCAAACGTTAAAAGATGCTTTAACTGGAGAAGAAATCCTGGCTTACCCTGACTACAATCTACCGTTTCTGTTGTACACTGACGCAAGTAATGAAGGTTTAGGAGCAGTCCTATCTCAACGTCAGCAGGGCAAGGAGAAGGTGATAGCCTACGCAAGCAGAAAGCTCCGTCCCACCGAAAGGAACCCGGAAAACTACAGCTCCTTCAAGCTGGAGTTCCTGGCCCTGGTCTGGGCGATCACAGAGCGTTTCAAGCATTACCTGGCATCCGCCCCGTTCACAGCTTTCACAGACAACAATCCTCTAACACACTTAGAGACTGCAAAGCTGGGAGCCCTAGAACAGCGTTGGGTAGCAAGACTCGCTAACTACGACTTCACTGTAAAGTACCGGGCAGGTCACAAGAACGGCAATGCTGATGCCCTGTCCCGAATGCCCCATCTTCCCGAAGATGGAGAAGACATAGATGACCTAGAAGAGATTGAACTACCTGCTTTCCACCGTTCCGGTACAGCAACATGTCATCAGAGAAACCAGACACGTGTAGAGAGGACCGTGAACCCGTTACCTCACCATGACTGGAAGGAGGCTCAAGCCAACGACCCAGATGTCAGCCTGGTAAGGGATCTCATCACTCAAGAGCACGCCAATATGGACTCTGATGCCTCACCAACTGCTAAACGCCTGTGGAAGGAGAAAGGGAGGTTGTTCGTCTACCAAGGTAAACTATGCAGAAGATACCTCAATCCGAGAACCCATGAACTCATCTGGCAGATTGTAGTTCCCAAGACTGAAGTCCAGATGATCCTTGAAGCATACCATGATGATGCCGGACACTTTGGATGGAAGAAACTGGAGAGACTCCTGAAGGATCGGTTCTACTGGGTCGGTATGAGAGGTTCCATTGACAAATGGTGTAAAAACTGTGGACCATGTCACCTTCGAAGAAAAGACCATCTAACTCAGAAAGCTCCGTTGCAACCAATCGTTACCACCAAACCTCTTGAAATAGTTGCTCTCGACCACGTGAAGCTTACCCCAAGTCGAACCGGGTACACCTACGCTCTCACCATCGTTGATCACTACTCAAGATTCCTGGTAGTCGTTCCAGTTAAGGATTTAACTGCCGAGGTAGCAGCAAAAGCGTTCCAGAGTTACTTCTGTCGCCCCCATGGGTATCCAGACCAGGTCTTAACTGACCAAGGGCCAGCCTTCGAATCAGCTCTGTTCCAAGAATTCTTAGGGCTGTATGGGTGTAAGAAAATCCGCACCACACCCTATCATCCTCAGACGAACGGTTTATGTGAGAAGATGAACCACATAGTCATTGACATGCTCAAGACCTTACCAGTTGAAGAGAGAAATCAATGGCCAGAGAAACTTCCAGATCTCGTGGACATCTACAACCACATACCTGTCAGTTCGACAAATTACACACCTGCTTACTTGATGAGAGCAAGACCAGGTAAACTGCCTATTGATTTGCAGATGGGAACCATTGAACCCACAGAGGATTCTTCTGATGAAGACTGGGTCAGCCAACGCCAAGAAAAGTACAGAAAAGTACAGGAAAGCGTGGAAAGGAACCTTGAAATCAGTAGAACCAAACAAGAAAAAGATTTCAACAAGCACGCCTCAGCTGAACCACTAGCTATAGGTGATGTAGTGCTGAAAAGAAAAAGAAAAACTAACAAATTGGATAACAGTTGGGAATCCATACCCTACACCGTTATGCCGTCACACTTTGATAACTCAAAAACTTGTGTTATTAGCAAAGACAATGGGAATACTATTGCGACTGTCTCAAGGGATCATTTGAAGAAATGTCCGCCACAGTTAATCCCACAAGCAACCAGTTACCCTGCAGTAACTACAGATGAAGAAACAAAAGAAAATCTCGTCCTTACAGAAATTGGATACTTACCAGCTGATTGGCCACAAATAGGTGATGCATTCCTTATACCAGTTATGCACTTCTACCAGCCTACAGAAGGTCAGCCAAAGCCTAATCCAATTCCACAAGTCCAAGAAGAAGAAGTCCAAGTGCAAGAATTGCAGCCTGTTATCATGGAACCTGAGATTCCTGTAATCGGTCAGCCTGCTAGTCCCACAGTAAGAGAAGCCATTCTTAATCAACTACCTACAGAGGTCAGTCCAGTTGATAGACTCCGCACTTACTATGGTCTTACACCAAGCAGACATAGAGAAGTACCAACCACTTCGTACACTACACAAACAGCTTTGGAAACACCCACACTACGCAGATCCACACGTAGTACATTAGGTCAACCCCCACATAAACTTGGAGAATGGGTTTAAAATGTAGTGGAAAATATAACCTGTAAGTGTTTGTATATAATACTGTTTTTCAAAACCTGTAAAAAGTAGTGTACAGAAGGGTGGAGGAACTGGGCTATGTCCCAAGTATACTAAGTTGGGAACAGAAAGCGCCTGGTAAGGTATAGAAGGTTAGTACCCGGCCTCCCAAGCAGAGACACCCGTAGGGAATGTATAAAGTTTACCATGTATCCCTGGACTTTACCTTTTTCCTTTTCAAAAACTTTGAACAATTGTCACAGGACTTGTGTGACCACTAACTTTACCTTTTTCCAGCCTGCGGCAGATGGACTAGTGCCGTACGGACTGCTTTTCACCTTTTTCACATTTTTCACTCCTTTTCAGTGATTTTTGTGTTTTTTCTTTAAGACTTTGTAAATTGAATGTTATAATATGCTTAGTGTTAAGTTGTAAAAAGAACTTTTTGCTCAGCCGGGAGAACTGAGGTTAACTAAGGGGGAATGTGGCACCCTGGCACCTGTTGGGCACCACAGAAATCCTTAGGTACAAATGGAGTAAGTAACAGCACAGCAAAACCACAACACAAACAACACTTAGAACACCTGGTTTCACCCCGAGCCTCTAGGGGAGCTAACACTGGTGACTTCTAACCAGTTCCCCCTATAAAAAGAGTCTTGGAGGGAGAAACTTCAGAGTGTGGTAGACGCTACAAGAGCTGCCTGCCTGTGTGAAACCTCCACCCTATGAGGAACACACTAGGCCCTGCTAGCCTGTTAGCAAGTGGAGATCCCTGCAATTGGGATAATAGGAAGAAGGAGATCACCTCTCAGGAACACAGAGTTAATCCAACTCTTTCCAAATCATCCGGTTACTGGAACCGAAGCTGTGGAAGCTACAAAGCCCTCACAGAGAACCAGCACATCCAACAGGAGGTTTAGCCACCTGTTCCACCTGATGCACCTACCCACGAGAGCCCAGGGAAGAGTACTGATCCTGCTCAGACCCTTTTACAGTGCCCTCAGTGCTGCTAACCAGGTGAAGCAAGTTCCATTGAACACCCTGCCCGGTCCGGCTGGATTCCACATCCATCCGACCTTAGCACCAGAAGTAGAGAAAGGAAGCCTAACACTGCTTGCGGTGAAACTCCATAAGTGCCAACTTCACTATCCCGGTCCGAGTGTACCTGACTATCATCCAGTAAAGGTACCTAAAAGAGACTGTGCGTGGTTGTGCATTATTCCTGGATTCAGCGCAGCGTCCCGCAGCTGCCTCACAACATCTTGCGCAGCTCCCGGCTCCGGGGATTCCCGCTCATCCTGTGGGGAGCGTTCCATCTCGCTGTGTACCATCCCCCGGAGACCCGAACAGCGCTGGTACCGTTACCAGAACACCCGCAGGTGGCGTCACGAAGACAAATCACCCCACTGTTCCGCCATTCCCCTATTGATCTGGACCACCGGGCCTACACCACCGCAGGCGCGGTTCCGTGACTGGAGGAGAAACAACGCCCGCTACGTGTACCCCCCGGCTACGGTGAGTCACCTGCACCCCCCATCTTGCTGCACAGCCTGTATTCTCCATCTCCCTGCAAAGCCTGTATCCATCATCCTCCTACACAGCTTGGTATTCTCCATCCTCCTGAAAAGCCTGCATCCTCCATCCTCCTGGAAATCCTGTATCCTCCATCCTCCTACACAGTCTATATCCTCCTTCCCCTGCACACCCTGTATTCTCAATACTCCTGCACAGCCAGTAACCTCCATCCTCCTGTACAGCCTGTATTCTCCTTCCCTCTGCACAGTCCTCTGCCCTCTCTTTCCCTCTATCCTCCTCTCCTCGGTCTCATCTTCTCATTTCACATTCTTCTTCTTCTTCCTGCAGCAGATCTCACTGGCTCCGCCCACCCGAGTCACATGTGCATGATGTCATCTCAGGTCCTGTATATTCTCCCTGTGTGTGGGGGGTGTAGACAGCACTGAGGATCCCTAATGGGGGGAGGGTCGCACAACGCACAGGGCTGAACTGTATAAAAATAATAAGAAATTCAATATTATATTGTGCCAAAGGTAAAAATACAAGAAGTGCAGGAATGGTGGAAAGGAGGAGAGGCGATATATAGGGGATGAGGACACCGAGGGGTTAATAAAATATAAAGTGTTAACTTTCCTATTATTCTATCCTGTCTCCTCAGGTCAGATGACTGGGATTATTATAACAACATTATAGAGAAGACGACTTTTACATTATACAGCATAGTTCTTGCTCTCGGGATTATCGGTAATGGATTAGTCATCTGGATTGCCGGATTCAGGATGAAGAAGACAATCAGTGGCGTGTGGTTCCTCCACCTGGCCATCGCCGACTTCCTGTGCTGTGCTTCTCTCCCGCTGAGGATTACTGACTGGGCTGTATATTTCTTATACCTCTCACTTCCTGCACTTTGTATAGTGAACATGTTCCTGTTTAATCTAAACATCAGCGCCAGTGTTCTCCTCCTGACGGCCATGAGTACTGACCGCTGGGTCTCCGTCATGTGGCCATTTTGGGCCAAAGTCCATAGAACCTGTAATGTGGTGAGAATCACTGCAGCGATCATCTGGGGGCTGAGCCTCATTGTAGCCGGGTTATTGTATTATGTATATAGATCCTGGGTAGGTGATGTAGGTGAATGGTGTCTACGTTATTATTACACAGCTCCTTATAACCGTAAGTTACTTCACACCATGCAGGTGATCAGATTCATTATAATGTTTGTGATCCCTTTTCTCATCATCTTCATCACTTACGTCACCATTTTCTTTAAACTTAGAAGAAGTAAAAGATCCCAGAGATCTCAGAGATCCTCCAGGATCATCACCGCTGTTATATTGTGTTTCTTCATCTGCTGGGCTCCTTATTATATCTGGCCATTGATACCCAGGAATGATTATAATTATTATATATATTATATTACAGGCCATATATTACGCAGTACATTCACCGCTCTGGCTTGTCTTAACAGCTGCCTGAATCCGATGATTTATGTATTTATGACTCAGGATTTCCAACAAGGTTTCCTCAGATCCATCCCCTCCAGACTAGAGAGAGCCTTAGGTGATCATCCTAATGACCTGTGCAGAGATCCCGGAGATACAGGGAATACTCGCTCTACTGATGTGTAATATAGATTCCTGGGATCTCCTGGATGTGAAACCTCTTAACCCCTCGGTGACTTGAACATTTTTTATTTTCTCACTTTCTTTCCTTTTTCTCTCCTCCAAGATCCAGAAGATTTTATTTTCCAATCCACAGAAATTAATGAGGGATTGTATTTTGCAGGATGATTTCCAGTCTTGAATGTCGTCTTCATTTTACCATATAATGAGCTGAAAAATGGGGGAAAAATTGATTTGATTCTCCTGGTGTCTCCTGAAGCAACATTTTGGGTAATTTCATTGCATCTACAGGGTGACCTAAATAAAATGGGAATGGTTGGTGATATCAACTTCCTGTTTGTGGCACATTAGTATATGGGAGGGGGGAACTTTTCCAGATGGGTGGTGACCATGGCGGCCATTTGAAAGTTGCCCATTTTGGTTCCAACTTTATTTTTTTCAAAGGGAAGAGGTTCATGTGACACATTAAACGTATTGAGGATTTCATAGGAAAACAATGGTGTGCTTGGTTTTACTGTAACTTTATTCTTTCATGAGTTATTTACAAGTTTATGACCACTATAAAATGTGTTCAAAGTGCTGCCCATTGTGTTGGATTGTGTTCTCCCACTCTTGAAACATTGATAGTAACACCGCAGAGGAAATGCTGCACAGGCTTCCAGTGTCCGTCATTTCAGATGCTGCACATCTCGTATCTTCACAGCATAGACAATTGCCTTCAGATAACCCCAAAGATAAAACTCTATAGGTACCGTCACACGCCGCAATCTCGCCAGGTGATGTGTGGTGATATGGCGTGCATGCTCACGTTCTTCGTCGCCGCCTCAGATCGCCGATGGCGGCTTCACATGCCGCAATATCGCCATGAAGCTAAGGCGATGTGTCGCTCCGGAAGCAATTTTGGCTCATTCCATCGCCGCGTCACACGCCGCAATCTCAAATGCAATGTGGGCATACATGTTCAGCGCGGTGAGGAGATAGGCGTGCCACAGTGGTTTACACCGCGCCCCATATACACTCATTGGACAGCCAATGGGAACACAGTAGCCCACACTAATCATCTCGGGCGCGGAGTACAGCACGCTGAGGCACGCCTACCGGAAATCACAGACATCGCTCTTTCCATCACTATCGCCCTCTCACACGCCAAAACACAAAAAAATTGCTTTGGCGATATCGCCTGATTACTGAGCACTGTTCAGCAATCAGGCCATGGGCAACGGGAGATTTATTGCCGTGAAATCTCCCAATCTCACGCCGCCACCATGAGACAATTTCACGGCGATATCGCTGGGGTGACACGTCGCCTTTCATATCGCCAAGCGAGATTGCGGTGTGTGACTTTACCTTAATGGGGGTCAGATTGGGAGACCTTTGTGGCCATTCAACTTGCCCACGACGACCAATCCATTTTCCAGCAAACTGTTCATGGAGGAATGCTCAGACCTGACTCCCATAATGTGGTGGTGCACCATCTTGTTGGAAAAACTCAGGGAATGTGCCATCTTTAGTGCATAAAGAGGGCAACACATCATCATGTAGCAATTTCAGATATCCAGTAGCATTGAGGTTTCCACTGATGAAGAATGTCCCCACTATCTTTGTACCCCATATACCACACCATATCATCAATTTCAAATCTGAAACACCGGATACTGGAAGCCTGTGCTGGCATTTCTGCTGCGGTTTTTCAGTTGATTTTATCAATATCAAGAAATGAACTCATAAATTTACACCAATATTATTCCAGGATGAGATACTTCATAAAATCCTGTCTCAAGGGGTTAGATCTGTTGATCATAAGGTGAAAAATATTGGTAATTTTGTTGCATCGAGTATATTTAGATCTACCCGAGACACCCCAACATGGCTTAAATATAGAGGGACAAATAAAAGTGGTGTAAAATCAAACAAGTTGCGCCACACTGCTTAAACAATGTAAATACGGTCGGTTAAAATTTCCAATTGCTCACCTGGTTGAGTTGTGCCTGGTCGCACAACTGACTGACGAGCGGGAATCAGATTAGCGTGGCCTCCGGGCCGGAGGAACCTAGCGAGAGGAGATCGTGCTGCGATCCTTGTTCAAGCGAGTCGGGATGCAACTTGCTAGCGAGCGGAGAGCAGGCTGACGAGGCCTTCAGGCAGAAGGGATCCGACAAGTGGGCTGTGATGTGTTCCTTAGTCGTGCGAGCCAGTGAATGGTGAGCCTCAGAGTGGTGGGAACAAATGTAATATTTGTAAGTATATAAGGTGATCATTTATTTAAATAAAAATAATAGATATAACATAACATTTTATATAAACTGTAATTCCACCCACTTCGTCTATCTAGTCACTTGCAATTTATGTAATAAATACTATGTAGGATGTACTACCACCATAGGATACTGAAAAACAGATTGAGGGAACATACAGGTGCATCTCAATAGATTAGAATATCATCAAAAAGTTAAGTTATTATCTCAGAAAATTAAAGTAGGGAGGCTGAAGGGTTAAAAACTGCGCTGCCGTATTGCACGAGACATCAAAGGGTGAATATAATATTGATTTATTAGTTCATGCATTTCAGGGCTCCCTGGCCCCTTCCTCATGACAAATCAATATCATATTGTTGTGTTTCAGGGCATTGCAAAGAATCCTGAAACACGTTGGCAAATAAAGCAATTATATTCACCCTTTGAGGTCTCGTGGAATACGGCAGCACAGTTTTTAACCCTTCATCCTCCCTACTCTATATGCACCACATGGGAACTGCAGCAGCTGTGATCTGCTTTTATAGTGGTTATGACTCTCACAACCACACAAGGTGAAGCCTCTGATACCTATATAGGTAATATGTTATCTCTCAGACCCTTCATCCTTCCTAATTTAATTTTCTGAGATAAAGACCATTGGGTTTTCATTGCCTGTAAGCCATAATCATCAACATTAACATAAATGAACACTTGAAATAGATCACTCTGTGTGTAATGACTCTATATAATATATGCGTTTCACTTTATGTATTGAATTACTGTAATAAAAAAACTTATTGATAATATTCTAATTCATTGAGACCTGTATATCAGAAGCTTATCCTACCACATTGGTATCAGGAAGAACCTCATCAGGTCTTTCCAAACACTTCAGAGAACAACATTTGGGTGGTCTCCTCTCTGGAGTTCAGAGTAAAATAAAGAGTTCATAGACCATATAGAGATGGGGACTGGGCCAGACTTCTTTTTGTCAGAGAAGCGCATTAGATTCTAAAATTAAATGCCAGTTATCCAGATGGACTAAACTTTAGAAATGACGTGATGCTTTTCTATTAATTACAGTTGTATATACAGTATTTACTGACATTTAAATATTGCAGATGTTTGTTATATAAATGTTTGTACAGAGGGATCTACATGTCACGGTGTGTCAGGAGGCACGGATGAGACTGTAGAGGCCACTCGCAGAAGGTCCCAGCGTTTGGCCAGACAGTCAAAATCCTAAGAAAATGTCACTGTCGCTTTAAGAGGCATTCCCTTTAGTAAAAGTTGGAGGTCACTAGGACCCAGCTGATTCCTTACCTTGAGCTGCCTATATATTTCCCTTGACTCCCAGGATGCACTGCTGGTGATAGCTGTGCAGGCGTTCCTGATTGCATCATAGGTCAAAGCAGTGTTTCCTGGAGTCTGCTGGTTTGATGCTTGGATCTGCTCAAGCTAAGTGTATCTCTTCCCTCTTTATCTGTTTCCCTTGTGTGTTTCCCTAGTTGGTAGCGTGAAAGAAAGAATGCCCATATAGGGTCTTATCTCAATTAAACACTTTCACTTGTCGATGTGGAATTGCTCACCTTTAGCATTGTGATCACCCAAACTGGTAGAATAGCGTACAGGCAGCTGCTGCAGGGACCGCACTCTCAACGGTGACCGTGGTCGTGATGTAGATTCTTGGACAAAGTGCTTCGGTGTCCGCGCTGCTGCTCCAAGACCAAAGAAACACAGACACGGAATGTCTGGTACAGCTACAGCCTTTATTTACCAATGCGTTTCGGAGCTCCTCCTGTTCCTGAGGAAGGAGTCGGGAGGAGGCTCCGAAACGCGTCGGTAAATAAAGGCTGTAGCTGTACCAGACATTCCCGTGTCTGTGTTTCTTTAGTTGGTAGCCGGGCTGACTAGTGATCACCCGCTCTAATCCCTGTGTAGTGGTAATCCAGGGACAGTCAGGGAATAAGTATCCTGGCGGTTGCGAAACCTGTAAGGGACGTTAGGGGAGCCAGGTGTCAGTGCTATTTGTACTAGGAGTCACCATCCCCCATTTTTATTCTTCGCATCAGGGACTCCTTCCCCTTCCCTGTCGTCTTCCAGTGCTGGGTGTCTCCTACACCCAGCGTGACACTAAATGGGACTATTTTGTGCCTCAGGCTCTTTGACTCAAAGGAACTATTTTATGTAGTTCTGTGAGTAAATGTGTTCCAATACATATATAATAAGATTACTTTTATCATTGACTAGTATGCCTATGATTAACTAATGGTTTCCAAAATGCATTAGGCGGATTCAAGTATAATAAGGCATTGACTAATCTCTTTTTACTTGGATTTTAATGAATTTTCAATAATGAATTGGATTTTTTGGTGCCGGATCATTTCCACTCTACCCCCATCCCCCCTTTTTACTTTGGATTGCAACTGCTGTGTGGATGCCAACCACCTGATCCGAGCATCGAGTCTGTGCAAATTATAGGAATGGTGAGCTGATGCAACTTTCCTCTGTTTTTTGTGTATATCTTTGGGGGGGTTTTCTGCATTTTTCCTCGGCAGTATGGATCCCCAGGACATTACAATTATGGTGATTAGAGATAAGTGGTTCGATCTGCAGGGGATCAAGTTTGAATCGAATTTCCTGAACTCAAACACTTTGATATTGGATTTCTGCCTCCATCCCCCGCAGAGCTGAAGCCTCAGGGAGCGGGATAATGTATATATTGTGGCTGTGTGGACCTTCCCATAATGCCCGGCAACTGTGACATCTAGCGGATTATCACTCCTTGTACAGTGGGGTCAGTACTGGGGACATCACAGATCAGCGGCTCCATTGGAGCAGTTTATATGGCAGAGATGTTTTACATCTCCAGAGTTGCTGGGTAAATCTCTGTCCTGTAAAGTGTAAGTGTGGAGCCCACTGGGACGGGGAACTCGGTACCGGACAGGGGTACTGCTGGGGATATCACGGCGGTCTTGGTCCAGACCGTGTCCCTGGTTCTCACAAGTAAAAAGGGTATTTACAAGGGAGATTGTTTGTTTGTCGTGATGCCACCCATGGGTTGTGGTCAGTGAAGGGGACCACCGCTGCAGTGTGCTTCTGTCAGGAGGATAGATGGATGCTGCAGCAAGGTGGATGAGCCCACCGTGGGTCGGAGCTGCTCCTGGCAGGGTGAAAAGGTAAAATACAGTTCTGTATACCTGGAATCATACACGGGAGACTGAAGAAGGGTTCACCGGGTTTACTTGCAAGTTCTTCCAAGTCAAACAGTTTACAACACGGTTCAGTTCTTAACACAGATAACTCCGGACACTTTGAACCCACTGCAGCCAGACTGTCGCTCTGAGACCCCTCACTCCTTCTGTAACCTTTCCGGCTTGTTCTTTCACTACTCTTCCGCGTGAGTTGTATGACGGCAACTTGGTCCCTTAGTGTGACTTCTCCCTACATGTATGGGCAGTAAGTCTGGGTCCTCTAAAGTGTTGCTGAGCCTCCAACCCTTGTGGTAGGAACACTGATCTGGAATCCGTGTTCCCCGCCGGTTTGTCTGAGGAGCCGGCGTGTATCAGCAGTCCCCCATAGAGCTGACACTCTGGTTTCAGCCTAGCTTAGGTATTTATATCGTGCAAGGGATCACCGGCTCTTTCCTACCCGTGTGGTTATCCAGATACTTCCAGGGAAACCTTTTCTCCTTCAGCCAGTCAACGCTGCCGTACTCCTCGGACCCGATGGTACCGGTCCGGTCTCTGTCCTCACTCTCCCTTGGGCTGCAGGCTATGGACGAGCTTTCTCTCCATGGAGCTTTGTCTCTGTGGATTCTGCGTCTCCAGGGAGCCCTATCCCTCTGGGAAAAGTGTCACTTTCTGTCTTTGCTTCTCAGCCTACTCCTGGTCTTTTCAGTTCAGCCTACTCCGGCCTACTTCTGGTCTGTGCTGCTCGCCTCACTATGGCCTACTGGCTAACTCCTCCGATTGTTCTGGTCTACCACCTGACCTTCCTTCCCACCCACTTTCCTCTAAACCCCACCACCCATTGCCCGCCTAAAGTCCAGGGTTGGATGTTGTGCTCTAGTGGATGTGTGTGCTGTGAGGGTGTTTGGTGCGCAAACTATCTCCTTTCTGCCTGGCTGCAGTTCCCTCATGTGGCCACCCTGGTCGCAGGGGTGCCACATTCCCCTGGAGTTAAACCGGCGTGTACCACACCGTCCGGCATGGTTCCCCCTGAAAAAGCATTTTTATTAAATAACAACATTAGCAAGCTTATTCTTCCATTTAAGGAGGCACGGATCTTAAATGTTACGTTATAAAACTATATACACATAAAACAGTGCTTAGCCCATTCATGGCTGCAAGTGCTCAGTCCTCCGGGCCCTCGGGTCACCAACTTGTGGCAAAGTTGTTTCTCTCCGTGTTGGCACTTTACACCACACTTTCTTAACCCTTCAGACATGGGTTACACAGTCACTGTTACAGTCTAAAGAGTCCTGTGGCATAAATACCGGCTCTCTGCATGCACACCGGGTTAAGTGCAAAACCTTTAAAACTCGTACAAAGCACATTTTAAAAGGCACATTACTTTTCTCTAAAAAAGTATAAAAGCAAAAAGGCACAAGTGCTTCAAAACCGATCAAAAGCATTCTGCATTTTCAGTCTCAGTTCAAATGCAGCATACCCAGTCTCACTGTGCTCCTTGGTCTTAAAACCAATGGGGAGCACTTTGAGTTCTCAAATATATACAACTGAGTTTTTATCACATCATCGTCCGTGATATAAATGTCTATGAACACATAAAAGACAGACAGGGGAAAAGGCTATTCATTCAGGTATGAGATGGGGTCAATAAGGATCACATCTCATTCACACTTACAGTTCTGCATGATGAATCCGGGTCTTTACTCCTTTTTCTTCCAGGTAAGATTTCTGGAGCTCTCCGAGTCGGGAACAGTTCTATACAAATACAAGAGGGGTGGGGGACACGAGGCGCAATAGTACCATATCACTAGAGACACTTAAACTGTAAAGGTGGTGCTATGTATCCACTCACCTGATTCAATTGTGGTACCCACAACTGGTTTAAAGAGCATCAGTGATCAAGCTGCTGCAGGACCTCCACCGACCACACGCACGTGGTGCTGTCCAGAAAAGAAAATGTTGGGAGAGAAGAGGTGTACACGGTCCGTGCTGCTAGGTCCAAACAAAACTCACATGGGAGTCAGGGTTTCACAAACAATTCCTTTTCCTTTATTCCTTCATTCCAACTGTTTCGGTGCCCGACCTGGCACCTTCCTCAGGGATCTACTGATCCTACTAGGGATCCCTGAGGAAGGTGCCAGGTGGGGCACCGAAACGCGTTGGAGTGAAGGAATAAAGGAAAAGGAATTGTTTGTGAAATCCCTGATTCCCATGTGAGTTTTCTTTGGACCTAGCAACGCGGACAGTGGTACACCTCTTCTCTCCCAACATTTTCGGGAACAGTTCTAGAGATTCCATGGCACTGGATAGCAAATGGCTATAGGTGGTCTGTGTTGCCACGTCCACTTTGGTTGGTGTAACCTCCTCTACGACGTCTTCTGCCATATCTGTTGGGTCCGGGTGGGTTGTCTCAGGATTCTCCATGTCTGAGGGCTCATTCTCTTACTGTGATCTTAAGGGCAGTCTTTTCACTTTAATGTCGTGTGGTCCTCTTTCTCCAGACACAATATTATAGGAAACCCACTCTCTGATTTCTACTTCCCTGTCTGGGTGCTTTGCAGGCAGGTACTCCTCCACGTCCCTCCTATTAATAAATACATCTCGCTCTGCACCGGGTTCTCGAGCAAATGTGAATCCTTTGCGCGGTATAATTTTAACAATTTGTCCTTGCTGATGCATGGATCTTTGGACATTTCTATCTCGCCAGGCATCATCTTTGGCTTCAATAGTGCGGGTGATCATGGCTTGTCTTTGGGCTAATCTTTCTGCCTCTTCTCTATCTCATTTTCGGCACATCTCCGTAAATATTCGTTTCTGGTTATAATTTCTACTGGGCCTGTTCTGCTACTAGGATCACCGGGAAGCCCATTAAGCTCTTATGGTCAGCGGCTCCTCTTTCTCACTCTGGTAATATAATCTAAGACATGATAAAATTAATCACAGGATGGAGCCCAAGTTCCCATAGAAATGTGTGTAATAGGTAGAATGTGTCCTGTGCCAGGGAATATTACTTCTAGTAGATTTCTTGTATCTTTATATCACTGATGTTACAACGTCTTACTAATCACTAATAATCTTATCTGTCTGTAACCTGAGAAGTATTTGGTGTTATAGAAGTTACAGGAGTAAATGGACGACGTATTTCACTCTGCTCCAATAATAACAATGTTAGAAACACAAAAAGAGAAATAAATCCGCTCCGGCCTTGTATTAATGTCACATTGTAACGTCTCTCCGGATATTACACTTATTCTTCACAGTTGTGTCTCTTATAGAGGTAATATCATCTCAGACATTTATACATTATTCACAGGATGGGGGACCCCAAATTCCAGTCTAGATGTTGGTGTGAGGTGGGACATATCCTGCCCCATGAGAAGATGACATTACCTAGAGATGTTACATTCTTTACTACTCTCGTGTTATAATGTTCTACCATATATAATCTTATCTGCTGTAACCGGAAATGTATTCAATAAATGTAAATAAAACAATTGCATGATGAAATGTATGAAATGTATCAGTAAGGAGCAATTATAACATGTTATAATGCAAAAATAAAGAAAGTCTGAAAATAAAATTCATCCTGATGTAAAGTCGTCGTTCTAACCATAGAGTGTGAAAATGTATTTTATATATACTATCCATTCTACATTATGTTAGCGATGGTATGATAATTAATAGACACGAGCGGATCAGGCAGAATTCAGTCACCAAACAATATTTGATTCACAGAGAATTTATCCTATATAAATGTAATGTCCTTATTATTCTCTGCTCTATTTATACACAAGTATAGTAGAAAGAGGATCCAGATCCCAATAACATTGAAAGACTTTAATGTGCAAAAAAGCAGGAAAATCCAAAGTGCCCAGAGATAATGTGCGGTAGAGAAATCCTGCGGATCCCATGGCGGTAATAAGATCACCGATGACCAACGGTAACAGCTTCACGGTTCAGACTCCTCCACGGCCTTTGTCAGAGGATTTTACTGCATTTTCTTCCAATGTTCTTGGATCTGGGTCCTCTTTCTACTATCCTTGTCCTCACACTGAGACAGGGCGCTTTCTTCAAGGCTCCACGTGTATACACACCAACCGAGAGTGAGCGGACGATACTTATCTTATACAAATATAGAAAAGATTTCAGCCTACTGTATAAAAGCATTTTATGGGTCCACACGGTGCCCGAATAATCCCTGATAGCAAATCCTTGGATAAGAAACACTGGGAGATTGGGAAAATTACCAGCAACTTCTCTGAATTCACATGGGAGAGGAAATTAAGGTAAAATATCCATTATATTAAGATCCTTAAAACCACATAAAAATCATATTAGAGGTAAAGGCCACACGCGCTTCAGACCCGCAAGGGGTTCTTAATCATAGGTAACACCACATCATACATGACACATTATTACATATGGACTGATCTGATAAAAAGTAAACGAGAAAGGGATCGGGAGGAGAAGGGGTGGAGATCTGGCGGATCACAGGACACCGGACACCAGAGAGGACACCGCCTAGAATGTACTAATGATATGCAGATATTACTATTGTAATTCTTACTATGGGAAAAGCAAATGTGTATTAATTATTAAATTCCCTGAGTAACCGTATCAGATGAGAATAGGAACAATAGAATCGAAAACACATAGATATCATTAACATTCAATTACATTTCCCCAAATATATACAGGAGCATCTCAATGGATTAGAATATCATCAAAAAGATCATTTATTTCAGTAATTCAATACATAAAGTGAAATGCATATATTATATAGAGTCATTACACATCGAGGATCTATTCCAAGTGTTTATTTCTGTAAATGTTGATGATTTTGGCTTACAGCCAAGGAAAACCCAAAGGTCATTATCTGAGAAAATTATAATAGGGTGAATGAAGCGCCTGAGAGATAAAATATGACCTAAATAGGTATCAGAGATTTCACCTTGTGTGGTTATGAGAATCACAACCACTATCAAAGCAGATCACGGCTGCTGCAGTCCCCAGCGTGGTGCATATAGAGTAGGGAGAATGAAGGGTTAAAAACCGTGCTGCCATATTGCACGAAACATGAAAGGGTGAATATGTTGTTGATTTCTTAGGGAAAGTGTTTCAGGGCTCCCTGGTCTCTTCCTCAGGACAATCAATATCATATTGCCATATTTCAAGGTGTTTCAGGGAGCCATGAAATGTGTTGACTAATAAATCAATATAATATTGACCCTTTGATGTCTCATGGAATACGGCAGCGCAGTTTTTAAACCTTCATCCTCCTTACTTAAATTTTCTGACATAATGACCTTTGGGTTTTCATTGGCTGTGAGCCATAATCATCAACATTAATTGAAATAAACACTTGAAATAGCTCACTCTGTAATGACTCTATATAATATATGCATTTACACTTTATGTATTGCATTACTGAAAAAAATACATTTTTGATGATCTTCTAACTCACTGAGATTCACCTGTATATCTGATAAGATTACAACCTGTATAATCACAAGATGTACAACAAATCATTCCAAAAATTCAATCCAGTCGTCATGTGAGACTTTAGTGTGAGGATCCAGCGAGAATCTTTGGAAAGACGTTTTTTTCTATCTCCGGCTTTTGCACCTATTAATACCTATAACATTGAGTGAGGTGAGATCCCCTTGATGTGATTCATGGAAGTGTTTGCTCAGACCAGACATAGAACGAGGTGAGATGTCACAGTTTGGATTTGCTGCAGTTATAACCTCCACAATACGTCTTTATAACATTCTAGTACTGCAGCCTATATATAATTTATTATGGGAAATACATATTGCCTGATACTCTACATGAGTACTGGAGCAATTAATGACATTTCTTATTTTTGTATGGTTCACCTGTATTATCCGTAGACGTTTGTGTTTTGGCCATGTATTTGCACAGGTTGTCTTTGGTGCTTCGGCATTTGTACAACCCTTTGACATGAAGCCATGTTTCAGACATGAGACCTCTGATGGGTAATAAGTTTGGGGATAATATGTTCCTGAAACTTGCAGATTTTTTTGCAACCAAATTTATCCTGTCATGTAAAATATTATATAGTGTTTTATCTTTATGCAAAATACATGAATATTTTTTTTAATTAAATTAATGATAGTGTAGTAATCAGGGCTATAAGCAGTAGAGTAAGTCATCCTTTTATTAATCGTTGGGCGACTGATCTTAACCTCCAATAGTGAAAAGAGTGTTATATTTTATGCTATATCGCGCGTCCTGCAAATATATGCATTATAATACCCCCTTTATTTGAACCTGTGCCACATTCCTGAAAGAAACCACTGTCAAGGGAGTAAAGACGCCCTAAAGAGCTCTAATGTACTCCCCTAAAGGTAGATTTTTATTGTGTGCGGAGGATGGCAACCAATGGCAACTAATGTGGCATTTCCACCTATGGTTTCCTGTTTAAGCATGTTTGTATACAGTTAGTGTTGGTGTCTCCTGTTAATGATATATCCAAAAAAGAGGTTTATTGCTCACATATGTCAATAGTAAATTTGTGATTGAATGTACTGTCATTAATGTAATTTTGGAAGGTAGATACCATGAATAACTCATCTTTATCAGGGTATGCCAGATCGTGATGACATCATCTATGTATCTGGCATACCAACGAATTTGGGGCAAAAAAGGATTGTCTGAAATATGAATGAATAATTGCTCCCACCATGCTACATACAAATTACGGTAGCTAAAGATATTGAAACTTAACTTGAACCCATGGGGCAGCAGCATATCTGCATATAATAATTCCTATTGAAGTAAAAATAGTTATTTTCTAATAGAAATTAAATTAGGCTGACAATAAATACATTCAATTCTGGAGAATATAGATTGCTGTTTTTCAAATGATAAAATACCAATTGCAACGCTAGATTATGTGGGTGTAATGTCCGGGACGCCAGTCATTTGTGTGTGAGGAATACGGTGCTGCTATGAACAACACTGACTCCAAGATAGTGACAAATTAACACTCTTTATCAGTACCAAAAAGATAACAAAATTCAAACTTCTCAAAAAAGGTATGGGCCCCAACAGCCCGATCACAGTGTACAAATTATGTAGCCTGAGGGAACGCACATGTCGGTTTTGCAGGGAGGGAACACACCTACCCCTGACTATACCACCCCCACCCTTACTCTGTACACAGCCTACCCTGGCTCTTACTGCAGCTGCGGCACGTGTTCCCCTCCGGATATAATCCTACACCCACCTCCAACACTATATACAAAATACTTCGGGATCCCTGATTCCCTTATATAAATCTATCCCACAACCTATTTACAGCAAATGCAGTTTTCCCTCCTGCATGAGGTGAAATGATTAAACTTAGTAATATACAAGCAGTTAACAGGGTGTATGTTGTTTAATCCTCACCACCAGCCACTGAGGTATATCAGATCTTTCTCACACTGGGTTTCTTTAGCACAGCCCAGTATAACAGGGATGGTGATCGTTCTCTCAGTTCTATGGTGTCATCCACATTCGGCTTCTCTTTGTGTCTCACAAGTCGTCATGCAAGTCTCAATATTCAATATCTTGTATAGACCAAGCCTGGTCGGTCTCTCCTCAGGAGGACACACAATATAGTCCTTTGCAGTTTCTGGCTATCTCACCCTGTCTGACTATCTATATATTGACCGGTCAATCTTATGTACTCACAGCACACGGCTTATCATTCAGCCCACGGTGTAGATCAAGCCCTTGAATAATTATAACACGGTTGTAGTCAGGCGCGTCCTTCCATAGATCCACGAGCTCCACAGAACAGCCGACACGTCTTGTTCTGTGTAGGATCTCCTCAGCACAGCCGACACGTCTTCTTCTGTGTAGGATTAGGAATCTGTGTCTGTCAATTTACCTCAGGAGACTGACTAGAGCATGTAATAACACAGGGTAAATAGGGGAATTGGTAAGAAGATATTCAGTTTTATATTGATCAGTCCTTATTGAAGTTCCTCTTTAATAATCAAATCCAGTTTATTTCTGATGTGATAAACCAGGTCTTGTAATAATTTTCTATAAGTCCTGTAATCCGAGAGCATAATATCCATTCCTCTGATGTACAGCAACTTGACCAATATTACAAGGGAACCACCTTTATCTGAAGCCCACATACTGATATCGTCATTATTTCTCAGATGATTCATACCCTGTCTCTCTTGAGTATTTAGATTATCGGAGACATTAGTAACCCCTTTTAAAATTTTCTTCAGTTCTCTTTCCACGACATATTGGAAAGTGTCCATGACGGAAACCCTAGAGGCCACTGGATAAAGGTGAGGATTGGGAAAGTAGGTAGTGAAAGAGTCTTTACCCACATTTGGGGGCGACTCCTTATTCAGACTCCAGCGCTACCTGAAATCTGCTCTGAAAAACTCATTGACAGGTTTGTTGGAGCGATAACACAGATTGAGGTTTCAGTCCCTGATAGTGTCTGTATAACTGCATTCTCACAATAGAAGCTTTTCACTGTCAGCAGCCGCATGAACTTACTGACATCTTTTATTATTTGGAAAAGTTTAGCTCTGGTAGTAGATACAAATTTACCACCTTTACTGTGAGCAGATGATTGACTACAGAGACATGACAGCTGTCAGTATTCCTCTTTTATTGTCTCAGTATCTTCGATTCCCTTGCAGATTGATGTTTTCACCCCACTCTACGGGATCTCCATTTTTTATTTATTTCTGCATGGAGAATGATCATAGTCCACAGTAACTGGTGTGGAAGGTGACCGGGAATAATCTGTAAACTCCCCAGTGGTATCAGGATCTGAAGGATGCTTGGCTTGGCTTGAGCTGAGTTTATGTTTTTGTTTTTTAAATCAATTTTGGCTTGTTGACCTTCCAGGTATAAACCTGATTCAGCTTATATTCAGTGCAATCACGGGTTAATTTATGTCTATTAACACTAGTGATGGTTTTCTCTACTGATATTATTAGCCAGCTTTTTATTCCAACTTGTAAAGTTGGGATAGTCCACAGGTTGTTTTAGCGATTCCTGGAGTGTGGATATATTTTCTTCCGAGTTATTAAGTTTCTTCAATTCTTCTCCAATGATAAGCTGCATAAGTTTAGATGAGTATTCAGACAGTAAATTGTTTCAGTCATCAACAAAGTCATCTCCATAATTGAAATTGGATAACTTCTTGATATATTGTCCTCTAGGCATCATACTGTTATTCAGATACCTCTGAAGCCTCATGGAGTCCCACCACTTACTCAACCTCTGTGTCATAACTTTTTGAAGCTCTTTAAACACATTGTTTATACTTGCATCATTTCGTTGCGGTGGGATATTGTTGCTGCTGAACACATTAGTAACTTTTTCAAGTCTGGTTTCATTAGGCACAGGAAGAAAGTATAGTGGTGTCTCCATGATAAGTACCCGTAGAAAAGATAACAGTAGCCAGAAATTCCACAAGTTGGAAACAGTGAAATATTTATGAAA
Organism: Allobates femoralis; assembly: GCA_033576535.1. Classification (NCBI taxonomy): domain Eukaryota; kingdom Metazoa; phylum Chordata; class Amphibia; order Anura; family Aromobatidae; genus Allobates; species Allobates femoralis. The sequence continues at coordinate 72,618,035 of JARQOC010000009.1, forward strand.
ATGGATTGTAATTTATAGTGGCCTATGCAATTACAGTGGCATGAAAAATTATTTTCTGTCACCTCTCCAGATCCTCCATAACTCACGGTCACCTCACCAGATCCTCCATAACTCAGTCCTGCAGCAGTGGGAATTATTCCCAGGCTCAGTCAGGATTTACATCAAATTGCTTCCAAGCAAATTACAAGGATACATAGTTGACCATATAATTTATGTTAGTGAATCTTATCTCCACTGGGGTAGACAATGGTTCTCTCTATGCCTTACCATTATACATGCGGAAGATAGACCAATAGTAGGGATCTCTTCTGGATGTACTAAGGTTCTGGCGGCTCCTAAATCAATAAAATAAATAAACTCATGGATTCCCACAAGAAAAGTTAATTCTGGAAGTGAAATTGTTTGTAAACGCCGGATGTTAGCCACGCCACCCTGACGAAGCCGCTTTACAGCGGCGATACGCGTGGGATCCGGGCTTCCTGCCTCTCACACATCACCGACCCTGACGCTGGACCTCCCCACTAGTGATGGGCGAATCCTAAATTACTCGGAATCGCTTGACTCTAGCGAGTCCGAGCCCAGGACTCGCTACTCGTTGCGAGTCTAGCGAGTCCAATGTTAATGAATGGGGAAGCGAGTAATAGCGAGTAGTGTGAGATTTACAACTCGCAGATGTGTCTCGGAAGCTTCAGCCTGAAGCAATCCTAGTTTTGTCATTTATTTGCATTGCTCGTTTACTTTGTAAGTAATCGCTGACTCGCACAGATAAGAGTCCTGTCTCCTCTGTGCTGGCTGCCAGCTCCAGGGTCCTAGAGCCTGCCTGCTGCCTGATGTAGCAGTGCTGAGATTGTTCTCAGTCTGCTCAATCCCTGTGTACAGACATGAATGTCTGTGCACAGAGATGATGTAGCAGAGCTGAGATTGTTCTCAGTCTGCTCATTCCCTGTGCATAGAGATCTATATCTATACACAGGGGATGTAGCAGAGAGGACATCGCGTTTTGGACTGCGTCGGACGGAAGAGGATTTTTTTAATTAAAGATGGAGTCCCTAATGGCTTTTTTTTTTATTTCTAATAAAAAATTTTCTTTGTGTTGTGTTTTTTTTAAAACAATTTAATAGAAATTCATGGCGGTCATGTCTAATATTGGCGTGACCACCATAAATTTCGGGCTTAGGGCCAGCTGATAATACAAAGCTGGTATTAACCCCTTTATTACTCAGCGTGCTACCGCCACCAGGGCCGCTGGAAGAGCGGGGTTCAGCGCCAGAGGATGGCGCTTCAATGAACGCGCCATCTTCTGGGGCGGCTGCGGGCTGCAATTTGCAGCGGGGGGTGCCCAGAAAGCTTGGGCATCCCTGCGCTGCGGATTCCACGCCCCAGCTGCTTAGCTGTACCTGGCTAGACATAGAAATTGCGCGGAGCCCCACGCATTTTTTTTAAATTATTTCATGAAATTCTGAGATTCTGACTCTGACTCTGAGACTCTGACTCTGAAATTCATTAAATAATTTTTAAAAAATGCGTGGGGCTCCGCGCAATTTCTATGTCTAGCCAGGTACAGCTAAGCAGCTGAGGGCTGGAATCCGCAGCGCAGGGATGCCCAAGCTTTCTGGGCACCCCCCGCTGCAAATTGCAGCCCGCAGCCGCCCCAGAAGATGGCGCGTTCATTGAAGCGCCATCCTCTGGCGCTGAACCCCGCTCTTCCAGCGGCCCTGGTGGCGGTAGCACGCTGGGTAATAAAGGGGTTAATACCAGCTTTGTTATACAAGCTGGTATTAAGCCTGAGATTCTTAATGTCAGGCCACGTTTGACCCAGCCACTAAGAATCTCCAATAAAGGGTTAAAAAAACACAGAGAAAATTTTTTATTTGAAATAAAAAAAAAAGCCATTAGGGACTCCATCTTTAATTAAAAAAATCCTCTTCCGTCCGACGTAGTCCAAAACGCGATGTCCTCTCTGCTACATGCACAGGGAATGAGCAGACTGAGAATAATCTCAGCACTGCTACATCTCTGTGAGCAGGCAGGTTCTAGGACCCTGGAGCTGCACAGAGAAGACAGCTGGACTCGGCTCGCAAAGAAACAGCAGTTACTTTGCGAGTTTCCCTGCTATCACTGGCACAGTAGCCAGTGATGACTCGCACGAGTCTAATGCAAACAATGGCAATCCTAGTTTTGTCAGCGTTTCTGACAAAACTAGGATTGATATTGATTTGCATTGGACTCGTGCGAGTCATCACTGGGAAACTCGCCGAGTACCGAGTCCTGCGAGTCCCTTACTACTCGCCGAGTAACGAGTCCTAGCGAGTAGATTCGCCCATCCCTACTCCCCACACCACTCTGGCTACACACCTGTGGCTGGAGGATTTCCACAGATCGCGGGCGCACAGTACTCAGGCAAGACGGGTCACTGGTGAGATAAGCTCTATTTCTTAGCTCTACATTGGGAGATCTTACATATCAGTTCATTGTGCCTGTCTACTTCGGATGTTTATTACATCCAGCTGTGCGCTCTCTGTGTGACTCACACATTAATAGTGTGGTGGTTGTTCCATTGTTTAAGGGACACTTTACCAGTCTGCTATGCATTTATAGCACTGCACTTTTTGTTGATTTCTCTGGACACAACTTGTGGTTAGTTCCTGATCTATGTGTATATAATGGGAATTATTATGTAATAACCACATATATATATATATATATTTTTTTTTTGGATTATTTACTCATGTGCATCTTCTTATACATATACAAGTGACTGGTTTTGTGATATACGATTGATATTTACAGGGGTCTTATTTCCTTGTGGACTGTGGTCCGTATATGTTTTTTAACTGTTTTTAAATGTTTGTTGTTCCGTCCTAATAAAAGCTTTATTAATTTCTATACCTCTTTTTGTGGTGGTGTGCTGCTATTCGGATTTGTCAATTCTTTCTCTACGATTAATGGTATTGCCACATCGACGATCCACACTTCCTTTTTTTGTTACAATGGTGAGGTCCGGAGTATTGTGTTTCAAGACTTTGTCAGTCTGAACTTGAAGTCCCATAGCAGTTTTGCATGTTCATTTTCAATAACCTTTTCAGGTTTATGATCCCACCAGTTCTTTGTGACAGGAAGATGGTAATTGATGCACAAGTTCCAGTGAATCATCTGAGCGGCTGTAGTCTTGCCTTGGCTTGTAGTCTGTCATTGCAATCTTCTTTCAGAAGCTCAGCATATGATCCATTGTTTCATCTGCTTCCTTGCACAGTCGACATTTGGAGTACGGTAATAATTATTATTATTTCATCAGAGTTTTCACTTTCTTTTCCTAGCCCTAAAAAATCTGGCAGTTGTATTACAATGTTTTTTTTCCGTTTTTTTTCTCTTACAACTTTTTGTCAGCAGAACTAGCTGGTCAGGGTCAACATTTCTTACCCTCTGTCATGTCTCCGTCTGAATCTGTGATTATGAAATCTGTCCCAGCCACTAGGCGCTGCTGGATTCCTTTGGCTAGGGTGCCAGTGATAGGGGGCCATTTCCTCATCAGGACCTGCTCCTTAAGTTCCTGACTCTATCACTTGGCATCGTCGTGCTTGCCCGGTGGGTGATGGTGGTGATGGGAAGACGTCCCTGCAGAGGCATCTGGTAAGTGCAAGCTTTGTTCCTCTATCAGGCTGGTACCTGTGGTGCATCAGTCTGGCTTGGTTTAGGTGCAGTCCAGGTGAGGTCATCAGGCTCTCAGCTCCAGCCTATGAGAGGGGATCATGACCTTCAAATAACTTGGGGCCTACTTTGCAAACCACCAGATATATTCTTGGTTTCCCCTGCTGTCTAGTTAAGTGTTCTACTATATTGACTCTGACTTTGCCTGACTCTTCTACTGCCTGATGAATAGTACTTTTGCTGCCATCCCGGTTTTGATGCTGGCTTCTGGCTTTTCTTTCGGATCTGGATTCAGTGTTCCCTGACCTCCTAACCTTGACACTGCTTGACGACCTTCCTGCCCTTGTCTGCTGCTAACCCATAAGCAGTTTCCTCCTGGGCTCCGTAGTAATTTCAGATCCCTGTATAGGAGTTACAGGTCTCGGAGTTTGTTGTGGTGCTGCCTTATCAGCAGCTCAGCATTGGCAGCGGACGGTTGTCACATCATCTTATCACTTACTATACCAGACACACTACGGATAAAGAGTAATTTCACCATACATCTGTTAGGCTAAGTACACATCACGTTTTTGCTGCATTTTGACACACTGCATTTCTTCTGCTGCATTAATGCATAGAAATGCTATCAAGCACATGCGTTAACATACTCATAGACTTGTATGGGTAAACGCATTGAAAACGCATTAAAACTCATTTCAAACTGCAGTTATGGTTGATCGCATGTGTTTTTACCCAGCGCACAGGAAACATTGTCAGCAACGTGTCTAAACATACAAACATACAGCTTACACATACAATACATAAAGCGTTGTATGCTTATATACTTACATAACCACGTCAATTATGTTGTACTCACATTTTTTTGGTCTTATAATATTGGAATGAAAAACTAAAGGACAATCATGAATACTAATGCAGTCAACCAACATAATATTATATTTTTGTGAACATTTTCAATCAGATACTTTAGAAATTTAGTAAAGAAAACAACATATCTGTTAATACCAGATGCATGTTAATGTCAGGTGCATTTTACTTTAAGGCTGACTTCACACTAAGGATTTTTCAGATCCGATGCTGTCCGATCAAAATCGATCCGAATTTGGCCCCCATGCATCCCTATGGGCATCGGACCGAATCGGATGTGCACTAAATGCCATCCGATTTGGTCTGATCCGATTCTGTCCGATTTTTTTATCGGTGCAAAAATCGGAGCCTGCTCCGATTTTTGCACCGAAAATAAAATCTGACAGAATCGGATAGGACCAAATCGATGGCATTTAGTGCACATCCGATCCGACCCGATCCCTATAACATGGGGCCCTATGGAGAAGGGTCCAAGGAAACATCTGATGTCTCCTCGGACCCGATTTTACTGTACTGAGCATGCTCAGTCCAGTAAAACTGCTCCAAACTGGGAGCGCAAGGGTTAAAAAAAAAAAAAAGTTTATGCTCACCTCCCCCGAGCCCCCGCCATCTCCCGCCGTCTTCCTGCAGGCTCCCGGTGGCTCCCGCAGGCTCCCGGTGTCACTGCAGGTCCTGTATAGGACCTGCGGTGATGTCACAGTCATGTGACCGTGGGTTACCATGGTGTAACCTGGTGTCACGTGACTGTGACATCACCGCAGGTCCTGAACAGCAGAAGAAGACCTCTGCAGCCACCGGGAGCCTGCGGGAGCCACCGGGAGCCTGCAGGAAGATGGCGGGAGACGGCGGGTGCTCGGGGAGAGGTGAGCATATATATATATTTTTTTTAACGGAGGCTACGATTTTATGCCGGAATCGGATGCCTATTTGGCATCCGATTCCAGGCATCAGAAGGGAACCGATGCTGTCCGAATTTATCGGACAGCATCGGCTCCCTTCAAAATCGTAGTGCGAAGGTAGCCTAACACTTGAGACAGACAATACTACCAACAATAGACAAGTAGTCTATTATTAAGAACACACAATTCCTCACTCTCTGTACGAATAAGAGTCCAGGTTATAGGATTTTATGACCAGCAAAGACACAATGTACATTTAATCTGAAGACTAGGAAATTCCTGTTACTGTCATGTGTTGCTGCTTTGCAGTCCATGAGTGCTGCTGCTTTGATTAAATCAGAGTTTTCTTTTCCTTAGGCTGGGAACACACTGGCGTGAAAAAACGGTCCGATTCTCAGCCTGGAGAGTTGGACGAGTGACATCCGGTTTTTGATCCATGTGGCATCCGTGTGCTGAACGTGGGCAATGCGTTTTTTTTCTTAGCAGCTATTTAATGTGCAATCATTTACAGCAGGGACAGGGAACCATTTTACTGCAGAGGACCATTTGGAAATTTCTACAATCCTTTGGGGGCCATACAAAATTATCAACTTGAAAATGACCCGCTATATTTGCTTAAACAATCAACTCACCCCTACTGTGGTGGCTGGAGCTGCTTCTCTTTGGTGGGGTGATATTGGTCATGTTGCTTCTCAACTGCTTCTCCAGGTTTGCTAGAGCCTTAGACATCACAGTAGAGGCTGGGAGCATACAGCTTACTGCGGAGGCCAAGGCTGGGGCATAGAGATCAATGGGGAGCTGGATTTAAAGGGCAGACAGTCAGTAAACTGCTGTGAAGTCGTCCCGTGCTGAGCTGTGCTTTTTGCTGCCGTTGACTTTCATTGAAGCTGTTGTGTTTTCCTGGTCCGTGGGTGGAGGTTGGGGCTCTTAGCCTAGGGATAAGCAGGAACAAAGGGCTAGGGTGATGGTCCAATCCTCCTCACCTTCAGAGGTACCTTCGGGAACAAGGCTAGTAAGGGACCCCAAGTCCAGGACCAGATTAGCGTCCCTGAACGCTCTTGCCCACCTTACCATCTTGCCTCCTGATTCCCTATCCGTTATACCACCTCATAGTAGTTACTTAATTAATTAGACACTACCTAATTTCATTTAAAATGTACTCAATTTTCCAGCTGTCAGATGAAACAGCCAATAACAGTCCTCAGTTATAATTAAGACAGGACATTAAAATATAGCTATGGGTCTCTGATTCTTAACTAAATCATGTGAAACTTTTAGGGTGTGTGCCCACATAGTGGTTTAGTGTCGGTTTAGCAGCGAAAACCGCCGGCGGTTTAGCATAGGTTTATTTAAATTTATGTAAATCATTAGCAGCTTTAGGACTTACAAGTAACCTTATGTAATTTAGAAAACGCTGTGCACGCATAGTGGGTTTATGTGAGCAGATCTGACAGAGGTTGGGCGGTTTCCCAGTGGTTTAGCAGCATACAGCATGTCAATTCTTCTCAGCGGTTTTTGAGCGTTTCCATGGACAAAATCCTCCATAGAAAACCGCCGGAAAAACCGCTGGAAAAACCGACTGTAAAACGCTGTGCACACACTGAAAAAACCGCTGGGAAACCGCTGAGAAACCGCTGGAAAACCGCTGGTGACTTCTGAGCTCCTTGAATTTTCCAGTGGTTTACTGGCGATTTGAATGTCACTAAACCACTATGTGGGCACACAGCCTTATACATATCAAAATGAGGATAATACACAATACAAATCCATGAGGACAATGAATTTCCACTCACTTCCAAGAAGTTTGAGAAATTTAAATGGAAATCATGTGTCATCAAAAAAATGTAAGAAACAAACTACTAATAATAGCATTAGTATTATCTGAATATGCTTCACTGGTAATGCTAACAGGGACTTTTTACAAGCGTGACAGTACAGATACAGCTTTACAGTTATCCCTGTGTGTGAAGTACCCCTATTGCTAGCAATATCGCTACAACGTCACAGGTTTTGTGACGTAGCGAGACCTCGCCAGCGACGTCACTGCATGTTACATGCCGCAGCGACCAGCGATGAGCTCTCTGATCGCTGCGGAATGGCCAGGACCATTTTAGGCCTAGATACCCATAGTTTATCATGGTTACCAGCCTGCTCCCGAATACCGCAGCCTGTCAGAAGACAGGAGCGGGCGTTCGACATCGTGGAAAGAATTAGTTTATATTCTTTCCACGATGTCGCTGGTACACTAGTGAGTCTGCCTGTTTGACAGCTCACCAGCGACTGCATAGAGACTTTCCAGCGATCCCAGCCAGGCCGGATCGCTGGTGGAATCGCTGGAAAGTCTCAGCGTGTAAAGGGGTCCTTAGAACTGAAGTGCTGAGATAAAGTCTATTAACACCGCCTCTTTATTTCCAGAGACGTTCCCATTCTTAAAATCAGGTATTCAGAGCACCACCAGTGCGGACTCTTTCTCAGTGATCGTGACAAAGTCACATCTAATTGCTGTAAATGTGACTTTACGTTCACGTTTTATTAAATGAGAAGAGTTCAGCCACTCAGTGTTATTAAAAGAAAAACACATATAACAATACAGCAAGGAATATTCTCTGTTTAGGGATCAGGTGACGTGTACCTAGGTGTTTTAAAACAATTATAATGGCCTATGATTTGTCTCCAATCACCTAATTAGACTCTCTTATGTAAGAGGGTGGACCTGCTGTCCTGTGCCCCCTGAAGACATCAATGATTTAATTGTGTTTTGTGTGATTTCATGATATAGTGTATTAAGAAGACTGTTCTATAGTGATAAGAGATGTTATGTAATGATATGTTGTACTAATTGTAGATATGTTAAGGTGCAGATATAGCAGAGCTAGTTATGAGCACATAGTATATGCTATAAGATAGAAGGGTTACATCTGGGTGAGTCACAGGGGGATTGGCCAGTCCAGTATGAGGTGAGTTTAGTTTCGTTTTCAGTCAGGAGAGTGTGGACACAGTGAGGACAGGACAGGGACAGACTTGTGGGCCTGGAATGTCTGCTGCTGGGGGAACAAGACTCTGAGAATCCCATAGTGAGGACTTCTGGTGTCTGGGGCTTGAGGCTCGGGGTGGTGTTAAAGGAGAACACCTGAAAACCTCCTTCTGTTCAGGGGAAGTCAGACAAAAAGTCACTAGGTAGGAGAGGCATGGCGTCTGGAACTGCAGACAGGCTGAACTGAGGATTCCTAAGACAGCAAGCATGAATAGTCCAGGTGGTGAAGAAAGACAATATGAATGTCCACTGTATCATGAACTTTGTGGATGGAAGATGTTATGTCTCATATACTGTGGAGATATATGATGAACCCGGAATGTTATGTAAAGTTATTGTTGAAGAGAAGTGTCTGATGTCAGCTGAATTATGTGCGACGGCTACTGAAGAGAGAGTTGCAACCAGCAGCCTGCACATGGCCAAAGAAATTGAGACCTCGGACTCTGCTGGCCCACATGTGAATACCGCACACTACATTATCCCAAACATCATCCCTTGCACTGAGGAGCCGGCTGGGGCTTGTGCTGCAGAACTAGGGGTGCTCTGCAGCCGGGGCCCTGACTCGCCCATGACTATCAAAGCCCTGTATGGCCGGCCCCTAAACATTTGGCGTAGTCGGCAGGATGATGTTTGGGATAATGTAGTCTGTAGACTGTGAGCCCTCGTGGACAGGATCCTCTCCCGTCGTGTATCAACAAGCATTGACTGTTCATATGTACTGTACCTTTTCTTGTTACCCCACTTCTTATGTAAAGCGCCATGGAACCAATGGCGCTATATAAATAAATAATAAAATAATAATGTAGTGTGCGGTACTCACACTACAGACGTGTCGGCTGTTCTGAGGGGCTCGTGGACCTATGGAAAGACGCGCCTGGCTTGAACAGTGTTAGAATTATTCAAGGGCTTGATCTACACCGTAGACTGAAAGATAAGCCGTGCTCTGTGAGTACATAAGATTGACCGGTCATTATATAGGGATAGTCAGACAGGGTGAGTTAGCCAGAAACTGCAAAGGACTATTGTGGTGTACTCATGAGGAGAGACCGACCAGGCTAGATCTACACAAGATATTAAATATTGAGACTTGCACGCGTGTGAGACGCAAAGAGAAGCCGAATGTGGATGACACTGTTGAACTGAGAGAACTATCACCATCCCTGTTATACTGGGTTGTGCCCAGTGTGAGAAATACCTCAGTGGCTGATTGTTAGGGTGAAACGACATACACCCTGTTAAACTGTTTGTACATTACCAAGTTAAAGAGTTTTCACCTCATGCAGGAGGCAAAACTGCATTTGCTGTAAATAGGTTGTGGCATAGATTTATATAAGGGAATCAGGGATCCCGAAATATTTTGTAAATAGCGTGGGAGGTGGGTGTAGGATTATAGCCTGAGGGGAACATGTGCCGCGGCTGCAGTAAGAGCCTGAGTAGGTCCTGTACGGAGTAAGGGTGGGGTTGGTTTAGTCTGGGATAGTTGTGCTCCCTCTCTGCAAAACAGGTATGTGAGTTCCCTCAGGCTACATAAATTGTACACTGTGATCGGCTGTTGGGGCCCATATCGTTTTTGCAAAGTTTGAATTTTTTATCTTTTTGAAACCATTAAAAAGAGTTAATTTACCACTATTTTTGGAGTCCGTGTCATTTATGGCAGCATCCGTATCCCTCACACACAAATGACTGGCGTCTCGGTGTTAACACTTACACACTCAGAATTATATATATTATATTTTATATTCTTTCCCTCAAGAAACTCTCATGTATAACTAAAACTATTTATTATAGGGGGTGAGACAATGCGCAAATAGGGTCTTATCTCCTTACAGATATCAGCAAGAACCTTATTGAAAGCTGCTCACCTGAAAAGTTGTGTTACACACAACAAGTAAGCGCGCCTGGATACAGCTGCTGCAGGACCCACACATCCACATCGATGTGGCAAACAATAGTTGTAAACTAGTGAAAACAACACATTTAACATGAAACAACATTCAAAAAGTACAGAAAACAAAACAAAATACCGGTAAAAAATTGTCTAATTGATCCAGTAGATTACTCGATCCTGAGGGTCCTTCACCCTTGACCCTTCACTAGCTAGATTAGTTTACAGTGAACATGTCAGGTCTTTTTACCTCTTAAACTATCACTACCTGTCCCTGCACCTTGCTACTACATGCCTAACCATCCCTGTCCTATATTGGCTGGGAAAAATGACTTTGATATTCACATTTTCACATGCAAGTGCAGCATCCAGGCTACACTATGTAACCAGAATAGGCTATTTTTTCGTACACATCTTGCAATTACTTACCGGAAATAGGGAAAAAGCAGGCTCTGAAATCAGGCGACTGTGGCGAGGCGACAAATCGCTTCCAAATTCCCCAATTACACGCCGCAATTGGGAGGGATTTTGACGGCGATTGGCTCAGGGAGACATATCTCCGTCAATATTTCTCGCTGCGGTTGCGGCGTGTATAGGTACCCTTACAGATGAATATAAATGCTACGAACTAATTTTTTATAACAGGAAAAAGTTAAAAGACGGTGATGATGGGATGGGTGGCGGTGAGAAGCGGAGGGTCGTAGAGGTCAGCGGTGAGATAATGATTTTTAATTATTTTGACCTTTGGATGACCCAATATCATTCAGTGAAATGGCATCCAGTGGCTTGTCCCTGTACACAATACTGCAGAGATTATAGCCGTCCTCTGTTACACATCACTGTCTAATAACTAAGCAGATGTAGAAATACTTACATCATTTTATCATTCAATGCAACGAGAACAACAAAAACAATTATATTACACTTTTCTCATAATGAATCAAAGTGCCGATAATTGTAAAAGAGTCAAAGAAAGCATTAAAATGATCTGTATAAAATATGTATAAACTAAACACATCCGGATGATTAAGTAACAACTTAAGGTAGGGTTTACACGCTAACGATATCTGAAACGATATCGTTGAAATGTCACGCTTTTGAGATAATTCTTACAATATCGTTTGTGAATCGTTGCGTGTAAATGCAGGATGTCTGAATGATAAATCGTTGGATCGGACATCTTAAATTTGTGCCCAGGACCTCAAGATCTATCGTTTGTTGTTCAATTAACGCTCCTACAAACTGCAGCATCGTTCAGTGTGAAACCAAGATGAACGATATCATTCAGAATTCTCCTATTCCTGCCACTTTATACAATCGTTCACAAAGTTGTTCTGAACTACGCTGGCTCGTTGCCAAATTAGACATCGTTAACAATATCCTTGTGTGTGACAACGCGCTAGCGATCTCGAAACGATCGCAGTCACGTGACATTCCTAACGATATTGTTTCAGTTTTCGCAGCGTGTAAACTCACCTTTAGTCAAATATTCTCCTATTATCACACATTTTCACTGCCACATTGAAGATCTTATGAACATATTAATCATAAACTAATCACCTTTAGGATATTTTTGTAGTTCTTTATTATTGATTTTGTTTATCTCATTGTTAGTGATGATCGAGCTCTAAAATGCTCGGCTGCTCGTGTGAATCGAGCAATTTGGAATGATCGGGTGATCGACTCGAGTAACAAATATAATGGAAGTCAATAGGAAACTGGAGCATTTTTCTGGCGGACCCTCCCAGGAGGTCTGAGGGGCATAAATGGATGGAAATAACGATTAAATGGAATAGAAACATCATGGGGAAAACACTTGGACGCATCTCTGACTCCCAGGTCGCTGCTGGGATCGATGTTGTCAGAGTATTACGCCACTTTTACAGAGTGACAAAAAAACACAAAATCAAATATAAAATGGATTTAACTGGAAAAAATGTAAAGAATTATTCTTTACGCTTTAATGACTCTTGTATATAAGGAGAAAAAGAGAAAAAAAAGCCTCCTCCATCCCACAGGCTATATTCACACTTAGCGGTTTTTCTCATTGCTTTCATTGGAAAAAAACATTCACCGGTAAATATAATTTTATCATTTTACTACCTTATCTGGGCATGTGGTGTGTGTGACATGGTCAGGCACCTAATGTTTAATTTATGAAAGAGGGACTCTGAATCTCACAAAGCCAATGCAGACAATGCAAGAACTGTAAATAAAGTGAAAAAGTGCCTCACCGTGTCCTGATTTGTAGTATAATCCACCTCATTGCTGCAGGTCTCCAGAACAGCTTTGACTCAGAAGCTTCTCATATAAAGGATATAGTGGTGAGTCCCATATTGATTCAATCTTCATCTTTATTGAACAAGATTAAAATATCATAGTGGTTGGATTATTGTCTCAACGTGTTCAGGCAAAAGCCCTTAGGCTGGGTTCACACCATGGTTGTATCCGATCCGGGTCTGTTTGTTGTAACCGGACAGCCCCAGATCAGATTTCGGCCCCATAGTATTTCTATGGGGCCGGATAGAGCTGGATGGCAGCTATATGCCATCCGGTCTCCATCTGTCTGGGAGAATCCGGCAGCACTCAGATTTTTCTCCTGGACACAAAAATGTTGCAAGCACATTTTTGTGTCCAAGGGAAAAATCAGACAAAATCGGATCATCCCAGATCCTCCCACTGCTAAACTTCAGCATCACCAGCTGTCCCCTGCACTGATTTCAGGACCGTGGCTAGCTCCCTGCTAGCTGCCATCTTGAAATTTGTGCAGCTGCGGCTGCTATCATCGGAAGCCGGCTTCAAACCAGACTGGAGGGCATATTTGCATCCGGTTCTGTTTGTAAATCCGATCCGGGGCTGTCCGATTCACATAGGACAGCCCCAGATAGGATCACACTGTGGTGTGAACCTGGCCTTTGTCACTGAGATACAGAATCACTACAGCGCAAGGTTTAAAAACACAAATCCGCAAAACCCAATGATCACGTAGGCATCTGTTAACAATTGATCACATATGAAGATCAATTGCATAATCACAAATCACTACATGAATTCCTCCACATAAATCAATACAAATACAATGTGTCATCTCTATAATTCATTCCCTTTGGGTATTTTGTATCCAATTTTATAATCCAATACAATTCTCTTAATAAGAGTTTTTTACGTACATCTCCCCCTCTAAACCTGAGTATCCATTTTCTCTATAGCATAAAAGGTAAACTGATGTAGATCACCATTGTGTTTCTCCACAAAATGTTTACATACACATGAGTATCCTGAATTTTTATTTTCGATATTAGTGACATGTTCTGCTATCCATTTTTTTTTTTTCTTATTGTACATCCAATATACTTTATTTCACATTTTTTACAGGATATACAGTAAACTACAAAGTTCGTATTGCAGTTAATAAATGTTTTAATATCAGTATTTGTGACAATTTTTTGCGTTTGTAAAGTGTATTGGCATACATTACATTTAGAGCATGAGCATTTATAAAAGCCCTTACAATTTAGCCATGACTTTTTTTGTTTTTCTGTGTAGTTTTATATTTCTACAAACCCTGCTAAAGGATATACGGTACCTTCCTCCATGGAGTCACGGCAGGAAAAAGTGCAAGATGTATTTGGTGAATCAGTGAACCGCATCGATCCAGGCCTGAATGAGTTAATGCTCTAGTTGGAGAAAATTTCCCATCAAGAACTGAGAACATGGTGGGACCGTAACACCTCGAACACTTGTGTGGGAAAAATGATGATACCAAGAGGACTCAGAATAAAAAAGGTACCCACGTATATTTTCTCTGACACATTCTTCAAACAATGGAATGAAATTCTGTCACAATGTTCTATAAAGGCCCCGTTTCACGCTTCATGGTTGAACAATCGATGAATGATCCAACTTGACCTAGATCGCTTGAACGACGTTCAATGATCGTTAGTGAAATGTTGCACGAATAGATATCATTAACGATGCTGCAACGATTCCGCGACAAGCAAACAATACTTGCGGTCGTTAGATTGTCTATGTCCTTCAGTTATGAATAGGCGAGGTCGTTAACAACATCGTTATCGTGGTGTCACACACACCCATGCTGCAGTTTGGACGAATGATCATCGTCTGTTTGTGATCCAGTTCACCAACCTCTGATGAACGATCTGGCCGATTATCGTTGATTGGATGTACATGTCACACTGAACGACATCGTTACAACATCATTTGAACGCTGAAAACCCGTGAACGTTTCAACGATATTGTTACCGATGTCGTGTGAGAGGGCCATTAGCTCATGAAATCGTTTATCTCTGTAGAGAAAAACAAGTTGGAGTAGATTAATCTGGACATTGCACAAATCAAGACATCTCTGGAGGGATTCGATAAAACAAGGAATATGAACTGCTGCATATAAAATGAAGGAGAATCTAGATAAAATGAGAGGACAGTATTATGACTATAAAAAAGAGAACATTTCAGAGGGACTGTATGGATTATAAGCATGATAGAGTTTATGAGTGGAAAAGAATAAAAAACCTGTTCCACCTAAACCGGATTCAAAAAAACCTAAGGGTACCGTCACACCAGGTGACATCGCCGCCGATTTTCGCAGACAATGCAGGGGCGTGGTCCTATCGTCAGCGTCATCGGGACGAGTCGCCCGTGTAAAGCGACAATTTTGCCCCGAATAATCGGCTGAGAGTGGTCGCCTGGTTTCAGAGCACTGCTGTGAAACCAGGCAACCACTCTCAGGCAATGTGTATTCATCGCCCCGTGTAACATCGCGATTGGCGATGTTACAGGCGATGGGAGCTATAAGCTCACATGTTACAGGATCCCTGCTGGGGTTTCTAGACACCCCAACAGCAACGTCGCCTGTAACATCGCAAACGCGTCGCTGGTAGGTAAACACGCGACGGCGACGCTGGCGGGGTGCCAAAAACGTGCACGCTCCCGTGGTCACCTGCGATATCTCTGGCGATTTCACCTGGTGTGACGGTACCTAAGGATAAATTGGATCCAAAATCCATCTTGAAAAATAATGCAGGGACAGAATTTCTATCTAAAGATGGGTTCTCAGATACTAACATAGAGGACTCTAATCTTCAATTGAGGAAACAGGAGAAGAGTGCAGTTTTTCCTTTCCAAAAAATGGGGGAAAAAATGAAAAAAAGAGGAGGAGGAAATCTAGTTTCCAATACAAGGGGGAAGAAAAAATAGATAACCTATGGTCGAGTGTTATTGTCCTCACCCTACAATCCTTTCAGAACAGAGATCAATGTATTAAATGAGGGAATGAATTTTGTTCCCAATCAAAATTTTGATGTATATTAAACAATTATGCATGTAAAGGGACCGTTACACGTCGCAACATCGCTGCGATATCGCCTTCAACTTCACTGGAGCGTGCACGTTTTTGGCACTTTCCCCAAGATCGCCTTATAGATGTCACAGGGAGATACGGTAGGCAACACAACTAGGATGTTGTTAGCAACTTTCGTTCACTGGGTAGGGGCAACCCAGCGAGCGATATTTTTCAGTGCAATGAGTAGGGGAAGTTGCTTTGCCACATCGTTATCGCGTTGTTACACAGCACGATCCTACCACATCGCTAAGCAACATCGGCCGGTTTAAGTGCATGAGAAAAAACCTGGCGATGCGCTCCAGCGATAAATTGCAGTCCCATCGCCCTGTTACACGACACGACGCACTACCAATATCAACTGCAACTGCGAACATCACGTGACTTTTGGGCGATATTGCAGGCGGTATCGCAACGTGAAACGGTACCTTAAATAAACTAGTCAGATCACTCACGGTAAAAAAACATTTTTACAGTGATCAAAGTGTTCCGGAAGAGGAGATAGGGGATGAAGGTAATTCATACAATGTGCCACAGTTAATGTTTGATGAACAATGTTTACGGTTGGATTTGGGAAATCTGGAGGGGAATTCTGATAATATGGATTTGATATGTGTAAAATCTGGTGAATTCCATATCGCTAATCCTGCTTTTTATCCTCAAGTATCAAGGGTTGAATGTGTCTCCACCTTCCAAACATTGGTTGAGAAAGACCTAAAGGAATTATTTAGAAACCCCAAAGCAAAGAGGTGGAAGAGTGGTGACAATTTAACCCTTGAGGAGAGAAAAGCTATTGCCATCGTCTTTCAAAAAGAGATGATTTGGTAATCACAAAATCTGATAAAGCAGGATGTATTGTAGTTATGGATAAAAAGTATATGAAAAACGTGTATATGACATCTTGGATAATAATGACACAAATAAAAAAATTCAATCAAATCCTACAAAATCTTGTACTAGAATTTTGAACCAGTTGTTGGAAGATGGGGAAAAAATGGGAGTTTTCTCCCAAAAAATGAGGGACAATATTATACCAAATAATCCTATTACACCAATCTGTCATGGATTACCAAAAACCCATAAAGCTGGGTTCCCTATACCACTGTGCCCCATTATTTCCAGTATCTCATCGCTAAATGAAAATCTGAGCAGTGGGTGGATTCTCATCTACAGCCTTTGAATCCCAGAACTCCGGGATATTTGAAAGACACCTCAATAGTAATAGATTATATGAAACTAACCAAATGGTCTGAAAAATCAAAATTTTTATCTTGTGATGTCATAAATGTGTTTTCTTCTATCCCTCATGAATTAGCAGTTTCGGCTGTTTTCTGTAACTTGCAGAAGTCTAGTGGATATACAGATGAAATGAAGGAAATACTTGTCCGCAGTATTGAATATTTGTTAAAATATAATTTCTTCATGTTTAATGAGGAATATTATTTGCAAATCGAGGGCTGCCCGATGGGCTCATGCTTTTCACCTTCCTTGGCTATACTCTTTGTGTCCTGGTGGGAAGAGAATGCAATCTTTTCTGAAAAAAAACATTCAAAAAGGATATACCATATTTTTTTGCTTTTTAAGACGCACCCTTGTTTTCCCCAAACTGGGGGAGGAAACGGAGGTGCATCTTACAAAGAGAAGTTTAAAAAAAAATTTAAAATTAAATATCACCGAGTGGGTAAGGGGATGGGGGGCAGAGGCAGGTTCCGGAGGGTGAGGAGCATGGGTGCAGGGCTGTAGATCAAGGGGAGTACCGGCAGCAGCGAGCGCTAGGCGCCGCCATGTTTTTTGTGGCTGCCTAGATTCACTATGTGCAGCCTGCCGGTAGAGATAGAGACTTCAAAATGGCCACGGGTCTCCATTATAGCCTTGGCCATTTTATTGAAGTATCTACCGACTGGCTGCACATAGTGAATCCAGCCGGCCACAAAAAACATGGCAGCGCCCACCGCTCGCTGCCAGCTCTCATTCCCCACAGCTTCGGTCCTGCACCCATGCCTCTCACCCTCTGGAACCTGCCACCAGCACCCCCGCTCAACAGCTGCAATTCCCCCATTGGTAAGCCATGGGAGTCTGGGGGGGAAGATGGGGAAGTACAAAAAAACCATATATAGGGGATGGGGGCATATAAGCAGGATGGGACATATATACAGGATGGGGATGAGGGCATATACATATGATGTGGGGTCATATTTTCAGGATGGGGCATATATACAGGATGGGGAACATATAGATAAGATGGGAGAATGTATATGCCAGGATTGAGCGTATACAGTATATACAGGATGGGGGGCCATATTTACAGGATGGGGACATGTATGCCATAATGAGGGATAAATATACCAGGATGGGGGGGCATATGTACCAGGATGGGGACATGTATACCAGGATGAGCGATCTATATACCAGGATGGGGGCATGTATGCCAGAATGAAGGACACATATGCCAGGATGAGGGACACATATACCAGAATGGGGGGACAAATATACCAGGATACCAGAGTGGGGGGGTTTATATATCAGGATGAGGGACATATATACTGTTTGTAAGTCGGACATTGGCATTATAAGACGGACCCCATTTAACATTAAAAATTATTTTTTTCTCTTTTTCTTCACCAAATTTGGGGGTGCGTCTTGTAATCAGGTGCATCTTATAAAGCGAAAAATACGGTAGATCTATATCTAAGATATTTGGATGATGTGAGGATAGTGTGGGTGGGAGAACTGGAGAGACTCCCACTTTTTATTAAATACATTAACACAAACAATATTAATCTAAATTCAAATGATTTCCACCGAAGAAAAAGATGGGCTCCTGCAGCGACCATTACCAGGCTCTGTCAGTTTGTTGTGGCTCTCACAACCACCGCAGGTGAGTCACACCGATTGGGAGGACTGGACTATTTATTATAACGATAACGCCCTATGTGCGCTCCATATTTATTTTTTTTTACAATCTAAAATTCACACCTACTGAGCCACAAGATGAAGTTAGCTTTTTAGATCTACATCTAATGGGAAATCAGGAGACACAGAAAATCAATTACTATAGAAAACCGATTAAAGGGAACACGACCTTAAGAGCAGACAGCTGCCATCCAGGACATACCATTGATTCTATACCATATGGAGAGATGAATAGAATCTATAGGAATTGTTTGAATGAAATATGATTTAAAGAACAAAGTGAGATAGCAAAAATGAGACTCTTTGAAAGGGGCTATAAGAAAAGACAGGTTGATATAGCCATAAAAAAGTGATTGAAAAAAATACTATGAATAATAAAAGGAGTATGGAATCAATGGATAATATGGGATCGGGAAAATCTAACAACAATGTAGTTTTCAGTACCCCATATACTAGCTGACAAGAAGTGCTCGCCAGGTCCGGACCTATGTGTGAATGACTATGTGTGGTTGTCTACAAGGAATATGAAGCAGAAGATGCTTTCATGGAAGCTGGGACCTAGGTTTATTGGTCCTTTTAAAACCATTAACCTGTAGCTTTTCGTCTTGAGTTGCCCCAAGCGCTCAGAATTCACAGTGTTTCATAAATCTCTTCTCAAACCATATGTGCCTTCATCTGAGCCGTCTCCTTTGCCGCCAGAGCTGATCTGTGTGGATGGGAATTTAGAATTTTTAATTTTTAAGGTTGTGGATTCTCACATGTTGCGCCGTTCCCTTTAGTATTTGGTGCACTGGAGGGGTTACGGTCCCGAGGAGAGGATGTGGGTGCCAGCGTCAGAGGTGAACACCGCCAGGTTGGTCCGCGCCATTCACCTCTTCCATCCTGATAAGCCTGGTCCTGAGTGTCCGGAGACCACTCGTAGAAGTGGGGGTACTGTCATGGGTGTGTCAGGAGGTACGGATGAGACTGTAGAGGCCACTCGCAGGAGGTCCCAGCATTTGGCCAAACAGTCCAAATCCTAATAAAATGTCTGTCACTTTAAGAGGCATTTCCCTTTTAATAAACTTGGACCCAGTTGATCCCTTACCTCTAGCTGGGTATATAATCTCCTGGACTCCAAGGATGCACTGCTGGTGATAGCTGTTCAGGTGATCCTGGTTGCATCAGAGCTCAAAGCAGTGTTTCCTGGAGTCTGTTCGTTTGCTGCTTCGATCTGCTCAAGCTAAGTGTATCTCTTCCCTCTATGTTCGTTTCTCTTGTGTGTTTCTTTAGTTGCTAGCTGGGCGGACTAGTGATCACCCGCTCTGATCCCTGTGTAGTGTTAGTCCATGGACAGTCAGGAAATAGGTTTCCTGGTAGCGACAGATGCGGTAACTTAATAGGGATGTTAGGGAAGCCAGGTGTCAGCACTAGTTAATCTAGGGGTCACCATCCCCCCTTTCTGCCCTCAGCATCAGGGGCTAATCCCCCCCCCCTGTCGTCATACAGCACTGCGTATCTCCCTACACCCAGCGTGACACTTGTCCCCTGTACACAATACTGCAGATATTACAGCTGTATTCTGTTACACATCTCTGTTTAATAACTAATAAATGTATTAATACTTATATCATTTTATCATTAAATATAAGAAGAAGAACCAACCTTTTTTTTTTTACTTTTCTGATAATGGACAAAGCGCAGATACTTTTACAAGGATCAAGAAAAAGCATTAAAATGAAATGTATAAAATATGTATAAACGAAACACATCAGGATGGTTAAGTAACCACTAAGTAAAATAAAAAACAATTATTCTGTACTTTGATAATTGTTTGCACTTAGTAGAAGTGTCTGATGGATGGGGGGCGGAGAAGTGAATATACACAGGAGCAATGCTGGTTATATACAGAGGATCCGCTGCACCCACTGACCAAAGAGAAGAGAACCTGGAGGAGAAGGAAGGTAATGAAATCTATCTATCTATCTATCTATCTATCTATCTATCTATCTATCTATCTATCTATCTATCCAATTTTTTACTTTTGTTTCTATTTTTTTACAGAGCAGCAATATATTATAATGATAATGTGCTCCTTATCATTATAGTGTATGGAAGGTAATGTGGGGCTAGGGATGAGCGAGTACCGCAATATTCGGACTCGCTATACTCGCAACGAGTAGGTCCCGGTACTCGGTACTCATTGCGAGTATAGAGAGTCCGATTACTTTCACAGTGTATCTATAGATACACTGCGAAAGTACCCTAAAAGTGAATAAACATTGTTAAAAATAATAAAATTACATACTCACCTGTCCGACGCCTGCATCGGGAACGGCAAAGAAGACCCCGGGACCGTCCCAGAAGACCTGCGATCACCGGACAAGTACCTGTGACTTCCAGCCAATCAGATGGCTGGTAGCGATGTGGCCAATCAGATGGCGACACGTCACAACCACGTGATCGCTAGCAGCCACCTGATTGGCCAGATTGCAAGGTCCTAGGTGTACTGCCAGGACCTTGCAATCTGGCCAATCAGGTGGCCGCTAGCAATCAAGTGGTTGTGACGTGTCGCCATCTGCTTGGCCACATCGCTACCGGCCATCTGAGTGGCTGGAAGTCACAGGTCCTTGTGGAAGTCACAGGTCCTTGTCCGGTGATCGCAGGTCTTCTGGGACGGCCCCGGGGTCTTCTTTGCTGGTCCCGGTGCAGGTGTCGGACAGGTGAGTATGTAATGTTATTATTTTTAACAACTTTTATTCACTTTTAGGATACTTTCGCAGTGTATCTATAGATACACTGCGAAAGTAATCGGACTACTCGCTACTCCCGAGTAATCATAAGATACTCAGAGAGTAGCGAGTACCCGAATACCGCTACTATTCAGCGAGTTCTGAATAGTAGCGAGTATACTCGCTCATCCCTATGTGGGGCCCCTTATGCTATATGAAAGGAAATGTTGGGCACATTATACTATATGGAAGGCAATATGGGGTCTATTGTACTATATGAAAAGTAATGTGGGGCCAATATACTATATGGAAAACAATGTGGCAGCATTAAACTATATGGAAGGAAATGTGGGGGAAATTTTATACTCTATGGAAGGAAATGTGGGGGAAATTTTATACTCTATGGAAGACAATGTGGGACACATTATACTATATGGCGGGTAATGTTGGGGTATTATACTGCATGGAATGCAATGTAAAGCACTTTATACTATATTGAAGGCAATTTGAAGAGCATTATGCAACATGGAAGGCAATGTGGGGGCATTACACTATATGAAAGGCTATATGGAGCCCATTATGTTATATGAAAGGCAATGTGAGGCCATTATACTACATGGAAGGTAATGTGAGGCTCATTATACTATATGGAAGTCAATGTGGGGCCATTATACTATATGGAAGGTAATGTGGAGTTCATTATACTATATGGAAGTCAATGTGGGGCCATTATACTATACAGAGAACAATGTGGGGGCATTATACTATATGGGAGGCAATGTGGGGCCATTGTACTGTATGGAAGTCTATGTGGGGCCGCTATACTGTATTCAGGGCAATGATGGCTCCATTGTACTGTATGGAGGGCTGTGTGGGGGTCACAGTTGAGTCATCATAATGTGTTGAGATTATCATATTTTGACAGAGGGTATTGTACAATCATCAAACTGTATGTATGGAGGAATTCACTGAGGGGGTATTGGGCTTTGTTTGGGGGGCATTTTTTTTACATTATACTATATGGCTGCAATGAAAAAAAAATCTGGAGATTTCAATATGAGGTAAATTATTTTGTAAGGCTGCAATGTTGTGACCTATTCTCTTCCCTTACCAAATATTGTTATTATTATTATTATTTTCTTGAGGGGGTTCAATTAGAACTTTTGCTATGGCGCCCCATGATTTCTATGATTTTGCTCCCGCCAGACGCTGTATATATTTATGTTGTGCCTTTTCTTATTTTCAGAGAGGAACATGAGCAGATAATCAGTTTGTGGAGAGGATTGTGCTGACAGATTCCCTTTCAGGCGTCTCCAGGTAGATATTGATGATTAGTTTGGGTGCTATGTCTGGTGTGATGAGTGATAATGATATAACTGTAGGAAGTCATTCCACAGCAGATAATGATGTCTCTATTAGTGGTGGGATCCAACGTTTCTTGGAGACATATTGGAGACATATTTGTAGGAAGATTTGTAACAAATTGTCCAAGCACTGAAAAAATAATCATTCTTAGCAATTTATTATAAAATATTAGTATTCCATATAATTTCTAATCTTTGCTCAGCACCAATTTTCTGAATGTTAAAAAAACTCATTACAGAAGTTTTATAATTGGGCAAACTTCCCGAAGTTCATTCAGAATGCGCCTGTCTAAACCGCTTGTTTATCTTTAACTAATTTTCTGAATGTTGTCAGTCACCAAGAACTATCTTACTCCAGACGGCTTCATGTAAATAGAAATTCCCCCATAATATAAGGTGGAGACAAATGTGATTACAAGACATCTCTCATGGTTTTTATAGTCCCCTTTGTTATCAATAAGTAATGTGTGTAGAATGTATTACAATACTCACCAGTCACCATCATCTGCCGTTACCAGCGCTGCTCCAGTCTACTCCACCATCATCTGCCGTTTCCAGCTCTGCTCCAGTCTACTCCACCATCATCTGCCGTTTCCAGCACTGCCATCACCAGTTCCTACTCCCACCATCATCTGCCGTTTCCAGTGCTGCTCCAGTCTACTCCACCATCATCTGCCGTTTCCAGCGCTGCTCCAGTCTACTCCACCATCATCTGCCGTTTCCAGCGCTGCTCCAGTCTACTCCACCATCATCTGCCTTTCCAGCGTCTGCCTTCCAGTCTACTACTCCACCATCATGTGACCGCAGTTCTGATCTGCCGAATCACTCAGCGTCTTCTGTGTGGACCGGGGGGAACTTTTTTAGCATTGGTTTATGAGACTCAGAACGAAGACAAGAAATGCTGGAAACAGTAAAAAACGGTGACTGGTAAATATTGTAATGAATTCTCTGCACACATTACTGATGATACAGAGGAGGCAATAAAATAAGAAAAAATAATAATTGCTTCAGTGTCCATTATTAAAATGACACAACTTTTACTACACAGACACAATGATCACATACATGTCAGTATTATTATTATATTATTATTATTATTTCTTTTTTTGGAAGTGAATCCTCAGATGGATCCTGGTTATGATAATCCGATCAACATATAAAACAACTCTGAATGACGACCACAACGATAAGTAAGTTTAGATTTCTTATTCTGTATTTCTCTGAGATATCAGTGCAGACTCCATTCTAATTCTGACCGCACCTCAAGCCGCGCCAAGTTCCTATTTAGGGTAAAGTCACACTGGCGTCAATCTCACGTGAGTATAATGGAGATTTTCTCACATTGCTCTCGTGTGAGATTGATGTTACACTTTTCTGCTTCTTTGATTAGTTTTTTGGGTGATATTTTATTTTGTTCTTCCACTTATATTTATAAATGAGCGGAATAATAATAACTGGGGAATCTTCTTCTCCTTCAACATGAGCTATGAAAAAATATATGAAAATTATTACAAAAACTCACTTTAAATATGTAGACGTCAATGGATATCTGGATTATCAAAGTGCTCACTACCACAAGTGGAAGAACAATATCCCCTACAGCTAATTTGTAAGGTTAAGAAAAAACAATACAGA
Organism: Allobates femoralis; assembly: GCA_033576535.1. Taxonomy (NCBI): domain Eukaryota; kingdom Metazoa; phylum Chordata; class Amphibia; order Anura; family Aromobatidae; genus Allobates; species Allobates femoralis. The sequence continues at coordinate 72,642,350 of JARQOC010000009.1, forward strand.
ACAATCTGATGATGAAGAACAATCAAAAATTTAAATAAATCAATTCAAAATAAAAAATTACCCCAAGAACCTATTTATAGAAGAAAAAACACAGGAAGATTGTCTAACACTAATGCAAAAGATTCTACCTAATAAACCGGGAATTACCTTAAGAAGGGTCAAAACAACTAAAAACCTAATTGCTCCTAGCCACTAAGAAAATTACAATCTCTTAACTCCAATTGTACAGACAATACATGTAATGCCCCGAGAGGAGTATAAAATGTGGAAAAAATAAATGTTTATGTTGCAAAAGTCTAATAGGGGTCAAAACCATCATATCGAATAGCACAGGAGAGATGATCCCTATTACACAACACCTGTCTTGTTAGATGAGCTTTGTCATATATGTGATCACCTACAAATGTGGCCTGCAATATGTTGGTTGGACCACACAGATTGTTCGTACCCAACTGAACGTCCACCATCATAATGCAGAGACGGGACTGCTTACTCACAGCCTGTCACCTCACCTCCTCCTGAAACGGGGGAAAATTTTAAGTTTATCTGACCCCAGTAGAACATATTCCTAAAAACATCCCAAATCGCATACAAGTGCTAAACAAAAAGAGTCATACTGAATGTATCGACAATGTAGCCTAAACCCAGATGGACGCAATGATAAGTGAGAAAATGTATAACTTTACAGGCTAAACCCTTTGGCAAGCTCTCTGGGTTTGATCCCAGACATAAAATGTAACCCATATAAAACAAGTGGGGCCTTTACGATTAGTAACTTGGCGTTTTACCAATCACTGAGCATACCTCAGAAGTGGAAACAGTAAACGGTGAAGCAGCTCCTCGCTGACCGAGCTCTTTCTCGATTATCTGCATAGTGTAAGCTCCAGCGGCTTTCACTTGAATGCGTGCACCATAGAAGTTAATATAAAAGAAAACTAACAAACTACTACAGATGTTCCTTGATAAAAATAACTTGACTACTAATAACTGTATAACTGGACCACACCACACTCCCACCACACAACTCTCAGCTCACACGACTCACCGCACCAATTCAGCCCGCACAACACTCACCCCCACTCCACACTCAGCCCTCACCACACTCAGCCCACACCATATGCACCCCACACCACACTTGCCCTGCACCCACCTCACCTCGCACCACACCAGCATGCACCACATTCAGCCCTCACCACACTCAGCCCTCACCACACTCAGCCCTCACCACACTCAGCCCTCACCACACTCAGCCCTCACCACACTCAGCCCTCACCACACTCAGCGCACACCACACTCAGCGACACACACTGCCACACACTCAGCGCACACCACTCTCAGCGCACACCACACTCAGCGCACACCACACTCAGCCCACACCACACTCAGCCCACACCACACTCAACCATGCACCACACTCAACCATGCACCACACTCGTCCCGCACCACACTCAGCATGGACCACACTCAGCATGCACCACACTCAGCCTGAACCACACTCACCTCCACAACACCCTCATCCCCACACCACACTCCGCCCGCACTTCACTCGACCCACATCACACTCAGCCCACACCACAGTCAGCCCACACCACAGTCAGCCCCAGCACTCACCCTGCACTCATTTGCCCCCGTGCTCTGCACAACCCCCCATGCTCTGAACTTCTTGCTGTGCTCTGCTTTTCCCCACCCTGTGCTCTGCACTCCCCCAAATCTGCACTCCTCCCCCAAGCTCTGCACTCCTCCACCCTACACTTTGCACTCCCCCACACTCTGCACTCCTCTCCCCCACACTCTGCACTCCTCTCCCCCGTACTCTGCTATCCACCACCCTGTGCTCCGCACTCCCCCCACTCTGCACTCTTTCCTGTGAGTGCACTCCCCCACACTATGCTAACCCCTACGCCATGCTATGCCATCTCCACCCCGCACTCTGCAGTCCCCCCACTCTGCTCTCCTCTCCCCATCCCTCTGCACTCCCTCTCACCCCTCCACAGAGATAGTGCCCCTCATGCTATTCCGCTATCTGCCCGTGCTCTGCCCGCTCTCTCCCCCCCCGCTCTGCCACTCTCTCCCCCCAACTGCTCTGCCTGCTCTCCCCCTGCCCACTCTGCCTGCTCTCTCCCTCCGCCCACTCTGCCCGCTCTCTCTACTCGCCCACTCTGCCAGTCCACACACCCCTGCCCGCTCTACCAGTCCTCACAACCTGCCGCATGCTCTGCCCACTCTCTCCCTCGCTTGCTCTGCCCACTCTCCCCCTGCCCGCTCTGCCTGCTCTGTCCCCACGCCCGCTCTGCCCACTCTTTTCCCGCCCACTCTGCCAGTCCACACCCCCCTGCCCACAATGACAGTCAACACACCCGCCACCCACTCTGCTAATCTGCACAATCCTCCACCCACTTTGCCAGTCGGCATACCCCCCACCCACTCTGCCAGTCCACACACCCCCCGCCTACTCTTTCAGTCTGCACCCCCCTGCCCACTCTGCCAGTCCTCACACCCCCCACCCACTCTGCAAGTCCTCACCCCTCCACTTGCTCTGCTAGTCCTCCCTCCCCCCTGCTCACTCTGCTAGTCCTCACATCCCCCACTCACTCTGACAGTCCTAACACCCCTGTCCACTGTGGACATTTACCGCTGATGTGAAAGGTCCCTATGACCAGGGCCACATTTGCGTCATGCATCTGCTAACTGAATTCATTTTTGACATGTGGAAATGTGTAAAAAGGCATCCGTTAACACACCCATAGACTCCAATGCAAAAGTGCATTGCGTTTAGCGCATTGTGTTTTTGCTATTAGTGCTAAAAACATGGTCTGCAACATTTTTGGGAGCTTTGTCAAAAACGCTTGTGTTTCTTTAACATTTGCCTCTATGGGAAATGCATGCGTTAACGTATGGTACATTATATATATATATATTATGTGATGATGCAACCCACGGCCGGGTGCATCACACGGGTTGTCGGTATATGTCTCTGTTCACATGTATCCGGTTTTACTGTGGATGTGCCGTGCTAAAACCTACCTGTAACACAGTGAGTTAACAGCTGAGAGTGAGTGCTGTAATCCTGTCCGGTGCACAATAGGTTAATAGCCAGGATATTCATGAGCCTAATGAGCGGCTGAGAGCAATGTGTGTACTGATTACCTAGTATATGGAAAAGAAAAACCAAGAAATTGTTGCGCCACACTGTGCAAATTAGCCGAAGCAAGGGGTTATATTAATATGTCACTCACCTTTTCTAGTTGCGCTAGATCCACTTGAGAAAGACACCTTTAGTGTCGAAACATGTTGTGGCGAGGAGACCTATAACATCTACTGTTCACAATAAATTTGAAAGGTAATATTCGATAAGAGCCCAGTGCCTGTTTCTGTCCCTAGCGCTCATTTTATCATACCTTTTTACTTCATATCGTACTGATTACCTAGTAGCTCAGGTGGGGGTGTCAGTGTGGGTGTGGCAGGCAAGATAATAGCTAGCCAGGTGTGAGTTGTGAGAGGAACATCAGATCAGACTGCAGATCAGATCAGGCTGCAGAAGAGATTTGACTGTAGAGGAGACCAGAGACTACAGAGATCAGATTGCAGAGGAGATTAGCCAGAGCCAGAGATCAGTCAGAGGATGACAGACTGCAGACTGGAGGCAGAGTCCAGAGAGAGACCAAACATGATCCTCTGAGGGAGAGGACATGTTTCAGGGGGTCCCGTCCCCGTTGGGGGGATGAGGCAAGACGCCTGGCTTTCCATGCAGGAGACGCCGGCCCCTCTGAGCCGTGTGGAGCCTGTGGCCAGACCAAGAGGTTAGTGGAGCACCTGGGTGTAAGGGGGATCCTGGCTGAACTAATAGGGGGCTCACTCTGTCCATTGTGGTGAGGCTGCCATCCAGTATCTCTGCCTGTGTTGGTGGGGGCTTGGAGGCAGCTGGGCATCATGGGCAGGGTGGGGAGACCTTGGGGATGCTTTGACTGCCCTGAAGCTCAGGTGGCTCGCAACCTGGTCTGGGCCTAGAGGGCTGAAGTCCATGCCGGACTGTGCTGGTGTGAGTGGTCTGGGCCTGACAAGGCTGAAGTCCATATGAGTCCATGAGGGACTAGGGAAGTATATGTCAGCCTAAGTCGAAGGGCCGTGTATGATGTGGGAACAGGAGGTCTGTGTGTGAATGGAGGCAGAATAGAAGCCTCTGTGGGAGAGAGAAGACCAAGTCCTGGGAGAATGGAGCCGTGAGGCCAGATGACAGGGGTTGGTAGAGGACCGGGAGTTGGGAAGTGGGGCTGACCCTGGAGGGGCTCGCGAGGGCGTGTTTGGTGCAGCCGCTTGCCTGGAGGTCTGGCCCTGGTGATGGCAGACTTGGAAGCGGTTGGCGACCTGGAGACACGTGCCGAGGAGTTCTTGGGGGGCCTGACTTGCCCTGGAGCCCCGGTGACTACAACCAGGTCAGGGCCTGGTTCAGAGCAGCCAGAGCGCTGTATAGAGGGCTGGGAAGAGTTAGCAGCCTGTGCAAAGGGACTGGACTCCCAATGGGACACTGGACCAAGGAAGTGCCTAGCATTAGGGCAGTGGCCGTAAACAGGGGTGTACCGGCAGCGACCGAGGCCCTGTGAGACGGGCACTGACCAGTGTACTCTGTATTGTGTGCCGGTACTGTAGGGTAACCGGGCGTTAGACTATGTGCAATATAATTTATGTTCTGTGGAATGTAATGTGGTGTTATTTATAAGGTTATGTGATGTGAGTATATTTTATGTATTTTAAATGAGAGGAGCAGCTTACATTTAATAAACTGCTGCATAATGGTGAAAATACATGTGTTGGTGTAATTTACGCTGTCAAGCGAACCCCCAGGGAAATGCTACCATATATATATATATATATCTACTCTATAATTGCCGTAGGCATTTTCATGTCGGCCCCCGACGTGCCGTGGCTATGTCACACTCTGTGACGTCATCACGCCGAAGCATTGGCCGCGAAGCGGCCATTGCGACCCGTCGCAATGCCCGCGAAGCGGGCATTGCGACCCCTCGCGCTGTCATCCCCTGTGTCCCTGTGCCATCCCCTGTGCCCCTGTGCCTCAGTGCCCCTGTGCCTCCCGCTCCGAAGCAGCTGCTGTCAGCACATGCTGACACAGTGCTCCGGAGCCTGTGCCCCTGTGATCCCGCTCCGCTTCTGTGCCTCTGTGCCTCTGTGCCCCTGTGCCCCAGTGCCTCTGTGCCTCTGTGCCCCAGTGCCCCAGTGCCTCTGTGCCCCTCTGCCTCTGTGCCTCCTCCTCCATATGCCCGCACACCCCCTCCTCCATATGCCCGCACACCCCCTCCTCCATATGCCCGCACACCCCCTCCTCCATATGCCCGCACACCCCCTCCTCCATATGCCCGCACACCCCCTCCTCCATATGCCCCGCACACCCCCTCCTCCATATGCCCGCACACCCCCTCCTCCATATGCCCGCACACACCCCTCCTCCATATGCCCGCACACCCCCTCCTCCATATGCCCGCACACCCCCTCCTCCATATGCCCGCACACCCCCTCCTCCATATGCCCGCACACCCCCTCCTCCATATGCCCGCACACCTCCTCCTCCATATGCCCGCACACCCCCTCCTCCATATGCCCGCACACCCCCTCCTCCATATGCCCGCACACCCCCTCCTCCATATGCCCGCACACCCCCCTCTCCATATGCCCGCACACCTCCTCCTCCATATGCCCGCACACCTCCTCCTCCATATGCCCGCACACCCCCTCCTCCATATGCCCGCACACCTCCTCCTCCATACCATACCGCAACCGCGCCGCATTGTGAGTCGCTGGCTGAGTGCGAGCACTTGCGGCGCGGTTGCGGTAATCCCCATAAGGATTACCGCAACCGCGCCGCAAGTGCAAGTTGCGGCGCGGTTGCGGTAATCCCCATAGAAAGTATAGGGGGACTTGCGGCAGGTGCGGCAAGTGCGGTTTTGCCGCACCTGCCGCAAGTCCCCCTATACTTTGTATGGGGATTACCGCAACCGCGCTGCAGATGCGTTTTTTTAATAAAATAAAAAATTTTTAATACAAATAAATTCAATTAAAATAACAAATAATAAATACATTTAATAATAATAATAAAATAGTAAAAAAAAAATATAAATAAATAATAAAATAAAAAATAATAATAACAAAAAAAAAAAAAAAATATATTAAAATATTGGACCCCCCAAAAAAAGTATTGGACCCCCCCCAAAGTATTGGACCCCCCCCCCAAAAGTATTGGACCCCCCCCAAAAGTATTGGACCCCCCCCCCCAAAAGTATTGGACCCCCCCCAAAAAGTATTGGACCCCCCCAAAAAAGTATTGGACCCCCCCCCAAAAAAAAGTATTGGACCCCCCCCCCCAAAAAAGTATTGGACCCCCCCAAAAAAGTATTGGACCCCCCCCCCCCCAAAAAAGTATTGGACCCCCCCCAAAAGTATTGGACCCCCCCCAAAAGTATTGGACCCCCCAAAAAAAGTATTGGACCCCCCAAAAAAAGTATTGGAACCCCCCCAAAAGTATTGGACCCCCCAAAAAAAGTATTGGACCCCCCCAAAAAAAGTATTGGACCCCCCCAAAAAAAGTATTGGACCTCCCCCCAAAAGTATTGGACCTCCCCCCAAAAGAAGTATTGGACCCCCCCAAAAAAGTATTGGACCCCCCCCCCCCCAAAAAGTATTGGACCCCCCCAAAAAAAGTACTCAGACCAGCTATAACTATTATAAGCAAATGTATGCACGTTCTAGAATCCCGATGCATTTGCATCGGGCTCACAGCTAGTATATATATATATATTTATTAGATGGTGGCCCGATTCTAATGCATCGGGTATTGTATATAGTTTATTTATAATGATTTAAGACATCATGTATTCATTGCATTACTCTATCTATCATCTACCTATGTGTCTATCGTCTATGGCTAGGGTCGCACTTAAGAATCAAATTGCGTTCACCGCATCCAGATTCAGATGCGGTGAACGCAATTGCGGTCACAAATATTTTTCATCAAAAATGTGTGGCGGGAACCGCAATCAGGTAACCGGATTGCTCAGGATGTGTAATCCTGAGCAATCCGGTTACCGTGCAGCAGCAGGGATGAGCAAACTGTCTCGGTATATTAAAAGTAATCATTTAAGAAATAAATGTTGGTTTAATGTCTCTAGGGGAGGGCCGAGACCCCTAGAGACCTTACACCCACTCAGGTGGGCTTATACAGCTCTAATCTGTTCTGGGCAAAAGCGCCGGGCTCCTCTGAGCTGCACGCAAGACCCCACAAACTGCCCCCCCCCCGTATCTATATACCTGTCCCTGCACTCCCCTCTTATGATTTATACCCATCCCTTTTGCTTATCCAAACGATTGGGTAAAGTAAAGAATACAGGTTATAATCACATCCCCCTCGTATGTGAGTTCTCTGTGTCAGGAACAATGTCAAAAAGGCGGAGCTGTCTGCTACTCCCTCCGCCCGCTTATTAATTATGCACGCCCCCTCTCAGCTAGCAGCAGTGCTGAGAGCCTGGCCGCGTCATGAAAGGGGCGGGCTAAAATCGCGTCATACCAGTAGCCCCGCCCCTTTTATGGCGTGGCCAGGCTCTCAGCGCTGCTGCTAGCTGAGAGGGGGCGTGCATAATTACTAAGCGGGCAGAGGGAGCAGCAGGCTTTATTTAGCGTGGCGTACTAATAGGTGGCCACTCACCTTATCGGGTTGTGCTGTCCCTGCACAACCCGGTAATACACTTGATAAGGCACCCTTCATAGGCTCTAGCTCATCCGCACACCGCGTGCTCCGAGCATCCGGTCACGTCACTGAAGGTCCTTCAGTTAAAGCTCCTGTTGCCAGGCGATGCCAAGTCCTCGCGTTCAGCTTCCATCTGAGGAAGATAGAGAATCTATTGAAACATGTTGTGGAGTAGGAGGGGAGACTGAATAAAGGTCTGTTGAAAAACCATCCCAGTGCCTGCTGTCTTTGTGCCTGAGCGCCTCCAATTAGACCGCTTACAGTTTGTTTACCTTCTATCTTTAAAAAGGGGGTTTATGTACAGGGGATTATTTACAAGTTTGTCATGACGCCACCTAGAGTTTCTGGTGAAGTAGCACCTGCTCCGCCACAGTCCGCCGGAGATCGGTGGTATTGCGGCTGAGATGGTGTAGTCCTCCGCAGGCAGGACTGGGACCTCTGGGGCAGCGATTCTGTAACTAGAACAAGTTCATGGAAAGAAGATACAGCAGAGTCGAGTTCACTTCACTCGGGTACTTTACTGGAAACTTTAGCAGCAATGGTTACAGTTCTCAGTGCAGAAAGATGCTAAATGACAAGTAGCTTATGGGTGGCTGCAAGCGGTCTCAGGTGGTAGGATGAAACCCTCAGCATGTGCCTTTTCTCCATCAATTCTTCCCTGCTTCCCAGTAATTGTGTGAGGTCTAACCCCATAAAGCGGATCTGGCCTCCTGCTGTCTCTCACCCTCCTCGCTCCCGTTGGGTTACCTTCTGCTGGACCACCGAACCCTCAGGCGATCCTGTTACCCTCTTCTGGTCGCTTAAGAGTCTGGGCAGTATATATCTATATATAGATAGATAGATAGATTATATATATATATATATATATATATATATATATATATATATATATATATATATATATATATATATATATAATGTATATCTATCCCTATATCCCTCAGATCGCCGGATTTTCTGTGGTCCTTGGAGGATCCCACAGGTGCGGGCTTCGGTGCCCGGTAAGCTGCCGGGGTTGGACTCTCTGAAGTCCCTCTCTTCCCCCAGGCTGGCTGTCTGCGCCTGGGAAAGCTTTCTTTCTACCTGGGCCCTCGGCCGAGGGAACCTCCGCTCTGCTTGGAGGCAAGAAGAGGACCTCATTGCTCCCTGCCTGGCTGCTAGCCGACTGACTGTCGTGTCTGACTCTCTAGTTCCCCCTGGAGGTGTTTTTTGTTCCCTCACCGGGTAACTCCCACTATGTTATCTAATGTGGGGCTGCTTGTGTGTGGGTTGCACCCATCAACCTAAAATCCACTTGCAGCTGGAGTATCTGCAACGCTTTTATGGGTGCAGTACCCCTCTGTGACACCTGCATGGCGGGGCGCCACATACCCCTGTAATGGATGCCCTCCACACCTTTTGGAGGGGCTGACATCTTAATTGTCTGCCGCCAAATTGGATGCTTTGTCTGAGTGTGTGCACGTCACTGAAAGAACAACGCTGACAGCCATGTCAATGTAGAGCTTAATGACAAAGACCTTTATTTTAGGAGCAGTTAGCAGTTTTATTACTTATCATTAAAGGGGCATTCCTTAGGGGTGTTTCTAGGTAATTGCATCATATCATGCTGAATATACATTTTATTCTGAAAAAAAACATTCAATTATATTCTGTGTGTTAATTAGTTTAAACTAGCCTTGGGTTCGTACAGTACATTCAGAACACGTTGATAAGAACTTCTATACGGCTACTTCTAAGTCAAAACATTATATAAAATCTGAGCCAGGAGAATTCTAGAGGAAAGAGCAAGGATTCACTTAACCATGCTTTTGGAAGGTGTCTCAATGGCTCCAATAATTCATATAAATTATTAACTATTTATTGCCATAACACCCCCTTGATTGCGAGTATTAGTACCTGTCTACCGGTCAAGCGCACTAAGGCCTCAGAACTTGCCGGGTGAGGAGAACCTCGAGTTGCTCTCAGGTGCATGGACTCAGCTCAACATCGCATGTCAGTACTACCGATGCACCAGTAAAAGGACTGGGGAACCAACAAACCGTGAGTCTGTCTGTTGCTTTGTGCCCGCCTTCCTGCACCCTACACCCTTACCACATCCACTGCCCTGGGTAATCACTACACCCGTGGGGAGCTGCTTCATCTAAGCTGCCCATCCATCATTCCCAGAGGTTCTGCAGCAGTGGTGGCCACTCATATCCACATACCTCGGGTGGCGTCACGAATAACTATCCCTTTCATCATCCCTTACCTTACCTGTATCCTCCATCCTGTTGCACAGCCTGTATCCTCCATCCTCCTACAAAGCCTGTATCCTACGTCCTCCTGCACAGCCTGTATCTTTCATCCCCCTGCACAGCATGCATCCTCCTGCACAGCCTTTATCCTCCATCCCCCTGCACAGTCTGTATCTTTAATCCCCCTGCACATCCTGTATCCTCCTTCCCCTACACATCCTGTATCCTCCTTCCCCTGCACAGTCAGTATCCTCCTCCCCTGCACAGTCTGTATCTCCTCATCCCTGCACAGCGTTTAACCTCTATACTCCTGCACAGCCTGTATCTTTCATCCCCTGCACAGCCTGTATCTTTCATCCCCCTGCACAGTCTGTATCTTTAATCCCCTGCACATCCTGTATCCTCCTTCCCCTGCACAGTCTGTATCCTCCATCTCCCTGCACAGCGTTTAACCCCTATACTCCTGCACAGCCTTTATCCACCATCCTCCTGCACAGCCTGTATCCTTCATCCCCCTGTACAGCCTGTATCCTCCATCCTCCCGCATAGCCTGTTTCCTCTATCTTCCTGAACAGCCTGCATTCTCCATCCTCTTGTACAGCCTGTATCCTGCATCCTCATGGATTGCCTGTTTCCTTCATCCACATCCTGCACAGCCTGTATCTTTTATCCACATATTGCACAGTCTGTATCCTCTATCCACCAGCAAAGCCTGAAACCTTCTGCACAGCCTGTATCCTCCATCTTCCTGCACCGCCTGTATCCGCCATCCTCCTGTACAGCTAGTATCCTCCATCCACAACCTGCATCCTCAATTCTCCTATACAGCCTGCATCCTCCATCCACAGCCTGTATCCTCCATACTCTTGCACAGCCCGCTGCCCTCTCTCACCCCTCTTTCCCTCTATCCTCCTCTCCTCAGTCTCATCTTCTCATTTCACATTCTTCTTCTTCCTGCAGCAGATCTCACTGGCTCCGCCCACCCAAGTCACATGTGCATGACGTCACCTCAGGTCCTGTATATTCTCCCTGCGTGTGGGGGGTGTAGACAGCGCTGAGGATGCTTAATGGGGGGAGGGTCGCACAGCGCACAAGGCTGAACAGTATACAAATAAAAAGAAATTCATTATTATATTGTGCCAAAGGTAAAAATACAAGAAGTGCAGGAATAATGGAAAGGAGAGGCAAATATATATATATAGGGGATGAGGCAACCGAGGGGTTAATAAAATATAAAATGTTAACTTTCCTACTATTCTATCCTGTCTCCTCAGGTCATCTGGCTTCTATTATAACATTATACAGAAGACGACAATTACATTATTCAGCATTGTTCTTGCTCTCGGGATTATCGGTAATGGATTAGTCATCTGGATTGCCGGATTCAGGATGAAGAAGACAATCAGTGGCGTGTGGTTCCTCCACCTGGCCATCGCCGACTTCCTGTGCTGTGCTTCTCTCCCGCTGAGGATTACTGACTGGACTGTACCTTTCTCATACATCTCACATTCTGCACTTGTATAGTGAACATGTTCCTGTTTAATCTAAACATCAGCGCCAGTGTTCTCCTCCTGATGGCCATGAGTATTGACCGCTGGGTCTGCGTCATGTGGCCAATTTGGGCCAAAGTCCATAGAACCTGTAATGTGGTGAGAATCACTGCAGCGATCATCTGGGGCTGAGCCTCATTGGAGCCGGGTTATTGTATTATGTATATAGAGACGGGGTAAGTAATCTAGGTGAATGGTGTGTATATTACGATTACAGCATTCCTTATAACCGTGAGTTACATCACACCATGCAGGTGATCAGATTAGTTATAATGTTTGTGATCCCTTTTCTCATCATCTTCATCACTTACGTCACCATTTTCTTTAAACTTAGAAAAAGTAAGAGATCCCAGAGATCTCAGAGATCCTCCAGGATCATCACCGCTGTTATATTGTGTTTCTTCTCTGCTGGGCTCCTTATTATATCTATCCATTGATGTACATGTATTATGATATACATTACTTTCTTCTCTATATATTACACATGATTGTCACCGCCCTGGCTTGTCTTAACAGCTGCGTGAATCCAATCATTTATGTATTTATGACTCAGGATTTCCAACAAGGTTTCCTCAGATCCATCCCCTCCAGACTAGAGAGAGCCTTAGGTGATCATCCTAATGACCTGTGCAGAGAACGAGAAGATACCGGGAATACTCGCTCTACTGATGTGTAATATAGATTCCTGGATCTGCTGAATGTGAAACCTCTTAACCCCTCAGTAACTTGAACATTGTGTATTTTCTCACTTTCTTTCCTTTTTCTCTCCTCCAAGATTCAGAACATTTTATTTTCCAATCCACAGAAATTAATGAGTGATTGTATTTTGCAGGATGATTTCTAGTTTTCAATGTCGTCTTCATTGTACCATATAATGAGCTGAAAAATGGGGGAAATAATTGATCGGATTCTCCTGGTGTCTCCCGAACCAACATGTTGGGTAATTTCATTGCATCTACAGGGTGACCTAAAAAAAAATAGGAATGGTTGGTGATATCAACTTCCTGTTTGTGGCATATTAGTATATGTATTATATATAGTAATCTCCTTATTCTCCTGTCCCGATCTGGCAGTCAATCACTTAAATGACTCTCTCAGAAGGACCCTGGACCAAATAGCACCCCTCACCCTCAAAACCTCCAAACACAGAGTAAAACAGCCCCGGCTCACATCACAAACTCGATTCCTCCAGCAATGCTCTAGGAGTGCTGAACGCCTATGGAGGAAAAGCCGCACTCCAGAAAACTTCACTCACTATAAATTTATGCTGAGAACTTACAATTCTGCCCTTCACCTTACCAAACAAACCTACTTTACCACTTTGATCTCCTCACTATCCAACATACCCAAAAAAACTCTTTGACACCTTTCACTCTCTCCTCAGTCTTAAAGTGCAGGCCCCTATCACTGACCTCTGTGCTGATGACCTGGCTTCCCACTTCACAGAGAAAATAAAAAACATCCATCAGGAAATTGGCTCCCAACCTCAAATTGCTGTTACCCCTACCTCTCCCCACATTTCCTCCGGCTCACTCTCTACTTTTGACCCGGTCACAGAAGAGGAAGTCTCCAGGCTCCTCTATTTCTCTCGTCCCACCACATGCACTGATGACCCCATCCCCTCACACCTACTCCAGTCTCTCTCTCGGTGGTCACCACTCACCAAACCAAAATCTTCAATCTCTCCCTCTCTTCTGGCGTCTTCCCCTCCTCCTTCAAACACTGTATCATTACTCCTTTATTAAAAAAATCTTCTCTCGACCATCCTGCACAAACAACTACAGACCAGTTTCCAATCTCCTCTTCATCTCTAAACTCCTGGAGTGCCTGGTCTACTCCCGTCTCACTCGTTACCTCTCCGTTCACTCTCTTCTAGACCCATTGCAGTCATGTTTCTCGCCCCCTACATTCTACAGAAACTGCTCTCACCAAAGTGACCAATGACCTTCTGACGGCAAAACGTTATGGTCAACACTCTCTGCTTATCCTTCTTGATCTCTCTGCAGCCTTTGACACTGTTGACCACCATCTCCTACTCTCCATGCTGCAGTCCATTGGCATCAAGGACACTGCTCTCTCCTGGTTCTCTTCCTATCTTTCTGACCGCTCTTTCAGTGTATCATTTGCTGGCTTCCACTTCTTCTCACTATTGGAGTCCCTCAGGGTTCAGTCCTTGGACCTCTTCTCTTCTCACTCTACACATCCCCAATTGGACAGACATCAGCAGATTTGGCTTTCAGTACCATCTTTATGCTGATGACACACAACTATACACTTCTTCTCCTGATCTTACTCCCGCTCTAATAAAGAACACCAATGACTGTCTAACTGCAGTTTCCACTATCATGTCCGCTTTACCTGAAACTTAATCTTTCCAAAACTGAACTACTTCTGGTCCCGCCCTCCACTAACTTCCCTAAATATGACATCTCTCTCTCAGTGTGTGGCACCACAATAGTGCCTAGTCAGCAGGCTCGCTGTTTGGGTGTTATGTTTGACTCTGTATTATGGGGTAAGGAAAGATCAATCTCTCGCCTGCTCTTGTCGCTTGCACCTGAAGAACATCTCCAGAATTTGCCCCTTTCTCACCTTGGAAACCACAAAAACCCTCACTGTGGCCCTGATTCACTCCCACCTTGACTAGTGTAATTCTCTCTTAGTTGGCCTCCCGCGCAGTAGACTGTCCCCTCTCCAGTCCATCCTTAATGCAGCAGTCAGGATTACCTATCTGGCTAATCGTTACTCAGACGCTTCTGCTCTATGCCAGTCATTACACTGGCTGCCTATACACTATAGGATCCATTTCAAACTGCTTGTTCTCACCCACAAAGCTCTTTACAGTGCAGCACCCCCATTCATCTCCTCCCTCATCTCTGTCTATCACCCCACCCGTTCTCGTCATCCTCTGGAAGTGACTTTAGGCTCACTTCTGCATTAATCCGAACCTCCCACTCCCGGCTCCAAGACTTCTCCAATTCTTTGGAATACTCTACCCCAAGAAATTAGGTGTATCCACAACTTAGATAGTTTTAGGCGATCCCTAAAAACACATCTTTTTAAAGCGGCCTATCATGATCCCTAGTCAGTCATCTAGAAATAGCCTATCCGCGCCATCTCAAGTGGATCACAAATAATGGGTTGTGGCCACTTATTCTGCTCCTATCTGTTCCCCATCTCCTCAAGTTGACTATACCATCACTGTAAATAAGCACCTGTACCTTGTCACCCCCACCTCGTTGTTAGATTGTAAGCTCTTATGAGCAGGGCTGCCATTTTTTGCTCTAATTAATTATTGTATTATATTATGCTTTGTATTGTATTGTTTTTGGCATTGTATTTTCTAATTGTTTCTTATGATTGTTTAAATGTGAACTTTGTATTGTGAAGCGCTGCGGAATATGTTGGCGCTATGTAAATAAAAATTATTATTATTATTATTATTATTATGGGAGGGGGAAACATTTCCAGATAAGTGGTGACCATGGGGCCATTTTAAAGTTGCCCATTTTGGTCCCAACTTTATTTTTTTCAATGGGAAAAGGATCATGTGACACATCAAACATATGGAGAATTTCATAAGAAAAACAATGATGTGCTTGGTTTTAATGTAATTTTAT
Organism: Allobates femoralis; assembly: GCA_033576535.1. NCBI lineage: Eukaryota > Metazoa > Chordata > Amphibia > Anura > Aromobatidae > Allobates > Allobates femoralis. The sequence continues at coordinate 72,657,504 of JARQOC010000009.1, forward strand.
TCTTTCCAAGTTTATGACCACTGTAAACAACTTAGTGTTGCCCATCGTTTTGGATTGTCAATGCAACCCTCTTCTCCCACTCTTGACACACTGTAGCAACACCGCAGAAGAAATGCAGCACAGGCTTCCAGGATCCGTTGTTTCAGATGCTGCACATCTCGTATCTTCACAGCATGGACAATTGCCTTCAGATGACCCCAAAGATAAAACTCTAAAAGTACCGTCACACGCCCAATCTCGCCTGCGATATGTAGCGATATGGCATGCGTGCTCACGTTTTTTGTTGCCACCTCAGATCGTCGATGGCGGCTTCACACGCCCCAATATCACCATGAAGCTAAGGCGATGTGTCACTCCGGAAATCGCCTCACCTACAGCGGAAGCAATCTTGCCTCATTCCATCGCCGCTTCACACGCCGCAATCTCAAAGGAATGTGGGTGTACATGTTCAGGGCGGGTGAGGAGATAGGTGTGCCACAGTGGTTTACACCGCGCCCCATGCACGCTCATTGGACAGCCAATGGGAACACAGTAGCCCACACCAATCATCTTATATGGGGCGCGGACTACAGCACGCTGAGGCACGCCTACGGGAAATCACAGACATCGCTCTTTCCATCACTATCGCCCTCTCATACGCCAAAACACAAAAAAATCACCTTGGCAATATTGCCTGATTGCTGAGCACTGTTCAGCAATCAGACGACGGGCGATTTATTGCCGCGAAATCTCCCAATCACACGCCGCCACCGTGAGGCAATTTAACGGCGATATCGCCGGGGTGACACATCGCCTTTCATATCGCCAGGCGAGGGCTGCGGCTGTGTGACAGTACCTTAAGGGGTCAGATTGGGGAGACTTGGTGGCCATTCAACTTGCCCACGACAACCAATCCACTTTCCAGGAAACTGTTCATGGAGGAATGCTCGCAACTGACTCCCATATTGTGGTGGTGCACCATCTTGTTGGAAAAACTCAGGGAACGTACCTTCTTCAGTGCATAAAGAGGGCAACACATCATCATGTAGCAAATTCAGATATCCAGTGGCAGAGATTTCCATTGATGCAGAATGGCCCCACTATCGTTGTACCCCATATACCACACCATACCATCAATTTCAAATCTGAAACACCGGATACTGGAAGCCTGTGCTAGCATTTCTTCTGCGATTTTTCAGTTAACTCAATAAATTTACACCAATATTATTCCAGGATGAGATACTTCATAAAATCCTGTCTCAAGGGGTTAGATCTGTTGGTCGTAAGGTGAAAAATATTGGTAATTTTGTTGCACCTAGTATGTTTAGATCTACCCGAGACACCCCAACATGGCTTAAATATAGAGGGACAAAGAAATGTGGTGGGAACAAATGTAATATTTGTAAGTATATAAGGTGATCATTTTTTTTAAATAAAAATAATAGATATAACAGAACATTTTATATAAACTGTAATTCCACCCTACCTTGTCTATCTAGTCACTTGCAATTTATGTAATAAATACTATGTAGGGTGTACTACCACCAGAGGATACTGAAAAACAGATTGAGGGAATATACAGATGCATCTCAATAGATTAGAATATCATCAAAAAGGTCATTATCTCAGAAAATTAAAGTAGGGAGGATGAAGGGTTAAAAATTGTGCTGTCGTATTCCACGAGACATGAAATGGAGAATTTAACATTGATTTATTAGTCAATCCATTTCAGAGCTCCCTGGTCCCTTCTGACGACAAATCAATATCATATTGCCGTGTTTCAGGGCATTTCAAAGAATCCTGGAACATGTTGGCAAATTAATCAATATTATATTCACCCTTTGATGTCTCGTGGAATATGGCAGTGCAGTTTTTAACCCTTCATCCTCCCTACTCTATATGCACCACGCTGGGAACTGCAGCAGCCGTGATCTGCTTTTATAGTGGTTGTGACTCTCACAACTACACAAGGTGAAGACTCTGATACCTATTTAGGTAATATGTTACCTTTCAGACCCTTCATCCTTCCTATTTAATTTTCTGAGATAAAGACCTTTGGGTTTTCATTGTCTGTAAGCCATAATCATCAACATTAACATAAATGAACACTTGAAATAGATCCCTCTGTGTGTAATGACTCTATACAATATATGTGTTTCACTTATGTATTGAATTAATGAAATAAAATAACTTATTGATGATATTCTAATTCATTGAGACCTGTATATCAGCAGCTTCTCCTACCACATTGGTATCAGGACGAACCTCATCAGTCTTTCCAAACACTTCAGAGAACAACATTGGGTGATGTCAGTTCTCTGGAGTTCAGAGTGAAAGAAAGAGTTCATAGACCATATAGAGGTGGGGACTGGGACAGACGTCTTTTTGCCAGAGAAACACATTAGATTCTAAAATTAAATGGCAGTTATCTAGATGGACTAAAATTTAGAAATGATGTGATGGTTTTCTATTAATTACCGTTGTATATACAGTATTTACTGACATTTAAATATTGTAGATGTTTGTTATATAAATGTTTGTATAGGGGGATCTAAATGTCAAGGGTGTGTCAGGAGGCACGGATGAGACTGTAGAGGCCACTTGCAGAAGGTCCCAGCGTTTGGCCAAACAGTCAAAATCCTAAGAAAATGTCGCTGTCGCTTTAAGGGTACCTTTACACGCCGCTACTGGCGGGTGAATACAACCAGCTACTTCACGTGCATGAGCACGCACAAACGGTTACAAACGGTAATCACACCACCTTTACACGCCGCCACAAGGTGCGCTACGCTACGTTACATCTATCTCTGGATACACCGCCGGGTGCCACAAGTTACCTTCTGTAGCTCACCTTACCTCATTTACACACCGCTACAACAAGCTAATATGGGCGGACCTGGTGCAGCAGGGACAACACATAGGCGTGCCACAATTGTGGATTACGAGACGTCCGTACGCTGATAGGACAAAGCAAGGACATCATGATTGGCCAGGCATCGCAGGAGGCTGTTTAATACATGACACTCGAGCAATTGTGTAGTGTGACTGGTCAGCTCCTTATATATGCCTCCCTATGCAGCATCTACCAATCGTAATGCAGGAGCTTCCTCCAATGATCGCTGATGGGGCGCGGTAACCCGGAGCCTGTGTCACGCCCCAGTTACATACCAGGTACATAGCCTGGTGTCGACACATCCCTTCTGTTGCTTCTTTACACGCCGATAAAGGTCGCTACAATCGCCTGGGTAGCCACCTGTTTCAGGGCAATGCTCGGAAACAGATGCATCTACTGCCGGGTGCCTACTACCGTCTTCACACGCCGCTACTACGGGGTACATTGCCGATGCAAGCTACATTTGTCACATGTAGCTGGTTGTATCCACCCGCCAGTAGCGGCGTGTAAAGATACCCTAAGAGGCATTCCCCTTTAGTTAAAGCTGGAGGTCACTAGGACCCAGCTGATTCCTTACCTTGAGCCGCCTATATATTTCCCTTGACTCCCAGGATGCACTGCTGGTGATAGCTGTTCAGGTGTTCCTGATTGCATCCTAGCTCAAAGCAGTGTTTCCTGGAGTCTGCTGGTTTGCTGCTTGGATCTGCTCAAGCTAAGTGTATCACTTCCATCTTTGTTTGTTTCCCTTGTGTGTTTCTCTAGTTGCTAGCCGGGCTGACTAGTGATCACCCGCTCTGATCCCTGTGTAGTAGTAATCTAGGGACAGTCAGGGAATAGGTATCCTGGCAGTGACAGTTGCGAAAAACTGTATAGGGACATTAGGGGAGCCAGGTGTCAGTGCTAGTTTTTCTAGGGGTCACCATCCCCCCTTTTTCTTCTTAGCATCAGGGACTCCTTTCCCCTTCCTGTCGTCTTCCAGTGCTGTGTGTCTCCCTACACCCAGCGTGACACTAAATGGGACTATTTTGCGCCTCAGGCTCTTTGACTCAAAGGGACTATTTTATGTAGTTCTGTAAGTAAATTAGTCCCAATAGATATATATTAAGCTCATTTTTTTTATTCACTAGTATGCCTATGATTAACTAATGGTTTCCAAAATGCGTCAGGCGGATTCAAGTATAATATGTCATTGACTAATCTCTTTTTACTTGGATTTTAATGAATTTTCAATAATGAATTGGATTTTTTGGTGCCGGATCATTTCCACTCTCCCCTCCCCCCCCCTTTTTACTTTGGATTGCAACTGCTGTGTAGATGCCAACCACCTGATCCGTGCATCGAGTCTGTGCAAATTATAGGAATGGTGAGCTGATGCAACTTTCCTCTGTTTTTTGTTTATTTCTTTGGGGGGTTTTTTCAGCATTTTTTTCCCGGCAGTATGGATCCCCAGGACATTACAATTATGGCGACTACAGATGAGCGGATCGATCTGCAGGGGATCAAGTTTGAGTCGAATTTCCTGAACTCAAACACTTTGATATTGGATTTCTGCCTCCATCACCCGCATAGCTGAAGCCTCAGAGAGCGGGATAATGTATATATTGTGGCTGTGTGGACCTCCCCATATTGCCCAGCAGCTGTGACATCTAGCGGATTATCACTCCTTGTACAGTGAGGTCAGTACCGGGGACATCACAGGTCAGCGGCTCCAGAGGAGCAGTTTATATGGCAGAGATGTTTTACATCTCCAGAGTTGCTTGGTAAATCTGTCCTGTAAAGTGTAAGTGTGGAGCCCACTGGGGCAGGGTACTTGGTACCTCACCGAGGCACTCCTGGGGATATTACGGTGGTCTTGGTCCGGACCGTGTCCCGGGTTCTCACAAGTAAAAGGGGTATTTACAAGGGAGATTGTTTGTTTGTCGTGACGCCACCCACGGGTTGTGGTCAGTGAAGGGGACCACCTCTGCAGTGTGCTTCTGTCAGGAGGATGGATGGATGCTGCAGCAAGGTGGATGAGCCCGCTGCGGGTCAGGGCTGCTCCTGACAGGGTGTAAAGGTAAAATACATTTCTGTGTACCTGGACTCATACACGGGAGACTGAAGCAGGGTTCACCGGGTTTACTTGCAAGTTCTTCCAAGTCAAACAGTTTACGACACGGTTCAGTTCTTAACACAGATAACTCTGGACACTTTGAACCCACTGCAGTCAGGCTGTCGCTCTTAGACCCCTGACTCCTTCTGTAACCTTTCCGGCTTGTTCTTTCTCTACTCTTCTTTGTGAGTTGTATGAAGGCAACTTGGTCCCTTAGTGTGACTTCTCCCTACATGTATGGGCAGTAAGTCTGGGTCCTCTAAAGTGTTGCTGAGCCTCCAACCCTTGTGGTAAGAACACTGATCTGGAATCCGTGTTCCCCGCCGGTTTGTCTGGGAGCCGGCGTATAGCAGCAGTCCCCCTCAGAGTCGACTCTCTGGTTTCAGCCTAGCTTAGGTGTTCCTATCTTGCAGGGGATCACCGGCTCTTTCCTACCCGTGTGGTTATCCAGATACTTCCAGGGAAACCTTTCCCTCCTGCAGCCAGTCAACGCTGCCGTACTCCTCGGACCCGATGGAACCAGTCCGATCTCTGTCCTCACTCTCCCTTGGGCTGCAAGCTATGGACGAGCTTTCTCTCCATGGAGCTGTGTCTCTGTGGAATCTGCATCTCCAGGGAGCCCCCCTCCGGGAAAAGTGTCACTTTCTTTCTTTGCTTCTCAGCCTACTCCTGGTCTTTTCAGTTCAGCCTACTCCGGCCTACTTCTGGTCTGTGCTGTTCGGCTCACTATGGCCTACTGGCTAACTCCTCCCATTGTTCCTCCTTTTGTTCTGGTCTACCACCTGACCTTCCTTCCCACCCACTTTCCTCTAAACCCCACCACCCCTTGGCCGCCTAGAGTCCCGGGCTCTGGGTTGGGTGTTGTGCTCTAGTGGGTGGGGCTGTGAAGGTGTTTGGTGCACAAACTATCTCCTTTCTGCCTGGCTGCAGTTCCCTCATGTGGCCACCCTGGTCGCAGGGGCGCCACATAAGCTCTTATGGTCAGCGGCTCCTCTATCACTCTCTGGTAATATAATCTCAGACATTTATAAATCAATCACAGGATGGAGCCCAAGTTCCCCATAGAAATGTGTGTAATAGGTAGAATGTGTCCTGTGCCAGGAGAATATTACTTCTAGTAGATTTGTTGTATCTTTCTATCACTGATGTTACAACGTCTTACTAATCACTAATAATCTTATCTGTCTGTAACCGGAGAAGTATTTGGTGTTATAGAAGTTACAGGAGTAAATGGACGACGTATTTCACTCTGCTCCAATAATAACAATGTTAGAAACACAAAAAGAGAAATAAATCCGCTCCGGCCTTGTATTAATGTCACATTGTAACGTCTCTCCGGATATTACACTTATTCTTCACAGTTGTGTTTCTTATAGAGGTAATATCATCTCAGACATTTATACATTATTCACAGGATGGGGGACCCCAAATTCCAGTCTAGATGTTGGTGTGAGGTGGGACATATCCTGCCCCATGAGAAGATGACATTACCTAGAGATGTTACATTCTTTACTGCTCTTGTGTTATAATGTTCTACCATATATAATCTTATCTGCTGTAACCGGAAATGTATTCAATAAATGTAAATAAAACAATTGCATGATGAAATGTATGAAATGTATCAGTAAGGAGCAATTATAACATGTTATAATGCAAAAATAAAGAAAGTCTGAAAATAAAATCCATCATGATGTAAAGTCGTCGTTCTAACCATAGAGTGTGAAAATGTATTTTATATATAATATCCATTCTACATTATGTTAGCGAGTGGTATGATAATTAATAGACACGATCAGGGAAAAGTCACCAAACAATATTTGATTCACAGAGAATTTATTCTATATAAATGTAATGTCCTTATTATTCTCTGCTCTATTTATACACAAGTATAGTAGAGAGAGGATCCGGATCCCAATAACATGGAAAGACTTTAATGTGCAAAAAAGCAGGAAAATCCAAAGTGCCCAGAGATAATGTGCGGTAGAGAAATCCTGCTGATCCCATGGCAGTAATAAGATCACCGATGACCAACGGTACAAACAGCTTCACGGTTCAGACTCCTTCACGGCCTTTGTCAGGGGATTTTACTGCATTTTCTTCCAATGTTCTTGGATCTGGATCCTCTTTCTACTATCCTTGTCCTCACGCTGAGACAGGGCGCTTTCTTTCCAACCCAGATGAGCGGACTATACTTATCTTATACAAATATAGAAAAGATTTCAACCTACTCTATAAAAGCCTTTTATGGGTCCACACGGTGCCCGAATAATCCTTGATAGCAAACCTTGGATAAGAAACACTGGGAAATTGGGAAAAATCCCAGCAACTTCTCTGAATTCACATGGGAGAGGAAATTAAGGTAAAACATCCATTATATTAAGATCCTTAAAGCCACATAGAAATCATATGTGATGTAAAGGCCACACACGCTTCAGACCCGCAAGGGGTTCTTAATCATAGGTAACACCACATCACTACATGACACATTTATTACATATGGACTGATCTGATAAAAAGTAAAGGAGGGAAGGAATCGGGAGGAGAAGGGGTGGAAATCTGGCAGATCACAGGACACCGGACACCAGAGAGGACACCGCCGAGAACTGACTAATGATTTGCAGATATTACTATTGTAATTCTTTGTATAGGAAAAGCAAATGTGTATTAATTATTAAATTCCCTGAGTAACCGTATCAGATGAGAATAGGAACAATAGAATCGAAAACAAATACATATCATTAGCATTCAATTACATTTCCCCAAATATATACAGGAGCATCTCAATAAATTAGAATATCATCAAATAGATAATTTATTTCAGTAATTCAATACATAAAGTGAAATGCATATACTATATAGAGTCATTACACATAGAGGGATCCATTCCAAGTGTTTATTTCTGTAAATGTTGATGATTATGGCTTACAGCCAGTGAAAACTCAAAGGTTTTCTCAGTAAATGAGAGTAGGACGGATGAAGGGTCTGCGAGATAAAATATGACCTAAATAGATATCAGAGGCTTCACCTTGTGTGGTTGTGAGAGTCACAACCACTATAAAAGCCGAGCACGGCTGCTGCAGTCCCCAGTGTGGTGCATATAGAGTAGGGAGGATGAAGGGGTAAAAACTGCGCTGCCATATTCCACGAGACATGAAAGGGTGAATATAATATTGATTTATTAGTCAACGCGTTTCATGGCTCCCTGGCCCCTTCCTCAGGACAATTAATATCATATTGCCATGTTTCAAGGTGTTTCAGGGAGCCGTGAAATGTGTTGACTAATAAATCAATATAATATTGACCCTTTGATGCCTCGTGAATAAATTCTTGAAATAGCCCACTCTGTAATGACTCTATATATAGAAAGGAGAGAAGTCCGGCTTTCAGGATCGCGCTATTCCAGTCCAAAGTTCAGAAGGAGTTAATCCAAGGACCAAGCAGTGATCATAACTTTCTTTTTATTCTAGAAACTCTACGCGTTTCGTGTACACACTGTACACTTCCTCAGGAGCAAAGTTACACTGCCATCACATTCCGATCTCATTATATACTAGCTCCCCCCAGGAAGTGAGGTAGATGCTGCATCATTGCACATGAAAAATTCCAACCATGGTAAAATACCGCAGATTGTATCTCTTTATATGTTAGCGATTTGACCATTCCCTTGCTGTAATGTTAGAGTATGGAGACCAAACAGTTATCAGATGCCAATACTACTCCAATCCTTAGCCGACAAATATGCTGAAAAACAAAAATTATTTAAAGATATCGGATATTTCATTTAAACCATATGTGTAGGATCAAATCCGCATAGGAGTACATACATTAATTAATATATGATCATCTGTCTGAAATATAAGAGAAGTAAAAGTATGATATGTTGAATGAAGGGTTAATACTGAAAGGAAAGTATAAATGCTATTATGAAAGAGATTTGTGAAGGTCGTCCAGCTAATAGAATTGATGTACCAATAAATGTAACATTTTTATTGAGTATAATCATAAATTAATTATAATGTTTTCAATTGTTTCTAGTGTGAGGTTTTATATATCTGTGTTTTATAGATGAACTTTGTGATTTTATATTATATTGATTGCTATGTGTGAATTTTTTATGTGCAATGATGCAGCATCTACCTCACTTCCTGGGGGGAGCTAGTATATAATGAGAAGGGAATGTGATGGCAGTGTAACTTTGCTCCTGAGGAAGTGTACAGTGTGTAGACGAAACGCGTAGAGATTCTGGAGTAAAAGAAAGTTATAATTGGTCCTTGGATTAACTCTTTGTGAACTTTCGACTGGAACAGCGCGATCCTAAAAGCCGGACTTCTCTCCTTTCTATATATCCTCCAATAGTGAAAAAAGTGTTATATTTTATGCTATATCGCACCTCCTGCAAATATATGCATTAGAATACCCCCTTTATTTGAACCTGTCCCACATTCCTGAAAGAAACCGCTGTGAGGGGAGCAAAGACGCCCTAAAGAGCTCTAATGTACTCCCCCTAAAGGTAGTTTTTATTGTGTGCGGAGGATGGCAACCAATGGCAACTAATGTGGCATTTCCACCAATGGGTTTCCTGTATAGGCATGTTTGTATACAGTTAGTGTTGGTGTCTCCTGTTAATGATATATCCAAAAAAGAGGTTTCTTGTTCACATATGTCAATAGTAAATTTGAAATTGAATGTACTGTCATTAATGTAATTTTGGAAGATAGACATCATGAATAACATATCTTTATCAGGGGTATGCCAGATCGTGATGACATCATCTATGTATCTGGCATACCAATGAATTTGGGGCAAAAAAGGATTGTCTGAAATATGAATGAATAATTGCTCCCACCATGCTACATACAAATTAGCTAAAGATGGTGAAACTTAACTTGAACCCATGGAGCAGCTGCTTATCTGCAAATAATAATTCCCATTGAAGTAAAAATAGTTATTTTCTAATAGAAATTAAATTAGGCTGACAATAAATTCATTCAATTCTGGAGAGTATAGATGATAAGATACCAATTGCAACGCTAGATTATGTGGGTGTAATGTCCAGGACGCCAGTCATTTGTGTGTGAGGAATACGGTGCTACTATGAACAACACTGACTCCAAGATAGTGGCAAATTAACTCTCTTTATCAGTGCCAAAAAGATAACAAAATTCTAACTTCTCAAGAAAGGTATGGGCCCCAACAGCCCGATCACAGTGTACAAATTATGTAGCCTGAGGGAACTCACATGTCGGTTTTGCAGGGAGGGAACACACCTACCCCTGACTATACCAACCCCACCCTTACTCTGTACACAGCCTACCCTGGCTCTTACTGCAGCTGCGGCACGTGTTCCCCTCAGGATATAATCCTACACCCACCTCCCACGCTATATACAAAATACTTCGGGATCCCTGATTCCCTTTTATAAATCTACTAGATGGTGGTCCGATTCTAATGCATCGGGTATTCTAGAATATGTATGTAGTTTATTTATTAAGATTTAAGTATAATGCAATGAATACACAGGTTTTTCCGGGTAAAATATGTACATTATCATTTAAATCCTGCGGCAATATCACTGATTGGTCGCAGCCAGCCATGACCAGTCAACGAAGATGGTTTAAATCCCACGCCAATATCGCTGATTGGTTGCTTCCGCCCCTTTGAGATGTGGTTGGGGACCGCCCCTTTAAGATGTGGTTAAGGACTTCCCCTTTAAGATGTGTTTGGGGACCGCCCCATTAAGATGTGGTTGGGGACCACCCCTTTAAGAAGTGGTTGGGAACTGCCCCTTTAAGAGGTTGAGGACAGCCCCTTTAAGAAGTGGTTGGGGTCCACTCCTTTAAGACATGGTTGGGGATGACCCCTTTAAGACGTGGTTATGGACAGCCCCTTTAAGAAGTTATTGGGGACTGTCCCTTTAAGAGGTTGGGGTCCGCTATCTTAAGACATGATTGGGTGCCGCCCCTTTAAGATGTGGTTGGGGACCGCCCCTTTAAGACATGGTTGGGGACTGCCCCTTTAAGACGTGGTTGGGACTGTCCCTTTAAGACATGGTTGGGGTCCGCTCCCTTAAGACATGATTGGGTGCTGCCCCTTTTAGATGTGGTTGGGGACCACCCCTTTAAGACATGGTTGGGGACTGCCCCTTTAAGACGTGGTTGGGGACCGCCCTTTAAAAAGTGGTTGGGGACTGCCCCTTTAAAAAGTGGTTGGGGACCGCCCCTTTAAGAAGTGGTTGAGGAAGGCCCCTATAAGACATGGTTGGGGACCGCCCCTTTAAGACATGGTTGGGGACTGCCCCTTTAAGAAGTGGTTGGGGACCGCCCCTTTATGATGTGGCGACCAATCAGTGACGCGGGATTTCTGTTACAGACAGACAGAATTAGACGATTATATAGTAGATCTCACAACCTATTTACAGCAAATGCAGTTTTCCCTCCTGCATGAGGTGAAATCATTAAACTTGGTAATACACAAGCAGTTAACAGGGTGTGTGTTGTTTAATCCTCACCACCAGCCACTGAGGTATATCAGATCTTTCTCACACTGGGTTTCTTTAGCGCAGCCCAGTATAAGGCCACGTGCACACGTTCAGTATTTGATGAGTTTTTTACCTCAGGATTTGTTTGCAAAACCAGGAGTGGAGCAATCAGAGGAAAAGTCTAATAGAAACACCTGCACCACTTCTGTATTATCCACTCCTGGTTTTGGCTACAAATCCTGAGGTAAAAAACTCATCAAATAGTCAGCGTGTGCACGAGGCCTAACAGGGATGGTGATCGTTCTCTCAGTTCTATGGTGCCCTCTATGTTTGGCTTCTCTTTGCGTCTCACAAGTCATCATGCAAGTCTCAATATTTAATATCTTGTATAGACCAGGCCTGGTCAGTCTCTCCTCAGGAGGACACACAATAGTCCTTTGCAGTTTCTGGCTAACTCACCCTGTCTGGCTATCTATATATTGACCGGTCAATGTTATGTACTAACAGCACACGGCTTATCTTTCAGCCCACGGTGTAGATCGAGTCCTTGAATAATTATAACACGGTAGTAGCCAGGCGCGTCCTTCCATAGGTCCACGAGCCCCTCAGAACAGCCGACACGTCTTCTTCTGTGTAGGATCTCCTCAGCATCTGTGTCTGTCAATTTACCTCAGGAGACTGACTAAAAATTACTTCCTGGTTCCAGGTCTTTCTACTCATGTACACTGGTGACCTCCAGTGGCCGAACTAAGTTACTGCAGGAGATTTACATTGTCAGCATTCATACATGGAATACATGCGTACAATGATACAATATCTGTAAGTAACCCATCTATCATTCAGATTCCACTTAATAGATATGAGGGTTGACAATAAATATTTACTATCTCTAATGTATCCAATAGTGCAGGGATAGGGAACTCCAGGCCTCGGGAGCCACCAACAGGTCAGGTTTGTAGGATTCCCTTAGTATTGCACAGGTGTTAATGTGATGATTAGGGATGAGCGAGTCCTAAATTACTCGGAATCGCTAGACCCGCACGAGTCCGAGCCCAGGACTCGCTACTCGTTGCGAGTCTAGCGAGTCCAATGTTAATGAATAGGGAACCGAGTAATAACGAATAATGCTATTTCCAAATCGCTGATGTGTCTCTGAAAGTGTGCGAGTCCAAACTCGCAGGTTTTTCTCTTATTTGGAGCCGATGATGGGAGGGGGAAGCGATTCTCGGACACACACCATGCTGTAAAAGCAAACATTTTATAATTTCTGGTGGCTTTCTGGGGGCTTGTAAAACAAGTAGCAGGTACTATTTCGTGAAAGGTACACACTAGAGGCTTAGGGCCCTTTCACATCTGCGTTTTTCGTAATTCGCGGCAGATGCGGTGAAAAAACCGCATCTGCCGCGTTTACCGCATAACCGTTCCACTTGCGGCGCGGTTGCGGTTTTTTCTATGCAAAGTATAGGCATACTTGCGGCAGGTGCGGCAAGTGCGGTTTTGCACTTGCGGCAGGTGCGGCCGCGAAAAAAACCGCAGTAAGCCGCACCTGCCGCAAGTATGCCTATACTTTGCATAGAAAAAACCGCAACCGCACCGCAAGTGGAACGGTTATGCGGTAAACGCGGCAGATGCGGTTTTTTCACCGCATCTGCCGCGAATTACGAAAAACGCAGATGTGAAAGCACCCTGCGATATTTTAAGACAGATGGATGGTACCGTGCGAGCTGCAGGCAGGACACCGTACAGCAACGCACTGGTACAGGAAAAAATTGTTTAGTACGCAGAACCAGGCACTGTTAGGCTGCGGTGCTGGCTGCGTGCAAGTTTACAAGTACCGTGCGAGCTGCAGGCAGGACACCGTACAGCAACGCACTGGCACAGGAAAAAATTGTTTAGTACGCAGAACCAGGCACTATTAGGCTGCGGTGCTGGCTGCGTGCAAGTTTACAAGTACCGTGCGAGCTGCAGGCAGGACACCGTACAGCAACGCACTGGCACAGGAAAAAATTGTTTAGTACGCAGAACCAGGCACTATTAGGCTGCGGTGCTGGCTGCGTGCAAGTTTACAAGTACCGTGCGAGCTGCAGGCAGGACACCGTACAGCAACGCACTGGCACAGGAAAAAATTGTTTAGTACGCAGAACCAGGCACTATTAGGCTGCGGTGCTGGCTGCGTAAAATGTTACAAGTACCGTGCGAGCTGCAGGCAGGACACCGTACAGCAACGCACTGGCACAGGAAATTTTTTGTGGAAAAATGGCACCAAAATTATTTGGTAGACTAGTGCCAAAAATAAGAAAAAGCTTAGGATTACAGCTCTGCGGAAAGCTGGGTGAACTAAGCTCTGAGGATGGTGCTGGATTCACTGTAAGGCTGCTCCTATCTCCCTTCCTTACAGTCCTGTACAGCAATCCTCCGTCCTGGTAGTTCTGAAAAGAACTTTTGGGTTATGTGTGACTCCTACACTGCCTAACTGTCCCTAGATCTGCTCCAAGTCTCCCTGCACTAGGTCAGCTCTTCTCAGGAATGTGCCCAAAATGGCGGGGGCAAGCCTTATATACTGCCTTGCCTGTCATAGATGACATAGGCATCACGATGGACAGCAGCCAATCATAGTCCTGACACAACCAAAGCTGCTATGGCATTACTGACTATGATTGGCTAAGATGCTTGTCCTTCTTCACAAGTTTTCTGACCTAACACGCAATGCTGACTAGTAACATAAAAGATTCTGGATTCGCGAGTCCCGAATAGAGAATACAGGACTCGGAATCGCAGACTCGCTAGGATTCGGACTCGTAGACTCGCTCAGACTCGCTGCTGTTTGGGAGATTCAAGCTATATAGCGATGTGATAGAGCGAGTCTAGCGAGTCTAGCGAGTGAGATAAAGTAAACTCTGACAAAACTAAGATTGCCATTGACTTGCATTGGACTCGTTACTGAGCGAGTATTCGCTAAAAGACTCGCCGATTACCGAGTCCAGCGAGTCCCTTAAGAATCGCCGAGTAACGAGTCCTAGCGAGTAGACTCGCTCATCCCTAGTGATGATGATTCCAACCTCTGTGCAATGCTAAGGAAATCCTGAAAACATGCACTGTTTGCGGCTCTTGATGCCATAGGCTGAAGGACCTGATCTTTCAATGCTGCTGTTCTCTCTGTGATGGACCCTATGCCTGCTACAATAGGGCGCAGCAGAGGAGAGAAAACCTCTTCATGTAATTTAGCTAGATCATGTAACACAGGAAAAATAGGGAATTGGTAAGAAGATATTGAGTTATTTATTGATCAGTCCTTATTGTGGTTCCTCTTTAATAATCAAATCCAGTTTATTTCTGATGTGATCAAACGAGTCTTGTAATAATTTTCTATAAGTACTGTAATCCGAGAGCATAATATCCATTTCTCTAATGTACAGCAACATGACCAATATTACAAGGGAACCACCCTTATCCGAAGCCCACATACTGATATCGTCATTATTTCTCAGATGATTCATACCCTGTCTCTCTTGAGTATTTAGATTATCAGAGACATTAGTGACCTCTTCCAAAATCTTCTTCAGTTCTCTTTCCAGGACATATTGGAAAGTGTCCATGGCTGAAACCCTAGAGGCCACTGGATAAAGGTGAGGATTGGGAAAGTAGGTAGTGAAAGAGTCTTTACCCACATTTGGGGGCGACTCCTTATTCAGACTCCAGCGCTTTACCTGAAATCTGCTCTGAAAAACTCATTGACAGGTTTGCTGGAGCGATAACACAGATTGAGGCTTCAGCCCCTGATAGTATCTGTAGTAACTGCATTCTCACAATAGAAGGTTTTCACTGTCAGCAGTCGCATGAACTTACTGACATCTTTTATTATTTGGAAAAGTTTAGCTCTGCTAGTAGATACCAATTTACCACCTTTACTTAATAAGCGTAACTGTGACAGTGAGATTATGTGAGCAGATGATTCACTACAGAGACATGACAGTTGTCAGTATTCCTCTTTTATTGTCTCAGTATCTTTGATTCCCTTGCGGATTGATGTTTTCGCCCCACTCTATGGGATCTCCATTTTTTATTTATTTCTGTATGGAGAATGATTATAGTCCACAGTAACTGGTGTGGAAGGTGACCGGGAATAATCTGTAACGTCCCTAGTGGTATCAGGATCTGAAGGATGCTTGGCTTGGCTTCAGTTGAGTTTATGTTTGTTTTTTAAATCAATTTAGGCTTGTTGACCTTCCAGGTTATAATCAGTGCAATCATGGGTAAATTTATGTCTATTAATACTAGTATCGGTTTCCTCTACTGATAGTATTAGCCAGCTTTTTATTCCACATGTTGCTTAAGTGATTCCTGGAGCGTAGATATGTTTTCTTCCGAGTTATTACGTTTCTTCAATTCTTCTCCAATGATAAGTTGCATAAGTTTAGATGAGTATTCAGACAGTATATTGTTTCAGTCATCAATAAAGTCATCTCTAGGGATGAGCGAGTCTACTCGCTAGGACTCGTTACTCGGCGATTCTTAAGGGACTCGCTGGACTCGGTAATCGGCGAGTCTTTTAGCGAATACTCGCTCAGTAACGAGTCCAATGCAAGTCAATGGCAATCTTAGTTTTGTCAGAGTTTACTTTATCTCACTCGCTAGACTCGCTAGACTCGCTCTATCACATCGCTATATAGCTTGAATCTCCCCAAACAGCAGCGAGTCTGAGCGAGTCTACGAGTCCGAATCCTAGCGAGTCTGCGATTCCGAGTCCTGTATTCTCTATTCGGGACTCGCGAATCCAGAATCTTTTATGTTACTAGTCAGCATTGTGTGTTAGGTCAGAAAACTTGTGAAGAAGGACAAGCATCTTAGCCAATCATAGTCAGTAATGCCATAGCAGCTTTGGTTGTGTCAGAACTATGATTGGCTGCTGTCCATCGTGATGCCTATGTCATCTATGACAGGCAAGGCAGTATATAAGGCTTGCCCCCGCCATTTTGGGCACATTCCTGAGAAGAGCTGACCTAGTGCAGGGAGACTTGGAGCAGATCTAGGGACAGTTAGGCAGTGTAGGAGTCACACATAACCCAAAAGTTCTTTTCAGAACTACCAGGACGGAGGATTGCTGTACAGGACTGTAAGGAAGGGAGATAGGAGCAGCCTTATAGTGAATCCAGCACCATCCTCAGAGCTTAGTTCACCCAGCTTTCCGCAGAGCTGTAATCCTAAGCTTTTTCTTATTTTTGGCACTAGTCTACCAAATAATTTTGGTGCCATTTTTCCATAAAAAACTTCCTGTGCCAGTGCGTTGCTGTACGGTGTCCTGCCTGCAGCTCGCACGGTACTTGTAACATTTTACGCAGCCAGCACCGCAGCCTAATAGTGCCTGGTTCTGCGTACTAAACAATTTTTTCCTGTGCCAGTGCGTTGCTGTACGGTGTCCTGCCTGCAGCTCGCACGGTACTTGTAAACTTGCACGCAGCCAGCACCGCAGCCTAATAGTGCCTGGTTCTGCGTACTAAACAATTTTTTCCTGTGCCAGTGCGTTGCTGTACGGTGTCCTGCCTGCAGCTCGCACGGTACTTGTAAACTTGCACGCAGCCAGCACCGCAGCCTAATAGTGCCTGGTTCTGCGTACTAAACAATTTTTTCCTGTGCCAGTGCGTTGCTGTACGGTGTCCTGCCTGCAGCTCGCACGGTACTTGTAAACTTGCACGCAGCCAGCACCGCAGCCTAACAGTGCCTGGTTCTGCGTACTAAACAATTTTTTCCTGTACCAGTGCGTTGCTGTACGGTGTCCTGCCTGCAGCTCGCACGGTACCATCCATCTGTCTTAAAATATCGCAGGGTGCTTTCACATCTGCGTTTTTCGTAATTCGCGGCAGATGCGGTGAAAAAACCGCATCTGCCGCGTTTACCGCATAACCGTTCCACTTGCGGTGCGGTTGCGGTTTTGTCTATGCAAAGTATAGGCATACTTGCGGCAGGTGCGGCTTACTGCGGTTTTTTTCGCGGCCGCACCTGCCGCAAGTGCAAAACCGCACTTGCCGCACCTGCCGCAAGTATGCCTATACTTTGCATAGAAAAAACCGCAACCGCGCCGCAAGTGGAACGGTTATGCGGTAAACGCGGCAGATGCGGTTTTTTCACCGCATCTGCCGCGAATTACGAAAAACGCAGATGTGAAAGGGCCCTAAGCCTCTAGTGTGTACCTTTCACGAAATAGTACCTGCTACTTGTTTTACAAGCCCCCAGAAAGCCACCAGAAATTATAAAATGTTTGCTTTTACAGCATGGTGTGTGTCCGAGAATCGCTTCCCCCTCCCATCATCGGCTCCAAATAAGAGAAAAACCTGCGAGTTTGGACTCGCACACTTTCAGAGACACATCAGCGATTTGGAAATAGCATTATTCGTTATTACTCGGTTCCCTATTCATTAACATTGGACTCGCTAGACTCGCAACGAGTAGCGAGTCCTGGGCTCGGACTCGTGCGGGTCTAGCGATTCCGAGTAATTTAGGACTCGCTCATCCCTAGTCATCTCCATAATTGAAATTGGATAACTTCTTGATGCATTGTCCTCTAGGCATCATACTGTTCTTCAGACACAGTCATATGAAAAAGTTTGGGCACCCCTCTTAATCTTACTCTTTTTTTTTTTGTTTAAAATATTTTTTTTGCAACAGCTATTTCAGTGTGATATATGTAATAACTGATGGACACAGTAATATTTCAGTGTGATATATGTAATAACTGATGGACACAGTAATATTTCAGTGTGATATATGTAATAACTGATGGACACAGTAATATTTCAGTGTGATATATGTAATAACTGATGGACACAGTAATATTTCTGGATTGAAATGAGGTTTATTGTACTAACCGAAAATGTGAAATATGCATTATTTCAAAATTTGACAGGTGCAAAAGTATGGGCACCTCAACAGAAAAGTGACATTAATATTTAGTAGATCCACCTTTTGCCTCTAGTCGCTTCCTGTAGCTGTTAATGAGTTCCTGGATCCTGGATGAAGGGATTTTTGACCATTCCTCTTCACAAAACAATTCCAGTTCAGTTACGTTTGATGGTCGCCGAGCATGGACAGCCCGCTTCAAAACATCCCACAGATGTTCAATGATATTCATGTCTGGGGATTGGGATGGCCATTCCAGAACATTGTAATTGTTCCTCTGCATGAATGCCTGAGTAGATTTGGAGCGGTGTTTTGGATCATTGTCTTGCTGAAAGATCCATCCCCAGCGTAACTTCAACTTTGACACTGATTCTTGAACATTATTCTCAAGAATCTGCTGATACTGAGTGGAATCCATGCAACCCTCAACTTTAACAAGATTCACGGTGCCGTCATTGGCCACACAGCCCCAAAGCATGATGGACCCTCCCCCAAATTTGACACTGGGTAGCAAGTGTTTTTCTTGGAATGCTGTGTTTTTGTGGCGCCATGCATACCGCCTTGTTGTATGACCAAACAACTCAATCTTTGTTTCATCAGTCCACAGGACCTTCTTCCAAAATGAAACTGGCTTGTCTAAATGTGCTTTTGCATACCTCAGGCGACTCTGTTTGTGGCGTTCAAGCAGAAACGGCTTCTTTCGCATTACTCTCCCATACAGCTTCTCCTTGTGCAGTGTGCGCTGTATTGATGACCGATGCACAGTGACACCATCTGCAGCAAGATGATGCTGCAGGTCTTTGGAGGTGGTCTGTGGACTGTTCTCACCATTCTTCTTCTCTGCCTTTCTGATATTTTTGTTGGCCTGCCACTTCTGGCCTTTACAAGAACTGTCCCTGTGGTCTTCCATTTCCTTACTATGTTCCTCACAGTGGAAACTGACAGGTTAAATCTCTGAGACAACTTTTTGTATCCTTCCCCTGAACAACTATGTTGAACAATCTTTTTTTTCAGATCATTTGAGAGCTGTTTTGAGGACCCCATGATGCCACTCCTCAGAGAAGATGCAACTAGGAGAACAACTTGCAAGTGGACACCTGAAATAGCTTTTCTCATGATTGGATACACCGGGCTATGAAGTACAAAGCTCAATGAGGTTACCAAACCAATTTAGTGCTTCAGTAAGTCAGTAAAAAGTAGTTAGGAGTATTCAAAGCATGAAAATCAGAAGGGTGCCCATACTTTGGAACCTGTCAAATTTTGAAATAATGCATATTTCACATTTTTGGTTAGTACAATAAACCTCATTTCAAACCTGAAATATTACTATGTCCATCAGTTATTACATAGATCACACTGAAATAGCTGTTGCAAAAAACCAATTTAAAAAAAGAGTAAGATTAAGAGGGGTGCCCAAACTTTTCATATGACTGTACCTTGGAAGCCTCATGGAGTCCCACCACATACTCAACCTTTGTGTCATAGCTTTTTGAAGCTCTTTAAACACATTGTTTATACTTGCATCATTTCGTTGCGGTGGGATATTGTTGCCGCTGAACATATTAGTAACTTTTTCAAGTCTGATTTCATTAGCCACAGGAAGAAAGCATAGTGGCGTCTCCATGGTAAGTACCTGTAGAAAAGATAATAGCAGCCAGAAATACCACAAGTTGGAAACAGTGAAATATTTATGAAAATGGAGTGTAATTTATAGTGGCCCACACAATTACAGTGGAATGATAAATTATTTTCTTAAAATTCTACTTACAGACAACTCATGGGTCACCTCTCCAGCTCCTCTGCACCTCACCGCTCACCTCTCCGGCTCCTCCACACCTCTCTGTCACCTCTCTGGCTGTACAGCTGTATAGTTGTAGGGGTGAGTAATAGCATTAAGGTGGAGAGGTGTATCTTATTATTCAGATCTCCACTCCCCCAGCCTTGAAATAGCTCCAGTTCCCTCCACTGTCACAGATAGAGGTCATTTCTACTTGGATCCTGTGCTGTGAAGTCGTCCTGTGCTGAGCTATGCTTTTTGCTGCCGTTGACTTTCATTAAAGCTGTTGCGTTTTCCTGGTCCATGGGTGGAGGTAGGGGCTCTTAGCCTAGGGCTAGGCAGGAGCAAAGGGCTAGGGTGGTGGTCCAAACCTCCTAACCTTCGAGGTACCTTCGGGAACAAGGCTAGTCAGGGACCTCATGTCCAGTGCCAGACTAGCTCCCCTGAACGCTCTTGCCCACCTTACCATCTTGCCATCTGATTCCCTATCTGTTATACCACTTCATAATAGTTACTTAATGAATTAGACACTACCCAATTTAATTTAAAATGTACTCACTTTGTACAGTTTTAATAATTTTCCAGCTGTCAGATGAAACAGCCAATAACACTCGTCAGTTATAATTAAGACAGGACATTAAAATATAGCTTAACTAAATTATATGAAACTCTTATACATATCAAAATGAGGATAATACACAATAGAAATTCTTGAGGACAATGAATTTCCACTCACTTCCAAGAAGTTTGACAAATATAAGTGGAAATCATCATTTATATTATCTGAATATGCTTCACTGGTAATGCTGACAGGGACTACTTTTGACAAGCGTGACAGTACAGATACAACTTTACAGCTAGGCTGGCTTCACATTACGTTTTTGTTCATGTTCGTTAGATCCTGTTCTTTGCAGGATCCAATGAACAGGAATGGACAGCACCCGATTGGCAACTCCAGATGCCATTTCTGTGTCTGGGCTGGTATCCAGACACAGAAAGAGCAGTGGAGAGCTGAGCCTGTGACAAGTGCTGTCAGCACTTTGTAATATCACTTTAGAAGTTGTGAGACAATGCGGGGGATCATATGCGAGGGGTGCTATGTCTCCCCCAGAATGCGCACTGTCACATATTGAACCCGGTATAGGGTGTAGGAAAGAGGGACGGTCCACTTCCTCCTCTCCGGGTCTTGCAGGTTCTCCCGGAAGGAGACACTAGTTTAAAAGCCTGGTTAGGAGACAGGGCGGGGTTCCCTGTGGACAATTTTGGTCTGAAGCTGAAGCAGCAGCATATATCAACCGGACAGGTCAAGAGCTCCAGGGGCCGTGTGCGGTAATAACACGGCCTAGCCCGGGAGGGCTGGGAGCTCGGTGCGACCTCGCCGGAGAGCTCATAACCAGAAGGGACTGGGTTACTATCTGTGAACTGTATCCATTGTACCTGGCTGCGACCCGGATTCCGGCATCTTGTGCCACCGCTGTGTTTTCAGCAATAAATCCGGGTACTGTATGAACTATTACCGGGCTCAACGTTTTTCCTGTCTTGCAATCCCGGCGCTGCCCCACACAGTGTATTTATATACACTGCTAAAGTGATATTAAAAAAAGGGATGGTTAAAAATAAAAAATAATAAATTCTCACCTTTCCAGCGACTCTCGAGTGGCCTGCGCTGAATACATCTCCCCGCAGTTCGAGGTGTTTTAAACAATTATAATAGCCTATGATTTGTCTCCAATCACCTAATTAGACTCTCTTAGGGTACATTTACAAGTGGCTACATTTCTAGGGTGGCTACAGGTAACTTACTGGTTGCAGTGAAATCATGGAGAGATTATTCCATTTGTACACAGCAACAAGATAGAACCTTGTCTCCATGATTTCACTGCAACCAGTAAGTTACCTGTAGCCACCCTAGAAATGTAACCGCGTGTAAAGGTACCCTTAGGGTGCTTTCACATCAGCATTTTTGCCGAACGCGGCAGATGCGGTGAAAAAAACGCATCTGCCGCGATTACCGCATAACCGTTGCATTTGCGGCACAGTTGCGGCAAGCCCCATACAATGTCTATGCGGGCTTGAGGCAGGTGCGGCAAGTGCGGTATCGGCACTTGCGGCAGGTGCGGCCGCAAAAAAAACGCGGCTGACCACGTTTTTTTTTCGCGGCCGCACCTGCTGCAAGTGCCGAAACCGCACTTGCCGCACCTGCCGCACACTTACCGCAAGCCCCATAGACATTGCATGGGCTTGCCGCAACTGTGCCGCAATTGCAGCGGTTATGCGGTAATCACGGCAGATGCGGTTTTTCACCGCATCTGCCGCGATCGGCAAAAACCGCCGATGTGAAAGGGCCTTACACACTCAGAATTATATATATTATATTTTACATTCTTTCCTGAAGGAGCCTCATGTGTAACATAAAACATATTTATGGTGTTTTAGTTCTACAATTTGAAGAGACAGGTAGATGAAAGCAACACATATAACATGAAACAACATTCAACAAAGTACAGAAAACAAAACAAAATACCGGTAAACAAATTAGTCTAATTAATCCAGTAGATTACTCAATCCCTGAGGGTCCTTCACCCTTGACCCTTCACTAGCTAGATTAGTTAAAGGTGAACCTGTCGGGTCATTTTTACCTCCTAAACTATCACTACCTGTCCCTGCACCTTACCACTACATGCCTAACCATCCCTGTCCTATATTAGCTGGGAAAAATGACTTTGATACTCACATTTTCACACACATACCGTAGCCTGGATGCTGCATTTGCAACCTGAATAGGCGGTCTTAATGGCTTCTTTTCACCTCCTCGCTGCCCTTATCACGCCACGCTGGGTGTGAGAATTCCTTCTCCAGCGCGCTCCTGATTTGAAATTCCCGCCTCCTCCTTTCTGATATGACACGCCGGCCGGACGTCATTTCCAGTCTAGTGTCCTGCGGGGTTGTACAGGCCCGCTCCGGAGCATGCGCAATACACATATTGAAGCCGGTCCACACACCCGATAATTACCCACAATGCACCGGACTGGAATTGGCATCTGGCCAGTGCATCATACCCAGAAAAAGGAGGCAGGAATTTCAAATCAGGAGTGCGCTGGAAGACGAATTTTCACGCCCAGTGGGGCATGATTACAGCAGCGAGGAAAGATGGAGCCCTGGAGAACACACATCTCAGACGACAGACTGTAGCCTAGATGCTGCATTTGCATGTAAATTTGTGAGTATCAAAGTTATTTTTCATAGCCAATATGGGACACTGTTAGGTCAGACAGGGATGGCTAGGGATTTTCTAGGAAGCTGCAGGAACAGGTAGTGATAGGTTAGGGAGTAAAACTGACTTGACAGGCTCTAGGGATGGGCGAGTATACTCGCTACTATTCGGCACTCGCCGAATAGTAGCGGTATTCGTGTACTCACTACTCACCGAGTAAATTAGGATTACTCGGGAGTAGCAAGTACCGAATACTTTTGCAGTGTATCAGTAGATACACTGCAAAAGTCCTGTAAAAGAGAGAAAAAGTTGTTAAAAAATAAAAAAATCGGATACTCACCTTAACCGACGGCTGTACCAGGACTGGCCGATGCACGTCTATTCATAGAAAAGGACCTTTCACTCTCTCAGCCAATCAGATGCCGCCACGTCACAATGACGTAATCGCTAGCGGCCACCTGATTGGCCAGATGGAAAGGTCCTTGGTGTACCTGAGAGGACCTTTCCATCTGGCCAATCAGGTGGCTGCTAGCGATTACGTCATTGTGACGTGGCGGCATCTGATTGGCCAGATCTGATTGGCTGAGAGAGTGAAAGGTCCTTTCCCATGAATAGACGTGCATCACCGGTCCCGGTACAGCCGTCGGTTAAGGTGAGTATTCGATTTTTTTATTTTTTAACCACTTTTTCTCTCTTTTACAGGACTTTTGCAGTGTATCTACTGATACACTGCAAAAGTACACAGAATCGCTATACTCGCAACGAGTAGCAAGTACCGCTACCTACTTGTTGCGGGTATAGCGATTGCGAATAGTAAGGTATTCGCCCATCCCTAACAGGCTCCCTTTAACATGTTGAAAAAAAGTTTGGAAGTACGTACGCCCTGAGGAAGGAGACGAAACGTACGTTGGCGGTGGTGGGCGCCAGGACCGAGGCCACAAACAACTTTAAACCAGGTATGAGATACTAAAGGGGAAACTAGGAATGTATCACGGGGGCAGCATACACAATGTGTAACCTAGATTAGAAGGGGCACTGTCAGCACATAGGTGTCAAGAAGCTTTGAGCTCTAGATATACAAGAGAGCGGGCAGCTACAACTAAAACATCAGGGTAGCATATATTGTAACCTGTGTCAAAGAGAGGTGCCAGTACACAGATGCACAGGTCTTGTAAGAGATAAGAGCCTTAAGATCACACTATAGAGTGTATAACTGCTTTGAGTGAGAAATAAAATAAATAAGTATTCCCTTATACACCTGGTATTATCAGTTAATGTATAATAAATACTGTATAAACATTAATATAAGTGGTCTTAGTCCTGGATCCAGATATAAATGATTTTAGTTATCAGGATACTCCTATGCAATGAATTTTAGTGTTTTTTATGTAATAATTATAAATTTATGACTAATAAAGTGATCACTTGAAAATAGATATTGTACTCATTATTCATCTGAGAGCCCTTGTTAGGGAATTCTGGGTGATTTTGAAGAGGGATTAGATTCTGTGTAAATATATTGCTCTTCCCAACTTTTCATGTAAAAATTTGCCAATAAGGGCGAGAATTTCATCCCCCTTTGGAGAACCAGGAAATTGAAAGGGTCTCTTTACCATATCGTAGTGGAAATTGGGAAAGGAAACTGCATGAGCGAGAAAAACTGGATCCTGCAGCTAGACGCACGGTTTCCGAATGGTCTCAATTTTAAGAATGATTTATTCTATTTTTATTAACCGCATCGTGGCACTGGATCCCTC
This sequence comes from Allobates femoralis, assembly GCA_033576535.1. NCBI lineage: Eukaryota > Metazoa > Chordata > Amphibia > Anura > Aromobatidae > Allobates > Allobates femoralis. The sequence continues at coordinate 72,682,588 of JARQOC010000009.1, forward strand.
CTTATATCCTGTTAATGTTCACGTGGAGTTTTGTATTACTGTAGCCTTCTCACAAGGGCTGAGGGCTTCTGCAGAACTGCACCTCAAATTGTATGTTTGGAATCAAAATATCCTTTCAGGAGCCAATCTCCAACTATAAGTGACTGGTTAAATCGCAATTTCAATTCCTAGAACAATTTTCAGAACAATTCTCAGAATACTGGATTAATAAAGTTACCTATCATAAAAAGAAAATTATAAGAAAATTATTTTTCCCGAATTTAAATGTAGATGATTCCAGTTGTCCTTAACCTACAGAAAGAATCCGTCACTTCCTCCCTCTGTCCGGGATAACTGGCCTCACATCACATTGTTAAGAAGGAGGACGTATTTTTCTTGCACATATTGAAATGACCGGAAAGAGGGAAAAAGATATTGGATTTCCCAGCTAACGCACCAAATGTCAGTGCAATTTCTTTAAAATAAAGGAATGGACGACATCTGACTCCGAAGATAAGATCTTATCATGCAGCATGGGAACAGCAGACCACCAAAATGTCCACAGAATAATGCTCAATCCATTATTAGCAAGTTTATATACAATAAAGTAGGAGTGTTGCAGCCTTACAGCCATTCTCTGCTCTGATGTGACATCACGTTACTAGCAAAACACAAACATTATCTTTCCTATCTACGTTACACATAGGGTGTTCAGCAAAAGAGGCTGTGGGTATGACAGCTAGAAAGGTTTGACTATATCAGCAAGCAAGCTATATGCAACAGCAAAGAAGTTACACAGAATAGTCTAATAAATATATAGGGCTATAAGATCATATATATATATGATAGATGAAATGAACACATACATGTTCTAGTGCATCTCAATAAATTAGAATATCATCAAAAAGTTCATTCATTTCAGTAATTCAATACAGAAAGTGAAATGCATATATTATATAGAGTCATTACAGAGTGATCTATTTCAAGTGTTTATTTCTGTTAATGTTGATGAGTATCTAAAAAATATTAAAGTAGGGAGGATGAAAGGTTAAAAACCACGCTGCCGTATTCCACGAGATGAAGGGTGAATATAATATTGATTCATTAGACAACGTGTTTCAGGGCTCCCAGAAACACTTTGAAATGTGGCAATATGATACTGTTAATATTCAAAATCATTGAGATGCACTAAGTATATTATATATAACACACATACATATACACATATATAGACATGTATACATGTATCTAGAGATTGTACTATTTCAATGACATTAGAATATATGCATACCAAAACCTATATATATATTCTATTAATTGCCATGCATATATGTAACAGATGAATATAAATGCTACAAACTAAATTTTTATAACAGGAAAGAGTTAAAAGACGTGGTGATGATGGGATGGGTGGCGGTGAGAAGCGGAGGGTCGTAGAGGTCAGCAGTGAGGATAAGGATTTTTAATTATTTTGACCTTTGGACGTCCCAATATCATTCAGTGAAATGGCATCCAGTGGCTTGTCCCCTGTACACAATACTGCAGAGATTATAGCCGTCCTCTGTTACACATCACTGTCTAATAACTAAGCAGATGTAGAAATACTTACATCATTTTATCATTCAACAAAAACAATTATTTTTTTCCTTTTTTCCCATTTTTTTCCCTTTTTTTCCCTTTCCTCTTCAATCAATGGTCTCCCTCTATTATTCTTCACATGTCTATTCTATTTTTAAGAAAGGGTCCATAACAAATGGACTATCACAAAGAAAACCACTACAGCCTGGTGGTCAGATAACAAAAAAAGCATCTATCTTGGATAAATTCCTTTTTGTCACTCCAACCCAGGGGTTAATGTGCCACAGTAACATCACACGGGTTCCCTCCCCACAACACACTGACTTACACTAGCACCTCTGGGCCAGGAGGGGGAGCACAACCTGCTCTCTTATATACTCCAGCTCATGAGGAAGTAGTTGAGTTTCAGTTCTTGGGAGAACTGAGAGAGGCTGTAGTGTCAAAGAAGCTGTGCCAAGCTTCTCTACAGTCTGCTCACGATTCCAGGCCTAGCTAGGGTCTGAGGAGAGGAGAACGAAGAGACAGAGAAACACATCTGGGAGCTTGAGTGCCATCATCACTCGCCCCAGAAGAGCGCACAGAACGGACACCGGATCTGACACTGTGACTGACACACACAGCACAGTGAATCCAGGAGTAGTGGAGTCTCTACACCCCACAGTACCAGAGCAAAGCAACACGGCGGGGTCAGTACAACACAGAAGACTCAAGTTGCCTAGCCAAGTGGTACCAGCAGAGAAAGAGAGAGTGAGACAGTGCCAGCAGCTTAGCTAGAGGCAGCAGCAAGGACACACACAGCGCAGCACGAGGAAGCTGAGGACCCGGACAGGGTGGGAGCAACCCGGCCCCAGTACAGACTCCGTGGACTATAATCTGCAACAACATCGCAATAAAGCTTTGGAAACTACAAAACGTGAGTGTGTGTTCCTTAACCCGTCTCCACTATCATCCCCTACTATTATATCCACAATAGACTATACCAACCACTGCCTGGGGACCTTGCTTCTACCTACGGAGAGCAGTACCATCTAAGCTGCCTAACATCATCCCCGGAGGTTCTGCAGCAGCGGTGGTCCCCCATACTGACCACACACCGTGGGTGGCGTCACGATAAACTCTATCCCCTGTACATATCACCCTTATTATTGCCAGGGCCCGGGACACAGTCCGGACCAGGACCTCCGTGACATCCCCGCAGCAACGCGGTCTGGTACCGAGTACCCTCGTCTCAGTGGGCTCGACACTAGCCCTATATATAATCATATCAAATATTTCAATATTGTTTTTTTGGCAAGTTTCTGCCCCACAAACTGTATAAAAGGCGACACTTTGGATGACTATGATTATACCCCTGAGGAATGTGTAGGGACGGCACTAAAACGCATAGGGAATAAAGGCACATCTTTGAAGGAGCTGGTCTCCCGTGTCTTTTATCTCAACAGCAGCGCGGATCAAACAAGCACTAAACCCTCTCTGGATTTCTGGATGCGACACCACTTTGCACGTGGAAGTGCAGATCCAGCGGCAGCTGTCCATGCAAGCATACCGGTTGTGGGTCATCACAACCAAACCAGGAGAGCACATTCACTCACGGAGATATCATCTTATCTTAATGATAAGACCCATTTGCGCCTTTTAGTGTCTCCTTCTAATCTAGATGCAAACATATGGCTGACATGAAGCGCTTGCCAGGTCCGGACCTATGTGTTAATGACTGTGTGATTGTTTACCAGGAATATTAAGCTGAAGGTGCCTTCATGGAAGCTGGTGTCCAGTATATCCTGGCTCACTGACTCGTTCGGTGCTCTGAAGAAAATTCGCAAAGTCTATAGGGTAACTTCTCATATATAGGGAAGATGGTGTGTCACGGTCCGCTCTGCTGTCTCAGTGGGATCCCAAGGGATGCATGTCTCCAAGAAGTCACAAGGAAGACTAGGTTCCAAAGCAAAGATCTCCTTTATTCACCAACGCGTTTCGGCACCTGTTCTGGCACCTTCATCAGGGTATCAGGATAGGTGCCGAAACGCGTTGGTGAATAAAGGAGATCTTTACTTTTGGAACCATTGCCTTCCTTGTGACTTCTTGGAGACATCCATCCCTTGGGATCCCACTGAGACAGCGGACCGTGACACACCATCTTCCCTATATATGAGCATTTTTCCACGTACGAGTGGCTGGTGGAGGTCCTGCAGCAGCTATAAACCGAATGCTTATAAACCAGTTGTTGGTCACACAACTGGACCAGGTGAGTGTACATCTATTGATATACTCAGTGTGTCACTAGTGATAGGGCACTATTGCGCCTCTTGTCTCCCCCTTTTTGTATTTATTGGGTAACTTCGGCACACGAAAAAAATGAGTAATGGAAACTCTTATGAAGCAAGCAATGTCTTTTATTTTTATCAGTCCAAAAGCAAACCAAAACCGCATTTGCCGCACCTGCCGCACACTTACCGCAATCCCCATAGACATTGTATGGGGCTTGCCGTAAGTGTGCCCCGATTGCAGCTGTTATGCGGTAATCGTGGCAGTTGCGTTTTTTTTACCGCAACTGCCGCGATCAGCGTTTACCGCTGATGTGAAAGGGGCCTAAGAAAGAGAGGTATATAAAAGTAGACATGGTTCAGTAATCGCATCAAAACAACATACCTATTAATGCTCAGTATCTTGTGACTGTAGTACAAAAGAACTGTGTATGGTTTCTATACACCGGAACTGTATATATTGCAACAGTCCTATATGTAATTCAACATGGGCCTGTGACAGAGAAATAATTAGTTCATGGTAACAAATCTTATATATAAAACCCGGAGGGATTTGTGACGTCACATCCCTCACTTTGTCCCAGCATCCGGTTATTGTGCCCAGAGGTACACCCGCTCAGGGTGACCCAAGATGGCGGCCGTAAGCGGGAGTACCCTGGCGACCCACACTACTCGGCACTCACCCCCCCAACCCACGTCCACACACACGTACACCCCGACACAACACTATCGTACCCCTCCCCCCCCCACACACACTCACACACACACTCATACTCTCATGCAGACTACCAGTCTCCGGTATACTTACCCCACCGCCATCCCGATGCGCCGCTCCCGCTTGGCCCCGCCCACATTGCAACAGGATCTGCCCACCTCGCGAGGCTCCAGCCAAGCTCCACCCACCTCGCGGGGCTTCTGCCAAGCTCAGCCCACCTCGAGGGGCTCCCCCCAAGCTCCGCCCACCTCGTGGGGCTCCCACCAGGCTCCGCCCACCTCCCGGCGATCCCGCCAGGCTCCGCCCACCTTACCCCGATCCCGCCTGGCTCCGCCCACCTCGCCTGCGCTGACCACCGAGCCTCCACCCTGCCCTGACCACTGAACCTCCGTCCTGGGCTGATCACTGAGCCCCCGTCCTGCGCTGATCACCGAGCGTCCGTTGTCTGCTGACCACCGAGCCTCTGTCCTCTGCTGACCACCGAGCCTCCGTCCTGCGCTGACCACCGAGCCTCCGTCCTGCGCTGACCACCAAGCCTCCATCATCTGCTGACCACCGAGCCTCCGTCCTCTGCTGACCACAGAGCCGCCGTCCTGGCCTGACCACCGAGCCTCCGTCCTGGGCTGGCCACCGAGCCTCCGTCCTCTGCTGACCACAGAGCTGCCGTCCTGGCCTGACTACCAACCCTCCGTCCTGCCCTGACCACCAACCCTCCGTCCTGCGCTGACCACCGACCCTCCATCCTGGGCTGACCACTGAGCCTCTGTCCTGCGCTGACCACTCTGCCTCCATCCTGCGCTGACCACTGTGCCTCCATCCAGTGCTGACCACTCTGCCTCTTTCCTGAGCTGACCACTCTGCCTCCTTCCTGCGCTGACCACTCTGCCTCCATCCTGCGCTGACCACTGAGCCTCCATCCTGCGCTAACCACTGAGCCTCCATCCTGCGCTGACCACTGAGCCTCCATCCTGTGCTGACCACTGAGCCTCCATCCTGTGCTGACCACTGAGCCTCCATCCTGCGCTGACCACTGAGCCTCCATCCTGCGCTGACCACTGAGCCTCCATCCTGTGCTGACCACAGAGCCGCCATCCTGGCCTGACCACCGAGCCTCCGTCCTGCGCTGACCACCGAGCCTCCATCCTCTGCTGACAACAGAGCCGCCGTCCTGGCCTGACTACCAACCCTCTGTCCTGCCCTGACTACCGACCCTCCGTCCTGCGCTGACCACCGACCCTCTGTCCTGGGCTGACCACTGAGCCTCTGTCCTGCGCTGACCACTCTGACTCCATCCTGCGCTGACCACTCTGCCTCCATCCAATGCTGACCACTCTGCCTCCTTCCTGAGCTGACCACTCTGCCTCCTTCCTGCGCTGACCACTCTGCCTCCATCCTGCGCTGACCACTGAGCCTCCATCCTGCGCTGACCACTGAGCCTCCATCCTGTGCTGACCACTGAGCCTCCATCCTGCGCTGACCACTGAGCCTCCATCCTGTGCTGACCACTGAGCCTCCATCCTGCACTGACCACTGAGCCTCCATCCTGCGCTGACCACTGAGCCTCCATCCTGTGCTGACCACTCTGCCTCCTTCCTGTGCTGACCACTGAGCCTCCATCCTGCGCTCACCACTGAGCCTTCATCCTGCACTGACCACTTAGCCTCCATCCTAAGCTGTCCACTCTGCACCCATCCTGCGCTGACCACTCTGCCCCCATCCTGCGCTCAACACTCTGCCTCCATCCTGCGCTGACCACTCTGCCTCCATCTTGCGAATACACTCTGCCTCCATGCTGCACTGACCACTGAGCCACTGCGCAGTGCTAACCACTGAGCCAACGCACTGTGAAAACCACTGAGCCACCGCACTGTGCAAATCACTAAGCCTTCACACCGTGAAAACCACTGAGCCATGAAATACAGTGCTAACCACTGAGCCACCATATACACTGAAAACCACTGACCCACCATATACAGTGTTAACCACTGAGCCAGCGTATACAGTGCTAACCACTGAGCCATCATATACAGTGCTAACCACTGAGCCACCGTATACAGTGCTAACCACTGAGCCACCGTATACAGGGCTGACCACTGAGCCACCATATACAGTGCTAACTACTGAGCCACCGTATACAGTGCTAACCACTGAGCCACCATATACAGTGCTAACCACTGAGCCACCATATACAGTGCTAACCACTGAGCCACCATATACAGTGCTAACCACTGAGCCACCGTATACAGTGCTAACCACTGAGCCACCGTATACAGGGCTAACCACTGAGCCACCATATACAGTGCTAACCACTGAGCCACCGTATACAGTGCTAACCACTGAGCCACCGTATACAATGCTAACCACTGAGCCACCATATACAGTGCCAACCACTGAGCCACCATATACAGTGCTAACCACTGAGCCACCACATACAGTGCCAATCACTGAGCCACCATATACAGTGCTAATCACTGAGCCACCGTATACTCTGCTACCCACTGAGCCACCTATATACACACAATTAATTTCACCGCACTCCCCTAACTATTAGTAAATAAACTATATATGGATTCTAGACTACCCGATTCTTTAGAATCGGGCCGCCATCTAGTTTAGTGTATACGGATAAATTTAAGGCCTCCAACCTGGGAGTCAGGGTATCCCTTTAATGTTTGCTGTCCTTATTTCAGGGGCTATAATAGAAGATAATGGAAGATAAATAAAAAAAATCTTATATACTAGGTTACCAGAGCTGATGTGGCCGTCTGTTGTAAGCTGACAGGTACCTCACTGTGTGTTCCAGAGAGTGCAGTACAAATAGGGCTCCAGTTTAGAAAAAGAGGTTTAAGCCATACCTTATTAAAAGGTCTAGGAAGGGTGGAAAGTGGCCTACTATCCCGGGTGAGCGGCGTGGGTGCTGTGGGAGCGAGCGGTGCCGCGTTATATGCAGTGTATGGTGGGCGGCTTCCTGTATTTGGAACGCAGAATGCTGCCGTGGAACACATTTCGCGCATGCGCAGTGTAAACAGCAGTATCCAGATAGGCAGACACAGTAAGGAGAGTGCAGATCGATCAGCCATGATTAATAGATCTGTAGAGAAGAGAAGTAAGAGTTCATTATGCTTTTGTGCTCATATCTAGCGATATTTATGAAGCGACCGGTGGTAAGGCCGCGGGTGTGTGTGTATGATCTTTCTCAACAGAATCCCCATACTCAGGTTTAACCGATAATAACGTTTCTTTACTGGCAAACATGTTTATATCACAGTCAACCGAACTATATGCGCACTTGTATATATTAGAATCTCTGGATCTTCACTTCCTCTGGGTACGCAGCAAGAGAAGAAAAAAACACAACAATGAAGGTATCTTTCCCTAACTTTCCCTAAAATCACGTACCAGTCTATCACAGAAGAAGATGTCGCTCCCACGTCGCAGGCCTGGGGATCTCCTCAGTCTTCTTCTTTGGTCTCCTTCCGCAGGTAACAGAATTTTTCTTTTAATGTCTCTCCCAGTCTCAGGGCACACAGAGCAGCAGCAGGAGGGAGATCACGGCAGTACAACTGGCTCCTTTATGTCGGTCACGGCCCCTGCACATGCACTCCGGGTGCTCGGCGGGCAAGGTTTTGCAGAGCGGCCAGATACACAGCACCAAAGTCCAGTGGCCCAGGATCAGTCACAGGGGCTTCTGCGGGGTGATTTTTCCGGCAAGGTGTAGCAAAGTAGCCCTCTTTCAACAGACATCCACAGGCAGATCTTCCCTGTCTCAGCTCTGGATCTATACTGACTTCCTGCTGCTCTCTCTTTCTGAGTAAACACATTTGCTCAAAAGGGAATTTCCCACTTCCCTGTGTTTGTTTCAGCACTTGTCCACAAGGGGCAGTATCGGACTGTGTAATGCTCACTTCAGTGTCCATTTCAATAATACAATCTGAATTGCTCACTTCACTACATTTATACATAATAAAAAGATGATGTAATGGTATTAGAGCATATCTGGTACCAGTAATAAGGTGAATTACCATAATACAGATTTGATTTTATGACTACAAACATTGTGTAATGAGACCCAAGGATAGTTCTCATATAATGTATAGATATAATAGGACAGCAAAACTACATAACCCGTGTACTAGCTTATTTCTACAGATATGGTGATAAAAAAGAAGTCATGTTTTACACATGAATACATTATTCATACAGTTAACCAGGTAAGGGCCCTTTCACATCTGCGTTTTTTGTAATTCGCGGCAGATGCGGTGAAAAAACCGCATCTGCCGCGTTTACCGCATAACCGTTCCACTTGCGGCGCGGTTGCGGTTTTTTCTATGCAATGTATAGGGGGACTTGCGGCAGATGCGGCAAGTGCGGTTTTGCACTTGCGGCAGGTGCGGCCGCGAAAAAAACCGCGGCTTACTGCGGTTTTTTTCGCGGCCGCACCTGCCGCAAGTGCAAAACCGCACTTGCCGCATCTGCCGCAAGTCCCCCTATACATTGCATAGAAAAAACCGCAACCGCGCCGCAAGTGGAACGGTTATGCGGTAAACGCGGCAGATGCGGTTTTTTCACCGCATCTGCCGCGAATTACGAAAAACGCTGATGTGAAAGGGCCCTAAGACAGACCTCTGTAACCAACACCTGTAGGAGAAAATATAGGTTAAAAACATGTCACAAGTGAGAATCATATTCTTTATTCAAGCCATATGGTGCCAGTGTCTGGAGTGTATGTATCCAGAACATTTCTCTTTCTTTCAGTCTGGCTATCCGACTCCCCTCTCTTCTACCTATAGGTACATGTTCTATGACTTGGAACCGGAGCTGTGATACTCTATGGCCTTTGGCCACAAAATGATCTGGTATTGGGAGCATTGTGTTACCACATCGAATAGTGGATTTGTGATTGCTAATGCGGTCTCGGATATGCTGGGTAGTTTCCCCAACATACCTGAGACTGCACGGGCATTTGATCAAATATACCACGAAACTGGATTGACAGGTAAAAAAATTGTGGATCTTAAACCTTTTACCGGTCCTATGGTGGGTAAAGGAATCACCTTTCGTCTTGTTAGAACACTGATTACAGCTTAGACATGGATAATTTCCTTGGCGTGCAGTTGACAAGAATGTCTGTCGTGGTATAATACGTGCAGAATCTATATCAGCTCGCACCAGTTTATCTCTAAGGTTCTGTGAGAGAACAGGGGTGGTCTAGCAAACTCTGGTATTTGAGGATAAACCTGTCCTAGTAGGCGCCAGTGTTTCTTAATGATGCCTGTGAAGCGTGCAAAAAACTGATGGTAAGTATTCACGCAGGCCACAAAAGGACTATTATCTGTTGGTCTATTGGGTCTGTCAGGCCGGTACTGTGATATGTGCGATGGGTATCCTCTCCCGATGAATTTATTGGTCATCTCTGTATGTCGTTTCTTAGATGTCTCTGGATCTGACACTATTCTTTGTATTCGCAAATGTTGCGAGTGTGGTAATGAGGATTTCATGTGTCGAGGATGACTACTGGTGTAGTACAAAAGACTATTTTTGTCTGTTGCTTTTACAAACAGATCAGAAGAAATGTTCCCCTCAGTATCAATTCTGACGACTGTGTCCAAAAAATTAATTATGTGCGGCCCAATGTGTTTTGTGAAACTTAGTCCAGGTACCACCATATTAATGTAGTTAAAAATTTGGTTGCAACCATCTAAGGTACCTGTCCAAATTTAAAAAATGTCATCGATATATCTCTTCCACATTTTCACATATATGTGGGTGAATGGATGGGAATCAATGTGTTGATGTTCAAAATGAGCCATAAAGATATTTGTGTAAGGGGGCGCCACGTTGTACCCCATCGCGGTGCCCCTATGCTGTATGTTGAACTGGTCCTGGAACATAAAGTAGTTTTGTCCCAGGACCAGCTCCAAGAAATCCAGACAAAACTTTTTGTCAGAATCGGTAAAATCACTGCATGTATCTAGAAACCATTGAACTGCTGTTAAGCCTAGTTGGTGGTTGATGCTCGTGTACAGGCTATTGACATCTACACTAATAAGGTGGCAATCTGGTGTCAGTGTGCCCAATCGTTTGATGTTATCTAGGAAATCTGTTGTATCCTTCAAATATGCAGGGGTTTTAGGTAAAAATGGCGTTAGTATCCTATCTAATGTAATTACAATTGGTGACAATAGTGAGTCAGTGGAGGCCACTATCGGTCTGCCTGGTGGCCTCCGTAGATCCTTGTGCACTTTCGGTAATGTGTAAAAAAACGGTGTTACCGGATATGGGTTTTAAAGATAAGTAGCCAGTTTCATGTCAGTTGTTCCTGTTTCCTGGAGTTTTTAATGCAGTTATTGATGAGTTCTGAGATGCGTGGTGCCGATCATGTGGCACCGGTGTATATGTGTCTCTGTCCTGGAATTGTGTCAAGATCTCATCAATATAGTAGGATCTATCTAGAACCACTATTGCTCCACCTTTATCTGCCGGCTTGAATTATGATTTCCTTATTCATCTTAAGGCTCTGAATTGCTTGGGATTCTATTGCACTAAGATTATGTTTAAGATGCCAATCGCCATGTTTAATTTCTGTAATAGAGTCCTCAAAGTCCCTTTTGACTAAGGATATGTATGTTTCTATTGGATGATATGATTGGGGCGGCTGAAAATTACTACTCGGCCTTATGTTCAGTTTCTGTAGTGTAAAGACATGTTCTCGAGGAGGAGGAGGAAGGGGAGAGGGTGTAGTTTCTGCTACCCTGGTGGTATTGGCAAAATGGGCTTTCAATCTAAGTGATCTAAAAAACCTACCCATCTCTTTCTCTAGGATGAAAGTGTCAAATGAAGGTGTGGTGAGAGAAGATTGTGGTCAGTTTGCAGGAGCGCTCAGAGTGGAAGAGTGGAGCTGCTGGAATTGGTGGATACCATCCCTGTGAGTTAAGGACTTGCCGTGACGTCAGCGGTGACGCAGAGTCACATGATCGCAATACACACGTGACCAGGAAGAAGTCTGTGGCGCGGTCCTTGCCATTACGTTAATTCCAAACGCATTATCGAGGTTGTGCAGGGATTGCACAACCTGATTAGGTGAGCGGCACCTTGTGACACCGGTTTTAAGCCCCCACTAGACCACCGAGTACCTCTCATGTGCGCTCTCCCCCCTTTTCTCTTTTAAATGAAGGTGTGGGGCAGAAACTTAAGCCCTTCTGTAAAACATTAAACTCTATCGGTGATAAGACATATTTGCAAATGTTAAAAATGAGGTCCGTCTTACCTGGGATCGTCTCGTCATTCCATGGGGTCTTTTGTGGTCACCTCTGCCCCCTCCTCGTCCTCTTCTGAATCGTTGGCGCTGGCCTAAAAAAGGTGGTGGTAATGGCTGTCGGCCTCCGCATTCGCTTCCTGAGTTGGTGATGATGGATATCCTGGATATCCTCCGTAACCTCCATACTGTGGGAATCGCGGTTGGGGGTAGGGTTCTCCACAGTGCCATCGGTAAACCTGGCTTTTTTTGTAATCTTCTTCGTCCTTCGTGAATTTGGCCTTTTTACTTCCCTGGAGTCTCTTTCTAAATTCGTTGTTCATATTAGTGACTTTTGTCTTCAGACTACTAAGTTCTGTCTGTGGAAGAATAGCTGTTATTTGTTCTTCTATACTGGTGATAGAGGCAGTTATGATTTCTAATTCCTTTTGTAGGAGGTCAACAGTCAGGGTAATGATATCAAAAGAGCACTTATTTAAAATGCTTTCGAAAGTGTTGCAGAATTCTTGATCGTCCGAGAATAGGGTAGGACGCAAGGAAACCCTTAATGCCGCTTTACACGTCGCAATATCGTTCCGATATTGCAGACGATCTCACAGGAGCGCGCACGTTTTTGCCATTTCTCCAAGATCACATAGTTGATGTTACGCAGTACGATATCGCCAGGCAGCGCAACTACGATGTTGTATGCCCCTTTTTCACACAGTGTCTGAGCAACACAGGAACGACCAATTAACATTGGAGTGAATAGGGGAAGTTGTGTTCCAAATCGTAGTTGCGCTGTCACACAGCACGATCCTGCCAGATCGTCAAGCCAATATTGCACGGTTGAACAGCATGCACAATTCAAAAACGATATCGTAGTTGCATCGTTTTTGAGTTGCGTTGCCCATTTACACGACACAACGCACGAAAGATATCAACTGCAACGCCCCTACCATGTTACTTTTTATCGTAATTGCGTTGCGATATTGTGATGTGTAAAGCAGCCTTTAGACCTTGTGGATCCTTTTTACCCGTGAATATTCCACTAGTGTTGCAAGGTGTAGTTCAAGGGCTGTCTTTCTTTTCACCTCTTTTTCGTATTCCTTTGATTTCCTCATTGGTTATTGTTAGGAACTGTCTCGTGACATTGGCTCTAGCATGAATGGCAGCAGTTTCGTCCCCGTTAAATGAAAATATATTACTCGATATGTGGGAAACTCAGGTAGTCGGGAGCGCAAGGAAAAATGTATTCAAATGTCCAGTATATCCAGGCTCACTGACTTGTTGGGTGCTCTGAAGAAAATTCGCAAAGTCTATAGGGTAACTTCGGCACACGAAAAAATGAGTAATGGATGACTAGTGATCACCCGCTCTGATCCCTGTGTAGTGGTGGTCCAGGAACAGTCAGGAAATAGGTTCCTGGTGGCGACAAATGCAGAAACTGTATAGGGACGACAGGGAGCCAGGTGGCAGCGCTAGTTTATCTAGGGGTCACCATCTCCCCTTTTTGCCCTTGGCATCAGGGACACCTTTCTCTCCCCCCCCCCATCCTCATCCAGCGCTAGGTGTCTCCCTACACCCAGCGTGACACTTGTGCCCTGTACACAATACTGCAGAGATTACAGTTTGTATTCTATTAAACATCTCTGTGTAACAACTAATAAATGTATTACTGCTTACATCAGTTTATCATTAAATACAAGAAAGAGAACCAAATCTTTTTTTCTTCACTCTTCTCTTAATGGACAAAGCGCAGATACTTTTACAGGGATCAAGAAAAAGCATTGAAATGAAATGTATAAAATATGTATAAACTGAATCACATCAGAATGGTTGCGTAACCACTAAGTAAATAAAATAAAGAACAATTATTCTGTACTTTTATAATTGTTTGCACTTATCAGAAGTATCTGATGGATGGGGGGCGGAGAAGTGAATATATACAGGAGCAATGCTGGTTATATACAGAGGATCCGCTGCACCCACTGACCAAAGAGAAGGGAACCTGGAGTAGAAGAAAGGTAATCTATCTATACATGTATCTATCTATCTATCTATCTATCTATCTAGAAAACAAATTGGGTCAGGGAGCAGCATAAACAGCTGAAAAGCTGGTGCAGGCAAATCAAACCTTATCTTTAAAGGTTGTAGACAAATCCAGATCTGGAGAAAGACTTGCAGCACTCCAAGTTCTCAATGTGAAAAGAACTTTCTTTATTAGGACAGGCACAAAACATGCAACGTTTCAAGTCACAAAGACTTTTCCTCAGGTGCCTGAGGAAAAGTCTTTGTGACTTGAAACGTTGCATGTTTTGTGCCTGTCCTAATAAAGAAAGTTCTTTTCACATTGAGAACTTGGAGTGCTGCAAGTCTTTCTCCAGATCTGGATTTATCTATCTATCTATCTATCTATCTATCTATCTATCTATCTATCTATCTATCTATCTATCCATCCAATTTTTTACTTTTGTTTCTATTTTTTTACAGAGCAGCAATATATTATAACAATAATGTGCTCCTTATCATTATAGTGTATGGAAGGTAATGTGGGGCCCATTATACTATATGGAAGGCTGTGTGGGGTCTATTGTACTATATGAAAAGTAATGTGGGGCCAATATATTATATGGAAAACAATGTGGCAGCATTAAACTATATGGAAGGAAATGTGGGGGAAATGTTAGAGTATACTCTAATATAGAGTATACTCTATGGAAGACAATGTGGGACACATTATACTATATGGAGGGTAATGTTGGGGTGTTATACTGTATGGAAGGCAATGTAAGGCACTTTATACTATATTGAAGGCGATATGGGGAGCATTATGCTACATGGAAGGCAATGTGGGGCCATTATACTATATGAAAAATAATGTGGGGTCATTATTCTATATGGAAAGCAATGTAGGGCTATTATACTATATAGAACGCAATGTACAATTATACTATATGGAAGGCTATATGGGGCTGTTATACTGTATTAAGGGCTATCATGGCTCCCGTGTACTGTATGGAGGGCTGTTTGGGGTCACAGTTGAGGCATCATAATGTGTTGGGATCATCATATTTTGACAGAGGGTGCAGTACAACCATCAAACTGTATGTATGGAGGAATTCACTGTGGGGGTATTAGGCTTTGTTTGGGGCGGCATTTTTTTACATTATGCTATATGGCTACAATGAAATGGGAATCTGGAGATTTCAATATGAGGTAAATTATTTTGTAAGGCTGCAATGTTGTGACCCATTCTCTTCCCTTACCAAATATTGTTATTATTATTATTTTCTTGAGGGGGTTCAATTAGAACTTTTGCTATGGCGCCCCATGATCTCTATGATTTCTGCTCCCCCAGACTCTGTATATATTTATGTTGTGTCTTTTCATTATTTCAGAGAGGAACATGAGCAGATAATCAGTTTGTGGAGAGGATTGTGCTGACAGATTCCATTTCAGGTGTCTCCAGGTAGATATTGATGATTGGTTTGGGTGTTATGTCTCGCGTGATTAGTGATAATGATATAACTGTAGTAAATCATTCCACAGTAGATAATGATGTCTTTATCAGTGGTGGGATACAACTTTCCTTGGAGACATATTGGTGGCACATGAGATAGGAAGATTTGTAACAAATTGTCCAAGCACTGATAAAATAATCTTTCTTAGGCGGCCGTCACACACACAGATATCTGTGCAGATATTGTTCACAGATCTCTGGTTGGAGTGAAATCATGGACACATTGTTCTATTTGTACACAGCCACAAAATAGAGCAATGTGTCCATGTTTTCACTCCAACCAGAGATCTGCGATCAATATCTGCACAGATATCTGTGTGACGTGGCCCTTAGCAATTTATTACAAAATATTAATATTCTATTTAATTTCTAATCTTTGCTCAGCACCAATTTTCTGAATGTTGTCAGTCACCAAGAACTATCCAGCGTGCCGCTCATCTTACTCCAGACAGCTTTATATAAATATAAATTCCCCCATAATATAAGTGGAGATAAATGTGATTACAAGACCTCTATGATGTTATTATTGTCCCCTCTGTTATCAATCAGTAATGTGTGTAGAGAGTATTACAATACTCACTACTCTCCATCATCTGCCGTTTCCAGCGCTGCTCCAGTCTACACCACCATCATCTGCCGTTTCCAGTGCTGCTCCAGTCTACTCCACCATCATCTGCCGTTTCCAGCGCTGCTCCAGTCTACTCCACCATCATCTGCCGTTTCCAGCGCTGCTCCAGTCCACTCCACCATAACATGACCGCAGTTCTGATCTGCCGGATCACTCAGCGTCTTCTGTGTGGACCGGGGGGCACTTTTTTAAATGTTGGTTTATGAGACTCAGAACGAGGCTAGAAAAGCTGGAGACCGCAGAAGACGGTGACTGGTAAATATTGTAATGAATTCTCTACACACATTACTGATTGATAACAGAGGAGGCAATAAAATCTGAAAAAATAATAACTGCTGCAGTGTCCATTATTAAAATGACTCAAATTTTACTACACAGACACGATGATCACATACATGTCTGTAGTAATATTATTATTGTTATGTATTTTTCTTGTAGGTGAATCCTCACAATGGATCCTGATTATGATAATCTGATCACATATAATACAACCCTGGATGACGATAATCTGACCACATCTAATACAACTCTGAATGACGACCACAGCGATGAGTAAGTTTATATTCCTAATTCTTTATTTCTCTGAGATATCAGTGCAGACTCCATTCTAATTCTGAACACACCTCAAGCCACGCCAAGTTCCTATTTAGGGTAAAGTCACACTGGCGTCAATCTCACACGAGTATAATGGAGATTTTCTCACATTGCACTCGTGTGAGATTGATGTTACACTTTCTGCTTCTTTGATTTGTTTTTTGGGTAATTTTTTATTTTGTTCTTCCACTTATATTTATAAATGAGCAGAATAATAATAATTGGGGAATCTTCTTCTTCTTCAACATGAGCTATGTAAAAATATATGAAAATTATTACAAAAACTCACTTTAAATGTGTAGACGTCAATAGATATCTGGATTATCAAAGTGCTCACTACCACAAGTGGAAGAACAATATCCCCTACAGCCAATTTGTAAGAAAAAACAATACAGAACAATGTGATGATGAAGAACAATCAAAAATTTCAATAAATCATTTGAAAATAAAAAATTACCCCAAATAACTATTCAAAGAAGCAAAAACACAGGAAGATTGTTTAAAGGGCCCGTTTCACGCTTCAATGTCCCAGCGATACGACCA
The DNA here is from genome assembly GCA_033576535.1 of Allobates femoralis. Lineage (NCBI taxonomy): Eukaryota > Metazoa > Chordata > Amphibia > Anura > Aromobatidae > Allobates > Allobates femoralis. The sequence continues at coordinate 72,699,646 of JARQOC010000009.1, forward strand.
ACGATCCGACTTGATCGAGCAGATCGAGCGTACAATCAACGACTCATTTATGTTCCTGATCCTAAACCTCCGATCAATGATCAGCCGACTTATCATTGGTCGTGTGTAGGTGTCAAACGCAACGACATTGTCACACCTCCCCAAAAGTCGTGACGTACCAACGATATCGTTAACCATATCGTAGCATGTAACGGGCCCTTAACACAAATGCAAAATAAAAATAAAAACAGGAAAATGGAGACCAATAAGGAAAATGTAAACGTTAAAAATAATGATGACAAAGACAAGGACAGCACAAATAATAATAAAAAAATTGAGAGGTGAGAATATCATTTCATTACAGCCGTCAATAAAGAAAACAGAAAAATCACAGAAATTCTCAGCAAACGCTGCAACATCCTACAACACGATAACCTCTTGAGGGAGATTCTACCTAATAAAACGGGAATTACCTTTAGAAGGGGTAAAACAACTAAATACCTAACTGCTCCTAGCCACCTAAGAAAATTAGTCTCTTAACTCCAATTGTACAGACAATACACGTAATGCCCCCAGAGGAGTATACAAATGTGGAAAAAATAAATGTTTATGTTGCAAAAGTAACATAGTAACATAGTAACATAGTTAGTTACTCTACGCCTTGGAAGTCCTGGCCTGCCCTGCCGCTAGCATTTTGTCAGAGCATGTTTTCAGTGCCGCAGGTGGAATCATTACTGATAAATGCACCCGCCTGTCAACTGAAAATGCTGACAGGCTGACTCTGATCAAGATGAACAAGGGTTGGATTGGGCCTGACTTCACCACACCACCACCAAATGATAGCGGAATTTAAATTTTGTGCTGGTAGATTCCCATGCACCTCAGCACACCCACACATTGGTACAGACTTCATGTGTTTGGCTACTTGCTGTACTGCTTCTCCTTCTCCTCATCCGCCACCATCATATGATCAGTGCGACCGTGGTTCATGATGCCACAAAAACATAATTCTTTTACATCATATTTATAATCAGCGAAGCAGAATAAACAGCCGCACTCACCGACAGTAGATCTTTATCCTTTATTCCAAGTCCAAATCCATGTTATTTGGGCATAACAAGCAGGGAGGGTAGTGCAGGAGAGGCGGACGACGGTCACCGTTTCACGGTCGTGTACAGCTTCGACGGGTCCTCTACGGCGTCTGTCGTCATGTCCGGGATTAAATTACACCCGGCAATGACGTCACTACCGCCCGTAGTTAAAATCATGTGATATACAATAAAACACAATTATTAGTTATAAACTAATACAAAATAGAATGCAACATTTACCAAATTGACTACATTTCTATTATTCATATTGTAGCTCATACAAGTTATCATTCCTTATCAGTACTGCAGTCTATACAATGTCGGCTTCCATGCGCGTTCCGTTACCTAGGTAACTATCGCGCATGCTGTCTTGAGCTGGCAGTCTCTTACCGCTATTTGCGTCAGGTACCTAGCATCTGCAGTTATATTCTGCAGAAATTACTTATGCCAGGAGTCATATGTTGATGTGTAGATATGAGAGAGCTAATAATACAGGTAACAGCTGAATTATGGAAGGATTGTTGTATAAGCATTCCTTTAGATTGTATACGGTAGTGACCGAGAAGTCGGGTTCCTCACGGTAGTTTTATAGCTACGTCAGGTATGAGGAATGACTCCTGGCATAAGTAATTTCGGGTGCCGTCTAACACCTGCAGCAGCTATCAGCAATATGGTGGTGATCTTTAAGATGGCCGGGTTTTATAGGGCTAGGACATGTGACAGACACAGCCAATGATGGCATTAGTTGTGTGGAAAAATGCACTTTGCAGTGTGGCACTGTGATTCTTCCTCTTGCAGTCTCTCTGGACAACAGCTTACAGCACAAACAGATAATGATCTGGCTTCTCTGGAAGCGATTTTCTGCGCAACTATGACGGTGCATGGGGCACAGGCAGTGCAGGCCCCAGTACAGGCTGCCTGTGAACTCCCATCGGTACCAGCTCTCTCCCCTCTTGCAGCACGTGGTCGGCAGTCCCGACCTCCAGAAGCATACTCTCCCTATGCTGGGGGGTGAGGAGAGCGTTATTTAGGAGCCCCGGTGGGGACCCTCCGCGGCGGGCTGGGCACCTGGAGGTCTTTGGGATTTATTCCGGCCGACGGAAGGAATCCTCGACTAGATCCATGGCCTACTTCCGGCCCGTGACCTGGGGAGTGGCAGACATAAGATGGCCGTGGCTTCTTGCTGGGCTTAAGCAGGGAGCGCGCTGGGCGGCTGACAAGGATGGATGTTACCCCGGCAGCCGGCGGGTGGGCAGGTGCGGCCTTCTAGACAGGATGGGCCAACTACAGCATGCACAGTGTGTTCGGAGCCCCGGATGCCTGGGGCACAGCGGCTGATTCTGCAGCGATGGAGTCTGGCGGGAGCGGTGTCCTCTCAGTGGTGTGGAGGATGAACCCGGCGGCTGGTCCTCGTTGGGTAAGGGCCGGCAAGTGGCAGCAGCGGTTTCCCCTCTTCCCCGGTCGGTAGGGGGGACGAACCCAGCAGGATATCCCCTCCAGTGAGGGAGTAGTTGCGGTGCCTCACAGGTGGTCCTGGGGTGAACCTGGCATTCAAAGGATCAAGAGCAGCCCTCCTGCGGTCGGCAGGGTGGGCTTGGGACTGGTCAGCCCATTGTGGGCTACGGCCTGAAGAGACTGCGGATTTCGGCTGCAGCCTGGGGGGTCCATAGGTCCCCTGAGCTTTCTTACTACTGATGACCAGATGGAGGAGGACTGCGTTTCAGCTGCTCGGAGGAGGTCTCTGAGGCAGCTGGGTGAGTTAATAGATTTTCATTACAATTCATGCTGATTGAGAGGTTGGTGGGTGGTAGGATGTAGGAGGTTGGTGTGGGTGCATAATCTGACGGCAATTCGGAAGGACGGGATTTACGGTCCCTGGTGGGGAGCATGGGTTGGCCCGGTGGAAGTGGGGTCGGAAGTTCTAAACAGCACAGTGGGGGGCTGCAGGTTGGTAGCAATGTTCTGTCGATAATGGTGCTGTAGGGGACTGCAGTGACGGGAGGGGGAAATTAGGAGACTGACAAGGTGGGCGAAGAGGTGCAGTGGTCGATAGGTTAAAGGAAAGTTGTATGTGTGCTTTGAGGGCCTGTCGGGGTGCACTTGGAGATGAAGGAACGGGACAGTTTCTGGAAGGGGATGTGTGTGGACAGATTTTTCTTTACTCCCACTGCAGGTGTTCGTGTTTTTAAGCTAGGGCTAGTGGGGAACATAAGCCGGAGGTGCTCCACATTGTTCTGGTATATGGCTGTGTGGCGCCCCGCTCCGAGTGCGTCACAGGAGGGTATTGCAGCCATAAATGCAGCAGCAATATTCTCTGACCCAGCAGTCATCTGATTAACTTAGAGATCCATACTCTGCATGCCTCACTTAGCACAGAGGGCCAATCAAGGTCCTGGTGGGCAGAGTGCAAGGGTAGTGTGTAGTGGAAGTTTAAGTTTAGAATAGTTAGTCTGGAGGAGTCAGTCTGCAAGTAACAGCAACCTAGAAGACCTCTGCAGATTCCCAGCTCTGCAACCTAGGAGAGGGGGTTCGCACAGTCCCGTGCGGCCCCCTAGCCACCTTCTACCGGCCATCTCCCTACCAATTTCGGGCCTCAATATGCGGGCTCAAAGTCAAACCGTGCCCTTATACAGCCGGTTTGCTGGTACCGAAGCTAGCAGCAGTTCAGCTCTGCTATGCGAACCAGAAGCGTGGAGGAGCAGCTTTACAGGAGCACCCCACCACCGCCAAATCCAGTCGTCTAACCAGCGGTGTACCCACCAAGGGACCCAAGGCTCCCCAAAGCATCCGGAACGTATACCCCGGATAGGGCATTCAAGCAGCCTCCCTGTACCCGACCTGGTATTCCTGGGCGACAACGGCAACTTATTTAGTTAGAATGGAGGAACACCGCGGATCTCTGAGGGACACCTATCACTGCTGAGTCCACTACCCGTTAACTGTATGCCATGTACTGCTTGCTGGTTACAGTAAAAGACCCGTTACAGAGACTTACATTGTCCGTGCTTTCTTATGAACTGCCTGTCCGCACTTCAAGGTAACCGCAGCTGCCGCACAACATCTTAAGCAGCTCCAGCCTCCGGGGATCACCGCTCAGCCTGTGGGGAGCGTTCCATCTTGCTGCTATCCATCCCCCGGAGGCCCCGCAGCGTCGGTAAGACTTACCGAACTACTCATAGGTGGCGTCACGAATAAATTAACCCCTTAATCTGTTCCCACAAGACGTCTTCAACTTTTCATCTGCACTCAACCGGGCCCCACTACCGGCAGGCGCGGTCCACCCGTGACAAGGAGGAAGAAGCTACAGCCTGTCTAAACCAGAGTCCCCGGCCACGGTAAGTCAGCTGCTTTATGCAAGACTTATAGACTTTACCGGGGAGCTTGTCCTGGTGGGGGTTATGACGAGCAATTTGGCATAAGAACACTCTGCATCAAGGACTGCTTTGGTTTAAAAGGACGTTTCCTTGTGGATGTGGTAATTACTTCCCCGGCTCGACCTCTTTCATATGATGGCCTGGGGGGGGGCTTGGATTGAACAGCGCAGAAGGTGAAGAGGACAGGAAAGTACCATGGTGAGGGTTATAGTGCTGTTTCAAATAGGTATTGGGATGCAAAAGCTGAGAAGTGGTTTACAGTTAGTTTTGTTTTGGTTTGTTTTTCGGACACCACGTGATTCGGGGGTTGGCGTTGTTTTATCCTGTAGTTTAAACTGGATAATTCAGCACTCAGAGGAGGCGGATGGCAAGTTTAGCAAAGGTGGAAATGGGTCAAAGGGCAGGTCTGTTTAGGGGGCTGCCAAGGGTGGAATTGAGGATATCCCCATTGGGAATAGTGCCTGAGGAAAGTCGAGCAGGTTTAGGCATATTCAGTTGTCGTGCCCGACTGGGGGCGTCAGTAAGGATGGGGATCGCGCTGGAACTGGCAAGACGGTTATTATGTACCTGTGGATGGGATATTGGAGTTAGTGTGTGTAATTGTATTGGGGTAAAAAATTGGACGTGAAGACAACTTTTTGATTGCTATCAGGGCACACGGAGAGTCAGCACTTGTTGGGCGGCATGTGAATGGAGAATAATATATTGACTGTTTACTGCTGGGCTGTTATGTTTATTGTTCATAATTTGAAGTGTTCAGTCTTGCTACATGGGCAGTGTGAGATGTGTTTGGTATTGGTCAGTATATTATCTGGATGATCATTTCTGTTGGGACGGCAGGTTCATCCTTTTCTGGGCTCTGTGACGGTTTTGCATTTCAAAATAAAAAATGTGGGATAAAGTGTGCGGTTTTGTTGAGTGCACTTAATTTACGGTACTTGTAGGATTATGTTCATGGGCTGACTGCTAGGTCCATAGCAGTTGGTATGGTGGGCGAAATGCCCGGCACATTTGTTGAATTTGAGGTCAAAGCGGAGAGTTTTGGTTGTGTGGGGTGTTTTTTCTATGGAATATCATGGTTGAGATGTCTGGCATATAAAAAAAAAAAGAGGGGCAGTGGTGCCAACAGGTGCGAGCAGTGTGTGGCAACTGTATAAAAAGGTGGTTGGTTTGGGTGGTTTGGTGCCTTTTTAGGGTCATCGGTGTACGGGCAGGTGGCCAGAGGCAGGGTATAAAAAAAAAAAAAAGGGTGCAGACTTTATGGTATTGGAGATTTTACGGTTAGCTGAGATATTGTGGGAACTGGAATTCTTAACTTCCTAGGTCAGAGGGTTTGTTTTCAGTGTGTCAGCTGCTGGTGATCTCAGCTTTAATGTGTTGTTTAAACATGTCTAGTCACGTCTCTATGTCTGTTAGTGCGGATGTGTTTCTCATGGAGCATTGGGGGGTTGCAAAGTACGTACCAGGAGTATTAAATGGGGGACTACTTCATTGTATCGCTTTCAGTCTCGTAAATTGGGAGTTGATCCCTGGAGTGCATGAAGTGGATATGCAGGGCCTGGATGGTTAAGGGAAAGTGATAACAATGGGGTTAAGGGTTTATTGCCGAGATTGGTCATTGAGGCTACAGGGTGCCGTTCCAGCAAGGTGGCAGGAATGGGCAGGTTTCTGGAATGGAATGGGGGTTACTGTGGAGGTTGTTGGGTTCTTTGGTATTATCATTTGTTGGGGGAGTGAATTTGTAACTTAGGGCCCTTTCACATCAGCGTTTTTCGTAATTCGCGGCAGATGCGGTGAAAAAACCGCATCTGCCGCGTTTGCCGCATAACCGTTCCACTTGCGGCGTGGTTGCGGTTTTTTCTATGCAAAGTATAGGGGGACTTGCGGCAGGTGCGGCAAGTGCGGTTTTGCACTTGCGGCAGGTGCGGCCGCGAAAAAAAACACAGTAAGCCGCGGTTTTTTTCGCGGCCGCACCTGCCGCAAGTGCAAAACCGCACTTGCCGCACCTGCCGCAAGTCCCCCTATACTTTGCATAGAAAAAACCGCAACCGCGCCGCAAGTGGAACGGTTATGCGGCAAACGCGGCAGATGCGTTTTTTTCACCGCATCTGCCGCGAATTACGAAAAACGCTGATGTGAAAGCACCCTTATAAATCAGCCACAGTGGTGTTGCAGAAGGTGGCTACGATTGCATTTTGGTTCAAGATGTGTGGGATGCAGGATTTGACCAGGGGATTTTTGGGGAGGTGTTCTGCATTGGGGATGTGGTAATAATGCCAGATGGAGTGAAATGTTGCTGACGAAGAGTCAGAGACGGATTGAGTTCAGGAGGGAGACTATTCGTGGTGTATGGTCTCCCTGGACTTTGGTTATTCCTGGTTTCCACTGTTAATTGTCAGGGGAGGTAAGTGTGGGTAATTTGGCTCCCATTGTTACAGGCAGGGAAATAATTTGTGTCTATCACCGTGCCAGTTTGTGGTTATTTTAAGGGAATGTTTGAGGAAGGTGGGTAAGCAGCCGGGTGAGGATGGGTTGCTTTCAGTCAGGATTGGCGCTGACACAGAGGTGCCACGGTTGGGATTGAACAATTAGGTGGCTCAATGGTTTTGAAATTGGGAATCAGCCTGGTTTCAGCTAAATGTGCGGCCTCTTTGGTAGGTAACGTGGCTGGGGGGGAAATGGCCTGGCACGGAGAGAAGGGGTCGTAGGTAACATATTGCTTAGACGTGTTGTGTTTATTCTTATGAAGTTATAACTCGGTTTTGATTACTATGGGTAATAATTGGGCGTGTATACTGGGTCGTTGCTTGTGTCCTTTTGGGGGCAGGGCTAGGCGATGTTGAACATGTGACTGTCAGTTGGGGCAGGACGTGGCTTCGATGATCAAGTGGTTTTTAGGAGGGGTAGGACCTTAGGGCAGGGTCTTGAGTATTGTGGTAGGGTGGATCAACCCTATAATGAGTTGGGTTGCATGAGGGGAATGATCTTGGGATTTGTTCATCCCAGGAGTTGATGCGGGATATTAGGTGCCATTTGGTACGATGGAAGTATTCATACCTGGGTTGGTTTGTGATGTGGTTGGATAGAATGGCCTGTTTGTCAAGGTCCAAAAAACACCGGACTTTGAGGAATAGCGCATCCTTAAGAGGCACAATAATTTCTTCCAAAAGTTCTTTATTTCATATAAAAGTCAATAGTTCCATATATTGCTGTACAGTACAACGCGTTTCGACTTACATACATTTTAGAGATTAACTGTTTGTCAAGGTGGTATGCCGGATTTGTAAAAATAAAATAATAAAAAAAATGTTGAACAAGGCTAAAGTTAAAGTCAAGTGGGTGGTGCCTCTCTTGTCTCCAGTAATGGGGTTTCATGGTGAGCACCGGGAGGTGGAGTGATCGGCCCTGCAATATTGGAGGTTGGATGGTGTTATTTTATTTCAAACAGATAGGGCGATGTCGGGCTTGCATGAACGTATTGAGCAAGCATTGGGTGGTGGTGGGTCCAGGCCACGTAAGGTGTCACGTGGCCAGTCCTCTGGCATATGTAGGTCTGGTCCAGAGGCAGTTTAATGGATAATCGTAGTTGGGAGGGAAGCCACTAGTACGGTATAGTGGCTCCGGTTACAGGTAATTTGCAGGCACGGGTCCTGCAAGGTAGGGGTATTAGTTCTTGGTAATTAATACCTCTTGTGGTTTAATGGATCATGGTATCCGGGAGGTGAGCCACTAGTAAGGTATAGTGGCTCCAGTTTCAGATAACTGGCAGGCACGGGGTTCTGCAACTTAGGGGTATTAATTCTCAGTAATTAATACATCGTCCCTGGGGTCAGTGTGTTGCGGCCAGGGACAATCCCTCGGGTCGGTGTGTTGCGGCGGGGGATAATGTTTCATTGTGGGAGGTGGCTTCTGGACCAGGCTTATCCAGGGTTACGTATTTGTATTACGTACTGTATTATTACTGTGTTACCTATTGTTTAATGTTGGGACACCAGGGTGCGGTGTCCCTGGGTTAGTATGTAAATAATAGGTAATAAAAGGGCTGCTGTGGCCAAATTTTAACCAAGTCGCCAGCAGTGTCCGTGTATTATTTACAAAGAGTTTAATGGGTTGGTAACACAAGGATTGAACGACCGGAGAATCCCTCGTCGATTGTCAAGAAAAGCCAAGGAACCCATAAGGTGGAATGGCTACATGACAATCGGGAGGGGAGGGAGTTAAATGGTTAATAGGTGCATTAGTTTGCAATAAGGAAAATGTGAAATGAGGTGATTGGCTGGGGAGTGGTCTTGGAAGAAGGAAGGGGGGAGCATTATAAAGAACATAGGGGGAGGTAAGGAGAAACTTCTTCCTCTTGCAGCTTCTCTGGACAACAGCTTCCCACCCACCCTCCCTGTTTTTAGAGTGAGGTTAGTTGGTGCAATTACGATGTGAATATATATACTACAAAAAAAAAAAAATAAGATAGAAAGTAAGAATACATATATATATATATTGATAAAAAAAAGAGAAATTTTGTTTCCTAATATTGACATTTTGGGGTATTCTTGTTTGGGGGTGTACTGGGTGAGCCATGTAGGTGCCTGTTTAGCTACAGATCTGATGTGTAGGTAATTATGAGTATAGTTATTGTTATGAGAATAAATATGTATCTGTATAATTATATGTCATTTGTGTGGGATTCTGTTGTATGTCGCAGCAGTGGGGGTAGGTCTGGTCCAGAGGCGGTTTAATGGATATACGTAGTTGGGAGGGAAGCCACTAGTACGGTATATTGGCTCCGGTTACAGGTAATTTGCAGACACGGGTCCTGCAAGGTAGGGGTATTAGTTCTTGGTAATTAATACCTCTTGTGGTTTAATGGATCATGGTATCCGGGAAGTGAGCCACTAGTAAGATATAGTGGCTCCAGTTTCAGATAACTGGCAGGCACGGGGTTCTGCAACTTAGGGGTATTAATTCTGGTAATTAATACCTCGTCCCTGGGGTCGGTGTGTTGCGGCCAGGGACAATCCCTCGGGTCAGTGTGTTGCGGCCGGGGATAATGTTTCATTGTGGGAGGTGGCTTCTGGACCAGGCTTATCCAGGGTTATGTATTTGTATTACGTACTGTATTAACTCTGTGTTACCTATTGTTTAATGTTGGGACACCAGGGTGCGGTGTCCCTGGGTTAGTATGTGTAATAAAAGGGCTGCTGTGGCCAAATTTTAAACCAAGTCGCAAGCAGTGTCCGTGTATTATTTACAAAGAGTTTAATGGGTTGGTAAGACAAGAATTTAACGACTGGAGAATCCTTCGTCGATTGTCAAGACTGTATGCGTTTTTCAAGAACAGCTTTGAGCTTGTCAAATACTTTTGCTACAGAGTCTCTGTCAGCATCACTCCAAGACTCAACCTCTAGCTCTGCTGTGCCTGTTAATTGTCCCAGCACAACGGCAGCTTGCTGCTTTTCTGTCATCGCACACATGTCCAGCACTGCACACATTTTTCGTTTAAAGTCTGCTAAGGTACCGGGCTTACCTTTGTGGGTCTGTAACCATATTGCGCCCGGTATGTACGGCAATGCTAACCGCATTATCGGAGCCACTGCTCCGGGTGCTGTGGCTCCCACACCGGCTTCGGGACCGACTGGTGTTGCATTCCGGACATCCCTTCTGTCAGGGACTTGAGCATCGTCCGCTTCACTCATGGCGGTGCCCCCCTAGTTAACCGCTGCCTGCCGCTGCGGTAAACTTTTTCGGTTAGTCAGCGGCTCTACAGGGGGGAGAGGAGCACCTCAGGTATTTCCGGAACTAGGCTCTGCACTTCATTGATCTTCGGCAGAGCAGAGGGGCGGGTTTATCTTTGCAGTCTTTTCTAGCCGCGACGCTCTTCCCGCTCTGTGGCGCAGCAATGGCGACCCGGTTTTACAGTTCACAAAACAGTCAATAAAGTCTATTTTTAAGCACACAGTATCCGGTTTTACCAGGCATGGGATCCTGTTTGTGATGCCTGAACTGAGTCAGTTGACAGGGTAGGGGGTACTCGGATACTGGGACACGTGGTTTACTTCAATGGGGATCATGGCTGGTCGGTTCCGTGCCCTGGACCCTCAGTGGCGGGGGTGATGATGATGGGGAATTTGTAATGTGACGCCACCTGTGGTACCTGGTAATAGGGTCCCCAGCGCTGCGGCCGGCCGCTAAGGTGATGGGAATGCAGCTTTGGTAGTACAGCACCACACAGGCAGAGCTTTACCTCAGGGCAGCGGGGTGGATGAGGCGAGTAGTAGTAGCGGTTCTGCTGTGAACGCTGCAGGTGGCGGCGGTGAAGCAGGCACATACACTCAATAGTCACTGTTTCGGTACCTTTTTACTGATGTCCGGTAACAGGCACGGTCCAGGAGGGTAACCAGGTTTTGGTGCAGCTTGGGACGTTCACCTTAGATTTGTGAGGCCTCCTCTGTTAGTGTGTGCGGTGTTTGGAGTAAGTTCTGCCTGGAGCTAAACCTGACGCTCTTCCTCCTTCTCAGGATGCTGTTCCATAACCGACAATGATGACCTTTCTGTGGGATCCCTTTTCTCTGCTTAGGTCCCTGGTCCTATGCTTGGTCCAAGTTTGGTGTCTTTTAGTCTTTAGCTTCAGGGGGACTAAATCCTCCTGGTTGGTCCGGGTTTTCTCTGCTACACTTTAGATGAATAGCAACTTTGGACTCCAGTGTCCGGGTGGGCTAAAGGGATCTCAGATCTGTTCCCTTCTTTTGTCTTCCTACCTCTTCCACTGGCCTTCGTCCCTCTCTTTAGGGCGCTGCACAGCTGTTTCAGGTTTCCTGGTTCTGGGCATGGCTTGGTCCCAGCAACCAGCTCCTTTCAGTCCTTACACTGTACTGTCTAGCTGGAACTAACTGTTCCCTTCACTGAATACTGAAGACTGATTGACTCCTCTCCTCAGGCCTGGATCTTTATTGGGGATCTGGCTTAAGGACAGCCAGTGGGGCTCCCCCTCCAGGTCTGGGGTGGAAGGTGTTGTATGCTGTGTGTGCCAAGGTGTACATCCCTCCCTGCACCTTTGGGTCCTGTGGCAATCCCCCGCAGGGGTGCCACATTTATATTCGACTCAATAATTTTTCCCAGTTTTTGGAGGTAAAATTAGGGGCTTCGGCTTATACTCGTGTCGGCTTATACTCCAGTATATACAGTACTACTTTGTGTTGTTTTATCACATAAAGTCTCAATAAAATCATTTAGGTTTGTTGCTATCACAAGAAAAAAGAAGAAAAGTTCCTGGGATGTGAATACATGTTCAAGGCTCTGTACACACACACTTTTACCAAAATCAGTCGCCTTATTCTAACCACAAAAGATCCCGAGCTGCTGCTCCACTTTGCTGCATTAATACAGAACCAGGTGAGTGCTGCCGCCAGTGTGACACCACCAGATACATAAACAAGAAGCGACTGACAGCAGCGCTGAACAACCTGAGCTCTACTGTATGAGCGATCAACTCACCTGGTGTCACAGCCAGGGACAATGGGGTCTCTGGACTCATAAGAGGTGGAAAATAAAGAAGCTACTGCAGCATGGCCACATATCAGATAGTGTAACATGACTGCCTCCTCTATATACAATCCTACCCTGCACGACATCACTATGCATCTCCTATATACAAAGCATTCATATACAGAACATTGCTCAACAGCTCCTACACTTGTGCAGAATTATTAGGCAAATGAGTATTTTGATCACGTGATACTTTTTATACATGTTGTCCTACTCCAAGCTGTACAGGCTGAGAGCCAACTACCAATTAAGTAAACCAGGTGATGTGCATCTCTGTAATGAGGAGGGATGTGGTGTAATGACATCAACACCCTACATAAGGTGTGCTTAATTATTAGGCAACTTCCTTTCCTTTTGGCAAAATGGGTCAGAAGAGAGATGTGATGGGCTCTGAAAAGTCCAAAATTGTGAGATGTCTTGCAGAGGGATGCAGCAGTCTTGAAATTGCCAAACATTTGAAGCGTAATCACCAAACAAACAAGCGTTTCATGGCAAATAGCCAACAGAGTCGCAAGAAGTGTGTTGGGCAAAAAAGGCGAAAAATAACTGCACATGAATTGAGGAAAATCAAGCGTGAAGCTGCCAAGATGCCATTTGCCACCAGTTTTGCCATATTTCAGAGCTGCAACGTTACTGCAGTATCAAAAAGCACAAGGTGTGCTATACTCAGGGACATGGCCAAGGTAAGGAAGGCTGAAACCTGTGAACAAGAAACATAAGATAAAACGTCAAGACTGGGCCAAGAAATATCTTAAGACTGATTTTTCAAAGGTTTTTATGGTGGGACCTTTTCAGGTTGAGGATGGAGTGAAGCTCAACTCACAGACCTACTGCCAGTTTCTGGAAGACAACTTCTTCAAGCAGTGGTACAGGAAGAAGTCGGTATCGTTCAAGAAAAACATGATTTTCATGCAGGCCAATGCTCCATCACATGCATCCAACTACTCCGCAGCGTGGCTGGCAAGTAAAGGTTTAAGAAGAACAAATAATGACATGGCCCCCTTGTTCACCTGATCTGAACCAAATAGAGAACCTGTGGTCCCTCATAAAATGTGAGACCTACAGGGAGGGAAAATAGTACACCTCTGGGAACAGTGTCTGGGAGGCTGTGGTGGCTGCTGCACGCAATGATGATCGTAAACAGATCAAGCAATTGACAGAATCTATGGATGGAGGCTGCTGAGTGTATCATAAAGAAAGGTGGCTATATTGGTCACTCATTTTTTTGTGTTTTGTTTTTGCATGTCAGAAATCTTTTTTCTAAATTTTGTGCAGTTATATTGGTTTACCTGGTGAAATAAACAAGTGAGATGGGAATATATTTAGTTTTTATTAAGTTGCCTAATAATTCTGCACAGTAATAGTTACCTGCACAACAGATATCCTCCTAAGATAGCCAAATCTAAAAAAAAACACTCCAACATCCAAAAATATTAAGCTTTGATATTTATGAGTCTTTTGGGTTGATTGAGAACATAGTTGATGATTAATCATAAAAATAATCCTCTAAAATACAACTTGCCTAATAATTCTGCACACAGTGTATATACATAGCCTCCATATCCAGTACATTCTTCTACATGCCCCTCACCCTCAGTATTCAGCCTCTATATGCAGTGCACGCTCCTCAGCCTCTGTATACATCCTCCATATCCAGTACATGCTCCTCAGACTCTGAATACAGCCTCCATATGTGGCACCCCAGGGTCCAAGTGTCACAATGTCATTATCTCCTCCAGGTAGTAGCGTCTCGTTTGAGAGCAACAGAAGGGTATTCACAACAGGCAAGAACTACACAGAACACCTTCTGCCTCCAGGCCAGAAGGAGGAGACCAAGACCCGGGTTCAGGGTGAGCTCCCCTATAAATTCTGGTCTGGGGCGGAGTTAGTCAGTTCAGTTCCTAGGAGGACTGAGGAAGACATCCTGTGGACTGGTAGCTGCTCTAAGCTCATCCCAGGAGTAGCTAAACCTAGCGTAAGGGACCTAAGGCCAGGGACCAAGCTCGCGCAGGGAAGCCAGCCTCCGGCGCAAGCATTAAATTAGAGTCGAGTGCGCGGGCGCGCGACTGCGGCGCGCATGCGCAGAAGCGGGATTATGCTGCAGTGACCCGCTCGTTCGAGGATCCCTAATGGGGGGGAGGTCACACAGCGCTCAGGGCTGAACAGTATAAAAAGAATAATAAATTCATTATTATATTGTGCCAAAGGTAAAAATACAAGAAGTACAGGAATGGTGGAAAGGAGGAGGTGATATATATAAGGGGATGAGGCAACCGAGGGTTCATAAAATATAAAGTGTTAACTTTCCTACTATTCTATCCTGTCTCCTCAGGTCATCTGCCTTATATTATTATAACATTATACAGAAAACGACATTTACATTATACAGCATTGTTCTTGCTCTTGGGATTATCGGTAATGGATTAGTCATCTGGATTGCCGGATTCAGGATGAAGAAGACAATCAGTGGCGTGTGGTTCCTCCACCTGGCCATCGCCGACTTCCTGTGCTGTGTTCTCTACCGCTGAGGATCGCTGACTGGGTTGTATATTTCACATACCGCTCACATCCTGCACTTTGTATAATGAACATGTTCCTGTTTAATCTAAACATCAGCGCCAGTGTTCTCCTCCTGACGGCCATGAGTATTGACCGCTGGGCTGCGTCATGTGGCCATTTTGGGCCAAAGTCCATAGAACCTGTAATGTGGTGAGAATCACTGCAGCGATCATCTGGGGCCTGAGCCTCATTGTAGCCGGATTATTGTATTATGTATATAGAGACTGGGTAGGTTATCTAGAAGAATGGTGTATATATTATTATTACACAGTTGAATATAACCCAGAGTTACATCACACCATGCAGGTGATCAGATTAGTTATAATGTTTGTGATCCCTTTTCTCATCATCTTCATCACTTATGTCACCATTTTCTACAAACTTAGAAAAAGTAAGAGATCCCAGAGATCTCAGAGATCCTCCAGGATCATCACTGCTGTTATATTGTGTTTCTTCATCTGCTGGGCTCCTTATTATATCTGGCCACTGATACACACGTATTATGATATTCATTACTCTCTATTCCTTATATTACACGCTATATTTACCTGCCTGGCTTGTCTTAACAGCTGCCTGAATCCGATCATTTATGTATTTATGACTCAGGATTTCCAACAAGGTTTCCTCAGATCCATCCCCTCCAGACTAGAGAGAGCTTAGGTGATCATCCTAATGACCTGTGCAGAGATCCAGGAGATAGAGGGAATACGCGCCCTACTGATGTGTAATATAGATTCCCGGGATCTCCTGGATGTGAAACCTCTTAACCCCTCATTTTCTTTTCCAATCCATAGAAATTAATGAGGGATTGTATTTTGCAGGATGATTTCTAGTCTTGAATGTCGACTTCATTTTACCATATAATGAGCTGAAAAATGGGGGAAAAAAATGCACTGGATTCTCCTGGTGTCTCCCGAACCAACATTTTGGGTAATTTCATTGCATCTACAGGGTGACCTAAATAAAATGGGAATGGTTGGTGATATCAACTTCCTGTTTGTGGCACATTAGTATATGGGAGGGGGAAAACCTTTCCAGATGGGTGGTGACCATGGCGGCCATTTTAAAGTTGCCCATTTTGGTTCCAACTTTATTTTTTTCAATGGGAAGAGGTTCATGTGACACATCAAACGTATTGAGAATTTCATAAGAAAAACAATGGTGTGCTTGGTATTAATGTAACTTTATTCATTCATTAGTTATTTACAAGTTTATGACCACTTATAAAATGTGTTCAAAGCACTGCCCATTGTGTTGGATTGTCAATGCCACCCTCTTCTCCCACTCCTGACACACCAATAGCAACACTGCAGAAGAAATGCAGCACAGGCTTCCAGTATCCGTTGTTTCAGATGCTGCACATCTCGTATCTTCACAGCATAGACAATTGCCTTCAGATGACCCCAAAGATAAAACTCTAAAGGTACCGCCACACGCCGCAATCTCGCCTGGCGATATGTGGCGGTATGGCATGCGCGTTCACGTTTTTCATCGCCGCCTCAGATCGCCGATGGCGGCTTCACACGCAGCAATATCGCCATGAAGCTAAGGCAACGTGTCGCTCTGGAAATCGCCTCACCTACAGCGGAAGCAATCTTGCCTCATTCCATCGCCGCTTCACACGCCGAAATCTCAAATGCAATGTGGGCGTACATGTTCAGGGCGGTGAGGAGATAGGCGTGCCACAGTGGTCTACACCGCGCCCCATACACGCTCATTGGACAGCCAATGGGAACACAGTAGCCCACACCAATCATCTCAGACGGGGTACGGACTACAGCACGCTGAGGCACGCCTACGGGAAATCACAGACATCGCTCTTTCCATCACTATCGCCCTCTCACACGCCAAAACACAACAAAAATCGCCTTGGCGATATTGCCTGATTGCTGAGCACTGTTCAACAATCAGGCGATGGACGATTTATTGCCGCGAAATCTCCCAATCTCACGCCGCCACCGTGAGGCATTTTCACGGAAATATCACCGGGGTGACACATCGCCTTTCATATCGCCAGGCGAGACTGCGGCGTGTGACAGTAACTTAAGGGGTCAGATTGGGAGAAATTGGTGGCCATTCAACTTGCCCACGACGACCAATCCACCTTCTAGAAAACTGTTCATGGAGGAATGCTCAGACCTGACTCCCATAATGTGGTGATGCACCATCTTGTTGGAAAAACTCAGGGAATGTGCCATCTTCAGTGCATAAAGAGGGCAACACTTCATCATGTAGCAATTTCAGATATCCAGTGGCATTGAGGTTTCCATTGATGAAGAATGGCCCCACTATCTTTGTACCCCATACACCTCACCATCAATTTCAAATCTGAAACACTGGATACTGGAAGCCTGTGCTAGCATTTCTTCTGTGATTTTTCAGTAGATTTTATCAATATCAAGAAATTAACTTATAAATTTACACCAATATTATTCCAGGATGAGATACTTCATAAAATCCTGTCTCAAGGGGTTAGATCTGTTCCTCGTAAGGTGAAAAATATTGGTAATTTTGTTGCACCAAGAATGTTTAGATCTACCCGAGACACCCCAACATGGCTTAAATATAGAGGAACAAACAAATGTGGTGGGAACAAATATAATATTTGTAAGTATATAAGGTGATCATTTATTTAAATAAAAATAATAGATATAAGATAACATTTCATATAAACTGTAATTCCACCCACCTTGTCTATCTAGTAACTTGTAATTTATGTAATACCGTATATACTCGTGTATAAGCCGACCCGTGTATAAGCCGACCCCCCTACTTTTGCCCCAAAAATCTGGAAAAACCTATTGACTCGTGTATAAGCCGAGGGTGGACCCCAGCACAGTTATACAGCCCCCAGCAGTGTGGTATACAGGCCCCCCAGTGGTAGTATACAGCAGCCCCAGTGGTAGTATACAGATTCCCCAGCAGCCCCAGTGGTAGTATACAGATTCCCCAGCAGCCCCAGTGGTAGTATACAGGAGCCCCAGCAGCCCCAGTGGTAGTATACAGCAGCCCCAGTGGTAGTATACAGGAGCCCCAGCAGCCCCAGTGGTAGTATACAGGAGCCCCAGCAGCCCCAGTGGTAGTATACAGGAGCCCCAGCAGCCCCAGTGGTAGTATACAGGAGCCCCAGCAGCCCAGTGGTAGTATACAGCAGCCCCAGTGGTAGTATACAGGAGCCCCAGCAGCCCCAGTGGTAGTATACAGGAGCCCCAGTGGTAGTATACAGCAGCCCCAGTGGTATACAGCAGGCCCCCAGGGGTACATATAGCAGCCCCCAGGGGTACCCAGCAGCCCCCTGGGGGTACCAACAGCCCCCAGGGGGTACCAACAGCCCCCAGGGGGTACCCAACAGCCCCCAGGGGTACCCAGCAGCCCCCTGGGGGTACCAGACCCTGGGAACAGCCCCCAGGGGGACCAACAGCCCCCAGGGGGTACCCAGCAGCCCCCTGGGGGTACCAACAGCCCCCAAAAGCTGGCACTGTCCCCCCTTGTAAGGCCTCCCCCTCCCGCTACTTATACATTACCATCCCGGTGTTCTGATCGGCGCCGCTCCTCGTGCTGCGTCGCCGTCTTCATCCTCCCGCGCTGGCTGCATCCAGGATCTCCGGCGGTGGCGCGATGACGTCATATCGCTGCGACCGCCGGAGAACCCGGATGGATGCAGCGAGCGCGGACGGGAGGATGAAGACGGCGACGCAGCACGAGGAGCGGCGCCGATCAGAACACCGGGATGGTAATGTATAAGCACCGGGGGGGGCCCTTACAAGGGGGGACAGTGCCAGCTTTTGGGGGGGGCCATATGCACTGCTTCCCCCTGCGCTGATTGACAGGGGGAAGCAGTGCATATATAATGAGCGGCCCCACGTGACGGGGCCGCTCATACAGCAGCCCCCCCCCCCCCCGCCTCCTCCTGCCTCCACAGCCCCCACCACACAGCCCCCACCACACGGGTCTACCGTATAGACCCGTGTATAAGCCGAGGGGGGACTTTTCAGCCCAAATTTTGGGCTGAAAAACTCGGCTTATACACGAGTATATACGTAAATACTATGTAGGGTGTACTACCACCATAAGATACTGAAAAACAGATTGAGGGAACATACAGGTGCATCTCAATAGATTAGAATATCATCCAAAAGTTAGGTTACTATCTCAGAAAATTAAAGTAGGGAGGCTGAAGGGTTAAAAACTGTGCTGCCGTATTGCACGAGACATCAAAGGGAGAATATAATATTGATTTATTAGTCAATGCATTTCAGGGCTCCCTGGCCCCTACCTCACGACAAATCAATATCATACTGACGTGTTTCAGGGCATTTAAAAGAATCCTGAAACACGTTGGCAAATAAATCAATATCATATTCACCCTTTGATGTCTCGTGGAGTACAGCAGTGCAGTTTTTAACCCTTCATCCTCCCTACTCTATATGCACCACGCTGGGAACTGCAGTAGCCGTGATCTGCTTTTATAGTGGTTGTGACTCTCACAACTACACGAGGTGAAGACTCTGATACCTATTTAGGTAATATGTTATCTCTCAGACCCTTCATCCTTCCTACTTTAATTTTCTGAGATAAAGACCTTTGGGTTTACATTGCCTGTAAGTTATAATCATCAACATTAACAGAAATGAACACTTGAAATAGATCACTCTGTGTATAATGACTCTATATAATATATGTATTTCACTTTATGTATTGAATTACTGAAATAAAATACCTTATTGATGATATTCTAATTCATTGAGACTGTATATCAGCAGCTTCTCCTACCACATTGGTATCAGGACGAACCTCATCAGGTCTTTCCCAACACTTCAGAGAACAACATTTTGGTGATCTCAGTTCTCTGGAGTCCAGAGTAAAATAGAGAGTTCATAGACCATAAGAGGTGGGGACTGGGAGAGACTTCTTTTTGCCAGAGAAGCACATTAGATTCTAAAATTAAATGCCAGTTATCCAGATGGACTAAACTTTAGAAATGATGTGATGCTTTTCTATTAATTACCGTTGTATATACAGTATTTACTGACATTTACATTTTGTAGATGTTTGTTATATAAATGTTTGTATAGGGGAATCTAAATGTCACGGGTGTGTCAGGAGGCATGGATGAGACTGTAGAGGCCACTCGCAGAAGGTCCCAGCGTTTGGCCAAACAGTCAAAATCCTAAGAAAATGTCTCTGTCGCTTTAAGAGGCATTCCCCTTTAGTTAAAGCTGGAGGTCACTAGGACCCAGCTGATTGCTTACCTTGAGCTGCCTATATATTTCCCTTGACTCCCAGGATGCACTGCTGGTGATAGCTGTTCAGATGTTCCTGATTGCATCATAGCTCAAAGCAGTGTTTCCTGGAGTCTGCTGGCTTGCTGCTTGCATCTGTTCAAGCTAAGTGTATCTCTTCCATCTTTGTTTGTTTCCCTTGTGTGTTTCTCTAGTTGCTAGCCGGGCTGAGTAGTGATCACCTGCTCTGATCCCTGTGTAGTGGTAATCTACGGACAGTCAGGGAATAGGTATCCTGGCAGTGACAGTTGCGGAAAACTGTATAGGGATGTTAGAGGAGCCAGGTGTCAGTGCTAGTTGTTCTAGGAGTCACCATCCCCCCTTTTTCTTCTTAGCATCAGGGACTCCTTCCCCTTCCCTGTCGTCTTCCAGTGCTGGGTGTCTCCCTACACCCAGCGTGACACTAAATGGGACTATTTTGTGCCTCAGGCTCTTTGACTAAAAGGAATTATTTTATGTAGTTCTTTAAGTAAATTAGTCCCAATAGATATATAATAAGATCACTTTTATTATTCACTAGTATGCCTATGATTAACTAATGGTTTCCGAAATGTAAATGTGTCAGGCGGATTCAAGTATAATATGGCATTGACTAATCTCTTTTTACTTGGATTTTAATGAATTTTCAATAATGAATTGGATTTTTTGGTGCCGGATGATTTCCACTCTCCTCCCCTCCTTTTTACTGTGGATTGCAACTGCTGTGTAGATGCCATCCACCTGATCCAGGCATCAAGTCTGTGCAAATTATAGGAATGGTGAGCTGATAATACTTTCCTCTGTTTTTTGCGTATTTCTTTGGGAGTTTTTTTCTGCATTTTTCCCTGGCAGTATGGATCCCCAAGACATTACAATTATGGCAACTACAGATGAGCGGATCGATCTGCAGGGGATCAAGTTTGAGTCGAATTTCCTGAACTCGAACACTTTGATATAGGATTTCTGCCTCCATCACCCGCATAGCTGAAGCCTCAGAGAGCAGGATAATGTATATATTGTGGCTGTGTGGACCTCCCCATATTGCCCGGCAGCTGTGACATCTAGCGGATTATCACTCCTTGTACAGTGGGGTCAGTACCGGGCACATCACAGGTCAGCGGCTCCAGAAGAGCAGTTTATATGGCAGAGATGTTTTACATCTCCAGAGTTGCTGAGTAAATCTCTGTCCTGCAAAGTGTAAGTGTGGAGCTCACTGGGACAGGGTACTTGGTACCGGACCGGGGTGCTGCTGGGGATATCATGGCGGTCTTGGTCCGAACCGTGTCCCGGGTTCTCACAAGTAAAAGGGGTATTTACAAGGGAGATTGTTTGTTTGTCGTGACGCCACCCACGGGTTGTGGTCAGTGAAGGGGACCACTGCTGCAGTGTGCTTCTGTCAGGAGGATGGATGGATGCTTCAGCAAGGTGGATGAGCCCGCCGCGGGTCGGGGCTGCTCCTGACAGGGTGTAAAGGTAAAATACAGTTCTGTGTACCTGGAATCATACACGGGAGACTGAAACAGGGTTCACCGGGTTTACTTGCAAGTTCTTCCAAGTCAGTTTACAACACGGTTCAGTTCTTAACACTGATAACTCCGGACACTTTGAACCCACTGCAGCCAGGCTGTCGCTCTTAGACCTCTCACTCCTTCTGTAACCTTTCCGGCTCGTTCTTTTACTACTCTTCCGTGTGAGTTGTATGACGGGTACTCGGGTCACCAACTTGTGGCAAAGTTGTTTCTCTCCGTGTCAGCACTTTACACTACACTTTCTTAACCCTTCGGACACGGGTTACACAGTCACTGTTTCAGTCTCAAGAGTCCTGTTGCATAAATACCGGCTCTCTGTATGTACACCGGATTTAGTGCAAAACCTTTAAAACGCGGAAAAAACACATTTTAAAAGGCACATTACTTTTCTCTAAAAAAGCATAAAAGAAAAAAGGCACAAGTGCTTCAAAACCGTTCAAAAGCATTCTGCATTTTCAGTCTCAGTTCAAATGTGGCATACCCAGTCTCACTGTGCTCCTTGGTCTTAAAACCAATGGGGAGCACACTGAGTGCTCAACTATATACAAGAGAGTTTTTATCACATCATTGTCCATGATATAAA
Organism: Allobates femoralis; assembly: GCA_033576535.1. NCBI lineage: Eukaryota > Metazoa > Chordata > Amphibia > Anura > Aromobatidae > Allobates > Allobates femoralis. The sequence continues at coordinate 72,721,561 of JARQOC010000009.1, forward strand.
TATCTATAAACACATATAAGACAGACAGGGGAAAAGGCTATTCATTCATTCAGGTATGAGATGGGGTCAATAAGGATCACATCTCATTCACACTTACAGTTCTGCATGATGAATTCGGGTCTTTACTCCTTTTTCTTCCAGGGTAAGAATTCTGGAGCTCTCCAAGTCGGGAACAGTTCTAGAGATTCCAGGGCACTGGATAGCAAATGGCTGTAGGCGGTCTGTGTTGCCACGTCCACTTTGGTGGGTGTAACCTCCTCTACAACGTCTTGGCATATCTGTTGGGTCCGGGTGGGCTGTCTCAGGATTCTCCATGTCTGAGGGCTCATTATCTTACTGTGATCTTAAGGGCAGTCTTTTCATTTTAATGCCGTATGGTCCTCTTTCTCCAGACACAATATTATAGGAAACCCACTCTCCAGTTTGTACTTTCCTGTCTGGGTGCTTTGTAGGCAGGTACTCCTTCACGTCCCTCCTATTAATAAATACATCTTGCTCTGCACCGGGTTCTCGAGCAAATGCGAATCCTTTGCGCGGTGTAATTTTAACAATTTGTCCTTGGTGATGCGGGGATCTTTGGACATTTCTATCTCACCAGCCATCATCTTTGGCTTCAATAATACAGGCGATCATTGCTTGTCTTTGGGCTAATCTTTCTGCCTCTTCTCTATCTCATTTCCGGGCACATCTCCGTAAATATTAGTTTCTGGTTATAATTTCTACTGGGCCTGTTACGCTACTAGGATCACCGGGGAAGCCCATTAAGCTATCTTCTGTCTCATCCCTCTCCCACGAACAGCGGAGCTGTTAACCTCTCACCTCAGTCGATGCAGGTGCTAGTATTAGGGGCTCTGGTAACTGTAGGGACCTTCCTTCTAGAGCTCCTAGTGGGTCGACCACTTGACTGGTTATTCGGGGCACTATTTCAGGGATCGTCACGTCCTCAAGATCCACTAGTAACTGCTTTCTCTTCTCCGGGTTGCGTTAGAGGTACTAGCCCAGCCAGGCTGCACTGACAGCGACTGCTTGCTTTGGAAAACATCAATTTAATTCTGGGTTCGCTGTTCTGCTTGAACCCGTGTAGTCTGAAGTGGTAACAGCCGCAATACACCCCACCGGGTGTCTCGGACCTCCGGTACTCTCCTTCTGCCTTCTGCCATACTGCCTTGATCACCAAATTTCTTTCCCTGGCCGGGTTCCTCCACACGTTCAGTGGGCCCTCCGGGATCACTTCAAGTCTTTCTACAGCAGCGCTCTGCTCAGCGTCCTCTCCTTCCGTCTGGGTGTCCTGTAATGGCGACTGCTATGCATCCGGTTTCCTGCCTTGACGTCTTTGGGCGTCGACTTCCTCATCTTCCACCAGCTTCTAATTGGTAGCTCCTGGTTGGGGCGGAGGCTCCTCCTTGGGATTGATGGCTGGCTCCCCCGGAGTTAAGGGGAGCCAGGACGGGCCTTTCTTTTCCCGCTCTGGACCGGGTCGGCTCAAGATGGGGGGTCTGGGTACACCTCCCCTGCACATGGCCTCAGGCTCCTATGGCCGCCATTATGCGCAGATTCGGCGGGAAAAGTCCATAACACGAATCTTAGGCACACGGGGTCCGGTTCATTTGGACTGGATCCATCCTGTTCCTGACGCCAGGTTGTGGAGCCTACTGGGACGAGGCACTCGGTACCGGACCGGGGTACTGCTGGGGACATCACGGCAGTCTTGTTCCGGACCGTGTCCTGGGTTCTCACAAGTAAAAAGGGTATTTACAAGGGAGATTGTTTGTTTGTCGTGACGCCACCCACGGGTTGTGGTCAGTTAAGGGGACCACCGCTGCAGTGTGCTTCTGTCAGGAGGATGGATGCTGCAGCAAGGTGGATGAGCCCGCCGCGGGTCGGGGCTGCTCCTGACAGGGTGTAAAGGTAAAATACAGTTCTGTATACCTGGAATCATACACGGGAGACTGAAGGAGGGTTCACCGGGTTTACTTGCAAGTTCTTCCAAGTCAAACAGTTTACGACACCGTTCAGTTCTTAACACAGATAACTCCAGACACTTTGAACCTACTGCAGCCAGGCTGTCGCTCTTAGACCCCTCACTCCTTCAGTAACTTTTCCGGCTCGTTCTTTCACTACTCTTCTTTGTGAGTTGTATGAAGGCAACTTGGTCCCTTAGTGTGACTTCTCCCTACGTGTATGGGCAGTAAGTCTTGGTCCTCTAAAGTGTTGCTGAGCCTCCAACCCTTGTAGTAAGAACACTGATCTGGAATCCGTGTTATCCGCCGGTTTGTCTGGGGAGCCGGCGTGTAGCAGCAGTTCCCCTCAGAGTCGACTCTCTGGTTTCAGCCTAGCTTAGGTGTCCCTATCTTGCAAGGGATCACCGGCTCTTTCCTACCCGTGTGGTTATCCAGATACTTCCAGGGAAACCTTTCCCTCCTGTAGCCAGTCAACGCTGCCGTACTCCTCGGACCCGATGGTACCGGTCCAATCTCTGTCCTCACTCTCCCTTGGGCTGCAGCCTATGGACGAGCTTTCTCTCCATGGAGCTGTGTCTCTGTGGATTCTGCATCTTCAGGGAGCCCTATACCTCCGGGAAAAGTGTCACTTTCTTTCTTTGCTTCTCAGCCTACTCCTAGTCTTTTCAGTTCAGCCTTCCTTCCCACCCACTTTCCTCTAAACCCCACCACCCCTTTCCCGCCTAGAGTCCTGGGCTCCGGGTTGGGTGTTGTGCTCTAGTGGGTGTGTGTGCTGTGAGGGTGTTTGGTGCACAAACTATCTCCTTTCTGCCTGGCTGCAGTTCCCTCATGTGGCCACCCTGGTCGCAGAGGCGCCACATAAGCTCTTATGGTCAGCGGCTCCTCTCTCTCTCTGGTAGTATAACCTCAGACATTTATAAATCAACTAGATGGTGGCCCGATTCTAAAGAATCGGGTAGTCTAGAATCCATATATAGTTTATTTACTAATAGTTACGGGAGTGCGGTGAAATGAATTGTGTGTATACAGGCGGCTCTGTGGGTAGCACAGTATACGGTGGCTCAGTGGTTAGCAGTGAGTGCGGTGGCTCAGTGGTCAGCGCAGAGGCGGCTGGGCAGAGGACAGGGGGCAGAGGCGGCTGGGCAGAGGACAGGGGGCAGAGGCGGCTGGGCAGAGGACAGGGGGCAGAGGCGGCTGGGCAGAGGACAGGGGGCAGAGGCGGCTGGGCAGAGGACAGGGGGCAGAGGCGGGTGGGCAGAGGACAGGGGGCAGAGGACAGAGGACAGGGGGCAGAGGACAGAGGACAGGGGGCAGAGGACAGGGGGCAGAGGACAGGGGCAGAAGACAGGGGGCAGAGGCGGCTGGGCAGAGGACAGGGGGCAGAGGCGGCTGGGCAGAGGACAGGGGGCAGAGGCGGCTGGGCAGAGGACAGGGGGCAGAGGCGGCTGGGCAGAGGACAGGGGGCAGAGGCGGCTGGGCAGAGGACAGGGGGCAGAGGAGGCTGATCAGAGGACAGGGGGCAGAGGCGGCTGGGCAGAGGACAGGGGGCAGAGGCGGCTGGGCAGAGGACAGGGGGCAGAGGCGGCTGGGCAGAGGACAGGGGGCAGAGGCGGCTGGGCAGAGGACAGGGGGCAGAGGCGGCTGGGCAGAGGACAGGGGGCAGAGGACAGGGGGCAGAGGACAGGGGGCAGAGGCGGCTGGGCAGAGGACAGGGGGCAGAGGACAGGGGGCAGAGGCGGCTGGGCAGAGGACAGGGGCAAAGGCGGCTGGGCAGAGGACAGGGGGCAGAGGCGGCTGGGCAGAGGACAGGGGGCAGAGGCGGCTGGGCAGAGGACAGGGGGCAGAGGCGGCTGGGCAGAGGACAGGGGGCAGAGGTGGCTGGGCAGAGGACAGGGGGCAGGGGACAGGGGGCAGAGGACAGGGGCAGAGGACAGGGCAGAGTACAGGGGGCAGAGGACAGGGGCAGAGGCGGCTGGGCAGAGGACAGGGGGCAGAGGCGGCTGGTCAGAGGACAGGGGGCAGAGGCGGCTGGGCAGAGGACAGGGGACAGGGGGCAGAGGACAGGGGCAGAGGACACAGGGGGCAGAGGACACAGAGGGGCAGAGGACAGGGGGCAGAGGACACAGAGAGGGACAGGGGCAGAGGACGCAGAGGACAGGGGGCAGAGGACACAGGGGGCAGAGGCACAGGGGGCAGAGGACAAGGAAGGGGGCAGAGGACACAGGAGGGCAGAGGACGCAGAGGACACAGAGGGGGCAGAGGACAGGGGGCAGAGACAGGCGCAGAGGCGCAGAGGACAGGGGCAGAGGACGACAGGGGGCAGAGGACGCAGAGGACGGGCAGAGGAACAGGGGGCAGAGGACAGGCAGAGGACAGGGGGCAGAGGACGCAGAGGACAGGGGCAAGACAGGGCGGCAGAGGACAAGGGGGCAGAGGACAGGGGGCAGAGGACAGGGGCAGAGGACAGCAGAGGACAGGGGCAGAGGACAGGGCAGAGGACAGGGGCAGAGGACGCAAGGACAGGGGCAGGGGGCAGAGGACGGCAGAGGACAGAGAGGGGCAGAGGACACAGAGGGCAAGGACAGAGGGGGCAGAGGACACAGAGAGGGGCAGAGGACACAGGGGGCAGAGACAGCAGAGGACACAGAGGGGCAGAGGACACAGAGAGGGGCGAGAGGACAGCAGAGGGGCAGAGGACAGAGGGGCAGAGGACAAGAGGGGGCAGAGGACAAGGAGGGGCAGAGGACAGAGGGGGCAGAGGACACAGAGGGGGCAGAGGACGCAGAGGACAGGGGGCAGAGGACGCAGAGGACAAGGGGGCAGAGGACACAGAGGGGCAGAGGACCAGAGGGCAGAGGACAGGGGCAGAGCAGACAGGGGGCAGAGGACAGGGGCAGAGGACGAGGAGAGGCAGAGGCAGGCAGAGACCAGAGGACAGGGGGCAGAGGACACAGAGGGCAGAGGACAGAGGCAGAGCGAGAGGACAGGGAGGCAGGAGGACACAGAGGGCAGAGGACGGCAGAGGACACAGAGGGGCAGAGGACAGGGGGCAGAGGACAGGGGGCAGAGGACAGGGCAGGACACGATAGACAGGGGGCAGAGGCGCAGAGGACAGGGGCAGAGGAACAGGGGGCAGAGACACAGAGGGGCAGAGGAGCAGGGCAGAGGACACAGAGGGGCAGAGGACAGGGGGCAGAGGACAGAGGGGCAGAGAGACAGGGGGCAGAGGCACAGAGGGGGCAGAGGACAGGCAGAGGACAGGGGGCAGAGGACGCAGAGGACAGGGGGCAGAGGAAGCAGAGAGACAAGGGGCAGAGGGACAGAGGCAGAGGACAAGGCAGAGGACAGGGGCAGAGGACAGGCAGAGGACACAAGGGGGCAGAGGACCAGAGGGCAGAGGACAAGAGGGAGCAGAGGACAGGGGCAGAGGACCAGAGGGGCAGGAGGACAGGCAGAGGACCAAGGGGGGCAGAGGACAAGGACAGGGGCAGAGGACACAGAGGGGCAGGGACGCAGAGGACAGGGGCAGAGGACAGCAGAGGAGGGGCAGAGGACACAGGGGGCAGGGACAGGGGGCAGAGGACACGAGGGGGCAGAGGACAGGGCAGAGGACACAGGGGGGCAGAGGACAGGGGCAGAGGACACAGAGGGGGCAGGAACAGGGCAGAGGAACAAGGGGCAGAGGACGCAGAGGAGGGAACAGGGCAGAGAACAGGGAAGAGGCAGAGGACAGAGGACAGGGCAAGACCAGAAAGGAGGACGGGCGGAGGGGAGCAGGGGCAGACAAGGCAGAGACGCAAGACAGCAAGAGGAACAGGGCAGAGAAGGGAGGACAGGGGGGGGGCAAGACAAGAGGGGCAGAGGACAGGGGCAGAGACACAGGGAGAGGAGGCAGGGCGCAGAGGAGGCAAGACAGGGGCAGAGGACACAAGGGGGCAGGGCAGAGGACAAGGGGCAGAGGACCAGAAGGGGGCAGGACAGAGAGGGGCAGAGGACAGGGCAGAGGACAGGGGGCAGAGGACAAGGGGGCAGAGGACGCAGAGGACAGGGGCAGAGGACGCAGAGGACAGGGGGCAGAGGACGCAGAGGACAGGGGGCAGAGGACGCAGAGGACAGGGGGCAGAGGACACAGAGGGGGCAAAGGACACAGAGGGGGCAGAGGACGCAGAGGACAGGGGGCAGAGGACACAGAGGACAGGGGGCAGAGGACACAGAGGACAGGGGTCAGAGGACACAGAGGGGGCAGAGGACAGGGGGCAGAGGACACAGAGGGGGCAGAGGACGCAGAGGACAGGGGGCAGAGGACACAGAGGGGGCAGAGGACGCACAGGACAGGGGGCAGAGGACACAGAGGACAGGGGGCAGAGGAGGCAGGAGCGGCCGCGGGCAGAGGAGGCAGGAGGGGGCGCGGGCACAGGAGTGTGGAGTGGCGGCGGGCACAGGAGTGTGGAGTGGCGGCGGGCACAGGAGTGTGGAGTGGCGGCGGGCACAGGAGTGTGGAGTGGCGGCGGGCACAGGAGTGTGGAGCGGCGGCGGGCACAGGAGTGTGGAGCGGCGGCGAGCACAGGAGTGTGGAGCGGCGGCGGGCACAGGAGTGTGGAGTGGCGGCGGGCACAGGAGTGTGGAGTGGCGGCGGGCACAGGAGTGTGGAGCGGCAGCGGGCACAGGAGTGTGGAGCGGCGGCGGGCACAGGAGTGTGGAGCGGCGGCGGGCACAGGAGGCAGGAACGGAGGAGAGAGGAGGCGCCCGGCTACAGTGCACTGGTGACGTCACCAGCCCTGGGCGAAGACCATCACGGAAGTGGGCGTGGTCTTCCCCGGAAGTGGCCTTCGGGTTTTATATAGTAGATCACAGGATGGAGCCCAAGTTCCCCATAGAAATGTGTGTAATAGGTAGAATGTGTCCTGTGCCAGGGGAATATTACTTCTAGTAGATTTGTTGTATCTTTATATCACTGATGTTACAACGTCTTACTAATCACTAATAATCTTATCTGTCTGTAACCGGAGAAGTATTTGGTGTTATAGAAGTTACAGGAGTAAATGGACGACGTATTTCACTCTGCTCCAATAATAACAATGTTAGAAACACAAAAAGAGGAATAAATCCGCTCCGGCCTTGTATTAATGTCACATTGTAACGTCTCTCCGGATATTACACTTATTCTTCACAGTTGTGGTTCTTATAGAGGTAATATCATCTCAGACATTTATACATTATTCACAGGATGGGGGACCCCAAATTCCAGTCTAGATGTTGGTGTGAGGTGGGACATGTCCTGCCCCATGAGAAGATGACATTACCTAGAGATGTTACATTCTTTACTGCTCTCGTGTTATAATGTTCTACCATATATAATCTTATCTGCTGTAACCGGAAATGTATTCAATAAATGTAAATAAAACAATTGCATGATGAAATGTATGAAATGTATCAGTAAGGAGCAATTATAACATGTTATAATGCAAAAATAAAGAAAGTCTGAAAATAAAATTCATTATGATGTAAAGTCGTCGTTCTAACCATAGAGTGTGAAAATGTATTTTATATATAATATCCATTCTACATTATGTTAGCGAGTGGTATGATAATTCATAGACACGAGCGGATCAGGGAAAATTCAGTCACCAAACAATATTTGATTCACAGAGAATTTATTCCATATAAATGTAATGTCCTTCATTAATATTTACTTCAAATACTGGGTATAGTTATCAGAGAAATAGTATATTAATTTATTCGTATATTGATCTTCTGATATTTGTAACGTACCTATTGCTGACATGGACTGTACACGTGGCTATACATACTGTATATTTAGCTGTAAGGGAGTAACACATAGGATAGTCTAGGTTCCCATATATAGTCACACGTGTTAATGTCACTCTATAAGAATAACGGACATGAGATGTAAGGAGCGCACACTCTGCTGGGGTCTCACTGCGGGGGACGGTTTCATTGTTGGAAAAAGTAGACAAATGTAACACTTGCTCAAGCGCTCTTCAAGATATCAGCTCTGGTCGTGCAGGAACCATATGCCTTGGAGAGATGGGTGCCCAAGTCCAGTTGACTACAAACTCAAGCAAGCAAGTATGACAGACTTATAAAGGATAAATGGACAATTTTTCTATAACTACCTGAATAGGTTACTTTACTGTGATGCCTTTTATTATTGGTTCATTTTCACCAATAAAGCAAACAAGATATTTTTATATGCTTCTACGTCTTTTCTCAATAATTCGCACATGATGATAATTATACTCTAATAATGAGATTTAACATTGGCGAGCCTAGCCACATTCTTCTGTTTTTTAACGGCTATTTTTGAAGTTTTTGCTATTTTTTGGCATATTCCTATCTCTTGTGCAAGAGGGGGCTGGGTTGAGTCTCTAACAGCTGTTGTACAAGCTCAAGAATCTGACAAAAAGACCGTCATAAAACTACAGAAGAAAGAACCAAAGTGAAGATTATATGTGTTAACGTGCGGTGTTTTAAAGAGTGAGGAAGAGACGAATACAAGTGCAAGAAGAGCTAAGATGTGCCTGCCAGAGTCCCAGAGAAGCGACAAGCAGGACCAATTTTTATTATTATTATTACTATTAGTTATTATTATTATTTATTTATATAGCGCCATTGGTTCCATGGCGCTTTACATAAGAAATGGGGATAACAAGGACAGGTACAGTACATATGAACAGTCAATGCTTGCTGATACACGACGGGAAAGGGCCCTGTCCACAAGGGCTCACAGTCTACAGCGGTGGGGGAGGACACGATAAGGGGGAGGGGGGGCGCAAGCGTGTGGTGGAGCGGCGCTGGGTCTCATCATAGGTTGTAGGCTTGTTGGAATAGATGAGTTTTCAGGTTCTTTTTGAAACTCTTAAGGGTAGGCGAGTGTTTGACGTGCTGGGGGAGAGAGTTCTAGAGTCTAGGGGAGGCGCGGGAGAATTCTTGCATGCGGTAGTGGGAGGATGAGATGAGGGGAGAGGAGAGGAGGAGTTCTTGTGAGGAACGTAGGTTGCGTGCAGGTTGGTAACGGGAGACCATGTCGGAGATGTAAGGGGGGGACAGGTTGTGGATGGCTTTGTAAGTCAGGGTTAGAATTTTAAATCGAGATCTTTGGGGGATGGGGAGCCAGTGAAATGCCATGCGGAGAGGGGAGATAGGGGAGTAGCGAGGAGGCAGGTGGATTAGACGGGCAGTTGAGTTTAGGACAGAGCGCAGGGGTGTAAGGGAGAAGGCAGGGAGACCGGTGAGCAGTAGGTTGCAGTAGTCAAGGCGGGAGATGAGGGCGTGGACGAGAGTTTTGGCAGTGTCATGATTAAGAAACGGGCGGATACGTGAGATGTTCTTGAGTTGGAGTCAGCAGGAGGTGGCGAGGGCTTGGATGTGGGGCTTGAAGGAGAGGGAGGAGTCGAGGGTGACCCCAAGGCACTTTGCGTGGGGGACTGGGGAAAGGGAGCAGTCGTTGACTAGGATTGACAGGTCTGGTAGAGGGGGAGGGCGGCTAGGGGGAAGACAATGAACTCTGTTTTGTCCATGTTCAACTTGAGGAAGCGAGCAGAGAAGAAAGATGAGATGGTGGACAGGCAGTGGGGAATTTTAGACAGAAGGGAGGTGATGTCAAGCCCGGAGAGGTAGATCTGGGTGTCATCGGCGTAGAGATGGTACTGGAGGCCATGGGACTCGATGAGTTGACCTAGGCCTAGGGTGTAGATGGAGAAAAGTAGCGGTCCGAGTACTGATCCCTGGGGGATGCCGACAGTGAGGGGGTAGGATGAGGAAGAGGTGTGGGAGTGGGTGACGCTGAAAGTGTGGTCTGTAAGGTATGAGGAGATCCAGGAGAGGACGAGGTCAGTGATACCAAGGGATTCTAGGATTTGGAGTAGGAGGGAGTGGTCGACTGTGTCGAAGGCAGTGGATAGGTCGAGGAGGAGGAGGACAGAGTAGTGTTTTTTTCTCTTCACGGTCAGGAGGTCATTGGTAACTTTAGTAAGGGCTGTTTCGGTGGAGTGGTGAGGTCGGAAACCGGATTGCAGGCGGTTGAAGAGGGAGCGGGAGGATAGGTAGGAGGACAGTTCGGAGTGGACGCGTTGTTCAAGTAGTTTGGAAGCGAAAGAGAGAAGAGATATTGGGCGGTAGTTGGCGACGGATGATGGGTCGAGGGAGGGATTTTTGAGGATGAGTGAGATCAAGGCGTGTTTGAAGGATGAGGGAAAGACGCTAGTAGTGAGTGATATCTACAAAAATGAGAATGCGCATATGGTCTTATCCTCAATAGGAATCAAATCCCATACAGTGTGAAAACTGCTCACCTGATTTAGTTGTGAAGCCCACAACTAGCTTGATCGCTCAAACACAGAAGCCGCAGCCGGGACCGCACTTCCACAAACGTGGGAGTGAAACTCTATCCGGGACCAAGTGTTTTTCGGTCCGCGCCGCTGCTCCAATAAGTATCAAACACGGGAGTGCTATGAAACATGGTATCTTCAGTTTTATTTTCCGACGCGTTTCGGAGCTAACACCCAGCTCCTTCCTTAGCTCCTTCCCTGAGGAAGGAGCTGGGTGTTAGCTCCGAAACGCGTCGGAAAATAAAACTGAAGATACCTTGTTTCATAGCACTCCCGTGTTTGATACTTATTGGAGCAGCGGCGCGGACCGAAAGACACTTGGTCCCGGATAGAGTAGTGAGTGATAGGTTGAAGAGGTGGGTTAGGGCAGGGATGAGGACTGTGGTGAGGTTTGGGATGAGATGGGTAGGGAGTGGGTCGAGGGCGCAGGTGGTGAGGTGAGATCGTGACAGGAGGGCGGAGAGCTGGGCTTAAGAGAAGCTTCCTTTGGTCGAGGAGGGTTGGGCAGTAATGGTGGTGGGTTGGGGGGAAGTTGGGCCAAAGCTGTCTCTAATTTTATCAATCTTGTGTTTGAAGAAGGTAGCGAAGTTGTCAGCGGAGATGAGGGGGGAAGGAGGAGGTGCCGGGGGATGGAGAAGGGAGTTGAAGGTTTTGAATTGTTGTTTGGCGTTTCGGGACAGTGTGTTGATTAAAGAAGAGAAATAGGTTTGCTTTGAGGCGGTGAGTGCGTCATTGAAGTTGGAGAGAGATTGCTTGTACAAGGTGAGGTGGGCCGTGGAGTGGGATTTCTTCCAACTTCGCTCAGCGACCCTGGATGTTCGGCGAAGTTCTTTTGTGAGAGAGGTGAGCCAGGGTTGTCTGTGTGTGCGGGTTTTGGTGTGTGTGAAGGGGGCAGGCTGGTCGAGAGCCGCAGTTAGTGTGGAGTTGTAGAGGGTGGCAGCAGTGTTAACGTCGGGTGAGGAGGCGAGGTCTGTGAGAGGGAGTGAGAGAGTGAGTTGAAATCGATAAGCTTAAGGTTTCTGCGCGGGTGACTGAGTTTCCGGGGAGGGGGGGTGAGGTAGGGGAAAGAGGGAGGAGAAGGTCAACAGGTTGTGGTCAGATTGGAAGAGGGGTGAGTTTGAGAGGTCGGTGAGGGAACAGAGGCGGGAGAAGATGAGGTCAAGCGTGTGGCCGTCTTTGTGAGTGGCTGAGGAGGACCATTGGGAGAGGCCAAAGGAGGTGGTCAGAGATAGGAGTCGGGAGGTAGCTGGGTCGGGGTTGTCGATGGGGATGTTGAAGTCGCCCATGATGATGGTGGGGATGTCGGAGGAGAGGAAGTGGAAAAGCCAAGTGTTGAAGTAGTCAAGGAAGGAGGCGGTGGGTCCCCGGGGGTCGGTAGATGACCGCGAGCTGGAGATTGCAGCAGGAGAAAATGCGAACAGAGTGCAGTTCGAAGGAGGGAAAGGAGGTGGGGGGAGGCGGTGTAGTTGGGGTGAAGGAGCAGCTGTCGGACAGGAGTATATCCACACCACCCCCACGGGTGCTATTAGGGCGTGTGGGAAAGCGTGAGTCCGTCATAGGAGAGGGCAGCAGGGGAGGCTGTGTCGGCGGGGGTGAGCCAAGTTTCGGTGATGCCGAGGAATTTGAATTTATTGGTGATGAAGAGGTCGTGGATGTAGGAGAGTTTGTTGCACACTGAGTGGGCACTCCAGAGTGCTCCAGGCAGGGGGACCGGGGTTGGGTGAATGGATATAAGGTTATGGGGGTTGTGAAAGTTTGTGAAGGGGGATGGGCGTAAGTTGGGGGTGAGTGGAGGGATGGGATTGGGGGATATGTCGCCTGCAAGTAGGAGAAGCAGCGAGAGGGTTAGGAGGTGGGAGCAGGAGAGTTTGCGTGGGGGCCGTGCATGTGTGGAGAAGAGGGATTGGGTGTGGAGGAACAGTTCGGAGGAGGGGGTGAGGTGGATGGGTAGGAAGGATGGAGAGATCACTATGGCCTTGGTGGGTGGAGGGATGTTCGGGGTTAGGAGGAAGTGGAGTAGGATGGGGGTGAATGTGAAGAGGAGGGGAAACATTGTGGGTGGCAGGTTGTGGTGGTAAGAAATCACAGGGGTGGGATAGGGCAGGGGAGGTGCGTGGATGGGGAAGGGGTGTGGACAGAGCTAGGGGGTAGCGGAGGACTGGGTGCAGTTGGGGGTGGCTCACAGTACGGGGTATGGTGTGGCCAGGGGTAGGGTGCGGTTGGGATGTGGGGTGCAGCCTGGGGTGGGGTGGAGTCAGGGATTTGAATAGGAGGGGTGAGGTGTAGCCGGGGGTACAGCCAGGATGAGGTACAGCGAGGGGGGTGCTGCCGTGGTCGCAAGTGAGGTGCAGTCCATGGATGGAGTGGTGCAGCGGAAAAGATGAGATGGTGGAGCTGGAGATGAGATGGTGGAGCCGGAGATGAGATGATGGAGGTTTTAAGGTAAGACAATGGATCTAATAATTTCTTATGCGAAACAGAGTAAATTAGAATTCAAGTCTTCTTGATTTGGGAAACTTATGGCTAAGTATGTTTGCAGAATGCCAGTCTGCGAATTTAATATTTGATTCACGATTAATGTCTTTGAGTAAAGAAAAAGAGAAATTACGTAATTTATTGAATATGGTTAATGTCTTTCACAGGTTTGTTACAATGAAGTCGCAGGATATTTGTGCAGAAGCTGTGTCAAATGATATTAGGAGTGACAATGTCACTACAGAGGTCATTCCCCAAGATGGCGAACGCCATGTGGATAATGACCATGTGCTCCATCAGGATGACCTTCAAGATGGCACAGGAAATGAGGTAGTCAGGGAAGTGGGAGGAGTCATCTTAACTGACATAAGAAAAGAAGTGGGAGGAATCAAAGGAGGAGGAGTAGAAAATGAGATAGGAGACGCCACAGAAGGAGACGTAGCTCGGGGGAGTGGTGAAGGTCAGTCACCAAAAATAGAAAAGATTCTTCAGATTAAGATCAGAAAGAATCTGTTGAAATTAAGTAAAATGATTCCCAGATATGATCCTTTTTTACACGTGGCCAGGAATTCAGAGGTTTTTAAATGCTTTGCTGAGAAATATGATCTTTCCAATGATGAGAAAAATCAAAATGTTACCTGATTTATATCTAAGGAGACTAGAATTAAGGAATTCATCTTATTCTTATGTTTTTCAATCACATGAGGGCTCAGATGTTTGTAGATTAAGAGATTTATCTTTTGCAAAACAAAAGAAAGTCCAGATCTGAACATATTAACATCATTCAAAATTCGACAAAAGGAATGTATTTATTCATTTTTGTCAATATATAAACGAGTTTACCATGCTGTTGTTGGGAATGGTAACCAGAGAAACCTTTATAGGTAAATTTACATTTTACTCCCCAGATTATGTGCTATGGCTTCATAGAGATCAAATCTATATGAATGTATAAAATTGTTGGATGCTGGCAGGAACTGTCAGGACAGGAAATATTATGTAAAAATCAAACGGATCAGAAGGCTACAACAAAATGGCTTCTTCTTCTTTTTCAAATCTGTCCAAACCAAATGGATTTCATGACAAAATGTATGAGATACGTAGGAAAATTCATATTTCTTACAATTACTATAATTTGATCCGTATGTCATCAAATCATTCTTCACAGGAGTTAATTAATAATAATTTTGACTTTCCAAAATATCCTGATTGTCAGAATACTTCAGCCAGACTTGGTGGTCCCCCACTGCTGGCCAATGCTAAACATAGGACAGGGGAATCATGTTTCTCTATGACATCCCACCGCTGGCCTGGATAAAAATAGTCCATTAGGTTTTGTTCTGAATGATACATGACATTGCTCATGTATAGAGTTTAATTGTGGTGTGTGGATGTGTATATATATATATATATATACCGTATATACTCGTGTATAAGCCGACCCGTGTATAAGCCGACCCCCCTACTTTTGCCCCCAAAACCTGGGAAAATTTATTGACTCGTGTATAAGCCGAGGGTGGACCCCAGCACAGGTATACAGCCCCCAGCAGTGTGGTATACAGCAGCCTCCCCAGTGGTATATACAGGCCCCAGCAGTGTTACAGCAGCAGCCCCAGTGGCATATACAGCAGCAGCCCCAGTGGTAGTATACACGCAGCCCCAGTAGTATATACAGCCCCAGTGGTAGTATACACGCAGCCCCAGTAGTATATACAGCCCCAGTGGTAGTATACAGCCCCAGTGGTAGTATACAGCCCCAGTGGTAGTATACAGTCCCAGTGGTAGTATACAGCAGCCCCAGTGGTATATTCAGCCCCAGTGGTAGTATACAGCAGCCCCAGTGGTATATACAGCCCCAGTGGTAGTATACACGCAGCCCCAGTAGTATATACAGCCCCAGTGGTAGTATACAGCCCCAGTGGTAGTATACAGCAGCCCCAGTGGTATATTCAGCCCCAGTGGTAGTATACAGCAGCCCCAGTGGTATATACAGCCCCAGTGGTAGTATACAGCCCCAGTGGTAGTATACAGCAGCCCCAGTAGTAGTATACAGCCCCAGTGGTAGTATACACGCAGCCCCAGTAGTATATACAGCCCCAGTGGTAGTATACAGCCCCAGTGGTAGTATACAGCAGCCCCAGTGGTATATTCAGCCCCAGTGGTAGTATACAGCAGCCCCAGTGGTATATACAGCCCCAGTGGTAGTATACACGCAGCCCCAGTAGTATATACAGCCCCAGTGGTAGTATACAGCCCCAGTGGTAGTATACAGCAGCCCCAGTAGTAGTATACAGCCCCAGTGGTAGTATACAGCCCCAGTGGTAGTATACATACAGCCCCAGTAGTAGTATACAGCCCCAGTAGTAGTATACAGCCCCAGTGGTAGTATACAGCAGCCCCAGTGGTATATTCAGCCCCAGTGGTAGTATACAGCCCCAGTGGTAGTATATAGCCCCAGTGGTAGTATACATACAGCCCCAGTGGTAGTATACAGCCCCAGTGGTAGTATACAGCCCCAGTGGTAGTATACAGCAGCCCCAGTGGTATATTCTGCCCCAGTGGTAGTATACAGCCCCAGTGGTAGTATATAGCCCCAGTGGTAGTATACACACAGCCCCAGTGGTAGTATACAGCAGCCCCAGTGGTATATTCTGCCCCAGTGGTAGTATACAGCCCCAGTGGTAGTATATAGCCCCAGTGGTAGTATACACACAGCCCCAGTGGTAGTATACAGCCCCAGTGGTAGTATATAGCCCCAGTGGTAGTATACAGGGCCCCAGCAGGGCCCCCCTCATAATTTGGCGCCCCCACCTCCCTTTCTGGGCCCCCCCGCATGCAGCGCTGCGCATATACATTACCTGTCTAGCAGCTGTCACCCTCCGATAGCGGATCGCGGCTCCCGGCTCCGGGCTCCATCTTCCTCGCTGTCTTCCTGCTGTGTGACCGGGGCGCAGCGCGATGACGTCATCGCGACGCCAGCCGGTCACCTGACAATCAGGAAGACAGAGAGGAAGATGGAGCCCGGAGCCGGGAGCCGCGATCCGCCATCGGAGGGTGACAGCTGCTAGACAGGTAATGTATATGCGCAGCGCTGCATGCGGGGGGGCCCAGAAAGGGAGGTGGGGGCGCAAAACTTTTTAGGGGGCCGTATTGACTCGCGTATAAGCCGAGGGGGGGACTTTTCAGCCCAATTTTTGGGCTGAAAAACTCGGCTTATACGCGAGTATATACGGTTATATATATATATATGTATACATACTCGCATGTATTACTTGATATTATGAGTAAAGTTATGAAATTATTAAATTATATACATGATCATAATAATGAAAGATTACATTTAAATTCATTAGTATATTGTTCCCCTAATGCAAGTAAAAGTAATAATATTTATAGGAGGAACGGGAGATTTGTGACAGGATTGATGTAGGACAGCAACTGGGGAGGGGGTTCACCATGGAAAGAGGGTCAGTGACATGAGGTCTAACAGTAGTAGATTTTTAAGACAGGAAAGGGATTGAACAACCTTTTTGATGAAAGGATAAGATAAGACACTTGGGAATTAATACGTTTGTTAAATTTTCATATGGATCTACTATATAATTGTCTAAGGGCTTCTTGTGTGTGTCTGTAACCAAAATCGCGCGCCACACAGAGGCAGCTCATTGGCCGCCGCCTTCGGCAGCGGCCAATGAACTCAGACTTAGGGATGGGCGAATCCTGAAATACTCGGACTCGCTGGACTCTAACGAGTCCGGGTCCGAGACTCGGTACTCGTTGCGAGTCCAGCGTGTCCGAGTAGTAACCTGTACTTTTGCAGTGTATCTATACAGATACACTACAAAAGTACCCTAAAAGTTCATCTAAGGGGTTAAAAACAATAGACATTAATACTCACCTCCTGTACTCCTGTACCTTATGTACCAGGACCGGTACCGAAGACCTCTGGCTGTTACAGGACCTCCGAGACCACCGGGAGAAGATGGGGGAAAAGGACCTTGCAGTTCAGCCAATCAGCATTCGGCTAGCGGTCACATGGGTTGTGACGCGGCTGCACTGCGGTCACATGACAAACCCATGTGACCGCTAGCCGAATGCTGATTGGCTGAACTGCAAGGTCCTTTTCCCCATCTTCTCCCGGTGGTCTCGGAGGTCCTGTAACAGCCGGAGGTCTTCGGTCCCGGTCCCAGTACAGGAGTACAGGAGGTGAGTATTAACGTTTATTGTTTTTAACCCCTTAGATTAACTTTTAGGGTACTTTTGTAGTGTATCTGTATAGATACACTGCAAAAGTACAGGGACTCGCTACCCCCGAGTAATTCCTAAGGAAACTCGGCGAGTAGCGAGTCCCCCGAGTCCGCTACCATTCGGGCGAGTCCCGAATAGTAGCGAGGAATCCGCCCATCCCTACTCAGACTATGCAAATAGGCGCGAGAATTCAAAGTTCGAATTACACGCCGCTCTCGCCACAATACACAGTGCCCGCAGCGGCGGCTCTCCTCACAGCCCCCCCATGGCTCCCCCACTCCTCCACCCCCCCCAGCGGCTCCTCCTGCCCCCCCATGGCTCTTCCTGCCCCCCCGCGGCTCCTCCTGCCCCCCCGCGGCTCCCCCGCTCCTCCTGCCCCCCACAGCTCCTCCTGCCCCCCCGCGGCTCCTCCTGCCCCCCCGCGGCTCCCCCGCTCCTCCTGCCCCCGGTGGCTCCTCCTGCCCCCCCGCGGCTCCGCCACTCCTCCAGCCCCCCCGTCGGCTCCGCCACTCCTCCAGCCCCCCCGTGGCTCTTCCGGCCCCCCCCGCTGCTTGGTGATAGTAAAAATAAAAAAAACCCTCATAGAGGATACTCACCCGTCCGCCGGCGCGCCACACTCACTCTATGTCTTCTAGCTCCTCCATGGCTGATCGGTTTCCCAGGCAATGACAGGTCCTGCGAGCCGGCGGACGGGTGAGTATCCTCGCATCCATCCTGCCCCTCCCCTGCCACCACCATCCTGCCCCCCCCACCAGCTCCATCCTGCCCCCCCCTGTCAGCTCCATTCCCCCCCGCCGGCTCCATCCTTCCCCCCCCGCCGGCTCCACCCTGCCCCCCACACCAGCTCCATCCTGCCCCCCAAACTCCATCCTGCCCCCACCCTGCCAGCTCCATCCTGCCCCCTCTCGCCGGCTCCATCCTGCCCCCCTCGCCGGCTCCATCCTGCCCCCCTGGCTCCATCCTGCCCCGCCTGCTCTATCCTGCCCCTGGCTCTCCTGCGGCTCTATCCTCCGCCACCGCCGCCCTCCATCCTGCCCCCCCCCAACTCCATCCTGACCCACTCACTTCATCCTGCCCCCTCACCACCATACTGCCCCTGGCTCCATCCTGCCCCACTCGTTCATCCTGTCCCCCCACCACCATCCTGCCCCGCTCCTGCCCCACTCACTCCATGCTGCCCTGCTCGCTCTATCCTGCCCCCTGGCTCCATCCTGCCCTCCTGGCTCCATCCTGCCCCCTGGCTCCATCCTGCCCCCCTGGCTCCATCCTGCCCCGCCGGCTCCATCCTGCTCTCTGGCTCCATCCTGCCCCACTAGCTCTATCCTGCCCCGCTTGCTCCATCCCCCCTGGCTCCATCCTGCCTCGCTTGCTCCATCCTGCCCCCTGGCTCCATCCTGCCCCCCTGGCTCCATCCTGCGCCGCCGGCTCCATCCTGCCCCGCACGCTCCATCCTGCCCCCACCACCATCCTGCCTCGCTCTCCACCATCCTGCCCCACTAGCTCCATCTTGCCCCCCACCACCATCCTGCCCCCTCGCTCCATCCTGCCCCGCTCGCTCCATCCTGCCCCCCGCCACCATCCTGCCCCGCTCGCCACCATCCTTTCCCGCTTGCTCCATCCTGCCCCCCCACCACCATCCTGCCCCGCTCGCTCCATTCTGCCCCGCTCGCTCCATCCTGCCCCACTCGCTCCATCCTGACCCACCCGCTCCATCCTGCCCCCCTGGCTCTATCCTGCCTCGCCGACTCCATCCTGCTTCGCCGGCTCCATCCTGCCCCGTCGGCTCCATCCTGCCCCCCCGCCACCGTCCCGCCCTGCTCGCTCCATCCTGCCCCACTCGCTCCATCCTGCTCCCCTGGCTCCATCCTGCCCCGCTCGCTCCATTCTACCCCGCTCGCACCATCCTGCCCCGCTCGCACCATCCTGCTCCGCCGGCTCCATCCTGCCCCGCCGGCTCCATCCTGCCCCCCCATCCTGCCGCCACCATCCTGCTCCTCCGGCTCCATCCTGCTCCTCCGGCTCCATCCTGCCCCCACCCCCCAGCTCCATCCTGCCCCCCCCGGGTCCATCCTGCCCGCTTGCTCCATCCTGCCACCCCTCCACCCCCCATAACCATCCTGCCCCCCTGGCTGTTTAGCGGTCATGTGACAGCTGATCGGTTTCCCGGGCAACGAAGGGTCCTAAAAGCCTGTAGGACCTAGAAGACGGAGGTGGAGCGAGATGGTGGACAGGTAAGTATCCTCACTGAGGATTTTTTTATTTTTACTGTGGAGGAGCAGGGGAAGGCAGAGTATCGCCATATACCATAGTGCTGCTATACATGTACTGTAATGTACCGCCATATACTATAGTGCTGCTATTCGTGTGCTGTAATGTACTGCCATATACTATAGTGCTGCTATACATGTGCTGTAACTTACCGCCATATACCATAGTGCTGCTATACATATGCTATACTGTACCGCCATATACTATAGTGTTACTTTACATGTACTGTAATGTACCGCCATATACCATAGTGCTGCTATACATGTGCTATACTGTACCGCCATATACTATAGTGTTACTTTACATGTACTGTAATGTACCGCCATATACTATAGTGCTGCTATGCATGTGCTATAAAATGCCACCATATACTATAGTGCACCTCTACATATACTGTAATATACTGCTATATAATATAGTGCTGCTATACATGTGCTGTAATGTATCGCCATATACCATAGTGCTGCTATACATGTGCTGTAATGTACTGCCATATACTATAGCGCTGCTATACATGTACTGTAATGTACCGCTATATATACCATAGCGCTGCTATACATGTACTATAATGTTCCTCCATATACTATAGTGCTGCTATACATGTGCTATAAAATACCACCATATACTATAGTGCACCTGTACATATACTGTAATATATTGCCATATACTATAGTGCTGCTATACATGTGCTATACTGTACTGCCATATACTATAGTGTTACTTTACATGTACTGTAATGTACCCCCATATACCATAGTGCTGCTATACATGTGCTGTAATGTATTGCCATATACTATAGCGCTGCTATACATGTAATGTAATGTACCGCCATAAACCATAACACTGCTATACATGTACTGTAATGTACTACCATATACCATAGCGCCACTATACATGTACTGTAATGTATCACCATATACTATAGCGCTGCTATACATGTACTGTAATGTACTGCCATATACCATAGCGCTGCTATATATATGTAGTTCACTCACATTGACTTAACAAGTTCTGTCAGTCACAGTATGTTAACTACATACATACAGTCATATGAAAAAGTTTGGGCACCCCTCTTAATCTTATTCATTTTTTTTTGTTTAAAATTTTGTTTTTGCAACAACTATTTCAGTGTGATATATGTAATAACTGATGGACACAGTAATATTTCAGGATTGAAATGAGGTATATTGCACTAACCAAAAATGTGAAATATGCATTATTTCAAAATTTGACAGGTGCAAAAGTATGGGCACCCTTCTGATTTTCATGATTTGAATACTCCTAACTACTTTTTACTGACTTACTGAAGCACTAAATTGGGTTGGTAACCTCATTGAGCTTTGTACTTCATAGCCCGGTGTATCCAATCATGAGAAAAGCTATTTCAGGTGTCCACTTGCAAGTTGTTCTCCTAGTTGCATCTTCTCTGAGGAGTGGCATCATGGGCTCCTCAAAACAGCTCTCAAATGATCTGAAAAAAAGATTGTTCAACATAGTTGTTCAGGGGAAGGATACAGAAAGTTGTCTCAGAGATTTAACATGTCAGTTGCCACTGTGAGGAACATAGTAAGGAAATGGAAGACCACAGGAACAGTTCTTGTAAAGGCCAGAAGTGGCAGGCCAACAAAAATATCAGAAAGGTAGCGAAGAAGAATGGTGAGAACAGTCAAGAACAATCCACAGACCACCTCCTAAGACCTGCAGCATCATCTTGCTGCAGATGGTGTCACTGTGCATCGGTCAACAATACAGCGCACACTGCACAAGGAGAAGCTGTATGGGAGAGTGATGCGAAAGAAGCCGTTTCTCCATGCACGCCACAAACAGAGTCGCCTGAGGTATGCAAAAGCACATTTGGACAAGCTAGTTTCATTTTGGAAGAAGGTCCTGTGGACTGATGAAACAAAGATTGAGTTGTTTGGTCAAACAACAAGTGTTATGCTTGGTGCCACAAAAACACAGCATTCCAAGAAAAACACTTGCTACCCACTGTCAAATTTGGGGGATGGTCCATCATGCTTTGGGGCTGTGTGGCCAATGACGGCACCGGGAATCTTGTTAAAGTTGAGGGTGGCATGGATTCCACTCAGTATCAGCAGATTCTTGAGAACACTGTTCAAGAATCAGTGTCAAAGTTGAAGTAACGCCGGGGATGGATCTTTCAGCAAGACAATGATCCAAAACACCGCTCCAAATCTACTCAGGCCTTCATGCAGAGGAACAATTACAATGTTCTGGAATAGCCATCCCAGTCCCCAGACCTGAATATCATTGAACATCTGTGGGATGTTTTGAAGCGGGCTGTCCATGCTCATCAACCATCACACTTAACTGAACTGGAATTGTTTTGTAAAGAGGAATGGTCAAAAATCCCTTCATCCAGGATCCAGGAACTCATTAACAGCTACAGGAAGCGACTAGAGGCTGTTATTTTTGCAAAAGGTGGATCTAATAAATATTAATGTCACTTTTCTGTTGAGGTTACCATACTTTTGCACCTGTCAAATTTTGAAATAATGCCTATTTCACATTTTTGGTAAGTGCAATACACCTCATTTCAATCCTGAAATATTACTGTGTCCATCAGTTATTACATATATCACACTGAAATATTACTGTGTCCATCAGTTATTACATATATCACACTGAAATAGCTGCTGCAAAAACCCAATTTTAAACAAATCAAAATGAGTAAGATCAAGAGGGGTGCCCAAACTTTTTCATATGACTGTATTCTAGAATACCCGATGCGTTAGAATCGGGCCACCATCTAGTATATATATAAGTATTATTCCCTTTGTTTTAAGTAAAAATAATAATTAGAAGTTTTATAATCAATATATATATATATGATTATATAAAAATGGTGTTATTTGTTATTAATATTATTTTTATATTTTTCAAGAAGTTCAAGTGAAGATGGTGGAACATGTATTCCTCCCTATAAAAAAATTAATAATATTTTTCTTTTTACACGGGAAAGGATAAGTATATTTCAAATATTAATATTTAGGTTTTGTGTACTGCATTTAACTAATACTGTGTGCTGTGAAATTAACCTCTTACATGCCATCTTCTGTTAATGTGACAGCTGCTACGTCCGATCAGACGAAGCTGACGCACACAAGATCATCTCCACAATTCTTTAGGTTAAAATTACGACCTTGTGTCATAAATAGATGACATATGTGTGTGTGTGTCTATATACTGGTATATGGTTTGTCAAAATCAGGGGCGGAACTACCGTGGTGCAACTGGTGCAGTTGCACCAGGGCCCAGGCCACCTAGGGGGCCCCTGAGGCTCCAGCGGTAGGTCCGTTTCCCCCGACACACAGAAGCTCTTCATGTGTGTCCCGGGGGGGGGGGGGTGCTGTCGGGGACCGGGTGCTGTCGGGTGTTAGCAGCGCTGCGCACCCGGTCGGGTGTCAGCAGCGCTGCGCACCCGCGCTCTTACATTGAGTCGGTCCCGGGGGGGAAGTGCTGGCTGCGGGCGGCGCTGCTAGTACTGTACAGTAGTACGAAGGGGGGGAGGGAGGGGGGATTGCTGGTGGAGCAGCAGCATTGAGGCAGAGGGGGCTGGGAGGGTCGGTGCTGCTGCACTTCCTCTTCCGGCTCTTCCGTGGAGGCAGGCAACACACCCGCTCCAGCAAGCTGATTGAAGATACTGAGGGGGGCTCCAGCCAGGTAAGAGCCCCGAAGCAGGGCTTTGGTCTGGTGCCTGGTGGGGAGGGAAACTGTGATGTTTACGTTACTTTGTCGCCACTATGAGGGGAGGGGCGGGGGGGGGGGCCCCGAAAAATTTCTTGCACCAGGGCCCACTACAGTCTGGGTCCGCCCCTGGTCAAAATTATATGTATTAAACTGGAAAAATAAAGTAAGTGTGGTGCTTTCCACACAGGACATTTGAACAATCTTTCTACCTTTTGCTTTTACTATGAATATGGCATCCTTCTAAAGGTTAGACCACATAAGATTAATCAACAATCTCCTGTAGGCTATTATGTTGAAGAATCACAGGAATTAAAAAACACACAATTAATCCTGACACTCTTTCCACAGATTTATACACATGGGAGGATCACCTTACTAAAGATCTACTAATTAAGATCCCCCTGGTAAATAAAAAAGAAAAAGAAAAAAAAAAAAAAAAAACAGCTTATTTAATCTACATGTTATATTAGATTACACAACAAGTGACTTATAGTGTTTGATATCTGTATCTTCAGAATTAAGAACTGCATCCTTGATCCTAGGAGAATATTAGAAGGTTACATCCCTTTGTATACAGGTATCAACGCTATATTTTTGGTTTTATACTTTATTTTCTAGCAATGTCTGCACCATTTAGGGTGTAAAACTACTCCCATAAACCTTATAAGTTATACTTTCACTCGTGTTTCAGATTTTAAGTATAAACCTATCGCATACTGGGAGAACCGTAGAAAACAATACGACAGCTGACAAATAACCCCTATCCATCAGAAAGGTAGGCAACCGTTGTGCTCACCTTCTCAAAAGACATCTCCTTTATGCAGGTCTCATATATCCATTCTTACACACTAAATTTAATTTCCTATAGGATTATCAAAAGAATAATAAAAGAAAACAAACGAAGTAATCCATAGCACCTACGCCAGGACTATAGGAAAAGGCCTACAGAAAATTCTGATGGGACATATTCCCAGAATGGATCCTCTTTGATACATATTTATCGCTTTTAATGTTTTTCATATAATACATGGCAGCACGAGAAATCAATAAAATATTGTTTTAATTTTTAATGAATATAGATAAATTTTTATACGCCGTTTTTATATTCAGTGCGCTGAACCCCAAAATTCTATTTATTTTACGTGTAAGGGCGAGTGTCTCAGCCATAGAGGTATTCCTACACGGAGGTCCTCAGGGGTTTCTTAGCAGCACACGGACACTCAGTGGTGTATGAGCACACTACTTCGTGTCCGTCAATATCTTTACGGCCAGCTCCAGTGTCATCCTGTACATAATTAATTTGAAGGAAGAATTTGATTGCACATTGGATATCTGTGGTATCAGAGGACTCTGACATTATATTTGAGTTAAGTTGATCCAGATTCATTTCTGTCGTTATCCTCTGTCGTTATCCTTTGGATTATGATACCCCTATATATAAATTGTTGGTTATAACTGTGATGACCTTTATTTAGGGATATCATAGGGCAAGCCGTTGCGGAGTGGGGGCTCCTGAAACATTAGGGTGTTAATACCTCCACGGTCAGGTAGCCCTACAGATGTAGGGACAGAAAGGGTATATTCATACTGTTATGTGCTCTTCTCCTTCAGTGAATCTGTAAATACACACCTTTTTCCACTTTGTATACCTTGTAGACTAGACCAGTCATTTTTTAAAAAGAATCAACAAAAATAATTTGATTTAAATTTTATCCAGAGGTGGTAGACTTTATATATTTTGTAGGGAGGGAACACACGTACCCCTGACTATACCAACCCCACCCTTACTCCATACACGGCCTACCCAGGCTCTTACTGCAGCTGCGGCACGTGTTCCCCTCCGGATATAATCCTACACCCACCTCCCACGCTATTTATAAAATACTTCGGGATCCCTGATTCCCTTTTACAAATCTATCCCACAACCTATTTACAGCAAATGCAATTTTCCCTCCTGCATGAGGTGAAATGATTAAACTTGGTAATATACAAGCAGTTAACAGGGTGTGTGTTGTTTAATCCTCACCACCAGCCACTGAGGTATATCAGATCTTTCTCACACTGGGTTTCTTTAGCACAGCCCAGTACAACAGGGATGGTGATCGTTCTCTCAGTTCTACGGTGTCATCCACATTCGGCTTCTCTTTGCGTCTCACAAGTCGTCATTCAAGTCTCAATATTCAATATCTTTTATAGATCAAGCTTGGTAGGTCTCTCCTCAGGAGGACACACAATATAGTCCTTTGCAGTTTCTGGTTTACTCACCCTGTCTGACTATCCATATAATGACCGGTCAATCTTATGTACTCACAGCACACGGCTTATCTTTCAGTCCACGGTGTAGATCGAGTCCTTGAATAATTATAACACGGTTGTAGCCAGGCGCGTCCTTCTATAGGTCCACGAGCCCCTCAGAACAGCCGACACGTCTTCTTCCATGTAGGATCTCCTCAGGCATCTGTGTCTGTCAATTTACCTCAGGAGACTGACTAGAAATTACTTCCTGGTTCCAGATCTTTCCACTCGTGTACACTGCTGACCTCCAGTGGCCGAACTAAGTTACTGCAGGAGATTTACATTATCAGCGTTCTTACATGGAATACATGTGTACAATGGTACAATATCTGTAGTAACTCATCTATCATTCAGATTCCACTTAATAGATATGAGGGTTGACAATAGATATTTACTATCTCTAATGTATCCAATAGTGCAGGGATAGGGAACTCCAGGCCTCGAGAGCCACCAACAGGGTAGGTTTTTAGGATTCCCTTAGTATTACACAGGTGATAATATAATCATCTGCATTGGTGATGATTCCAACCCCTGTGCAATGCTAAGGAAATCCTGAAAACATGCATTGTTTGCGGCTCTCGATGCCATAGGCTGAAGGACCTGATCTTTCAATGCTGCTGTTCTCTCTGTGATGGACCCTATGTCTACTACAATAGGGCACAGTGGAGGAGGGAAAACCTCTTCATGTAATGTAAGTAGAGCATGTAATAGGGGAATTGGTAAGAAGATATTCAGTTTTATATTGATCAGTCCTTATTGTGGTTCCTCTTTAATAATCAAATCCAGTTTATTTCTGATGTGATAAACCAGGTCTTGTAATAATTTTCTATAAATCCTGTAATCCGAGAGCATAATATCCATTTCTCTAATGTACAGCAACTTGACCAATATTACAAGGGAACCACCCTTATCTGAAGCCCGCATAATGATATCGTCATTATTTCTCAGATGATATAAAGCCTGTCTCGCTTGAGTATTTAGATTATCAGAGACATTAGTGACCTCTTCCAAAATCTTCTTCAGTTCTCTTTCCATGACATTTTGGAAAGTGTCCATGGCTGAAACCCTAGAGGCCACTGGATAAAGGTGAGGATTGGGAAAGTAGGTAGTGAAAGAGTCTTTACCCACATTTGGGGGCGACTCCTTATTCAGACTCCAGCGCTTTACCTGAAATCTGCTGTGAAAAACTCATTGACAGGTTTGCTGGAGCGATAACACAGATTGAGGCTTCAGCCCCTGATAGTGAGTGTCTGTATAACTGCATTCTCACAATAGAAGGTTTTCACTGTCAGCAGTCGCATGAACTCACTGACATCTTTTATTATTTGGAAAAGTTTAGCTCTGGTAGTAGATACAAATTTACCACCTTTAGGCTGGGGTCACAGTAGCATTTTTCACATGCGTTTTTGGAGACCTGCGTTTTCAAAAACGCATGTAAAAAACGCACCCATAGGCCCCCATGTTAAAAAACGCATGCCCTACTAGCCAAAAAGCATGTGTGACAGTCCCAAGCGTTTTTGGTGCTTTTCCAAAAACGCATGTGTTTTTTAATATGGGGCCTTATGGGAAACGCATGCAAAAACGCATGTACAATTAGTACCTTTTAGTGCCATTCAAAAACGCATGCGTTTCCCATAGGAGCATATGTTAAAAAAACGCATGCGTTTTTTTTAACATGGGCTCCTATGGGAAACGCATGCGTTTTTGAATGGCACTAAAAGGTACTAATTGTACATGCGTTTTTGCATGCGTTTTCCATAGAGGCCCATGTCATAAAAACGCATGCGTTTTCTACAAAAACGCATGCGTTTTTCAAAAAGCACCAAAAAATAGTACATGCGCTATTTTTGGGTGCAGATTCCAAAACGCAGCCAAAAACGCAGGGAGCCATCAGACACCTTAAAAAACTCATGATGACATGAAAAACGCATGTAAAAAAGCTTGCGTTTTTAAAAGGCACTAAAAAAACGCATGTCAACTGTGACCACAGCCTTAGGCTGGGGTCACAGTACCATTTTTCACATGCATTTTTGGAGACCTGCGTTTTCAAAAACGCATGTAAAAAACGCACCCATAGGCCCCCATGTTAAAAAACGCATGCCCTAATAGCCAAAAAGCATGTGTGACTGTCCCATGCGTTTTTGGAGCATATACAAAAACGCATGCGTTTTTGTAGAAAACGCATGCGTTTTTATAACATGGGTTCCTATGGGAAACGCATGCAAAAACGCATGTACAGTTAGTACCTTTTAGTGCCATTCAAAAACGCATGCGTTTCCCATAGGAGCCCATGTTATAAAAACGCATGCGTTTTTCAAAACGCTCAAAAAAATACTACAAGCACTATTTTTAGGTGCAGATTCAAAAACGCACCCAAAAACGCAGGGAGCCATCACACACCTTACAAAACTCATGCTGACATGAAAAAAAGCATGAGTTTTGTTAAATCACTTAAAAAAACGCATGGCAACTGTGACCACAGCCTTACTTAATAAGCGTAACTGTGACACAGAGATGATGTGAGCAGATGATTCACTACAGAGACATGACAGCTGTCAGTATTCCTCTTTTATTGTCTCAGATAGTATCTTTGATTCCCTTGCGGATTGATGTTTTCACCCCACTCTATGGGATCTCCATTTTTTATTTATTTCTGTATGGAGAATGATTATAGTCCACAGTAACTGGTGTGGAAGGTGAATACATTTTCTTACCACAGCAGATTTAGGTCAGACGACCATTACACTCAGTGCTGTGTGCAGCTTTGCCCAGGCTATAAATGAAGGCATCATGAATGCAGGACACCAGCCCCAATCACTAACAACCTGCTTTCTCACAGAGGTAGTGACCACTGGTTGTCCTGCAAACACAATGGAACTCATATAGGGTGCAGTTCACACAGGTTTGCACAGTGTATGCCCAGCCTCTTATATTAACCCCCATCTCAGTAGGAGGGCTGTTATGGCATTCAACCCTGCTACCTGCCGGAACAAACGCACCCATATGGCCCAGCTACACACAGCAGCAAAAAGAGTGCAAGAAAAAAACACAGTGACAGGTGCTGAAATTGTGGAAAATTAGTTAGTTTTAAACTATAGCAAATTGTGGGGTATTGGTTTGTCTTTTGGACCAAAACACGTAAGCTTGTGAGCCACTACACAGCTCCCCACTGTCACAAGTCCTATCCACTAAATTCTTGTCTAAAGTGAGCAAAGGACACAAATAGAAAATACATTTTCTTACCACAGCAGATTCAGGTCAGACGACCATTACACGCAGTGCTGTGTGCAGCTTTGCCCAGGCTATAAATGAAGGCATCATGAATGCAGGACACCAGCCCCAATCACTAACAACCTGCTTTCTCACAGAGGTAGTGACCACTGGTTGTCCTGCAAACACAATGGAACTCATATAGGGTGCAGTTCACACAGGTTTGCACAGTGTATGCCCAGCCTCTTATATTAACCCCCATCTCAGTAGGAGGGCTGTTATGGCATTCAACCCTGCTACCTGCCGGAGCAAACGCACCCATATGGCCCAGCTACACACAGCAACAAAAAAGAGTGCAAGAAAAACCACAATGACAGGTGCTGAAATTGTGGAAAATTAGTTAGTTTTAAACTATAGCAAATTGTGGGGTATTGGTTTGTCTTTTGGACCAAAACACGTAAGCTTGTGAGCCACTACACAGCTCCCCACTGTCACAAGTCCTATCCACTAAATTCTTGTCTAAAGTGAGCAAAGGACACAAATAGAAAATACATTTTCTTACCACAGCAGATTCTGGTCAGACGACCATTACACTCAGTGCTGTGTGCAGCTTTGCCCAGGCTATAAATGAAGGCATCATGAATGCAGGACACCAGCCCCAATCACTAACAACCCGCTTTCTCACAGAGGTAGTGACCACTGGTTGTCCTGCAAACACAATGGAACTCATATAGGGTGCAGTTCACACAGGTTTGCACAGTGTATGCCCAGCCTCTTACATTAAAACAATGGAATACTGGGCAAATTAGTGGATAAGAACCGACCTTTATTCTTCCTCCAATACCACTGCCACTGCGTCTAAGCCATCTTCATCAGGTGGGGTAAAGGTGGAAAGGTCGGTTCTTATCCACTAATTTGTCCAGTATTCCTTTGGCGCTCCCTGAGACCGCTTTACCATTGTTTTTATGTGAGTTCTCTCTACGGAGCCAAAGCGGCGGGAGCAGCCTGGCATACCTGGAGGGTTGAGGACCTGCGGTTACATAATTACCGGGATAAACATACTGAGGACCTGCGGTGACACGGTATCCGGTCCGGTAGGATCATGTGAAATTCGCGGAGCACAGAGTTGTGAACGCAAACACCGGCAGGACGGCAGCATTATTAGAGAGAGGTGACCCGGAGCCCCATTACCCACACATTTAATCTTGGTTGTGTAGACGTACACAACCATTATAGGTGAGTGCACTGGCACTTTTTATTTATACAAATAGCCCTGTGTGTCTACACATGCGCCATTTTCTTTTTCTTTCTGCAGCCTCTTACATTAACCCCCATCTCAATAGGCGGGCTGTTATGGCATTCAACACTGCTACCTGCCGGAACAAGGTGACAGGGAATAATCTGTAAACTCCCCAGTGGTATCAGGATCTGAAGTATGCTTGGCTTGAGTTGAGTTTAGGTTTTTTAAATCAAAGGCTTGTTGACCTTCCAGGTATAAACCTGATTCAGTTTATAATCTGTGCAATCACAGGTAAATTTATGTCTTTTAATACTAGTGATGGTTTCCTCTACTGATATTATTAGCCAGCTTTTTATTCCAACTTGTAAAGTTGGGAAAGTCCACATGTTGCTTTAGCGATTCCTGGAGTGTAGATATATTTTCTTTTGAGTTACCGTATATACTCGCGTATAAGCCGAGTTTTTCAGCCCAAAAATTGGGTTGAAAAGTACCCCCCTCGGCTTATACGCGAGTCAGTGCTGTATACCGATGTATACATCGGTACATACCGATGTATATATCGGTATACAGCAGCCCCCGCATCCCCAGTAATGCAGGGCCCCCCCAGCGTCTCTCCGGTCACCTGTAAAGCAAACTATACTTATCAGTGTCCCGCTCGCACCCGCTCGCAGCTGCCGTCCGCGATCCTCCATCTTCATGCGACTCCTTCCTGTTTCTGTGCGCGTCGCCGGCAATGACGTCATTCCCTGCGACGCGCACAGGAAACAGGAAGGAGTCGCATGAAGATGGAGGATCGCAATGTCGGCAGCGGCGGGCGCGGACAGCGGGACACTGATAAGTATAGTTTGCTTTACAGGTGACCGGAGTCAGGCTGGGGGGGCCCTGCATTACTGGGGCTGCCTGTATACTACCGCTGGGGCTGCTATATACCTCTGGGGCCCTGTATACTACCACTGGGGCTGTATATACCTCTGGGGCCCTGTATACTACCACTGGGGCTGCTATATACCTCTGGGGCCCTGTATACTACCACTGGGGCTGCTATATACCTCTGGGGCCCTGTATACTACCACTGGGGCTGCTATATACCTCTGGGGCCCTGTATACTAACACGTTGGCTTTATATACTACCACTGGGGCTGTATATACCTCTGGGGCCCTGTATACTACCACTGGGGCTGCTATATACTTCTGGGGCCCTGTATAATACCACTGGGGCTGCTATATACCTCTGGGGCCCTGTATACTAACACTGGGGCTGTATATACTACCACTGGGGCTGTATATACCTCTGGGGCCCTGTATACTACCACTGGGGCTGCTATATACCTCTGGGGCCCTGTATACTACCACTGGGGCTGCTATATACCTCTGGGGCCCTGTATACTACCACTGGGGCTGCTATATACCTCTGGGGCCCTGTATACTAACACTGGGGCTCTATATACTACCACTGGGGCTGTATATACTACCACTGGGGCTGTATATACCTCTGGGGCCCTGTATACTACCACTGGGGCTGTATATACTACCACTGGGGCTGTATATACTACTGGGGCTGCGTGTATACTACCACTGGGGCTGCTGTATCTACCTCTGGGACTGGTGTATACCACACTGCTGGGGGCTGTATACTTGTGCTAGGGTCCACCCTCGGCTTATACACGAGTCAATAGATTTTCCCAGGTTTTGGGGGCAAAAGTAGGGGGGTCGGCTTATACACGGGTCGGCTTATACACGAGTATATACGGTATTAAGTTTCTTCACTTCTTCTCCAATGCTAAGCTGCATAAGTTTAGATGAGTATTCAGACAGTAGATTGTTTCAGTCATCAATAAAGTCATCTCCATAATTGAAATTGGATAAATTCTTGATGGATTGTCCTCTAGGCATCATACTGTTATTCAGATACCTCTGAAGCCTCATGGAGTCCCACCACTTACTCAACCTTTGTGTCATAGCTTTTTGAAGCTCTTTAAACACATTGTTTATACTTGCATCATTTAGATGCGGTGGGATATTGTTGCCGCTGGACACATTAGTAACTTTTTCAAGTCTGGTTTCATTAGCCAAAGGAAGAAAGGATAGTGGTGTCTCCATGATAAGTACCCGTAGAAAAGATAATAGTAGCCAGAAATTCCACACATTTGAAACAGTGAAATACTTATGAAAATGGAGTGTAATTTATAGTGGCCCAGGAAATTACAGTGGCATGAAAAATTATTTTCTTAAAATTCTACTTATAGACAACTTATGGGTCACTTCTCCCGCTCCTCTGCACCTCACTGTTCACATCTCCGACTCCTCCACACCTCTCTGGCTGTACAGCTGTATAGATGTAGGGGTGAGTCATAGCATTTAGGTGGACAGGTGTATCTTATTATTCAGATCTCCACTCCCCCAGCCTTGAAATAGCTCCAGTTCCCTCCACTAGGTGTAACAGATAGAGGTCATTTCTACTTGGATCCCGTGCTGTGAAGTCGTCCTGTGCTGAGCTGTGCTTTTTGCTTTCATTTTGTGCTTTCATTGAAGCTGTTGCGTTTTCCTGGTCCATGGGTGGAGGTAGGGCCTCTTAGCCTAGAGCTAAGCAGGAGCAATGGGCTAGGGTGGTGGTGCAAACCTCCTAAACTTCGGGAACAAGGCTAGTCGGGGACCCCAAGTCTAGGGCCAGACTAGCTCCCCTGAACACTCTTGCCCACCTTACCATCTTGCCTCCTGATTCCCTATCTGTTATACTACCTCATAATAGTTACTTAATGAATTAGACACTACCCAATTTAATTTAAAATGTACCCAGTGCGGAGCCGAGCCTGTGACAAGTGCTGTCAGCACTGTGTAATATCACTTTAGCAGTGTATCTATATACACTGCTAAAGTGATATTAAATAAAGGGATGGTTAGATCCGTTGGTTTTCCTCTTGGGTACTAGAGTCAGAGGGCTGAATAAAGTGTCGTCCAGACTTTTCCTCCACATGACCACCGCGGCTAGGTGCTTAATAGCTAAAAACTGGAAGCAGACTTCTACCCCATCCCTCATGAATCTTAGAAATAGGATCCTCGATGTTAGACGTATGGAACACCTGACGGCGTTGATGAACGACTCAGTGGACAAATATCTGAAGGTTTGGTCTCTATGGGAGTTATATGATGCAGCTAGCGAGAGTATATCTTCTTGAGGCTGGTCTCAAGGGACGTAAGACACCCCTCGATTTCTTTCCCAACCCTTCCCTTCCTCCCCAGTCTGTCTTGTCCGTCTGTTAGGTTTGTCTTTTCCTATGTAATGGTAACTGTATAGATCAAAATATATTAGCTGTAAGGGCGTAACTGATTCACGAACACCTGTTATTTCTGGACTTGTGGAGAGGATCTTCTCTCACGAGATCCGCCCGCTTTGCGGGGTGCTTGATTCCAGACTACGTGGGAGAATTCCTCTATTTGTTTGTGAGCAATATGCTCATCCGAAATGACAATTTCATTTAATTTTATATACTATATGCCTGACTTTTGTGAAATAGGCTTATAATTTCTCTGTTACTTGTCAATTGTATAGCCTTTCTTAGAGAGTTTGTATGTACTTTGTTTATTTCTTGCCAAAAACAAATAAAAATTTATAGTTTAAAAAAAAATAAAAAAATAAAGGAATGGTTAAAAATAAAAAATAATAAATTCTCACCTTCCGGCGATTCCCGAGTGGCCCGGGCTAAATACATCTCCCCGGCAGTTTGAGGACTTTGCATGATGTCACTGGGAGGAGCGGGGAAACCCGATCACATGACCCTATCAAATCGCGCTGATGCGGTCATGTGATCGGGTTGCCCTGCCCCTCTCAGTGACATCATGCAAAGTCCTCAAACTGCCGGGAGATATATTCAGCGCAGGCCACTCGGGAGTCGCCGGAATGGTGAGAATTTATTATTTTTTACTTTTATCCATACCATTATTTAATATTACTTTAGCAGTGTATATAGATAAACTGCTAAAGTGATATTACACCGACTTACTATGGGTACAGAGCAGCGCTCCTGTTCTGCGCATGCTCTGTACCCCGGAACCGGATCTGGGAAACGATTCTTTTGTTTTCTGGATCCGGCTCCATAGGCCCCCATGTTGTGTGTGTCGGACAAGACAGGATTAGTTTCTGTCCTGTTTTGTCACCAGAGCCCAAAAATGATGCAGACATCGTTTTTGGGACTGCTGAAAAACAAGACAGAAATGAACTGGATTCACAAATCCGGATGGCCATATAGGGCCAATCCTGCCCCATAGGGATTTATGGGGGGCAAAAACGATCCTTTTCTGTTTGTTTTAAAAACTAACAGAACAGAATGGTAAAAAAACGTAGTAAGAAGACAGCCTTATACACAGCTACACATAGACATTTCTTTTAAATAGATAAGAGTAAGATATAAAACAAGAGATTGAACTGTTCTTGTACTCTAAAGTGGCAGTCACACGCAGCAACTGAGGTTGTGATGTCGGAAGCGATGCCGTGGGAGCGCGGTCGCTTCTGACATCGCAGCCTAGCTGTCACACAGGCAGATGTTGCCGGTGACGGTGCGATGTGGGCGCAGCCATCACTCGCTGGGCTGGGAACAACCCTGCGAGTGATCCGCAGCAATGGTGCGGAATAGGCTGTATCACCGGCAACATCGCTATTGCGGTGTCAGACGGCGCGACAGACTAATTGCTGATTGCAGACTGCAAGATTTATCAACATGTTCATAAAACTGGCAACTTGCAACCAGCGATTCATCGCAGTTGCATTGTGCTGTCACACAGCAGGACCCACTTGCGATATCGCTAGCAACATCTCTGAACACGTGACTTTTCAGCGATGTTGCAAGCGATATTGACGTGTGTTAAGACCCTTTACACTTGAAGTGCTGAGGTAAAGCCTATTGACATCGCTAATGATGTTGTAGTGTGTGAAGTACCTCTTAAGGCCCCGTCACATGGGGCGATGTCTCCAGCGATGTGGCCAGCAACTTAGGGGCATGGCCAAGTTGCCGCCACATCACCAGTGCGTTGCCCCGTGTGACAGGGCGATGGCAATGGCAACAAATCACTGGTTGCTGGTTGCCAGGTTTCCCAACTTTCAAGCGGCGATCTGCCCAGATCACCCTGTCTGACGCGGCAACCCGCAATGTTATGGGCGACGCCACCTATCTACAACATTGCGGGTTGTCACTCGCTGGGTTGCTGGCAACCTAGCGAGCGACAACCCGCAGCTGCCGGCGAAGTTGCCGGCAAATTGCTGTGTGTGACATCTCCCCGGCGATGTTGCCAGGGACACGCGCTCCGCCGAATTGCCGGCAACATCGACGGGGAGGTCGCCGCGTCTAACGCCACCCTTAGACCTGAAGTGCTGAGATAAAGTCTATTGACTCCACCTCTTTATTTCCAGAGACGTTCCCATTCTTAAAATCAGGTTTTCAGAGCACCACCGGCGTGGACTTTTCTATCTTAGTGATTGTGACAAAGTTTCATTCAACTGCTGTAAATGTGATTTTACATTCACGTTTTATTAAATGAGAAGAGTTCAGCCACTCAGTGTTATTCAAAGAAAAACTCATATAACAATACAGCAAGGAATATTCTCTGTTTAGGGATCAGATGACGTTCACCTAGGTGTTTTAAACAATTATAATAGTCTATGATTTGTCTCCAATCACCTAATTAGACTCTCTTACACACTCAGAATTATATATATTATATTTTATATTCTTTCCCTCAAGAGAAGTACAGAAAACAAAACAAAATACCGGTAAAAAATTAGTCTAATTGATCCAGTAGATTACTCAATCCTTGAGGGTCCTTCACCCTTGACCCTTCACCAGCCAGATTAGTGAAAGGTGAACCTGTCGGGTCATTTTTACCTCCTAAACTATCACTACCTGTCCCTGCACCTTACTACTACATGCCTAACCATCCCTGTCCTATATTGGCTGGGAAAAATGACTTTGATACTCACATTCTTGCATGCAAATGCAGCATCCAGGCTACGGTATGTAACCTGAATAGGCGGTCTCAATGGCTCATTTTCACCTCCTTGCTGCTCTTATCACACCTCGTTGGGCGTGAGAATTCATTCTCCAGCGCGCTCCTGATTTGAAATTCCCGCCTCCTCCTTCCTGGTATGATGCGCGGGCCGGATGTCATTTCCAATCCAGTGCATTTCGAGGCTGTACAGGCCGGCTCCGGAGCAAGCGCAATACACATATTGAAGCCGGTCCACACACCCGATAATTACCCACAATGCACCGGACTGGAAATGACGTCCGGCTGGTGCATCATACCCAGAAAAAGGAGGTCTTCAAAACGGCCCGGGCGGCTGGGGGGATTGATGTACCCCTGTGCAGGAACCATCGTTTTTCTCGCTCATGTAGTTTCCTTTCCCAATTTCCACACGATGTGGTAAAGAGACCATTTCAATTCCCATGATTTTAAGGGACCTAAAATTCCTTGCGTGTATATCCCTAAAATGCCTGGATAATCCAGACATTCCTGTTCTCACAGTCTTAGAGGTTGGATTTGCGGCAGTGAGATGTTCAGAAATTCTTACTTTTAATGCACGGATTGTGCAGCCTACATAGCATTTGGCACAGTCCACACATGTGGCCATATACACCACATGTGTGGTGTTGCAATTAATTTATGATTTGATTTGGTGTTCTTCATTAGTAAGTAAATTTCTAAATGATTTGCCTGATGCTACATATCCGCACATACCACATTTATTACTACCGCACTTGCACATACCTTTGTATGTTAACCAGGTATAGGGTTTAGCAGCCTGATCAGAGAAAATACTGGGTGAAATGCTGCTCCCAATCTTTTTACCTTTCTTGGGGATTATTTTTACTCCAGATTTAAGTATATTGAGGAGAGAATTGTCTTGGTAAAGAATGGAAATGTTCCTATTAAAGATCTTCTTTACCTCTTGGAAATCTGTGCTATATGGGGTAGAAAAGACCAGACCACGGTATTATTGTCAGATGTTATCCAGGTTTATCTTTCAGTAGATCCTGTCTGTCTCTATTTTGGACAATAGCTTTTGTGCGATCTATCATCCAAGGCCGATATTTTCTCCTTTTCAATCAGCAATGACCAAGGTCTCTTTGTCAAAGTCCTCCTGTGTGGTACAATTACGTTTGGCACGCACCAATTCTCCCATAAGAAGATTTTTGACAATGTACCTCGGATGACAGCTATCAGCCCTTAGTACCGAGTTTCCACTAGTGGGCTTGTGATAAAGCTTTGAAAAAATCCTGTCAGTTTTCCCACAACCCGTAAGATGTAGATCTAGGAAAGGAGTCTTGTCTGTATGTACCTCCATGGTGAATTTAAGATTATAATCATTATTGTGAAACCAGTCCAATAATGAAGAGGGGTCTGTACGGGAGACTCTACAGATGATACAATCCAAATTAGGATCATATCGTCTATATATCTCCCGTACCATCGAATTGAAGTTCTGCAGGGATTAGATTCTGTGTAAATATATTGCTCTTCCAAACTTTTCATGTACAAATTTGCCAATGAGGGCGAGAATGAGGGCACCCCCATTGGACTACCAGGAAATTGAAAGGGTCTCTTTACCATATCGTAGTGGAAATTGGGAAAGAAAACTACATGAGCGAGAAAAACTATGGATCCTGCAGCTAGACGGACGGTTTCCGAATGGTCTCAATTTTAAGAACGACTTATTCTATTTTTATTGATTTGGGGTGTTGTGTTTGAACAGTGTTATTAACAATAAATTTAAGTATAATGACATGTTTGTTCTTTATAATACAAGATTTATCGTATATATAAAAATCTTTCTTATACTCCGATACCTATCTGACAGAACAGGGCTTAATGTTTCTGAATATAATTACTTGTAATGAACTACAGGTGTTCCTGTTTGCTTGTGCTATTATTTGTATATACAGTACAGACAAAAAGTTTGGACACACCTTCTGATTCAAAGTGTTTTCTTTATTTTCATGACTATGAAAATTGTAGATTCACACTGAAGGCATCAAAACTATGAATTAACACATGTGGAATTATATACTTGAACAAAAAAGTGTGAAACAACTGAAAATATGTCTTATATTCTAGGTTTCCTCAAAGTAGCCACATTTTGCTTTGATTACTGCTTTGCACACTCTTGGCATTCTCTTGATGAGCTTCAAGAGGTAGTCACCGGAAATGGTCTTCACTTCACAGGTGTGCCCTGTCAGGGTTAATAAGTGGGATTTCTTGCCTTATAAATGGGGTTGGGACCATCAGTTGTGTTGTGCAGAAGTCTGGTGGATACACAGCTGATTGCCCTACTGAATAGACTGTTAGAATTTGTATTATGGCAAGAAAAAAGCAGCTAAGTAAAGAAATGCAAGTGGCCATCATTACTTTAAGAAATGAAGGTCAGTCAGTCCGAAAAATTGGGAAAACTTTTAAAGTGTCCCCAAGTGCAGTTGCAAAAACCATCAAGCGCTACAAAGAAACTGGCTCACATGAGGACCGCCCAGGAAAGGAAGACCAAGAGTCACCTCTACTGCGAGGATAATTCATCCGAGTCACCAGCCTCAGAAATCACAGGTTAACAGCAGCTCAGATTAGAGACCAGGTCAATGCCACACAGTAGTTCTAGCAGCAGACACATCTCTACAACAACTGTTAAGAGGAGACTTTGTGCAGCAGGCCTTCATGGTAAAATAGCTGCTAGGAAACCACTGCTAAGGACAGGCAACAAGCAGAAGAGACTTGTTTGGGCTAAAGAACACAAGAATGGACATTAGACCAGTGAAAATCTGTGCTTTGGTCTGATGAGTCCTAATTTGAGATCTTTGGTTCCAACCACCGTGTTTTGTGGATGCAGAAAAGGTGAACGGATGGACTCTACATGCCTGGTTCCCACCATGAAGCATGGAGGAGGAGGTGTGATGGCGTGGGGGTGCTTTGCTGGTAACACTGTTGGGCATTTATTCAAAATTGAAGGCATACTGAACCAGCATGGCTACCACAGCATCTTGCAGCGGCATGCTATTCCGTCTGGTTTGCATTTAGTTGGACCACCATTTATTTTTCAACAGGACAATGATCCCAAACACACCTCCAGGCTGTGTAAGGGTTATTTGACCAAGAAGGAGAGTGATGGGGTGCTACGTCAGATGACCTGGCCTCCACAGTCACCAGACCTGAACTCAATCAAGATGGTTTGGGGTGAGCTGGACCGCAGAGTGAAGGCAAAAGGGCCAACAAGTGCTAAGCATCTCTGGGAACTCCTTCAAGACTGTTGGAAGACCATTTCCGGTGACTACCTCTTGAAGCTCATCAAGAGAATGCCAAGAGTGTGCAAAGCAGTAATCAAAGCAAAAGGTGGCTACTCTGAAGAACCTACAATATAAGACATATTATCAGTTGTTTCACACTTTTTTGTTAAGTATATAATTCCACATGTGTTAATTCATAGCTTTGATGCCTTCAGTGTGAATCTACAATTTTCTTAGTCATGAAAATAAAGAAAAATCTTTGAATCAGATTGTGTGTCCAAACTTTTGGTCTGTATTGTGTCTGTGTTTTATTATGTTCTCATGTGCCAACGAATAAGGAGTATACCTCTGAAACGCGTATAGTGGCCCTTTCAGGGGTACTTGGGTGTTTCATATAACTAAATAAAGAAAGTAACCGCATTGTGGCACTGGATCCCTCCTTATATCCTGTTAATGTGCACATGGAGTTTTGTATTCCTGTAGCCTTCTCACAAGGGCTGAGGACTTCTGCAGAACTGCACCTCAAATTGTATCTTTGGAATCAAAATATCCTTTCGGGAGCCAATCTCCAACTATAAGTGACTGGTTAAATACCAATTTCAATTCCTAGAACAATTTTCAGAACAATTCTCAGAATACTAATAACATTGGATTAATAAAGTTACCTAATATACAATGAAAATTATGAGAAAAATTATTTTACCCGAATTTAGATGTAGATGATTCCAGTTGTCCTTAACCTACAGAAAGAATCCGTCACTTCCTCCCTCTGTCCGGAATAACTGGCCTCACATCAAACTGTTAAGAAGGAGGTCTTATTCCTCATCCACATCTTGCAATTAGTTACTGGTAACTGGGAAAAAGATATTGGAGTTCCCGGCTAACGCACCGAATGTTAGTGGAATTTTTTTTAAATAAAGGAATGGACGACATCTGACTCCGAAGTTAAGATCTTATCATGCAGCATGGGAACAGCAGACCACCAAAATGTCCACAGAATAATGCTCAATCCATTACAATTATTAGCGAGTTTCTATACAATAAAGTAGGAGTGTTGCAGCCTTACAGCCATTCTCTGCTCTGATGTGACATCTAGGGATGGGCGAATCTACTCGCTAGGACTCGTTACTCGGCGAGTAGTAAGGGACTCGCAGGACTCGGTACTCTGCGAGTTTCCCAGCGTTTACTCGCACGACTCCAATGCAAATCAATGGCAGACGCTGACAAAACTAGGATTGCCATTGTCTTGCATTAGACTTGGCTACTGTGCCAGTGATAGCAGGGAAACTCGCAAAGTAACTGCTGTTTCTTTGCAAGCCGAGTCCAGCTGTCTTCTCTGTGCAGCTCCAGGGTCCTAGAGCCCGCCTGCTCACAGACATGATGTAGCAGTGCTGAGATTGTTCTCAGTCTGCTCATCCCTGTGCATAGACATCTATATCTATGCACAGGGGATGTAGCAGAGAGGACATCGCGTTTTGGACTACGTCGGACGGAAGAGGATTTTTTTAATTAAAGATGGAGTCCCTAATGGCTTTTTTTTTTATTTCAAATAAAAAATTTTCTCTGTGTTGTGTTTTTTTTAACCCTTTATTGGAGATTCTTAGTGGCTGGGTCAAACGTGGCCTGACATTAAGAATCTCGGGCTTAATACCAGCTTGTATAGCAAAGCTGGTATTAACCCCTTTATTACCCAGCGTGCCACCGCCACCAGGGCCGCTGGAAGAGCGGGGTTCAGCGCCAGAGGATGGCGCTTCAATGAACGCACCATCTTTTGGGGCGGCTGCGGGCTGCAATTTGCAGCGGGGGGTGCCCAGAAAGCTTGGGCATCCCTGCGCTGCGGATTCCAGCCCCCAGCTGCTTAGCTGTACCTGGCTAGACATAGAAATTGCGCGGAGCCCCACGCACTTTTTTTTATTATTTCATGAATTTCAGAGTCAGAGTCTCAGAGTCAGAGTCTCAGAGTCAGAGTCTCAGAGTCAGAGTCAGAGTCTCAGAGTCAGACTCAGAGTCTCAGAGTCTCAGAGTCAGTCTCAGAGTCAGAGTCTCAGAGTCTCAGAGTCAGAGTCTCAGAGTCAGAGTCAGAGTCTCAGAGTCAGACTCAGAGTCTCAGAGTCAGAGTCTCAGAGTCAGAGTCAGAGTCTCAGAGTCAGAGTCAGAGTCTCAGAGTCAGAGTCAGTCTCAGAGTCAGAGTCTCAGAGTCAGAGTCTCAGAGTCAGAGTCTCAGAGTCAGAGTCAGAGTCTCAGAGTCAGAGTCAGAGTCTCAGAGTCAGAGTCAGAGTGTCAGAGTCTCAGAGTCAGAGTGTCAGAGTCAGAGTCTCAGAGTCAGACTCAGAGTCTCAGAGTCTCAGAGTCAGAGTCTCAGAGTCAGAGTCTCAGAGTCAGAGTCAGAGTCTCAGAGTCAGAGTCTCAGAGTCAGACTCAGAGTCTCAGAGTCAGAGTCTCAGAGTCAGAGTCTCAGAGTCAGAGTCTCAGAGTCAGAGTCAGAGTCTCAGAGTCTCAGAGTCTCAGAGTCTCAGAGTCCGAGTCTCAGAGTCAGAGTCTCAGAGTCAGAGTCTCAGAGTCAGAGTCTCAGAGTCAGAGTCAGAGTCTCAGAGTCAGAGTCTCAGTCTCAGAGTCAGAGTCTCAGAGTCAGAGTCAGAGTCTCAGAGTCAGAGTCTCAGATTCAGAGTCTCACCCTCAGAGCCAGATTCAGAGTCTCACCGTCAGAGTCTCAGAGTCAGAGTCTCAGAGTCAGAGTCTCAGAGTCAGAATCTCAGAATTTCATGAAATAATTTTTAAAAAATGTGTGGGGCTCCGCGCAATTTCTATGTCTAGCCAGGTACAGCTAAGCAGCTGGGGGCTGGAATCCGCAGCGCAGGGATGCCCAAGCTTTCTGGGCACCCCCCGCTGCAAATTGCAGCCCACAGCCGCCCCAGAAGATGACGCGTTCATTGAAGCGCCATCCTCTGGCGCTGAACCCGCTCTTCCAGCGGCCCTGGTGGCGGTGGCACGCTGGGTAATAAAGAGGTTAGGGCCAGCTTTGTATTGTCAGCTGGCCCTAAGCCCGAAATTTATGGCGGTCACGCCAATATTAGACATGACCGCCATGAATTTCTATTAAATTGTTTTAAAAAAAACACAACACAGAGAAAATTTTTTATTAGAAATAAAAAAAAAAAGCCATTAGGGACTCCATCTTTAATTAAAAAAATCCTCTTCCGTCCGACGCTGTCCAAAACGCGATGTCCTCTCTGCTACATCCCCTGTGCATAGATATAGATGTCTATGCACAGGGAATGAGCAGACTGAGAACAATCTCAGCTCTGCTACATCAGGCAGCAGGCGGGCTCTAGGACCCTGGAGCTGCGGCAGCCAGCACACAGAGCAGACAGGACTCTTATCTGTGCGAGTTTCCCAGCGATTACTTACAAAGTAAACGAGTCCAATGCAAATAAATGGCAAAACTAGGATTGCTTCAGGCTGAAGCTTCCGAGACACATCTGCGATTTGTAAATCTCACACTACTCGCTATTACTCGCTTCCCCATTCATTAACATTGGACTCGCTAGACTCGCAACGAGTAGCGAGTCCTGTGCTCGGACTCGCTAGAGTCAAGCGATTCCGAGTAATTTAGGATTCGCCCATCACTAGTGACATCACGTTACTAGCAAAACACAAACATTATCTTTCCTATCTACATTACACATAGGGTGTTCAACAAAAGAGGCTGTGGGTATGACAGCTAGAAAGGTTTGACTATATCAGCAAGCAAGAATAAGTCTAATAAATATATAGGATTATAAGATCAATTATATATATATTAGATTAAATGAACACATACATGTTCTAGTGCATCTCAATAAAATTAGAATATCCTCAAAAAGTTGATTCATTTCAGTAATTCAATACAGAAAGTGAAATGCATATATTATATAAAGTCATTACAGAGGGATCTATTTCAAGTGTTTATTTCTGTTAATGTTAATGAGTATCTA
Organism: Allobates femoralis; assembly: GCA_033576535.1. Taxonomy (NCBI): domain Eukaryota; kingdom Metazoa; phylum Chordata; class Amphibia; order Anura; family Aromobatidae; genus Allobates; species Allobates femoralis. The sequence goes on from JARQOC010000009.1 coordinate 72,764,554, forward strand.
AAAAAATTAAAGTATGGAGGATGAAGGGTTAAAAACCACGCTGCCATATTCCACGAGACAAAGGGAGAATATAATATTGATTCATTAGACAACGTGTTTCAGGGCTCCAAGAAACGCTCTGAAACATGGCAATATGATACTGATTTTTGATAATATTCAAATTCATTGAGATGCACTAAGTATATTATATATACACACATACATATATACATATATAGACATGTATACATGTATCTAGAGATTATACTATTTCAATGACATTAGAATATATGCATACCAAAACCTATATATATATTCTATTAATTGCCATGCATATATGTAACAGATGAATATAAATGCTACAAACTAATTTTTTATAACAGGAAAGAGTTAGAAGACGTGGTGAGGATGGGATGGGTGGCGGTGAGAAGTGGATGGTCGTAGAGGTCAGCGGTGAGGATAAGGATTTTTAATTATTTTGACCTTTGGACGCCCCAATATCATTCAGTGAAATGGCATCCAGTGGCTTGTCCCCTGTACACAATACTGCAGAGATTATAGCCGTCCTCTGTTACACATCACTGTCTAATAACTAAGCAGATGTAGAAATACTTACATATGGTGTTCATTTTAGGACATGGTCATTTGTCGAAGTCAAAGTAAAAAAAAGCTGTTCCTGATGCCTGATTTTGACTTTGACAAATGACTGTCATAAATATAAATACAGTTAGGGCCAGAAATATTTGGACAGTGACACAAGTTTTGTTATTTTAGCTGTTTACAAAAACATGTTCAGAAATACAATTATATATATAATATGGGCTGAAAGTGCACACTCCCAGCTGCAATATGAGAGTTTCCACATCCAAATCGGAGAAAGGGTTTAGGAATTATAGCTCTGTAATGCATAGCCTCCTCTTTTTCAAGGGACCAAAAGTAATTGGACAATGGACTCTAAGGGCTGTAATTAGCTCTGAAGGCGTCTCCCTCGTTAACCTGTAATCAATAAAGTAGTTAAAAGGTCAGGGGTGGATTCCAGGTGTGTGGTTTTGCATTTGGAAGCTGTTGCTGTGACCAGACAACATGCAGTCAAAGGAACTCTCAATTGAGGTGAAGCAGAACATCCTGAGGCTGAAAAAAAAGAAAAAATCCATCAGAGAGATAGCAGACATGCTTGGAGTAGCAAAATCAACAGTTGGGTACATTCTGAGTAGTGATGGGCGAATCCTAAATTACTCGGAATCGCTTGACTCTAGCGAGTCCGAGCCCAGGACTCGCTACTCGTTGCGAGTCTAGCGAGTCCAATGTTAATGAATGGGGAAGCGAGTAATAGCGAGTAGTGTGAGATTTACAACTCGCAGATGTGTCTCGGAAGCTTCAGCCTGAAGCAATCCTAGTTTTGTCATTTATTTGCATTGCTCGTTTACTTTGTAAGTAATCGCTGACTCGCACAGATAAGAGTCCTGTCTCCTCTGTACAGGCTGCCCCAGCTCCAGGGTCCTAGAGCCTGCCTGCTGCCTGATGTAGCAGTGCTGAGATTGTTCTCAGTCTGGTCAATCCCTGTGTACAGACATGAATGTCTGTGCACAGAGATGATGTAGCAGAGCTGAGATTGTTCTCAGTCTGCTCATTCCCTGTGCATAGAGATCTATATCTATACACAGGGGATGTAGCAGAGAGGACATCGCGTTTTGGACTGCGTCGGACGGAAGAGGATTTTTTTAATTAAAGATGGAGTCCCTAATGGCTTTTTTTTTTATTTCTAATAAAAAATTTTCTTTGTGTTGTGTTTTTTTTAAAACAATTTAATAGAAATTCATGGCGGTCATGTCTAATATTGGCGTGACCGCCATAAATTTCGGGCTTAGGGCCAGCTGATAATACAAAGCTGGTATTAACCCCTTTATTACTCAGCGTGCTACCGCCACCAGGGCCGCTGGAAGAGCGGGGTTCAGCGCCAGAGGATGGCGCTTCAATGAACGCGCCATCTTCTGGGGCGGCTGCGGGCTGCAATTTGCAGCGGGGGGTGCCCAGAAAGCTTGGGCATCCCTGCGCTGCGGATTCCAGCCCCCAGCTGCTTAGCTGTACCTGGCTAGACATAGAAATTGCGCGGAGCCCCACGCATTTTTTTTAAATTATTTCATGAAATTCTGAGATTCTGACTCTGACTCTGAGACTCTGACTCTGAAATTCATTAAATAATTTTTAAAAAATGCGTGGGGCTCCGCGCAATTTCTATGTCTAGCCAGGTACAGCTAAGCAGCTGAGGGCTGGAATCCGCAGCGCAGGGATGCCCAAGCTTTCTGGGCACCCCCCGCTGCAAATTGCAGCCCGCAGCCGCCCCAGAAGATGGCGCGTTCATTGAAGCGCCATCCTCTGGCGCTGAACCCCGCTCTTCCAGCGGCCCTGGTGGCGGTAGCACGCTGGGTAATAAAGGGGTTAATACCAGCTTTGTTATACAAGCTGGTATTAAGCCCGAGATTCTTAATGTCAGGCCACGTTTGACCCAGCCACTAAGAATCTCCAATAAAGGGTTAAAAAAACACAGAGAAAATTTTTTATTTGAAATAAAAAAAAAAGCCATTAGGGACTCCATCTTTAATTAAAAAAATCCTCTTCCGTCCGACGTAGTCCAAAACGCGATGTCCTCTCTGCTACATGCACAGGGAATGAGCAGACTGAGAATAATCTCAGCACTGCTACATCTCTGTGAGCAGGCGGGCTCTAGGACCCTGGAGCTGCACAGAGAAGACAACTGGACTCGGCTCTCAAAGAAACAGCAGTTACTTTGCGAGTCTCCCTGCTATCACTGGCACAGTAGCCAGTGATGACTCGCACGAGTCTAATGCAAACAATGGCAATCCTAGTTTTGTCAGTGTTTCTGACAAAACTAGGATTGATATTGATTTGCATTGGACTCGTGCGAGTCATCACTGGGAAACTCGCCGAGTACCGAGTCCTGCGAGTCCCTTACTACTCGCCGAGTAACGAGTCCTAGCGAGTAGATTCGCCCATCCCTAATTCTGAGAAAAAAGGAATTGACTGGTGAGCTTGGGAACTCTAAAAGGCCTGGGCGTCCACGGATGACAACAGTGGTGGATGATCGCCGCATACTTTATTTGGCGAAGAAGAACCCGTTCACAACATCAACTGAAGTCCAGAACACTCTCAGTGAAGTAGGTGTATCTGTCTCTAAGTCAACAGTAAAGAGAAGACTCCATGACAGTAAATACAAAGGGTTCACATCTAGATGCAAACCATTCATCAATTCCAAAAATAGACAGGCCAGAGTTAAATTTGCTGAAAAACACCTCAAGAAGCCAGCTCAGTTCTGGAAAAGTGTTCTATGGACAGATGAGACAAAGATCAACCTGTACCAGAATGATGGGAAGAAAAAAGTTTGGAGAAGAAAGGGAACGGCACATGATCCAAGGCACACCACATCCTCTGTAAAACATGGAGGCAACGTGATGGCATGGGCATGCATGGCTTTCAATGGCACTGGGTCACTTGTGTTTATTGATGACATAACAGCAGACAAGAGTAGCCGGATGAATTCTGAAGTGTACCGGGATATACTTTCAGCCCAGATTCAGCCAAATGCTGCAAAGTTGATTGGACGGCGCTTCATAGTACAGATGGACAATGACCCCAAGCATACAGCCAAAGCTACCCAGGAGTTCATGAGTGCAAAAAAGTGGAACATTCTGCAATGGCCAAGTCAATCACCAGATCTTAACCCAATTGAGCATGCATTTCACTTGCTGAAATCCAGACTTAAGACGGAAAGACCCACAAACAAGCAAGACCTGAAGGCTGCGGCTGTAAAGGCCTGGCAAAGCATTAAGAAGGAGGAAACCCAGCGTTTGGTGATGTCCATGGGTTCCAGACTTAAGGCAGTGATTGCCTCCAAAGGATTCGCAACAAAATATTGAAAATAAAAATATTTTTGTTTGGGTTATGTTTATTTGTCCAATTACTTTTGACCTCCTAAAATGTGGAGTGTTTGTAAAGAAATGTGTACAATTCCTACATTTTCTATCAGATATTTTTGTTCAACCCTTCAAATTAAACGTTACAATCTGCACTTGAATTCTGTTGTAGAGGTTTCATGTCAAATCCAATGTGGTGGCATGCAGAGCCCAACTCGCGAAAATTGTGTCACTGTCCAAATATTTCTGGCCCTAACTGTATATATATATAAATACAAAAACCTATATGTATACACCTATATATATATATATATGTGTATATATATATATATATATATATATATATATATATACCGTGTTTCCCCAAATATAAGACAGTGTCTTATATTAATTTTACCCCCAAAAGTCCCACCCTGTCTTATATTCGGGGTATGACTTATATTAAAAAAAAAATGACGTAGGGTTGCAGCCCCCATACAGTATCCCACACAGCCTCCCATACCGTAGGGTTGCAGCCCCCATACATTATCCCACTGTAGCCTCCCATGGGGTCCCATGGGGTCCCAGCCCCATACATTATGCCACTGCAGCCCCCAGCACAGCCGACTTGCGGCCGACTTGCGGCACACTTGCGGCACACTTGCGGCACACTTGCGGCAGGTCCCCATACAATGTACGGTACTGTATGGGACACTTGCGGCAAGGTGCGGCAAAGGTGCGGTAACCGCACCTTGCCGCAAGTGTCCCATACAGTACCGTACATTGTATGGGGACCTGTCGCAAGTGTGCCGCAAGTCGGCCGCAAGTCAGCCGCATGTCGGCTGTGCGGCGGAATTGCAGTTTTATTGGGCAAATCAAGGAAACTTCCTTACTTTTTAATGGCGGCCTCAGGCTATGGATTCCTCCGCGGTGCAGGGCGTTGACCAGATGCTTCTTCATGCAGGAGCTTCTGGCCAATCAGCACTCGAGCTGCTAGCCAATCAGAAGCTCCTGCCAGCAGCGGTGACGTCAGGCCGGGGCGACAAGATTAACCCTATGCCCTCGGGGTTACCTGCGGCACCTGAGGGCAGAGGGGATCCCACGGGGGAGAGCGGACTTGCGGCTGCACCTGAGGCCAGAGGAGATCCCACGGGGGACAGCGGACCCGCGGCTGCACCTGAGGGCAGAGGGGAGCCCACGGAGGACAGCGGCGCCAGCGGGACAGCGGGGACACAGGTAATATGCAATGGGCAAAAAATGGCACTGTAGCGGTCCCCTGTCTTATATTCCCCGAAAATAAGTCACCCTGTCTTATTTTCGGGGTATGACTTATATTGGCAAATTACGCGCCAGCCCTGCCCTGACTTATATTCGGGGGTGACTTATTTTCGGGGAAACACGGTACCTAACAGAAAAAAAACTGCACAGCACTCACAGACTAATGTGAACTGGTGCCAGCAGGGACGCTGGGTCAAATAACTAGAAAAAAGTACTCTGCAGCACTCAGCTACTACCAATGATGTACATATGCTGACAAGCTATATATATATATATGAGAAAAAGTTTAAAAACTTACGGACTCATCAGGTCCGATGAGTCATTGCCTACTGGTGATCTAGGGTCTAGATGGTGTCCGCCCACTTAGTAGTGGGGTAGGGTGGACAAGGAGGACTTGGGTGTCAGCGTTAGGACTCATCAGACCTGAAGTCACTTTGTCGCAGTCGATGAGCAAACAGACATTGGCCAATGTGTGTACTAAGAACTTCAGATTTAAAATAAAATATAAGAATTTTGAGTTTTTTTAAAAAAATGTAAGTTTTTAAACTTTTTCTCTATATATATATATAGCTTGTCAGCATATGTACATCATTGGTAGTAGCTGAGTTTTAATCAGGAATTTTTTCTGACCTATGTAAAAATTTTTGCTCCTCCTACCGTGTTTGTAAGGGTCCCGAAATGATAAATATCAAATTGCCCCCATCAGTCCCTATATATTACTATAGTACAGTAGGTCATGCTTACATATTGACTCTCACGGCAACCACAATGGACCGAGGTAAAGCCTGTTGCACTTCAGCAACATTTGTTGCAATCCGGCAACAGAAATCGGCCATCTTGTGTCCCGATTGCAACAAAGAGTCAAGCTTTGCTGCCATTCGGCAACATTTCAGGTCAAGCCTGTTGCCATCGGGACGCGGACCCCCTGATTTCTCCCCGAGGTCAACCTCTACCAGGCTCTCTCTACTGTGTCTTCGGATATCATAGGAGGGCTACTCCGCCTGCAGTCTGCCGTCTCAGCCTTGTTGCTAGGGACCAGGGTCACTGTCCCTCTCTTCCCTCACACTCCCAGGGTGTTGGCTTCGTACGTGCTTTCTCTCTGCGGCTCGCACTGGCTCTGTTCAGATTCTGCGCTCCTTACACCCCACTCATCCAGGACGCGTGATTCAGTCCTTACTGCTCAGTCTACCTCGGCCTACTGACTCCTTTCTCCTCCCCTTCACTATTTCTACCTTCTGTCACCTGACTACGTGTTTGCCCACCCACTGTCTCTAAACCCACCACACCTCGCCTGCCTAGAGTTCTCAGGCTCCGTGTTGGGTGCTGCCCTCTACTGTTACGTGGGTGTGTGGGCAGTGAGGGTGTTGGTGTTCAACTGTCATTCCTACCTGCCTGGCTGCAGTTCCCTTTGTGGCCTCCTGAACGCAGGGGCACCACATTCTCCTGGAGTTAAACCAGCGCGTCCCCCGCTGCCCGTCATGGATTCCCCTGAAAACATTTTTATTTTCATAACAACATTAACATTACAAATTCTAGATTTCTTCCCGTCCGGGAGGTACGATTCTTCAAACGTTACTTAAATTAACTATACACAAGTGCATGGGTACATTTACATTTCTACCCTTCTGGACCTCTGCCGGGTCGAATGCTACAATGCATTCAATTTACTTTACTGTAGCTAAAACACATAATAAACATTACTTTCTTATTAAAAGTATAAAAATTCTTCCTCTTTCAAAAGTGCAAAAAGTTCAAGTTCTCAAAAAGACGTTCAAAATTCAAAGAGTCACATGCACTGTCTCTAATGTGCAAAACTGGTCTTAAAACCAAAGGGGAGCACGCAAGGTGCTCAACTATATACATATTAAGTTCGTACCAGCTCACTGTTTGTGGTAGCAAATGTCAATAAACATATAGGACAAACAAGGGAAGCTAACATTCATTCATTATTGGGATGGGGACAGCAAGGATTACACCTCATTCACACTTACAATTCTTCTTTTCTGGATGCAGAACCCGTGTTTCACTCCTTCTTGGCTTGCTGTTTCCATGGTAGCATCTGCGACGTCCTCCTTCTAGGATACACCTCCAGGTCTTGCAATGCAGTTATTAATAAGTAGCTTTCCGGGGTTTGAGTGACAGCATCCGTCATGATCTTTGGTGTAACAGTCTCAATAATTGTCACTGGATCCGTGTTCACTGCCGTATCCGTGTATCTTGGCATATCTGGATCAGCGATGGACTCTGGGCCTTCTAATGCAGGGATCTCATCCTCCTCTGTTGCATTTAAACAAAGTCTTTTAACTTTTACACCGAATGGGCCGCGTTCTCCTTCGACTACGTGGTATAACACCCATTCTCCGATCTCCACTTGTCTATCTGGGTGAGCTGATGGTAACTGTTCCTCCACCTCTCTTTTGTTAATAAAGATGTCTCGCTGAGTACCTGGTTCGCGGGCAAAGGCAAAGCCCCTTTCCTCAATAACTTTAACGATCTTCCCTTCATGTCTTGGGGATTTCTGAATTTCCTTGTCTCTTCTGGCTACATTTTTGGCCTCTTTGGCGCGAGCAATCATAATCTGCTTTTGAACCTGCCACTCTGTTTCTTCCTTCTCCCATTTTCTTACACACCGCCTGATGTACTCCTCACGGGTAATTAACTCTGCTGGACCCACTTCACTACTTGGATCTACCAGGAAACCCATTAGATCATCACAGCTTGCATCTCTCTCCCACCAGCAGCGGAGCTGCTCCCCTCTCACCTCAGTCGTAGTCGGTGGCGGTATCAGGGTCTCCGGCAGGGGTAACCAGTGCTCTTCAAGGGCTCCTAGAGGTTGGCTTCCTTCTTTGCAAGGGCGCGGTGCCGCTCGGGGTATAGTCAGATCCACCAAGGTCGCGGTGCAGCATTCTTTCTCGCTTTCTGCGCAATCACGGGGAATTCCAACCCAGCCGGGTTGTATGGACAAAGTCTCATAAGTCTGCTGGTGATCGATGTTGATCTGAATCCGGATCCTATGCTCCTCCTGGGCCTATGTCATCTGCTGGGGTAGCAGCCGCAGCACACCTCTCCGGGTATCTCGGATCTGTGGACGCTCTCCGCTGCCTTCTGCCATTTTACCGTACTACGGTCACGCAAGGTCTCTCCCTGGCCCGGTTCCTCCATCGGTTCACTCCGTGGGCCCTCTGGGATCACTTGTGGTCTTCCGGTTGCAGCACTATCCTCGGCGTCCTCCGCTTCCGTCCTCGTGTCTCGTAATGGCGACTGCTTCGTTTCCGGTTGCTCATCCAGCCTCTTCCTGATGACGATTTCCTTTCTGATTCCCGCCAGCTTCTCATTGGTAGGAGGGTCTAGGGGTGGAGGCTCTTCTTTTAGAGTGATGGCTGGCTCTCCTGGAGTTAAGGGGAGCCAGGGGGGTCTTCTTTTCGTGCCTTGGACTGGGCCGGCCCATGATGAGCAGCTTGGGCACGCCTCCTCTGCACATGGCGTTAGTCTTCTATGGCCGCCATTAAGGTCAGATTTTGGCGGGAAAGTCTAGAACACGTTTCTTTAGGCGCACGGGGTCCAATTCTTTTGGACCGGGTAGATCCTGTTCGTGACGCCAGGTTGTCGAGCCCACTGGGATGGGGTACTCGGTACCGGACCGGGTCTGCTACTGGGGAAGTCACGGGTGGTCCCAGTCCGGGTCATGTCCCGGGCCCTGGCAATAATAAGGGTGTATTTACAGGGGATAATGTCAGTCATGACGCCACTCACAGTGTGTGGCCAGTAATGGGGCCACCGCTGAAGCAGAACCTCCAGGGATGATGTAATGGCAGCAAGGATGGAATAGTTCTCCATGGGCAGAACTGTGTTCCCCGGGGCAGTGTTGATTAAAGTCTATTGTGTAGTGTGCAGGCCTTGTGCTGAGTGCAGTACACTTACTGTCCAGATGCTGCAGGAATCCTCCTTCTGCGATGGAACTTGCAAGCTGATGGCTCCTCAGGTGGGGATCTGCTGCAAACCTGTTTGAAAGGAGTCGTGTTCAGGCAGAGAGATATAAAGGAGTAAGATTCAGGGTTCGCCGTGTTTACTTCTCTAGTTCTCAAGTACAGTTCACAATCAGTTACAGTTCTTAGTTACACGGGCACACTTTCCCCTCCGGGTTCCATTTACTCCCTGCAGCCAGGTCTTTCTTACTGTGACCCCTCACTCTGTGTCTGCGTCCTTTCCGGGCTGTTGACTCTCTCTTTCTCTGTTCACTTTGGTGTGCGTGACTCCGGACAGTATGGCCGTGGCACGGACTCTTGTGAGCCCTCCGGGTTGCCACTGAGCTGCCTGTCCTTTGAGGTAGGGACCCTAACGTGTAATTGTGGTCCCCAGTCGGTTGTCTGGGGATGCCGGGTTAAGCTACGGTCCCCTCTAGAGCCGAAGCTCTACTTCAGCCTAGCCTCCAGCAGTCCTCCCGTGTGAGACTCTACCAGGCTCTCTCTACTGTGTCTTCGGGTATCATAGGAGGGCTACTCCGCATGCAGTCTGCCGTCTCAGCCATGTTGCTAGGGACCAGGGTCACTGTCCCTCTCTTCCCTCACACTCCCGGGGTGTTGGCCTTGGATGTGCTTTCTCTCTGCGGCTCGCACTGGCTCTGTTCAGATTCTGCGCTCCTTACACCCCACTCATCCAGGATGCGCGATTCAGTCTTTACTGCTCAGCCTACCTCGGCCTACTGACTTCTTTCTCCTCCCCTTTACTATTTCTACCTTCTGTCACCTGACTACGTGTTTGCCCACCCACTGTCTCTAAACGCACCACCCCTCGCCTGCCTAGAGTTCTCAGGCTCTGGGTTGGGTGCTGCCCTCTACTGTTACGTGGGTGTGTGGGCAGTGAGGGTGTTGGTGTTCAATTGTCGTCCTACCTGCCTGGCTGCAGTTCCCTTTGTGGCCTCCTGAACGCAGGGGCGCCACATTTCATATTAGCAAATATATTACAGTATATTCCTTCTGTGTTAGTATGATGAAATCCCTCAAATATTTCCCAATGGCAGCTTCATCTAAAAGTTATTTGAGTTGTCCCCTTTGGGTCAAACATGGTGTCCTGCTACTGAGACGCCATCAGCGATCTGCCATGTGACACATTAATATATGAGGTCCTCTAGACTCTCTAGAGAGACAAAACCTCTTCTGTGATTAATGGATGAGGTTTGGAGCATACTGCTCCCGTCAGTCTCAGATCGATTAAAATTTCTGAGAATGAGGATTTTATACTGGAGAGTTTAGTTACAGTGCCTACAAGTAGTATTCAACCCCCTGCAGATTTAGGTGGTTTGATAAGATGCCAATAAGTTAGAGCCTTCAAACTGCAAACGAGAGTAGGATTTATTAACAGAAGCATAAATCTTGCAAACCAAAAAGTTATGTTGCTCAGTTGAATTTTAATAAATTTTAAACATAAAAGTGTGGGTCAATTATTATTCAACCCCTAGGTTTAATATTTTGTGGAATAACCCTTGTTTGCAATTACAGCTAATAATCGTCTTTTATAAGACCTGATTAGGCCGGCACAGGTCTCTGGAGTTATCTTGGCCCACTCCTCCCTGCAGATCTTCTCCAAGTTATCTAGGTTCTTTGGGTGTCTCATGTGGACTTTAATCTTGAGCTCCTTCCACAAGTTTTCAATTGGGTTAAGGTCAGGAGACTGACTAGGCCACTCCATCACCTTGATTTTTTCCCTCTTGAACCAGGCCTTGGTTTTCTTGGCTGTGTGCTTTGGGTCGTTGTCTTGTTGGAAGATGAAATTACGACCCATCTTAAGATCCTTGATGGAGTAGCGGAGGTTCTTGGCCAAAATCTCCAGGTAGGCCATGCTATCCATCTTCCCATGGATGCGGACCAGATGGCCAGGCCCCTTGGCTGAGAAACAGCCCCACAGCATGATGCTGCCACCACCATGCTTGACTGTAGGGATGGTATTCTTGGGGTCGTATGCAGTGCCATCCAGTCTCCAAATGTCACGTGTGTGGTTGGCACCAAAGATCTCGATCATGGTCTCATCAGACCATAGAACCTTGAACCAGTCTGTCTCAGAGTCCTCCAAGTGATCATGAGCAAACTGTAGACGAGCCTTGACATGACGCTTTGTAAGTAAAGGAACTTTACGGGCTCGTCTGGAACGGAGACCATTGCGGTGGAGTACGTAACTTATGGTATTGACTGAAACCAATGTCCCCACTGCCATGAGATCTTCCCGGAGCTCCTTCCTTGTTGTCCTTGGGTTAGCCTTGACTCTTCGGACAAGCCTGGCCTCGGCACGGGAGGAAACTTTCAAAGGCTGTCCAGGCCGTGGAAGGCTAACAGTAGTTTCATAAGCCTTCCACTTCCGGATGATGCTCCCAACAGTGGAGACAGGTAGGCCCAACTCCTTGGAAAGGGTTTTATACCCCTTGCCAGCCTTGTGACCCTCCACGATCTTGTCTCTGATGGCCTTGGAATGCTCCTTTGTCTTTCCCATGTTGACCATGTATGAGTGCTGTTCACAAGTTTGGGGAGGGTCTTAAATAGTCAGAAAAGGCTGGCAAAAGAGATAATTAATCCACACATGTGAAGCTCATTGTTCTTTGTGCCTGAACTACTTCTTAATACTTTAGGGGGACCAAACAGAATGCTGGTGGTTTGAGGGGTTGAATAATAATTGACCCACACTTTTATGTTTAAAATTTATTAAAATTCAACTGAGCAACATAACTTTTTGGTTTGTAAGATTTATGCTTCTGTTAATAAATCCTACTCTCGTTTGCAGTTTGAAGGCTCTAACTTATTGGCATCTTATCAAACCACCTAAATCTGCAGGGGGTTGAATACTACTTGTAGGCACTGTATATTTATTTGATGGAAAGATAATATTTGCACTACAGATCAATTAAGAAGCTTCTGACTCACCCCTGGCGGGGACCATGGGGTACTCGGACCGGGCCCTCTCGTCGTCATGTGCGGCTGCGGAATGTCACAGTGGTGTGACCCGGTCCATGATCCCCACGTCGGGCGAGCAGCTAAAAGGGAGAATTTGAAAAATAAAAGCAAAAATAAAAGAGTGTTGTGACGCCACCTGTGGAATGCGGCCGGTATAGCCGTTGCTGCAGTCGGGACCTCTGGGGATGATGGGAGTAGCAGCGAGGATAGTTCAGCTTTCCATGAGAAGAGCAGGTCCCCAGGGCAACCGTTAAGTCTATGGATGGGATAAGGGGAATTGTAGGCCAGCGGGGAAATTGTAGCACAGCTGAAAGATTTGGAAGTCACACTCAGGCAGGCTACTGTTGCTGGCTCGGCGAGTCAGTCTACATCTTCTCAGGCACGGAAATTACAGTCACACACAATGCTAAGTTTCAACCCGGTTTACTTCACTTTCTCATCAGATGGTTTCTTTTCACTGCACCGGAGGTTGGGTCGCGGGACATGAAGATCCTGCACCCTGCTTGTGTTCATTGTTAGAAAGTAGAGCATCCTGGCCATGTCAGCAGAACCGGCACACTGGTTCCGGCCCAGTCCCTCAGTGTCCCTGTTAATTCGAGCACACCTCATACTCCTTCTATCTCTCACTACGGTCTGCAGTCCAGGACCCGGAGAAGTCTCATGGTGGCACAGGCCGCCGGGTCCGTGTCCTTTCAATCCTGTGTGATGGTGTTCTCGCCTGTCCTCCTGCCTGAACTTGACTCCTCGACTTTACTTAGCTGACTGGCTAACTGAACTTGGTGTTGTCTCGTTTTGTTGCCTCCCCTAACTGGGTCCTGTCCTAACTTTCCCACCCTCCACTTGGCTCCTCCCACCATCCCGTTACTGGGCATACAGTCTCTAGTCTTGGGATTGAGAGTGTGTTGGGTGTGTGTTTGGGGTGACCAAATGTACCAATCTCGGCTGCTGCACCATCTAGTGGCGACTGGTCCACAAGGGCGGCACACTTCCCTAATTTTATATCTTCAGGAGAACACCACTCCCCTGCCACCTGGCTTCTGGATAGATGGGGGGGGTGCTCTTCCGAAGATTGATAGATCAGACCAGCAGCAGAGTCTCAGCTATGAGCTTGGATACATCCGGCAGAGGCAGCTTTACCTCTAAAGAATTGGAGGATCTCAGGGTCCCTGAAGATGATCAGATCCAGCAATCCAGACAGCTTCAGAGCAGTGATTGTAAGCTGTGTACTGAGAGGGAATTTAGATTGGGAGCATAAATTGGGACTGTGATGTCTACAATAACTCCAGGCGTCACTCAGGAATGGTAGGTGCTCGTGACTAGTGATGGCATCCCACAAATAAAATATGTACAATTGACCGGCCTCCAATTATGGCTTCATTTGTCTTTCTTCCATGCTTATCTCAGGTTTTCAAATTTGATGCAAGACTGTGAGGATTATATATGTAAAGTTCTGAGCATTATTATGGCATTATATATTTGATTAAAATAAATAAATATCAAACAGCTTACATGTGCGCTCCGTGTCGAGGAATCCTAGTCTGCAGAGAAGGCCAGTAACCGAGCAAATGAGTAAACTACAGAATTAAAGGGAACCTGACCCCTAAAAATCACCCCTCAGCCTATAAATACTTGTCCCTGCACCTTCCTATGAGGTTTCTAGCTATTCCTCTCTGTCCTATTTGAGTTTTTGCAAAGTTGAATAAAACGATTTATAACCTTTCAAATGTGAGGCTTCTGCTGCCCTGAGGAGTCGCAGTGGGTGTCTCCTCTGCCTCCCTAGTTGTTTTTCACACTCCAATGGGCGTGAAAATGAATGTAGATGATCCTGTCTCGGATCGTTGAGGCGGGCTTGCCGATATGATGCAAATCGCATAATTTCCAGCGCTGCTGACGTCGATACACCTTTTGGGTGTATCGACGAACCTCACGCTGCGCATTGCGCATGCGCGAGGTATTCTTTACCGCAGCTCATCTCATGAGCTGCCTTAAAGTATACCTCGCGAATGCGCAATACGCAGCTTGAGGGCCATCGATGTTAGCGGCACCTGAAATGACGCGATTTGCGTCATACCAGCAAGCCCGCCCACCAATCCGAGGCAGGATCATCTTCATTCATTTTCACGCCCATTGGGGTGTGAAAAACAACTAGGGAGGCGGTGAAAAGGAAGCAGAGGGGACACCCACTGCGACTCCTCAGGGCAGCAGAAGCCTCACATTTGTAAGGTTATAAATCGTATTATTCAACTTTGCAAAAACTCAAACAGGGCAGAGAGGGATAGCTGGAAACCTTATAGGAAGGTGCAGGGACAAGTATTTATAGGCTGAGGGGTGATTTTTAGGGGGTCAGGTTCCCTTTAAAGATCTCTCCATTCTTCAGAATGGAGAATAATGTTAATAACCGGTAAATTGAAACTTTTTTTTGCAGTTTAACTATTTGTGAAGTTGAAAAAAAACTTGTAAATACAAAAATGACCTGGATCTTCTACAGTGAATCTGTTCTGTCTCGTAGGTATAGTGTGTCATTGTGATATCAAAATAAAATACCTGTAATATCCATAAAATTATTTGCATGGGGTCACCCAATGCGTTTAATATGTTTTTTAGGTTTCTTAAGTCAACTAATTATAGGCATTGATTTGAGAAAGATGACGTAAAGGAGGCGGCAGTATGGAGCTACAATACAACCTCAAGCACTGGAAGACATAGACGGAAAAGGGTCCCTGTACAAGAACAGTAAATGGGCCCTTTGTAGTCCAATAGCTCATTTTGAATACACAATTTTAGCTGCTATGGAGGATAAAATGGCGCCCTTACCTTTGGGCCCCTGTGCAGCTGCACCAATGATAAGCCCTCCCACGACCCCGAGGATTGTAATTTGTGAGAAATAAAGTTTTTCTTATTATGTAACATCCATCACATAGATCATGGGGAATTATTCTTTTGATACTTGCAAATATATGTCTTGTACTGATAACAATGGGGCACATGTCTTAACCTACTGCAGTGGAAGGAAAGACATGCTGAAGGATAATCCTAGAGATGAGTGGGAAACACTATTTATTGAGAATATATTTTCCTTTATTATGCTCAGGAGTCATTCTAGTCCCTACATCATAATAAATACAATAGGCAAAAAATTGTTATTCTCCTCTCACCACTGACCTCTCCGGTCCTTCTGATACTCATCACTACCCATATGGTCCTTACTGTGTGTTCAGATTCCCCTCCACTCAATGTGTCTCCTTCGTGATCTCACACTGTGCAGGATTTTCTATATGTCCTGGCAAATGGAACTGACCCGCCCCAGGGCCATGCGGTACCCGGTCCCTGGCTTTGCAGTTCATGGGGATGTCATGGGGCCTATTGCCCGATCCTGTGGCCCTGGTGGTCACTAAAAAGGGGAACAGTCAATGAAAATAATAAATATAGTGTTTCGTGACGCCACCTACGGTTCCAGAAATGTTACTGGCGCTGTGGGACAGACCTCCAGGGTGATGGTGGAACAGCAAGATGGTTACGCTCCTCGTAGGTGGAGCGGGATCCCCGGGGCAGTTGTGGGAGATGTATTTGCAGACAGTCAATGAAGGGAGCAGGATCAGTGGCCGCAATAACCGTCACACACACAGGGTTGTCGTTTCCATACCTTTACTGATGATATTAGCAAGATGAAGTCCAGGGTAGAGTCCGGGTGGTTTGGAGGCAGTTTGGGATCTTAACATCCGATGAATTATGAGGCCTCCCTTTTACGCTGTGTGCTTTAGTTCTGGGCTGTCTAAAGCTAGACCCTGACCCTCTCCTGTGTTTTCTCTTGTATGGCAGGCTGTGAGAGCTCTACTTAGGGCATCCACTATGGTTCTGGGCTCTGCTAGGTGGCTGTACCACAAGTGCAGCACCAGGAGACTTGAAGCCTCCCTGCTCTCCGGTCTTTACTGCTGGGCTGGCTGGACCCGTGCAGTATCGGACTCCGGTGTCCGGACTGTCGAGGTAGCTCTTCTGGGGTGAACCGGCATGGCTCTGCTCCCCCTGGCTAACATGCCTCACCTCCGACCCTCACTCTTGGGTTCCTCACACTGGCTAGGCTCTGGCACGGGCCTAGCGTGGCACCGTTTACCAGGTGTCTTTCTCAGTACTGCTCCATACTGAACTGCCTAACTCCACCGCAGGCCTGAATTCATAGGGAACCTTGCCTGAAGTTGGCAAGTAGAGCTCCCCCTGGGGTGGAAGGTGTTGTGTGTAAGTTTACCTGATGTGGAAGTTCTTGCCTGCTCCAGGTGTTCCTGAGGCATCCGAACCATGGAGTGGGGCGCCACAGAACAGTTCTACACAAGCATGTGAGAGGTCAACAGTGTCATGATGGACACCGTGATCTCCCGCTCACATGCATAGAATCCTCCAGGGCATCAGAAGTCCTGAAGACTCTATGGTGAGAACCAGAGAGCGCGATCTGAAGACGCTATGAGGACCAGGTGAATAGTTGAGGGGCCGGAGAGGTCAGCAGAGAGGTGAATATAATGTTTTTTTGTTACCTTTGTGGGGCCCATTATGAATCGCAAAAGAGCGAACAGCAGCTTGTCCCTCTGTACACAATATTCACTCTGCAGAGACCACAGCTGTGTCTCTGCCTAATAACACATCTCTGCCTAATAACTAATAAATGTACTAATACTGACATAATTTATCATTAAATACAACAGCAAAAAAAGTTAATATTGTACTTTTCTGATAATGGACTCAAAGCGGAGATAATTGTATAAAAGTCAGGAAAAAGCATTAAGATGATCTGTATAAAATATGTATAAACCAACACATTGGAACATTTCAATAACAACTAAATAAATGATATAAAGAACAATTATTCTGTACTTTGATGGATTATTCCCCTATCCTATGGACAGCACAGGGTTGGCATTTCATTTTTCATGAGCCCATAGACTTGCACTGACAAGTTTGTTCGATGACTCGGATCAGAATCAGGCGGCCGTCACACGCACAGATATCTCTTGCGATATTGTAAGCGATCACGTGCACGCGCAATCGCTTACAATATCGCTCACATCGCTGGTGAGATGTCACACAGACAGACTCACCAGCGATGTGGAGCCGCGATCTCGCTGGTAACTATGGTACACATCGGGTAACTAGGCGCCGCGCGTCGCTTAGTTACCCGACGTGTACCATAGTTACCATCTCCCAGCATAGGCTCTGCTGCTGGGAGATGGATCATCGTGGTGTCATACACCACGATGAAAGAGATCGTGAAATCGTTCATCGCTAGATCTGAGAACCGAACCTCAGATCAGCGATGTCACGATCAAGCGATTTCACATCGTGAATCGCTTGATTACATGCATCGATTTTAATCCCGATATCGCTTAAGCGATCAAAAAGGAGATCGCTTAAACGATATCGGGCAAGATATCTGTGCGTGTGACGGCCGCCTCAGACACATCTCTACATTTTGGTGACGACCAATCAGTGCACAAAAATACAAAGACATGTGAAGCCCCATAGACTATAATAGGTGCAAGTTCTCTGCATGATAAACACAGATGGAACAAGAAAAACAAGAAAAATAAGACAAGACTGAGTCCTGAAATGTAAGAGTTGTAGTGATTGGACAGAATTAGAAGAACATGTCAGCTGTCATTCAATAACCTCTAACCTGTCTATGGGAGTCTCGTTATTGTATATAAGAAAGCAGCATCCCTGCCCAATAATATAAGGCTAGAGTCACATTTGCGTTGTGACCCTAGCCTAATGGAATGCACTTAAAACGTATACATTTTCCCCGCAGCCCATAGCGTTAACGCTATGCGCTGTCAGAGATCGCAGACCATAGTAACCTGATGCTTAACTTGCCAACCGGCCACACACAAAGCTGCAGGGAGTGCGCTTTAGCTGAGCGCACAGGAAACGCTGTCTGCAATGTTTCCTGTGCGCTATTGTAAAATGCACTCCCTGAAGCTTTGTGTGTGGCTGGTTGGCAAGTTAAGCATCAGGTTACTATGGGTTGCGTTCTCTGACAGTGCATAGTGATAATGCTATGGGCTGCGGGGAAAATGTATACGTTTTAAGTGCATTCCGTTTTGCTAGGGTCACAACGCAAATGTGACCCTAGCCTTAATAATTGTTTCATACTAGGAAAGATATAACAGTATATTCCTTCTGTGTTAATATGATGAAATCCCTCAAATATTTCCCAATGGCAGCTTCATCTAGAAGTGATTTGACTTGTCATTTTGGGACAAACATGGTGTCCTGGTCCTGAGACTCCATCAGTGATCTGCCATGTGACACATTAATATATCAGGTCCTCTAGAGAAACATAAACCTCTTCTGTGGTTACTGGATGAGGTTTGGAGCATACTGCTCCCCTCAATCCCAGATAGATTAAGGTTTTTGAGAATGGGGATTTTATACAAGAACACTTAGATATATTTATTTGGTGTACAGACAATATTTGTGCCTCAGATCCATTAAGAAGTTGCCTGACCTTATTTCTTCAGGAGCACAGTGCTCCCCAACCACCCGGCTTCTGGATAGATGGGCGGTGCGCTCCTGAAGATTGATAGTTCAGACCAGGAGCAGAGTCTCAGCTATGAGCTCAGATACAGCCGGCAGAGACAGCTTTACCTCTGAAGAATTGGAGGAGATCAGGGGTCCTGAATATGATCAGATCCAGCAATCCGGGCAGCTTCACAGCAGAGATTGTAAGCTGTGTACTGAGAGGGAATTTAGATTGCAGCCATAAGGGTGCGTGCACACGGACCGGAGGAGCTGCATGTTGGACGCAGCTCCTCTGGACCTGAGGGAAGCCTCGAGAGGCCGCAGGTGCAGGGCGACTTCTCCCTGCAGTCATCCGACTCCGCAGCATGAAATGAACATGCTGCGGAGGAGCGGACTCCCAGCAACCCGCACCGCAGCTCCAAACACGCTGCAGGCGGGTTACACATAGTGAGGATGGGATTTCTTGAAATCCCATCCACTATGCGTGTACTGTACTATGCAGCGTTTTGGAAGCAGCGGCAAGACGCTGCGTCCAAAATGCTGCGTACACTGAACGTGTGCACGCACCCTAATTGGGACTGTGATGTCTACAATAACTCCAGTACCAACAAGGAGACAAAAGGAGTTTCTTTTTCTGCTTATAAGTGAATTATTTTATTTGCAAAAAAGTGTATCACCTCTAAAATTGGTGTTTTGCAAAGAGATGCAGGGGGGTAGAGAGGCACATATATAATCACAGCAGCACAATAAGTACAATGGTATCAATACATGTGACTCACCGTAGCCGGGACTTCATGGGGCAGGCGTTTTCCTCTCCTTGTCACCGAACCGCGCCTGCGGCTGTGGGGCCCGGTGGTCCAGATCAACAGGGGATGGCTTGAACAGTAAAGAGGTTAATAATCTTGTTGTGATGCCACCTGCGGGGGTTCCGGTGATTCCACCGGCGCTGCGTGGGCCTCCGGCGGATGTTATGCAGCAAGATGGGACGCTCCCCACAGGACGAGCGGGAGTCCCCGGGGCCAGAAGCTGCGCAAGATGTTGTGAGGCAGCTTAGTGGTAATGCTGTTAGGTTCAGGAATCAAACGCAGACACATCAAAGTCTTTTTGGTACCTTTACTGGTGGAAAGCAGGTACACTCGGATCGGGTGATGAGGTTGTCGGTCCTGGAGTTTCACAGCAAGCAGTGTTTAGGCTTACTTTCTCTGTCTTTCTGTTGAGGTCGGGTGGATATGGAATACTGCTGGACCGGTATGTACGTCCAGTGGGACGTGATTCACCTGGTTGTCAGCACTGAGGGCTCTGTTAAAGGGATGGTGACAATTCTATACTTTTCCCTGGGCTCTCGTCAGTAGGTGCATCAGGTGAACAGGGGGCTAAAATCCCTGTAAGAAGTGCTGGTTCTCTGTGGTGGCGTAGTAGCTCTCACAGCTCTGTTCCAGTAACCGGTTGGTGAGGGGGAGTAATGGCCACTTTACACGCAGCTACAGGTAACAGGTTTTCCACAGGTAACTTACTGGCTGCAGTGAAATCATGGAGACATAGTTCTATCTTGTTGCTGTGTACAAATGGAACTATGTCTCCATGATTTCACTGCAGCCAGTAAGTTACCTGTGGAAAACCTGTTACCTGTAGCTGTGTGTAAAGTGGCCATTAAGGTAACTCCTGCGTCCCTGAGAGGTGATTTTTCCTTTCCTATGACCCAATTGCAAGGGTCTCTCACTTGCTATGTGTGCTGGTTTGGGCCTGGTATAGCTCCACAACCGGTGGTTGCACACTTCCTGCAGCTCTCCTAGCGTCTGCACACTCTGCTGTTTCTCCCTCCAGGACCCTATTTATAGGTGGACCTGGCTCAAAGTGACCAGTGGAGCTCCCCTAGAGGCTTGGGGTGAAACAGGTGTCTTCTAAGGTGTCGTTGGTGTTTTGTTTGTTTGTAAGTGATGCTTGCTGTTTCCACTCCATTTTCATAACTAAGAGTTCTGTGGTGCCCAACAGGTGCCAGGGTGCCACACATGTTACAGCTCTTGTGTGCTGCTCTCCATACATACAGGGGTTTGTAACCCTTTTGTTATAGTACATACATGGTTATGAGTATATCACAATGAATATAAAGTGCATAGTGCAGTGGTTCCAGTATATACAAAGCAGGTTAAAGGAGAACAGCTTAATAATCAATAAATTAGCAGAATAAAAACCAGCGGTGTCAGAGGGTTGGAGCGCTAAAGAAACCACGGATTATTGATTATATTATCAGTACTTTATTACACGAACAGCAGGGGTCCAGTAAGCCACAACGCGTTTCGACGCACAGTTGCGTCTTTCTCAAGTGGATAATGAGATAATGCACAATAGGGTCTTATCTCTAAAATAAAGAGATGAGGTAAAAATGAGTGTAAAGCTCTAACCTAGCTCCTTCCTCAGGGAACATCATGATATTCAGCATGTCCCCTGAGGAAGGAGCTAGGTTAGCGATCCGAAACGCGTCAGAAAGAATAAAGATCTTATTACCCAGATGATCCATTGTTCTGGTGGTTCTTGATGGCAGCACGGGCAATTTGGCATTTTGTCCAACAGAAGTGAAGCTAGTCTCTGACCCTTTCTTACTGTCCTCACATGTATGGCAGGGGGTGGGAGCCCTTTTGCTGGGTACTGCTGTATCCACTGCAGTCCCTAGACGGCTGTACCTTCAAGTGCTGCTGTGGCCAGGATTTCTGAAGTCTCCCTGGCCTCCAGTCTTCTACTGCTGGGAAGTTAGATCCCTTGCAGGCTCGGATGCTGGTGTTCAGGGTTTTGCACGGTTTCTTTGAGGCAAACTGGTATGGCTCCACTCCCCCTCACTACTCCTCCTTGCCTCCGATGCTCTCTCTAGGGTCCCTCACGCTGGCTAACAGCTCTCACTGGTACGGGCTTAGCGCTGCTCCATCACCAGGATGTCTTAACAGTCCTCTCTGGAACTGCATGCCTGGCTCGTACTCCAGGCCTGAATTTATAGTTGACCTCACCTGAACTGGGTTTGTAGAGCTCCCCCTTCAGGTCTGGGGTGGAAGGAGTTGTGTGCAGGCTTACCTGATGTGGAGATCCTTCTCTGCCACAGGTGTATCTGTGGCAACCGACCCCGGGGGTGCCACACTTACATCATTTTATCATGTAACACAAAACAAAAAAAGTTTATATTGTTTTCTGATAATAGACTTAAAATGCAGAAACTTCTATAAGAGTCAAGAAAAAGCATTAAAATGATGTGTATAAAATATTTATAACCAACACATTTGGATGTTTCACTAACAACTGAATAAATTATATAAAGAACAATTATTCTGTAATAATTGATAATTGTTTGTACTTATTGGACGTGTCTGATATATTGGGGGGTGGAGAAGTGAATATATACAAGAGCAATACGGGTTATATACAGAGGATCCGCTGCACCCACTGACCAAAGAGAAGAGAACCTGGAGGAGAAGAAAGGTAACAAAATCTATCTATCTATCTATCTATCTATCTATCTATCTATCTATCTATCTATCTATCCATTTATCAATCTATCAGTCTATCTACCTAATTTTTTATTATGTTTTTATTTTATTTTCTTACTGGTAATCTGTTAACACAATCCCCCCTCCCACACCGAGAAGGCAATGTGGGATCTATTGTACTATATGGAGGACAAGTGGAGCCCATAATACTACATGGACGGCAATGTGGGGTCTATTATACTATATAGAGGGCAATGTGGGGCCCATTATACTATATGAAAGGCAATGTGGACACATAATATTGTTTTCAGGGCTATGATTGGGGCTATTGTACTGTATGGAGGGCTATGTGGGGGTCACAGTAGAGTAAGTGTAACACCCCAGGGATCTGGTTGCAACAATGGCGTTGCCTCCCTCACAGGGGGTGATGTCATGCCTGGAAGCAAAAAGGAGGTTTCCTATTCAGGTGGCACAGCATCCAACACTTTCCTGTCTCCAGACCAGAAGGGGGGCTTTACAACCCAGTTTAAGGGGAGCATCAATATATAAATTCTGGCCCGGAGGTAGGGTTAGTCAGAACAGTCATGAAGTGAGTCTGAGGAGGAAGGAGAGGAGTACCCGGGGGAGCCGAGTAGTGTCGTGCTCAACCCAGAGGAAAAGCACCAGAAACCAGAGTACAAGGCTGTTCGGGTACTAATGGCCCAGCAGGAGAAATCCGGAGAGGTAGGGGATTCCAGGTTCCCTGGCCTACCTAACACCTGGGGCACAGTAGCATACTAGAGCCGTGGATCTACACTGAGGAGCAGTCCCTGGAACAGGGCCCGTGCTGCCTGCTATACAGGTACAGACAGAGAGAGAGAGGGGAGGGCTGCAGCACAGCTTCATGCAGCGAGGTCCAAATCACACAGTACAGAAGGGATGCCTCCAACCCACCTGGCTAGGTGGATCTCCTGATTGCTTTCAGGCTGCCCAGGTCCACAGTAACATCCAAACCGGTGCCCTGGACTGTATTTGCAACAAACAAGTAAAGGTAAAAGAAACGTTCACTGCTGTGGTCTCCAGTTATTTACACACCCTCCATCCTGCACCCTGCACCCTTCAGCATACACTGCCCCGGGGATCCGCTCTGCCCATGTAGAGCCGTTCCATCCCAGCTGCCCGTCCATCATCCCCGAAGCAGCAGTCGTAGCTACCCATAGCCACAAACCACAGGTGGCGTCATGACTAACTCCCCTTTCTTCATCCCATTTCCCTACCAAACCAGAAGTCTACATTTTCAACTGAACCCAGGGTCACGGAAGCCGGGTCTTGACCCCTGTGACTCCCCAGAGACAGTATAGCCCGGTTCTGAGTACCCCACGGCCCTGGGGCCCATCATAAACATATCTTGTGTGTGGAGGAATTCACTGTGGGGGTGTTATACTTTGTATTTGGGGGGGGGGGGGGGCAATAGTTTTGTATTATACTTCATGGGGTCAATAATAAGGGAATCTTGTTGATTTAATATGAAGAAATTACTTTGTAAGGCTGCAATGTTGTGAGATATGCTCTTTCCTCACTGAATATTATTATTACTTTGTGGATGGATACCTGGCCTTGGTATTCCCTTGTCATATCTTTAAGCTTGTAAAGAGCTGGATATTGACTCAAAGGGCCACTTGATATGGTGGTTATCATGGCTAGGTCCTTCACTAGAGGAAGATCTGGCTAGTCCTGTGTTGAGACTCCTAAACGAGGCTCCACAGACTCTATTTGCATATTCTAAATTCCCAGGGGGCAATGGACCTAGGAATTCACTGTGTTGAGCGCTTTAGCCGGCTGCCCGCAGTGTTTTCTTGAACTGGTCTCCCTGAGATCAGGGAATACTATGAAGGAATAAAAGAATACTTCAGAAAAACCGGTGAGTGCCGCCTGAATCCTTTTTTTTGCCGGCATTACAGACTTATGCTTAGGCAGAGCAACACTGGTACACACCTGCTGTAATTCCAATAGAGGAGCTGATTAGCCTTGCTGGACTTTGTGCCCCGGTTTTCACCCTTTCTTGCATATATATATTTTCTAAACTTTGCCCAACGCTAATATTTTTGGATTTTGTCAGTCACCAAGATCTATCCAGCGTGCCGCTCATCTTACTCCAGACAGCTTTATATAAATATTAATTCCCCCGTAATATAAGGTGGAGATAAATGTGATTACAGGACCTCTCTGATCTTATTATTGTCCCCTCTGTTATCCATTAGTAATGTGAGTAGAGAGTATTACAATACTCACCAGTCACCATCATCTTCCGTTTCCAGCACTGCTTCAGTCTACTCCACCATCATCTGCCGTTTCCAGCGCTGATCCAGTCTACTCCACCATCATCTGCCGTTTCCAGCGCTGCTCCATTCTACTCCATCATTATCTGCCGTTTCCAGCGCTGCTCCAGTCTACTCCACCATCATCTGCTGTTTCCAGCACTGCTCCAGTCTACTCCACCATCATGTGACCGCAGTTCTGATCTGCCGGATCACTCAGTGTCTTCTGTGTGGACCGAGGGGCACTTATTTAGTGTTGGTTTATGAGACTCAGAACGAGGCAAGAAAAGCTGGAAACAGTAAAAGACGGTGACTGGTAAATATTGTAATGAATTCTCTACACACATTACTGATTGATAACAGACGAGGCAATAATTTAAGAAAAAATGACACAATGATCACATACATTTCTGTAGTAATATTATTATTATTATTATTATTATTATTATTATTATCATTATTTCTTTTTCTTATAGGTGAATCCTCAGAATGGATCTTGGTTATGATAATCTGATCACATATAATACAACTCTGGATGACAATAATCTGACCATATTTGATAGAACTCTGTATGACGACTTTGGCTTCCGGTAAGTTTACATTCCTAATTATTTCTCAGTGCAGACTCCATTCTAATTCTGACCGCACCTCAAGCCGCGCCAAGTTATTATTTAGGGTAAAGATTCAAGCATAGAAATGAAATCCGGGCACTGACCTGTTAACAGCGTTACTTGTATACTCCTGTAGTGGTGGTGTGCTGTGGAATATCCTGTTGCTCAGCCAGAGTTCAAGACATTAAATCCAAAAAGAAAGATGCATCAGGTGCATGATACAGGGAGGGAGGTACTAGGACAAGCACCTCCCTCCCTGTATCATGCACCTGCTGCTGTAATTTTTGCATTAAATTAAACAGCTGCAAAATTGGAATGCTGAGTGCCGCCATCTTTCTTTTTGGATTTAGGGTAAAGTCACACTGGCGTCAATTTTGCTCGAGTGCAATGTCATAAAATCTCCCATTGCATTCAGACCAATGTTACACATTCAGGCAGGTCATATCTGCGAGTTTTTCCATACGCGTCTATGGGTGTAAGTGTAACATTGCACTTCTCTCTACACACTTGTGAGTGCAGTGTGATATATGCCAAGGCAGGCAATGGAGGAGATGGGGAGATTAATTTGTCCCTCTACTCCGCAGTTGGGATCCAATCGCAGGATCACATCACAGTATGTTGGCACTTGGCTCTCACATCGGATGCATAAACTACTGTGACTTTACCCTTACTTTTACCCTGGCAGGATGAGATGTCAGAGGGGCGGTGGTGGTGAGGGACATTCAGCAGATTCCAGAGACTGCAAGGTGTAGACCTGTTCGCTGTATCCAGGATAGTTGGGTCTAGAGATGAGCAGATTGATTCACAGGACTCTGGTCCAGGTAACTAACCAGGACACTTTGTGGGAGCCATATGTCAGCTGTAGCCTTCCCTATGAACAGTAAATAAGGCTCATTGTGGTCTAACTACCTCTTAGGCTAGGGTCACATTTCCTGAGCAATGCGGTTACCGCATATACTTTGCTTATCCCGGATGCCGCCGGGATAAGCAAAGTGTTCTCGCTGTGTTAAAACTTGTAATTTTATTAATAAATGTTGCTATAATGTCTCTAGGAGATGCCCACTCCCACTAGAGACCTTCCACCCACTCAGGTGGGCATATAATGCTTTAATCACTTATGTACAGCAGCCGACTCCTGTCAGCTGCTGTACATTTTTATCAATGAAGGCGCCGGCACCTCTGAGAGCAGCACGCATACTATAGCTATTGTAGCTATAGTATATGCGCTATCCAAGGTCCTGAAGCCTTATACAGTAAGATGCAAGATGATTATTATAATGTGCTTTAACACTCATGTCAGCATGTGTCCAGAGACTGTCCAAGCGCCCTGGACACATGCTGAGGTCATAAATGGCCAAATTTGTGTTTTATGCCTAAAAATCTGCAAAGCTGGAGTTATGAGGCCTCTCAGTTGCACTGTGTGTGTACTTTGAGTCCTGGGCTGTCTGAAGCTAGGCCCTGACCTTTCCTGTGGTCCTCACTTGTATGGCAGGTGGTGAGAGCCCTGCTGCTGGGTGCCGCTGTATCAGCTGCGGTCCCTGGCTCTGCTAGGTGGCTGTGTCTCAAGTTCTGCTGCGCCAGGAGACTTGAAGTCTCCCTGGCTTCCGGTCTTTACTGCTGGGATGACAGGTCCCTTGCAGTCATGTACTCCAGTGTCCGGTTTCAGACGCTGTTCGTTCGGGGTGAACCGGTATGGTTCCACTACCCCTGCTACTACTACACCTTGCCTCCCACCCTCGCTCTAGGGTCTCTCACGCAGGTTAGTAGCACTCACTGGTACGAGCTTGGCACAGCACTGTCACCAGGATGTCTTCACAGTCCTCCCTGGAACTGCACTCCCTGACTCCGCCTCCAGGCCTGAATTTATAGGGAACATTGCTTAAAGTCGGCAAGTGGAGCTCCCCCTTCAGGTCTGGAGTGGTAGGTGTTGTGTGCGGGCTTACTTGGGGTGGAGATCCTTCTCTGTCCCAGGTGTGTCTGTGGCAACTGAACCCTTGGGTGCCACATTCCCCCCTACTTAAACTCAGTACTCCTGGACTGAAGAAACACAACATTTTCAAACATTAATAACATTAAAATTGTACAAAATCTCAAAAACCAAAAATTGCAAAAAACAATAAACTGGGAAAACAGGAAAAATGCAGTCTATACGGTGCTAGTCCATCCGCCGCACGCTGTTAAAAACGTTTTTGCCATAACCAGTCCCGTGGCAATACAGTGATGGGGTCATGTACCAGGATGAGGGGGGCTATATACAGTGATGGGGGGCATGTACCAGGAATACATCTTCTAGGCTCTGTACACACACACTTTTACCACAATCAGTCGCCTTATTCCAACCACAAAAGATCCCGAGCTGCTGCTCCACTTTGCTGCATTAATGCAGAACCAGATGAGCGCTGCTGCCAGGATGACACCACCAGATACACAAACAAGAGGCCGACTGACAGCAGCGCTGAATAACCTGAGCTCTACTGTATGGGCGATCAACTCACGTGGTGTCACAGCCAGGGACAATGGAGTCTCTGGACTCATTAGAAGTGGAAGAATAAAGGAGCTCCTGCGCATGGCCGCATCTGAGATAGTGTAACATGACTGCAGGATTACTCCTCTCAGCCTCCTCTATATACAATCCTACCCTGCACTACATTTCTCTTCAGCCTCTACACTCACTGAGGAATCTTCAGGTCTCCACAGGCCACTAATCATCCTATCTAATAATTTCCCTAAGCCAGCTTCCATCACTATGTAACGTTTATGACGTACATCCGACAGAAGCTGGCTTAGACTACGTTTAACCCTAACTAATATGGCCGCCGCTTTGTCGGTATTGGGGACTTTCACTGCCCCACTACCGATTCTAAGGTGCTGCTCTGCCCCTCCACGCTGTCATTATACTTACCACCCGTCCGCACACCCAATCGCAGCCATCCTCTTGTGTCCGACGCCTCTGTCTTCTTGGATCTTCCCTCTCACCGCTCTGCCCTCCATCTTCCATGTCGCCGCCCCGTAAATAAAAACCTCGCGAGAGTCCCTGGCTGCCATGTTGGTTTCACCCTGTCCACAGCGGCGACATGCAAAATGGCGGCCGGAAGTCTCGCCTCGCGAGACTTCCTGGCTGCCATGTTTAATGTCACCGCCCCGGACATGGCGAAGCCAAGATGGCGGACGGCAAGTATCGCAAGACTTCCCGCCCGCCATCTTGGTTTCGCCCTGTTCAGAGTGGCGACATGCAAGATGGCGCTGGCGATGGAAGTAAGTATGTCGCCGCCACTCTGCCCCCCCGCCCTCCACTGACCATTTTGCCCTCCACCCCCCGGCCTCCGCTGACCACTGACATTGATCTTCTCCACCGACACCCATCTTTTTCTCCGCAACGCCGACGCCATGTTAGATCTGCCCCGTCTGGCGACATCCATCCTCTACGATGATTTCTCGAGAGACTACCCGCCCACCATGTTGGATCTCGCGAGATCCAAGATGGTGGCCGAAGTCTTGCGACCCCTTCCCGCCCCCATGTCGATCGCACCACATCCAGATGGCGTTCTGGAAGTCTAACGAGACTTTCCGGATGCCATCATCGGGCCTTAATCTAGTAGAACAATAATACAATCGGTTCCTCTTATCTTGAAATTTTGACTTTAATTTCCCTTCCAGCTCCTCTTCCCCCCTAGCCTGACTCGCTTACATCACTTGTCATATTACTACATCATCTAACCCTGCTCTTTTTTTTGTGCTTATGTATATATGTAGTGTCTCAGAATTGTGTCATTATCACCTGATGAAGGGTGATAGTGTCCCGAAGCTTGTTACTAACTTTTCAGTTAACATTAAAAGGTATCAACCACTGAGGACCCTCAGATTCAATTTTTCCACTATATACACTGCATTCATATGCAGGACACTCTCCTCAGCCTCTGTATACAGCCTCTATATGCAGTACATGCCTCAGCCTCTGTATTCAGCCCCTATATGCAGTACATGCTCCTCAGCCTCTGTATACAGCCTTATATGCAGTACATGCCTCAGCCTCTGCTTTCAGCCTCTATATGCAGTACATGCCTCAGCCTCTGTATTCAGCCTCCTATGCACTACATGCTCCTCAGCCTCTGTATTCAGCCACTATATGCAGTACATGCTCCTCAGCCTCTGTATACAACCTCCATATGCAGTACATGCTTCTCAGCCTCTGTATACAGCCTTCATATGCAGTACATGCCTCAGCCTCTGATACACCTCCATATGCAGTACATGCTCCTCAGCCTCTGTATACAGCCTCCATATGCAGTACATGCTCCTCAGCCTCTGTATACAGCCTCCATAGCAGCACAGGCCTCAGCCTCTGTATACAGCCTCTATATGCAGTACATGCTCCTCAGCCTCTGTAACAGCCTCCATATGCAGTACATGCTCCCAGCCTCTGTATACAGCCTCCATATGCAGTACATGCTCCTCACCTCTGTATACAGCCTCCATATGCAGCACAGGCCTCAGCCTCTGTATACAGCCTCTATATGCAGTACATGCTCCTCAGCCTCTGAATACAGCCTCCATATACATATATGCCACTCTTCTCTATACAGCCTCCATTACAGTACATGCTCCTCAGCTGCAAAGCCTGTATCCTCCATCCTATTGCACAGCCTGTATCCTCCATCCTCCTACAAAGCCTTTATCCTCCATCCTCCTACACAGCCTGTGTCTTTCATCCTCCTGCACAGCCTTTATCCTCCATCCTGCTGCACAACCTATGTCCTTCACCCCCCTGCACATCTATTCTTCATTCTCCTGCACAGCTTGCATCCTTCATCCCCCTGCACAGTCTGTATCCTCTTTCACCTGCACAGCCTGTATCTTCCAGCCCCCTGTACAGTCTGTATCCCACATCCTCTTGCACAGCCTGTATCCTCCTACAAAGCCTGCATCCTCGATCTTGCTGCACAGCCTGTATCCTCCATCTCCCTGCACAGAATTCATCCTCCATCCTCTTACACAGCCTGTTTCTTACATCCTCCTGCACAGCCTGCATCCTAAATCCTACTGCATACCTTGCATCCTCCATCCTTCTGCACAGCCTGCATCCTAAATCCTCCAGCGCAGCCTGTATCCTACATCCCCCTGCAAGCCTGTATCCGCCCTCCTCCTGCACAGCCTGTATCCTCCATCCTTCTGCACAGACTGTATTCTCCATCCTCCTGTAAAGCCTGCATCCTCAATTCTCATGGAAAGCCTGCATCCTCCATCCTCTTGCACAGCCTGTATCCTCCATCCTCCTGCCCAGTCTGCATCCTCCATCCCACTGTACAGCCTGTATCCTCCATCCTCTATCCTCCTGCAAAGCCAGCATCCTTCATCCTCCTGCACAGCCTGAATCCCCAATGCTCCCACACAGCCTGTATACTTAATCCCACTGCAGAACCTGTATCCTCCGTCCCCTGCACAGCCTGTATCCTCCATCCCCCTGCACAGTCTGTATCTTTCATCTTCCTGCACAGCCTGCATCCTATATCCTCATGCACAGCCGGTATCCTCCGTCCCCTGCACAGCCTGTGCCCACCCTCCTCCTACACAGACTTTATCCTCCATCCTTCTGCACACTCGTTATTCTCCATTCTCCTCTAAAACCTGCATTCCCCATCCTCCTAGAAAGCCTGTACCTTTCATCCTCCTGCACAGCCTGTATTCTGCACCCTTTTGCACAGCGTGTATCCTCCTGTACAGCCTACATCCCCATCTTGATGCACAGCCTGTATACTCCATCCTCCTGCACAACCTTTATCCTTCATCCTCTTGCAAAGCCTGCATACTTCATCCACAGCCTATATCCTCCATCCCCCTGCACAGCCTGTATCCTCCATAATCCTGCACAGTCTGCATTCTCCTGCACAGCCTGTATTCTCCATAATTCTTCACAGCCTGCATCTGTGGCACCCCTGCGACCAGGTGGCCAAATAGGGAACTGCAGCCAGGTAGGAGGAAAGACAGTTGCACCACAACACCCTCACAGACATCCCGCACACCACTAGATGGCAGCACCCAACCCGGAGCCCGGGACTCTAGGTGGGCAAGAGGTGGTGGGTTTATAGAACAGTGGGTGGGAAGCAAGCAGGTCAGGTGATAGACGGTAGATATAGAGAAGGGGAGGAGGAAAGAGTCAGTAGGCCGGAGTAGGCTGAGATGCAAAGACCAGAAGCACACGTCCTGGAGGAGAGGGGTGTAAGGAGCGTAGAATCTGAAGAGCCGGTACACCCACAGAGAGAAAGCCTATCCGGAGACAGCACCCCAGGAGTGTGAGGGAAGAGAGGACCAGCATCACTGGGTCCTAGAAACGTAGCCGAGACAACTGATTGAAGGCGGAGTAGCCTTCCTATAGAACCTGAAGCACACAGTAGAAGGAGCCTGATAGAGCCTAGAACAGCAGGACTATTGGAGGCTAGGCTAACAGCAGAGTGTCGGCTCTGAAGGGGACCGATGATCTAACCGGTTTCCCCAGATTATCCGTCGGGGAACTCCAGCTTCACGTTAGGGTTCCTACCCCAAAAGGACAGGCAGCTCAGTGGCAGCTACGAGGGCCCACAGGGGTCCGAGCCACCGCCATACTGTCCGGAGACGTACACAGAGAAAGAGAGAGTAAGCCTGGGAAGGACAGATAAGGAGTGAGGGGTCACAGAGAAGAACAACCTGGATGCAGGGAGTAAAGGAGCCCAGAGGGAAGAGTTGTACCCGTGTAAAGACTTGTAACTTGAACTGTAACTAAGCTGTTATGCTGAACAAACTGAGAAGTAAACATGGTGAACCCTGCTTCTGACTCCCTTGCATGATTCTCTGTTGCCTGTATATGATTCCTCCAACAGGACTGCTGAGAGATCCAGCCTGCAGAGCCACAGCTTGTCAGCTCTGAACCCTGGAGAAAGGAAGGCTGCAGCATCAGGACAGTAAGTGCACTGCACCCATCACAAGTCTGCACCATACACTTAAATTATCACTGCCCCGGGAACTAAGTTCTACCCGCGGAGAACTGTTCCATGAATAGCTGCTATAACATCATCACCGGAGGTTCTGTAGCAGCGGTGGTCCCACTATTGACCACAAGCCGTGGGTGGCGTCACGACAAACTTTTATCCCCTGTAAATATTCCCTTATTATTGCCAGGGCCCGGGACACTGTCCGGACCAGGACCTCCGTGACATCCCCCAGCAGCAAACCTGGTCCGGTACCGAGTACCCCGTCCCAGTGGGCTCAACACATCCTCCATCCCACTGCACAGCCTGCATCCTCCATCTCCTGCACAGCCTGCATCCTCCGTCCCCCTGCACAGCCTGAATCTTCCATCCTCCTACACAGCCTGAATCTTCCATTCTCCTACACAGCCTGTATTCTCCATCCCCCTGCAGAGCCTGTATCCTCCTTCCTCTGCACAGCCTGCATCCTCCTTCCCCTGCATAGCCTGTGTCCTCCATTACCCTGAACAGCCTGCATCCTCTGTCCTCTTGCACAGCCTGCATCCCCCATCTTGCTGCACACCCTGTATCCTCCATCCCTTTGCACAACATTTATCCTTCATCCTCCTGCACAGCATGTAACCTCCTGCAAAGCCTGCTTGCTCCAGTACAGCCTGTTGCTTCCATCCTCCTGCACAGCCTGTATCTTCCCTACTCATGCACAGTCTTTATCCTCCATCCTCCTGCACAGCCTGCATTCTCCTGTAAAGAATGCATTCTCCATCCTCCTGGAAAGCTTGTATCCTCCATCCTCCTGCACAGCCTGTATCCTCCGTCCTCTTGCACAGCCTGTATGCTCCTGCACAACCTACATCCAGGTACTACAGGTGGCGTCACGTGACAATAACTTTAATCCCCTGTACATACACCCCCTTTTAACGTGTCACCAGGCCATAGGCTCAGGTGCGGCCACCAGTGACAGCTACTCCCTGAGCCTGATACCCGAGTATCCCCCGGCCTTGGGCTCAACACCCCTGTACAGCATGTATCCCCCATTCTCCTGCACAGCCTGCATCCTCCATCTCCTGCACAACCTGTATCCACCATCCTCCTGCAAAGCCAGAACCCTCCATCCTACATCCACAGCCTGCACAGCCTGTATCCTCCATCCCCCTGCAAGCCAGTACTCTCCATCCTACTACACAGCCTGTATCCTCCATACCCTGCAGAGTATGCATCCTCCATCCTCCTACACAGCCTGTATTCTCCATCCCACTGCAGAGCCTGTATTCTACATCTCACTGCAGAGCCTGTATACTCCATCCCCCTGCACAGTCTGCATCCTCCATCTTCCTGCACAGCATGTATCTTCAATCCCCCTGCACAGCATGTATCTTCCTGCACAGCCTGCATCTCCCATCTTGCTGCACAGCCTGTATCCTCCATTTCTATACACAGCCTGCACAGCTTGTTCCCTCCATCCTCCTGCACAGTTGGTATTCTCCATCCTCCTGTAGAGCCTGCATCCTTCATCCTCCTGTAATACAACTTGAAAAAGAAAGGCGCACAGTGTGTATACCTGTGGGACAATTTTCAGAGTTACAATTAGAATTGCTCACCTTTTACGGTTGTGAAAGTCACAACCGCTGTAAAGACATGTAGCAGGTCTCTCAGTCTGCTGCGATCTCCTACTATAAGCATCTATTATATAATTGCCGTAGCGACTTCCGTCGGAGCGGCGCAACTTCCGGTGGCTTTGTTAGCGAGTCCAGGTTTCATCTCCTGGACTCTGTCCGTGGCCGCATAGCGGCCACGGCGACTCGCGAAGCAATGCCCGCAAAGCTGGCATTGCGAGTCGTTGCAGATTTGCGAAGCAATGCCCGCGAAGCGGGCATTGCGAGTCGCTAACAAAGCAACCCACAGAAGCCCATACTACTGTAGTCTACACCGCTATAGTATACTACAGTCCCATGCCCATAAGCGCCATGGGACTGTAGTATACCATCGCGCTGTACACTACAACCCCCTGCCGCTCTAACACACTACCACGCCGCTGCTGTACTCTACACCGCTATAGTATACTACAGTCCCATGCCCATAAGCGCCATGGGACTGTAGTATACCATCGCGCTGTACACTACAGCCCCCTCCCGCCGACTCCTAAGCTCCCGCCGCAAAGGCCCGACCGCCGCACCTATGCCCGCCGCTGTCGCTAACACCGCCGCACCCCTAAACCCTAAGCCCCGACCCGCCCCACCTATGCCCGCCGCTGTCGCTAACACCGCCGCACCTACACCCTAAGCCCCGACCCGCCCCACCTATGCCCGCCGCTGTCGCTAACACCGCCGCACCCCTACACCCTAAGCCCCGACCCGCCCCACCTATGCCCGCCGCTGTCGCTAACACCGCCGCACCCCTACACCCTAAGCCCCGACCCGCCCCACCTATGCCCGCCGCTGTCGCTAACACCGCCGCACCCCTACACCCTAAGCCCCGACCGCCCCCACCTATGCCCGCCGCTGTCGCTAACACCGCCGCACCCCTACACCCTAAGCCCCGACCCGCCCCACCTATGCCCGCCGCTGTCGCTAACACCGCCGCACCCCTACACCCTAAGCCCCGACCCGCCCCACCTATGCCCGCCGCTCTCGCTAACACCGCCGCACCCCTACACCCTAAGCCCCGACCCGCCGCACCTATGCCCTCCGCTGTCGCTAACACCGCCGCACCCCTAAACCCTAAGCCCCGACCCGCCCCACCTATGCCCGCCGCTGTCGCTAACACCGCCGCACCCCTACACCCTAAGCCCCGACCCGCCCCACCTATGCCCGCCGCTGTCGCTAACACCGCCGCACCCCTACACCCTAAGCCCCGACCCGCCCCACCTATGCCCGCCGCTGTCGCTAACACCGCCGTACCCCTACACCCTAAGCCCCGACCCGCCCCACCTATGCCCGCCGCTGTCGCTAACACCGCCGCACCCCTACACCCTAAGCCCCGACCCGCCCCACCTATGCCCGCCGCTGTCGCTAACACCGCCGTACCCCTACACCCTAAGCCCCGACCTGCCCCACCTATGCCCGCCGCTGTCGCTAACACCGCCGCACCCCTACACCCTAAGCCCCGACCCGCCCCACCTATGCCCGCCGCTGTCGCTAACACCGCCCCACCCCTACACCCTAAGCCCCGACCCGCCCCACCTATGCCCGCCGCTCTCGCTAACACAGCCGTACCCCTACACCCTAAGCCCCGACCCGCCCCACCTATGCCCGCCGCTGTCGCTAACACCGCCGCACCCCTACACCCTAAGCCCCGACCCGCCCCACCTATGCCCGCCGCTGTCGCTAACACCGCCGCACCCCTACACCCTAAGCCCCGACCCGCCCCACCTATGCCCGCCGCTGTCGCTAACACCGCCGCACCCCTACACCCTAAGCACCGACCCGCCGCACCTATGCCCGCCGCTGTCGCTAACACCGCCGCACCCCTAAACCCTAAGCCCCGACCCGCCCCACCTATGCCCGCCGCTGTCGCTAACACCGCCGCACCCCTAAACCCTAAGCCCCGACCCGCCGCACCTATGCCCGCCGCTGTCGCTAACACCGCCGCACCCCTACACCCTAAGCCCCGACCCGCCGCACCTATGCCTCTACCCCGTAAGCCCCGTCGCACCTAACCCCCTACCCTGTAAGCTCCCGCCGCTGTCGCTAACACCTAAAGCCCTACACCCGAAGCCCTCGCCGTCCCCTACCCTAACCTCCCCGTCGATCACTCACATGCCTTCTTAGTCATCTGATCGTCCGTCCGATACACAAGTCCTCTTCCTCCGGCCCCGGGGGTCTTCTCTCTTCTTTCCGCCATCTCCGCCTCTTCGTCCGGCCCCGGGGATCTTCTGTCTTCTTTTCGCTAACTTCCACCTCCGACGTCCTCTTCCTTCTCATTAAGATAGAATGGACGAAAAATCCCCCATTCTACCTCAATGAGATCTGAGGCCCTCTTCTGATTGGTCGCTGTATACTGCCCTCAGCCAATCAGAAGAGCCCCTCAAAACTGAGACGCAGTTCTCATTCAGGTCCGCCTTTTTTTTTCCCCATTGACATACATTACCGGTGTGTCGGCGATTTTATGGCCGCCCACCTGGTTCTATTTGTCGGCCCTAAAATCGCGGACACACCGCTAATGCATCTCTATGGGCAGTCAGCCCGATTTCGGATTGAACGCCGACCAATCAGAATTCGAGCTGACTGCCCATAGACAGGCGGACCTGAATGAGAACTGCGTCTCACTCTGACTTAAAAAAATAAATAAATTAAATAATAAAAAAAATAATTTAAAAATAATTAAAAAATAATAAAAAAATAAATAAAAAATATTAAATAATTAAATAAAAATAATAATAAAAAAAAAAATAATAATGCGGACCTGAATGAGAACTGTGTCTCACTCTCACTTAAAAAAATAAATAAATTAAATAATAAAAAAAAAATTTAAAAATAATTAAAAAATTATAAAAAAAATAAATAAAAAATAATAAATAATTAAATAAAAATAATAATTAAAAAATAAAAAAAGGCCGACCTGAATGAGAACTGCGTCTCAGTCTGACTTAAAAAAATAAGTAAATTAAATAATAAAAAAAATAATTAAAAAATAATTAAAAAATAATAAAATAATAAATAAAAAATAATAAATAATTCAATAAAAATAATAATAAAAAAAAAATATATATGCTAATTATATCAGCCCTTCCAGCGGACCTGAATGAGAACTGGGTCTCAGCCTAAATAATAAATTTAATAATAAAAAAAATAATTAAAAAATAATTAAAAAATAATAAAAAAAATAAATAAAAAATAATAAATAATTCAATAAAAATAATAATAAAAAA
The DNA here is from genome assembly GCA_033576535.1 of Allobates femoralis. Classification (NCBI taxonomy): domain Eukaryota; kingdom Metazoa; phylum Chordata; class Amphibia; order Anura; family Aromobatidae; genus Allobates; species Allobates femoralis. Next base: position 72,801,380 of record JARQOC010000009.1, read on the forward strand.
AATAAATATATGCTAATTATATCAGCCCTTCCAGCGGACCTGAATGAGAACTGGGTCTCAGCCTAAATAATAAATTTAATAATAAAAAAAAAATTAAAAAATAATTAAAAAATAATAAAATAAATAAATAAAAAATAATAAATAATTCAATAAAAATAATAATAAAAAAAATAAATATATGCTAATTATATCAGCCCTTCCAGCGGACCTGAATGAGAACTGGGTCTCAGCCTAAATAATAAATTTAATAATAAAAAAAATAATTAAAAAATAATTTAAAAATAATAAAAAAATAAATAAAAAATAATAAATAATTCAATAAAAATAATAATAAAAAAAATAAATATATGCTAATTATATCAGCCATTCCAGCGGACCTGAATGAGAACTGGGTCTCAGCCTAAATAATAAATTTAATAATAAAAAAAATAATTAAAAAATAATTAAAAAATAATAAAAAAATAAATAAAAAATAATAAATAATTAAATAAAAAATAATAATTTAAGAAAACATTCTAATAATAATGATATTACTGCTAATAATAATGCTATTAATGCTAATAATTATGCTATTAATGCTATTATTAATGCTAATAATGCCATTATTAATGCTATTAATGCTAATAATAATGCTATTAATGCTATTAATAATGTTATTAATGCTATTATGAATGCTAATAATGCTATTATTAATGCTATTTATGCTAATAATAATGCTATTAATGCTATTAATAATGTTATTAATGCTATTATGAATGCTAATAATGCTATTATTAATGCTATTTATGCTAATAATAATGCTATTAATGCTATTAATAATTCTATTAATGCTATTAATGCTAATATTTATCCTATTAATGGTATTATTAATGCTATTAATGCTAATAATAATGCTATTAATGCTATTAATGCTAATAATAATGCTATTAATGCTATTAATAATGTTATTAATGCTATTATTAATGCTAATAATGCTATTATTAATGCTATTAATGCTAATAATAATGCTATTAATGCTATTAATAATGCTATTAATGCTATTAATTATGCTATTAATGCTATTAATGCTAATTATTTATCCTATTAATGCTATTAATGCTATTAATAATGCTATTCATGCTAATAATATTGCTATTAATGCTCTTTATGCTAATACTAATGCTATTAATGCTATTTTTATGCTATTAATTCTATTATTTATGCTATTAATGCTATTAATAATGCTATTAATAATGCTATTAATCCTATTAATGCTATTAATAATGCTATTCATGCTATTAATAATACTATTAATGCTATTAATGCTCATAATAATGCTATTAATGCTATTAATAATGTTATTAATGCTATTATTAATGCTAATAATGCTATTATTAATGCTATTAATGCTATTAATAATGCTATTAATGCTATTAATAATGTTATTAATGCTATTATTAATGCTATTAATGCTATTATTAATGCTATTAATGCTAATAATAATGATATTAATGCTATTAATAATGCTATTAATGCTATTAATTATGCTATTAATGCTATTAATGCTAATATTTATCCTATTAATGCTATTAATATTGCTATTAATGCTAATAATAATGCTATTAATGCTATTAATAATGTTATTAATGCTATTATTAATGCTAATAATGCTATTATTAATGCTATTTATGCTAATAATAATGCTATTAATGCTATTAATAATTCTTTTAATCCTATTATTAATGCTAATAATGCTATTATTAATGCTATTAATGCTATTATTAATGCTATTAATGCTAATAATAATAATATTAATGCTTTTAATAATGTTATTAATGCTATTATTAATGCTAATAATGTTATTATTAATGCTATTAATGCTAATAATAATGCTATTAATGCTATTAAATAATGTTATTAATGCTATTATTAATGCTAATAATGCTATTATTAATGCTATTAATGCTAATAATAATGCTATTAATGCTATTAATAATGTTATTAATGCTATTATTAATGCTAATAATGCTATTAATAATGCTATTAATGCTAATAATAATGCTATTAATGCTATTAATACTGTTATTAATGCTCATAATACTGCTAATAATGCTATTAATACTGCTATTACTGCTAATAATAATGCTATGGCTTATATTATTGCTATTGATGATGCGATTATTATTTAAAAATGTTTAAAAAAACAATAAACATATTTTAGATACCCGATGCATTTGCATCAGGCTAACAGCTATAACTACTATAAATCAAATTAATGCACGTTCTAGAATCCCGATGCATTTGCATCGGGCTCACAGCTAGTAAAACCATAAAAGACTATAGAAATTGGGATCGTGACCACGCTCCTGATGGCATAGAAAGAAAATTCCGGACCAAAAAATGAATAATTATGTGTTTTATTTTCTACGCGTTTCAGGGTAATCAAAAAACCTCTTCTTCAGGAAAAATCACATAGACCATCCCATCTGTGTGAATTATCCTGAAGAAGGGTTTTTTTGGTTACCCTGAAACGCGTAGAAAATAAAATCACAATTACTAATTTTTTGGTCCAGAAGAATTTTCTTTCTATGCCATCAGGAGCGTGGTCACACTCCTTATTTCTTTGGTCTTTTATGGTTTTATCCTTCATCCTCCTGGACAGCCTGTGTCTTCCATCCCCCTGCAGAGCCCATATCCTCAATTCTCCTGCACAGCCTGCATCCCCCATCTTGCTGTCAGCCTGTATCCTCCATCCCCCTGCACAGCCTTTATCTTTCATTTTCCATCCTCCTGTAAAGCCTGCATCCTCCATCCTCCTAGAAAGCCTGCATTCTCCATCCTCTTGCACAGCCTGCATTCTTCATCCTTGACAAAGCCTGCATCCTCCATCCTCCTGCACAGTCTGTATCATCCATCCCCTGCACAGCCTGCATCCTCCATCCTCCTGCACAGTCTGTATCCTCCATTCTCCAGCGGCGGCCTGCATCCTCCATCCTCCTGCACAGCCTGTATCCTCCATCCTGATGCCCTGCCTCTATCCTTCAGCCACAGCCTGCACAGTCTGTATCCTCTATCCCCCTGAACAGCTTGTGCCTTCGTCCTCCTGCACAGCCTTTATCATTTAGCCACATCCTGTACAGCCAGTATCCTCCTTCCACCGGGACAGCCTCTATCCTCCATCCACAGCCTTCATCCTCAATCCTCCTGCTCGGCCTATATACTTTGTACACCAGCAAAGCCTATATCCATCATCCTTCTGCACAGTCTGTATCATCCATCCTCCTGCACAACCTGTATCCTCCATCCTCCTGCACAGCCTGTATCCTTTATCCCACTTTACACCCTGTATCCTCCATCCTCCTACATAGCCTGTATACTCCATCCCCCTGCACAGCCTGTATCCTACATCTTCCTGCACAGCCTGTATCCCCACCGCCTGTACAATCTGTATCTTTTATCCTTCTGTAAGGCCTGTATCCTCCATCTCCCTGCAAGCATGTATCCTCCATAATCCTGTACAGCCGGTATCCTCCATCTCATTGCACAGCCTGTATTCTCCATCTCCTTCATGATCTGTATCCTCTATCCTCATGCAAAGCCTGCATCCTACATCTACAGCCTGCACAGCCTGTTTCCTCCATCCTCCTGCACAGCTTGTATAATCTATCTCCCTGCACAACCTGTATCCTCCATTCTCCATCGGCGGCCTGCATCCACCATCCTCCTGCACAGCCTGTATCCTCCATCCCCCTGTACAATCTGTATCTTTTATCCTCCTGTAAAGCCTGTATCCTCCATCCCCCTGCACAGCTTGCATCCTCCATCCTCTTACACAGCCCGTATTCTGCATCGAACTACATAGCCTGTATCCTACATCCCTGAACAGCCTGTATTTTTCATTCCCCTACAAAGCCTGCATCCTCTATCCTCCTGCACAGCCTGCATCCTCCGTCCTCCTGCACAGCTTGTATAATCCATCTCCCTGCACAACCTGTATCCTCCATTCTCCATCGGCGGCCTGCATCCACCATCCTCCTGCACAGCCTGTATCCTCCATCCTCTTGCCCCGCCTCTATCCTTCAGCCACAGCCTTCACAGTCCTGTTTCCCCATCCCCCTGCACAGCCTGCATCCTCCATCCTCCTGCACAGCCTGCATCCTCCATCCTGCTGCACAGCCTCCATCCTCTTGCACAGCTTGTATAATCCATCTCCTGCACAACCTGTATCCTCCATTCTCCATCGGCGGCCAGCATCCACCATCCTCCTGCACAGCCTGTATCCTCCATCCTCTTGTCCCGCCTCTATCCTTCAGCCACAGCCTGCACAGTCTGTATCCTCTATCCCCTGAACAGCCTGTGTCCTCCGTCCTCCTGCACAGCCTTTATCATTTAGCCACATCCTGTACAGCCAGTATCCTCCTTCCACTGGGACAGCCTCTATCCTCCATCCACAGCCTTCATCCTCAATCCTCCTGCACCGCCTTTATACTTTGTATCCCTGCACAGCTTATATCCATCATCCTTCCTCACAGCCTGTATCCCCCATCCCCCTGTACAAGCTGTATACTTTATCCTCCTGTAAAACCTGTATCCTCCATCCCCCTGACAGCATGTGTCCTCCATAATCCTGTACAGCCGGTATAGTCCATCTCATTACACAGCCTGTATTCTCCATCTCCTGCATTATCTGTATCATCTATCCTCATGCAAAGCCTGCATCCTACATCTACAGCCTGCACAGCCTGTTTCCTCTATCCCCCTGCACAGCTTGCATCCTCCATCCTCTTACACAGCCCGTATTCTGCATCATACTGCAGAGCCTGTATCCTCCATCCCCTGAACAGCCTGTATCCTACATCTTTCTGCACAGCCTGTATCCCCCATCCCCCTGTACAATCTGTATCTTTTATCCTCCTGTAAAGCTTGTATCCTCCATCCCCCTGCACAGCTTGCATCCTCCATCCTCTTACACAGCCCGTATTCTGCATCATACTGCAGAGCCTGTATCCTCCATCCCCTGAACAGCCTGTAGTCTCCATTCCCCTACACAGCCTGCACAGTTTATCTTTCATCCTCCTGTACAGCCGGTATTCTCCATCCTCCTGTAGAGCCTGCATCCTTCATCTTTCTGGAAAGCCTGTATCCTACATCCACCGGCAAAGCCTGTATCCTTCTGCACAGTCTGTATCCCCATCCCACTGCACAGCCTGCATCCTCCATCCCCTTGTACAGCCTGTATCCTGCATCCTCTTGCACAGCCTGTATTCTCCTTCCCTCTTCACATCCTGTGTCTCATCTCTGCACAGCCTGTATCTCATCCTTCTACACAGCCTGATCTCATCCTTTGACAGCCGATCCTCATCCACTGCACAGCCAGTATTCTTCATCTCCAGCACAACTTGTATCCTCCATCCTCATGCAAAACCTGCATCCTAAATCCACAGGCTGCACAGCTTGCATCCTCCATCCTCTTACACAGCCTGTATTCTGCACCCACTGCAGAGCCTGTATCCTCCATCCCCCTGTACAGTCTGTACACTCCATACCCCTGTACAGCCTGTATCCTCCATCCTCCTGCTCAGCCTGCACAGTTATTCTCATTCTTCTGCACAGCTGGTATTCTCCATCCTTCATCCTCTTGGACAGCCTGCATCCTCCATCCACCAGCAAAGCATGTATCCTTCTGCACGGTCTTTATCCTCCATTCCCCTGCACAGCTTGCATCCTCAATCCTCCTGCAAAGCCTGTATCCTCCATCCTTCTGCACAGCCTCTATCCTCCATCTTCCTGTACAGCCTGTATCCTCCATTTCCCCTGTACAGCCTGTATCCTCAATCCTTCTGCACAGCCTGTATCCTCCATCCTCCTGTACAGCCTATATTCTCCGTCCCTCTGCACAGCCCACTATCCTTTCTCATCCTTATATCCTCCTCTCCTCGGTCTCATCTTCTCATTTCACATTCTTCTTCTTCTTCCTGCAGCAGATGTCACTGGCTCCGCCCACCTGAGTCACATGTGCATGATGTCATCTCAGGTCCTGTATATTCTCCCTGTGTGGGGGTTGTAGACAGCACTGAGGATCCCTAATGGGGGGGGGTTCGCACAGCGCACAGGGCTGAACAGTATAAAAATAATAAGAAATTCAATATTATATTGTGCCAAAGGTAAAAATACAAGAAGTGCAGGAATGGTGGAAAGAAGGAAAGGCGATATATATAGGGGATGAGGCCACCGAGGGGTTAATAAAATATAAAGTGTTAACTTTCCTATTATTCTATCCTGTCTTCTCTATTCTCCTGCACAGCTTGTATCCTCCATCCTTTTGCACAGTCTGTATTGTCCATCCCTGCACAGATTACATCCTCCATCCCCTGCACAGCCTGTATCCTCCATCCTCCTGCACAGTCTGTATCTCATCCCCTGCACAGCCTATATCCTCCATCCTCTGCACAGTCTGTATCCTCCATCCTCCTGCACAGTCTGTATCTCCATCCTCCTGCACAGCTGTATCCTCATCTTTTGCACAGCTGTATCCTCCATCACCTGTACAGCCTGTATCCTCCATCCTCCTGCAAGTCTGTACCCTCCATCCCCTGCACAGCCTATATCCTCCATCCTCCTGCACAGTCTGTATCCTCCATCCTCCTGCACAGTCTGTATCCTCCATCCTCCTGCACAGCCTGTATCCTCCATCCTTTTGCACAGCCTGTATCCTCCATCACCCTGTACAGTCTGTATCCTCCATCCTCCTGCACAGTCTGTATCCTCCATCCTCCTGCACAGCCTGTATTCTCCTTCCTTCTGCACAGCCTGTATCCTCCATCACCTGTACAGCGTGTATTCTCCATCCCTCTGCACAGCCTCTGCCCTCTCTCACCCTCTCTTCCTCTATCCTCCTCTCTCGGTCTCATCTTCTCATTTCACATTTTCTTCTTCCTGCAGCAGATCTCACTGGCTCCGCCCACCTGAGTCACATGTGCATGACGTCATCTCAGGTCCTGTATATTCTCCCTGTGTGGGGGGGGTGTAGACAGCACTGAGGATCCCTAATGGGGGGAGGGTCGCACAGCGCACAGGGCTGAACTGTATAAAAATAATAAGAAATTCAATATTATATTGTGCCAAAGGTAAAAATACAAGAAGTGCAGGAATGGTGGAAAGGAGAGGTGATATATATAGGATGAGGACACCGAGGGGTTAATAAAGTATAAAGTGTTAACTTTCCTACTATTCTATCCTGTCTCCTCAGGTCATCTGGCTTATATTATTATAACATTGTACAGAAGACGACAATTACATTATACAGCATTGCTCTTGCTCTCGGGATTATCGGTAATGGATTAGTCATCTGGATTGCCGGATTCAGGATGAAGAAGACAATCAGTGGCGTGTGGTTCCTCCACCTGGCCATCGCCGACTTCCTGTGCTGTGCTTCTCTCCCGCTGAGGATTACTGAATGGGCTGTACCTTTCATACACCCACCACATCCTGCACTTTGTATAGTGAACATGTTCCTGTTTAATCTAAACATCAGCGCCAGTGTTCTCCTCCTGACGGCCATGAGTATTGACCGCTGGGTCTCCGTCATGTGGCCAATTTTGGGCCAAAGTCCATAGAACCTGTAATGTGGTGAGAATCACTGCAGCGATCATCTGGGGGCTGAGCCTCATTGTAGCCGGATTATTGTATTATGTATATGAATACTGGGTAGGTAACTTTTATGAATGGTGTCTATATTACTACAAAGTTCCTTATAACCCAGAGTTACTTCACACCATGCAGGTGATCAGTTTCGTTACAATGTTTGTGATCCCTTTTCTCATCATCTTCATCACTTATGTCACCATTTTCTTTAAACTTAGAAAAAGTAAGAGATCCCAGAGATCTCAGAGATCCTCCAGGATCATCACCGCTGTTATATTGTGTTTCTTCCTCTGCTGGGCGCCTTATTATATCCTTCCATTGATACCCTGGTATTATAATTATTATATACATTACACTCTATCCCATATATTACGCACTATATTCACCGCCCTGGCTTGTCTTAACAGCTGCCTGAATCCGATCATTTATGTATTTATGACTCAGGATTTCCAACAAGGTTTCCTCAGATCCATCCCCTCCAGACTAGAGAGAGCCTTAGGTGATCATCCTAATTACATGGGCAGAGAACCAGGAGATACCGGGAATACTCGCTCTACTGATGTGTAATATAGATTCCCGGGATCTCCTGGATGTGAAACCTCTTAACCCTCGGTGACCAGAACATTATTTATTTTGTCACTTTCTTTCCTTTTTCTCTCATTCAAGAACCAGAACATTTTATTTTCCGATCCACAGATCTTGCACTATTCCATTGCTCAAATGGAGTTTTCTCTGTCGCTTTACCAGGTAGTCTGTTCTGAAGATAGCAAGCCGTCATAATAGCTTCGCCCCAATATTCTGTAGGCAGATTTGCATCAAATAACATACTCCTTCCGCTTTCACAGAGTGTTCGGTTCCTTCTTTCTGCTACACCATTTTGCTCAGGGTTGTATGGTACAGTAGTCTGAAATATGATTCCATTTCTCCTTAAAATGCTCTGTGTCTCATTACTTGTATATTCAGTCCCATTATCTGCACGTAGAATTTTTGGCATTCTCCCAAACTTGTTATATACTTCAGCTAGATACATTTCAAGTTTCTCTGGAACTTCATTTTTGCTGTGAAGTAGATAGACAACTGTGTATCTTGACTTGTCATCAATGAATGTAAGAAAATATCTCTTCTTTCCATGGGTCTGAATACGCATTGGGCTACAGATATCTGTGTGCATTAAATCTAGTGGCTGTTCTGTTCTTGTAGTACTTTTCTTAGGAAAGGCCTTTCTGGACATTTTCCCTTTGATACAGATGGTACACCTCATTGTCTGGTTACATGGATCAATTGTAATATCATCAGCTAAGTGTTCTTGGAATAACTTTCTTATTGCTTCTGGGTCTCTATGCGCAAGCCATCTGTGCCATACATGAATACAGTTCTTATGCATTTCTTGCTTAGCTTTGCATACACACTCTTTACATTTCAACTGATACAGTTCATCTTTGATTTCTCCTTTTGCTAGTGTGTGACCCTCTTTTGAGATGATGCAGCTATCATGCTTAAACGTAACTTCATTCCCTTGTTTTGTAAGCTTTTTCACGGATAATAGATTACTTTCAAGACTAGGCACATATAGCACATCCTTCACAGGAATCCTTCTGCTTTGCGTTGCAGAGATGTTACAATCAATATAACCATCTCCTATGCCTTCTGAGTTCATACACTGACCATTCGCCATTATCACTTTCTCTGAATTGCTTTGGTTAAGCTTAATAAAGAAGTCTCTGTCATTGGTCATGTGACTGGTTGCACCAGAATCTATATACCACGCATGCTTTGATTTAAATGCATTGACTAATGTGAATGCAGCCTCAGTATTTACAGGATCATTATTTTCAAATATAGCACTCTTAACTCTTTGTTTACTGTTTTGCTTCTTTAGCTGATTCATTTTAGCTTTCCAGACTCTGTATTCAGCTTTTAAATGACCTGGCTTCTTGCATACAAAACATTCACGTGTTTCTTTAGGATGCTTTCTGCTGGTGGGCTCATCCTGTGTTTGTAAAGCAGTTTCCTTGTTGCATACTTTGCTGCTCACACTTTCTGCCTTTCTCTTGTATTCATCTACAAGCTTTCCTATGACGTACTCCAATGTAAGCTCATCATCTGGACGTGCATCTAGTGCAGTTACAAGCGTGTCATAGCTTTCTGGGAGACCACTAAGTAGTAGTGCTGCTACATGGAAGTCCTTCATATCTTCCCCAATGCCCCGCAGGCGCTCTACAGTCTCTAGAGTGCTTCTAATGTAGTCCTGCATGTCCTGGTCACTGTGTAGCTTAGACTGCTATAGCTTTCTCATTAGATAGAGTTTGTTACTTAGATTTATCCTCTCATGTACTTTCTGCAGCTGGTCCCACATTTCCTTTGCAGATTCACACTTATACACATGCACGATCTGATCATCCTCTATGCTGAGTGATATGGTGCTCTGTGCTTTCTGATCCATCTCTAGCCAGCCCTGTGGTACTGGGTCAGGCTTGGGCTCCTGAGTGTATTTCCACGTACCTTCTCTTATTAGCAGCATCTTCACTTCACCTTGAATTTCCAGGATTGGTAGTTCTGGTTATTCAGGCTTGGCACTGTAAACTTTGCTGAACTGCTGGTAGTGGCCATCTTTACTTCTCAGTTTGCTGTTGTCTTTCTATCTCTGTGCTCAGGAGGTCTGGGACTTCTGTGATTCCTGGGCCCATAACCTGTTAGCAGCGCGTTAATCAGCGTGATGTCCACAGCGAGCAACAGAGAATGTTCATTTATTCAGAATTAACAACATCCAGCTTACAACATGAGAATAGGATCAATCTGGTTTCTGGAGAGGGAGAGAGAGATCTGCTGTGACCGTCAGCTTCAGCTCCACCCTAGAATGTGCATGCAGGGAGCAGGGGGAGGGACATCCTGTCTCTGACTGAGGACTTTTTTTTTTATTTTATAACTTTGTTGACATGAACAATATGCATGCATTGCAGACATAAAATGACATCATATTAAACAAACAATAGATGTTGCAATACATACAGATCAATATCTTTAGACCAACAGGATTATCACACCTTGTACAGTGGGGTCAGTACTGGGGACATCACAGGTCAGAGGCTGCAGTGGAGCAGTTTATATGGCAGAGACGCTTTCCTTCTCCAGAGTTGCTGGGTAAGTCTCTGTCCTGTAGAGTGTAAGCTCTTATGGTCAGCGGCTCCTCTCTCTCTGGTAATATAACCTCAGACAATTATAAATCAATCACAGGATGGAGCCCAAGTCCCCCATAGAAATGTGTGTAATAGGTAGAATGTGTCCTGTGCCAGGAGAATATTACTTCTAGTAGATGTGTTGTATCTTTATATCACTGATGTTACAACGTCTTATTAATCACTAATAATCTTATCTGTCTGTAACCGGAGAAGTATTTGGTGTTATAGAAGTTACAGGAGTAAATGGACGACGTATTTCACTCTGCTCCAATAATAACAATGTTAGAAACACAAAAAGAGACATAAATCCGCTCCGGCCTTGTATTAATGTCACATTGTAACGTCTCTCCGGATATTACACTTATTCTTCACAGTTGTGTTTCTTATAGAGGTAATATCATCTCAGACATTTATACATTATTCACAGGATGGGGGACCCCAAATTCCAGTCTAGATTAGGGATGGGCGAATCTACTCGCTAGGACTCGTTACTCGGCGAGTAGTAAGGGACTCGCAGGACTCGGTACTCTGCGAGTTTCCCAGTGATTACTCGCACGAGTCCAATGCAAATCAATATCAATCCTAGTTTTGTCAGAAACGCTGACAAAACTAGGATTGCTATTGTTTGCATTAGACTCGGCTACTGTGCCAGTGATAGCAGGGAAACTCGCAAATAACTGCTGTTACATTGCGAGCCGAGTCCAGCTGTCTTCTCTGTGCAGGCTGCCAGCTCCAGGGTCCTAGAGCCCGCCTGCTCACAGAGATGATGTAGCAGTGCTGAGATTGTTCTCAGTCTGCTCATCCCTGTGCATAGACATCTATATCTATGCACAGGGGATGTAACAGAGAGGACATCGCATTTTGGACTGCGTCGGACAGAAGAGGATTTTTTTAATTAAAGATGGAGTCCCTAATGGCTTTTTTTTTTATTTCAAATAAAAATTTTTCTCTGTGTTGTGTTTTTTTAACCCTTTATTGGAGATTCTTAGTGGCTGGGTCAAACGTGGCCTGACATTAAGAATCTCGGGCTTAATACCAGCTTGTATAACAAAGCTGGTATTAACCCCTTTATTACCCAGCGTGCTACCGCCACCAGGGCCGCTGGAAGAGCGGGGTTCAGCGCCAGAGGATGGCGCTTCAATGAACGCGCCATCTTCTGGGGTGGCTGCGGGCTGCAATTTGCAGCGGGGGGTGCCCAGAAAGCTTGGGCATCCCTGCGCTGCAGATTCCAGCCCCCAGCTGCTTAGCTGTACCTGGCTAGACATAGAAATTGCGCGGAGCCCCACGCATTTTTTTTTTATTATTTCATGAATTTCAGAGTCAGAGTCTCAGAGTCAGAGTCAGAATCTCAGAATTTCATGAAATAATTTAAAAAAAATGCGTGAGGATCCGCGCAATTTCTATGTCTAGCCAGGTACAGCTAAGCAGCTAGGGGCTGGAATCCGCAGCGCAGGGATGCCCAAGCTTTCTGGGCACCCCCCGGTGCAAATTGCAGCCCGCAGCCGCCCCAGAAGATGGCGCGTTCATTGAAGCGCCATCCTCTGGCGCTGAACCCCGCTCTTCCAGCGGCCCTGGTAGCGGTGGCACGCTGGGTAATAAAGAGGTTAGGGCCAGCTTTGTATTATCAGCTGGCCCTAAGCCCGAAATTTATGGCGGTCACGCCAATATTAGACATGACCGCCATGAATTTCTATTAAATTGTTTTAAAAAAAAAAAACACAAAGAAAATTTTTTATTAGAAATAAAAAAAAAGCCATTAGGGACTCCATCTTTAATTAAAAAAATCCTCTTCCGTCCGACGCAGTCCAAAACGCGATGTCCTCTCTGCTCATCCCTGTGCATAGATATAGATGTCTATGCACAGGGAATGAGCAGACTGAGAACAATCTCAGCTCTGCTACATCATCTCTGTGCACAGACATTCATGTCTGTACCCAGGGAATGAGCAGACTGAGAACAATCTCAGCTCTGCTACATCAGGCAGCAGGCAGGCTCTAGGACCCTGGAGCTGGCTGCCAGCACACTGAGCAGAGAGGACTCTTATCTGTGCGAGTTTCCCAGCGATTACTTACAAAGTAAACGAGTCCAATGCAAATAAATGACAAAACTAGGATTGCTTCAGGCTGAAGCTTCCGAGACACATTTGCGATTTGTAAATCTCACACTACTCGCTATTACTCGCTTCCCCATTCATTAACATTGGACTCGCTAGACTCGCAACGAGTAGCGAGTCCCGGGCTCGGACTCGCTAGAGTCAAGCGATTCCGAGTAATTTAGGATTCGCCCATCACTAGTCTAGATGTTGGTGTGAGGTGGGACATGTCCTGCCTCATGAGAAGATGACATTACCTAGAGATGTTACATTCTTTACTGCTCTCGTGTTATAATGTTCTACCATATATAATCTTATCTGCTGTAACCGGAAATGTATTCAATAAATGTAAATAAAACAATTGCATGATGAAATGTATGAAATGTATCAGTAAGGAGCAATTATAACATGTTATAATGCAAAAATAAAGAAAGTCTGAAAATAAAATTCATCCTGATGTAAAGTCGTCGTTCTAACCATAGAGTGTGAAAATGTATCTACTATATAATTGCCTAAGGCGTCTGTCGGTCATAGAAATCGTGCACCCGACAGAGGCAGCTTATTGGCGCCCGCGGGAGTTCGAATTTCGCGCCAATTTTCAGCCCGGCTACAGTGGGGATACACTGTCTCTCCTCACAGCCCCCCGTACCTCCTGCCCGTGCTACCTGCGGCCCCCCCTACTCCTGCCGCTCCCCGCTGCCCCCCCGCTCTTTCTGCCCCCCCGCTCTTCCTGCCCCCCTCCGCTACTCCTGCCTCCCTCCACTTCTCCTGCCCCCCTCCGCTGCTCCTGCCCCTCCTCCACTCCCCGCGGCCCCTCTCCCTCTGCCCCTCTGCTCCACGCGGTCCCCCTCGCTCTGCCCCTCCGCTCCTCGTGGCCCCCCTCCCTCTGCTATTCCGCTCCCCGCGGCCACTTTGCTCGCCCCCCCCCCGCTCCTCCACGGTGATAGTAAAAAAAAATAAAATCCCTCAGTGCGGATACTTACCCTCCGCCGGCTCACTCCATCTGTGTCTTCTAGCTTCTAGATGGCTTGAGGACCTGTCGTTGCTTAGGAAACTGATCAGCTGACAACTGATCAGCTGATCAACGACAGGTCCTGTCCTTGGAGCTAAAAGACAGGTGGAGCGTGCCGGCGGAGGGTAAGTACCCTCACTTAGGGCTTTTGTTTTTTTTATTATCACCGTGGAGGAGCGAGGGGGCCGCGGGGAGCGAAGGAGCAGAGGGAGGGAGGCTGCGGGACGTGGAGGGGGGCAGGAGGAGCGCCTCCACCCTGCCCCCCCGCATCCATCCTGCCCCCTCTACCATCCTGCCCCGCCGGCTCCATCTTGCACCCTCACCACCATCCTACTCCCCTCCGCCACCATCCTGCCCCGCCGACTCCATTTTGCCCCCCACCACCATCTTGCCTCGCCGGCTCCATCCTGCCCCGCCAGCTCCATCCTGCCCCGCCAGCTCCATCCTGCCCCCCACCAACATCCTGCCCTGCCGGCTCCATCCTGCCCCGCCGGCTCCATCCTGCCCCGCCAGCTCTATCCTGCCCCCCACCACCATTGTGCCCCACCGGCTCCATCCTGCCCCCCCCCCGCATCCATTCTGCCCCGCTCGCTCTAATCTGCCCCACTCACCACCATCCAGCCCCGCTCGCTCCATCCTGCTCCCCCACCACCATCCTGCCCCACTCACCACCATCCTGCCCCTCCGGCTCCACCCTGCCCCTTCGGCTCCACCCTGCCCCTTCGGCTCCATCCTGACCCGCCGGCTCCATCCTGCCCCGCCAGCTCCTTCCTGCCAAGTCGGTGGACAGGTGAGTATCCTCACTGAGGATTTTTTTATTTTTACTTTTACTGTGGAGGATATGGGGCCAGGAGGAGCAGAGGGCTGTGGGGAGCGGAGTATCGTCATATACCATAGTGCTGCTATACATGTACTATACTGTACCGCCAAGTACCATAGCGCTGCTATACATGTACTGTAATGTACGGCCATAAATTATAGTGCTACTATACATGTACTGTAATGTACCACCATATACTATAGTGCTGCTATACATGTGCTGTAATGTACCGCCATATACTATAGCGCTGCTATACATGTAATGTAATGTACCGCCATAAACCATAGCGCTGCTATACATGTAATGTAATGTACCACCATATACTATAGTGCTGCTATACATGTGCTGTAATGTACCACCATATATCATAGCGCTGCTATGATATATATATTTATATATATATAAAGCAGAAAAAAACTGCATAGCACTCACTGACTAATGTGAATCGGTGCCAGCAGGGCTGCTGAATCAAATAACTAGAAAGAAATGCTCTGCAGCACTCGGTTACTACCAAAGATGTACATGTGCTAACAAGCTATATATATATGAGAAAAAAGTTAAAAACTTACGTTTTTTCAAAAACTCAAAATCATATCTTTTTATTCTGAAGTTCTTGGTACATACATTGGCCAATGTCTGTTTGCTCGTCGACTGCGACAAAGTGACTTCAGGTCCGACGAGTCCTACTCTGATATCCCTATCCTCCTTGTCCACCCCCCACCTCTCAGTGGGCAGACCCCATCTCAACCCTAGATCACCTGCAGTCAACAAGGATGCAATTGCAGCATGGAGCCAGCAACTCCATAAAATACAAAGCAGAAAAAAACTGCATAGCACTCACAGACTAATGTGAACCGGTGCCAGCAGGGCTGCTGAATCAAATAACTAGAAAGAAATGCTCTGCAGCACTCGGTTACTAACAAAGAAGTACATGTGCTAACAAGCTATATATATATGAGAAAAAAGTTAAAAACTTAAGTTTTTTCAAAAAACTCAAAATCATATCTGCTGCTATACATGTGCTGTAATGTACCGCCATATACTATAGTGCCGCTATACATGTAATGTAATGTACCACCATATACTATAGTGCTGCTATACATGTGCTGTAATGTACCACCATATATCATAGCGCTGCTATGATATATATATATATATATATATATATATATATATATATATATATTTGTAAAGATTTGTAAAGAAAGCAGCACAGCTTCTTCAGAGAGCAATTCAGTCCAGCTTCTTCTACTCACTGTCTCCAATATCCAACAAAAGACTGCAGCACTCCTCTTTAGTTACCATCTGCCTTTATTGGGCCTTCAGGTGTACAGCGCAACGTTTCGGGACAAGTCTCCCTTCTTCCAGCAGCTAACCACAACTAAAGCAGGGCTTTTTAAACTTCCTTACAGCTCATTTACATGTTTACACAATTCCCCATATTTACATTAAATGACTAATTATCCCTTAATACACCATATGCATACATATATCTCTCATCATTATGTGACCTATAGTGCATCAACTATAGTGCATAAATGTTTTACAGTGTTTTATATTTCCAATCCTCTTTTATGCTGATGCTTTACATATACCGCCTCATTACTGTCCATATAGCGTCTAAATTACATAACTGCTATCAGCTGATCGATATCATGTCTTAGTGTATTTAAATTACCATACACACACTCACTGTTTTTGTGCATCGCCATTCTCCTTGTGTCTAACGCCCGCGCATGCGCATTCCGAGTCGTTTGTGGCTGTTACCATGGATATACCGGATATCCGTCCAGCACCATCTTTTGACTTCCGCGCATGCGAAGTGCGTATTTTGAAGTCTACACCCATCATTATCGCATTTCCTCTACTACACTCCACATTACTGCCGTGTTTCGATATTATAACACTATTTTTTAGCCATCATATCTCCCTGGTTTTATATTGTGCAGATTAATTAGTCTATTCAGAGTTTTTATTCTAAAATCATAATGGTATATCTCATATTATGGGTCTTAGGTACAAAGGTACTTTTACGATGTCAAATGTCCCCTCTCTTATTGACTATCTTTACCCTTAAAGTTTCTACCTTTATATTTTAACCCTTCACCCAGGGTTCCCCTGCTATAGCGTCCTACAACGCTCAATACAGGTTCACCTATCAGCATACAGTTTTTTAGCTGCCATGCAGTATACTTATCATGGGATCAATAGAGTTTTATGCTTATCTCTTAGGCTAACCTTATCATTTTATTTTGGCATCATTAATACCTCCGACCATTTACTATAATTCATTAGGATGTTTATTAGTATCTAATATATAAAACCACTAGACATTTTGTGACGTCAGTTCCGTCACTTTGCACACACTTCCGTAACTTTGTCCCAGGGTACACCCACTCAGGGTGGACCAAGATGGCCGCCCTAAGCGGGAGTACCCTGGCGACCCACACTACTCAGCACTCACCCCCCCCAACCCACGTCCACACACATGTACACCCCACTATCGTACCCCTCCCCCCACACACACTCACACACACACTCATACTCTCATGCAGACTACCAGTCTCCGGTATACTTACCCCACCGCCATCCCGCTGCGCCGCTCCCGCTTGACCCCGCCCACCTCGCTACAGGCTCTGCCCACCTTGAGGGGCTCCTGCCAAGCTCCGCCCACCTCGCGGGGCTCCCGCCAAGCTCCACCCACCTTGTGGGGCTCCTGCCAAGCTCCCCCACCTCCCGGGGCCCCCAAGCTCCGCCCACCCCCTCGGGGCTCCCGCCAGGCTCCGCCCACCTCGCGGTGATCCTGCCAGGCTCCGCCCACCTTGCCCCACTCCCGCCTGGCTCCGCCCACCTCGCCTGCCCTGACCACCGAGCCTCCATCCTGCCCTGACCACTGAGCCTCCGTCCTGGGCTGACCACTGAGCCTCCGTCCTGCGCTGACCACCGAGCCTCCATCCTCTGCTGACCACAGAGCCGCCGTCCTGGCCTGACCACCGAGCCTCCGTCCTGCGCTGACCACCGAGCCTCCGTCCTCTGCTGACCACTGAGTCTCCATCCTGCGCTGACCACTGAGCCTCCATCCTGTGCTGACCACACTGCCTCCTTCCTGTGCTGACCACTCTGCCTCCATCCTGCGCTCACCACTGAGCCTCCATCCTGCGCTATCCACTGAGCCTCCATTCTGCGCTGACCACTGAGCCTCCATCCTGTGCTGACCACTGAGCCTCCATCCTGTGCTGACCGCTGAGCCTCCATCCTGTGCTGACCACTCAATCCTGTGCTGACCACTCAGCCTCCATCCTGTGCTGATCACTGAGCCTCCATCCTGCGCTGACCACTGAGCCTCCATCCTGCGCTGACCACTGAGCCTCCATCTGCGCTGACCACTGAGCTTCCATCCTGCGCTGACCACTCTTCCTCCATCCTACGCTCACCACTCTGCCTCCATCCTGCGCTGCCCACTCTGCCTCCATCCCGCGCTAACCACTGAGCCTCATCCTGCGCTGACCACTCCATCCTGTGCTGACCACTGAGCTCTCCCTCCTGTGCTCACCACTGAGCCTCCATCCTGTGCTCTGACCACTCATACCATGTGCTGACCACTCAGCCCCCATCCTGTGCTGACCACTGAGCCTCCATCCTGTGCTGACCACTGAGCCTCCATCCTGTGCTGACCACTGAGCCTCACATCATCCTGTGCTGACCACTCAGCCTCCATCCTGTGCTGACCACTGAGCCTCCATCCTGTGCTGACCACTGAGCCTCCATCCTGGCTGACCACTGAGCCTCCATCCTGCGCTGACCACTGAACCTCCATCCTGAGCTGACCACTCTTCCTCCATCCTGCGCTCACCACTCTGCCTCCATCCTGCGCTGCCCATTCTGCCTCCATCCCGCGCTGACCACTGAGCCTCCATCCTGCGCTGACCACTGAGCCTCCATCCTGCCTGACCACTGAGCCTCCATCCTGCGCTGACCACTCCATCCTGTGCTGACCACTGAGCCTCCATCCTGTGCTGACCACTGAGCCTCCATCCTGTGCTGACCACTCCATCCTGTGCTTACCACTCAGCCTCCATCCTGTGCTGACCACTCAGCCTCCATCCTGCGTGACCACTCAGCCTCCATCTGCGATAACCACTAGCCTCCATCCTGTGCTGACCACTCGCCTCCATCCTGCGCTGACACTCAGCTCCATCCTGTGCTGACCACTCAGCCTCCATCCTGTGCTGACCACTCTCCATCCTGTGCTGACCACTGAGCCTCCATCCTGTCGCTGACCACTAAACACTCCATCCTCTGCTGCCTCACTCCACTGGTGACCCTCCATCCTGTGCTGACCACTGAGCTCACATCCTGCACTGACCACTCCATCCTGTGCTGACCACTCAGCCTCCATCCTGCGCTAACCACTCAGCCTCCTTCCTGCGCTGACCACTCTCTCCTCCTTCCTGCATGCGCTGACCACTCAGCCTCCATCCTGCGCTGACCACTGAGCCTACATCCTACGCTGAACCACTGAGCCTCCATCTGTGCTGACACACTCTGGCTCCCTTCCTGCATTGACCACTGAGCCTCCATCCTGCGCTGACCACTCATCCTGTGCTGACCACTGCAGCCTCCATCCTGTGCTGACCACTCAGCCTCCATCCTGTGCTGACCACTCCATCTTGCCTGACCACCTCACCTCCATCCTGCGCTGACCACTCAGCCTCCATCCTGCGCTAACCACTCATGCCTCCATCCTGCGATGACCACTCATGGCCTCCATTCTGCGCTGACCACTCAGCCTCCATCCTGCGCTAACCACTCAGCCTCCATCCTGTGCTGACCACTGAGCCTCCATTCTGTGCTGACTCCACCACTAAGCCTCCATCCTGTGCTGACCTACTGAGCCTACATACTGCGCTGACCACTCACCATCCTGTCCTGACCACTCAGCCTCCATCCTGCGCTGACCACTCAGCCTCCATCCTGCGCTGACCACTTCCACTCCATCTGTCACACAGCTCACTGCCTCCATCCTGCCGCTGACCACTCCATCCTGTGCTGACCACTCAGCTTCCATCCTGCGTTGACCACTCAGCCTCCATCCTGGCTGACCACTCAGCCTCCATCCTGCGCTGACCACTCAGCCTCCATCCTGCGCTGACCACTGAGCCTCCATC
Source organism: Allobates femoralis (assembly GCA_033576535.1). NCBI lineage: Eukaryota > Metazoa > Chordata > Amphibia > Anura > Aromobatidae > Allobates > Allobates femoralis. The sequence continues at coordinate 72,821,274 of JARQOC010000009.1, forward strand.
CTGCGCTGACCACTGAGCCTCCATCCTGTGCTGACCACTGAGCTTCCATCCTGCGCTGACCACTCCATCCTGTGCTGACCACTGAGCCTCCATCCTGCACTGACCACTGAGCCTCCATCCTGCGCTGTCCACTCTGCCCCCATCATGCGCTGACCACTCTGTCCCCATCCTGCGCTCAACACTCTGCCTCCATCCTGCGCTGTCCACTCTGCCCCCATCCTGCGCTCAACACTCTGCCTCCATCCTGCGCTGACCACTCTGCCTCCATCTTGCGATATACACTCTGCCTCCATGCTGACCATTCACTGACCACTGAGTCACTTCGCAGTGCTAACCACTGAGCCAACGCACTGTGAAAACCACTGAGCCACCGCACTGTGCAAACCACTAAGCCTTCACACCGTGAAAAACACTGAGCCATCAAATACACTGAAAACCACTGAGCCACCATATACACTGAAAACCACTGAGCCATCATACTGTGCTAACCACTGAGCCTTCATACTGTGCAAACCACTAAGCCTTCACACCGTGAAAACCACTCAGCCATCAAATACACTGCTAACCACTGAGCCACCATATACATGAAAACCACTGAGCCAGCGTATACTGTGCTAACCACTCAGCCATCATACTGTACTAACCACTAAGCCACCGCGCAGTGCTAACCACTGAGCCACCGTATACAGTGTTAACCACTGAGCCACCATATACAGTGCTAACCACTGAGCCACCATATCCAGTGCTAACCACTGAGCCACCATATACAGTGCTAACCACTGAGCCACCGTACAGTGCTAACCACTGAGCCACCATATACAGTGCTAACCACTGAGCCACCGTATACAGTGCCAACCACTGAGCCACCATACAGTGCCAACCACTGAGCCACCGTATACAGTGCTAACCACTGAGCCACCATATACAGTGCCAACCACTGAGCCACCATATACAGTATTAACCACTCAGCCACCATATACAGTGCTAACCACTGATCCACCATACAGTCCTAACCACTGAGCCACCATATACAGTGCTAACCACTGAGCCACCATACAGTGCTAACCACTGAGCCACCATATACAGTGCTAACCACTGAGCCATCATATACAGTGCTAACCACTGAGCCACCGTATACAGTGCTAACCACTGAGCCAGCATACAGTGCTAACCACTGAGTCACCATATACAGTGCTAACCACTGAGCCAGCTCACAGTGCCAACCACTGAGCCACCATATACAGTGCTAACTACTGAGCCACCATATACAGTGCTAACCACTGAGCCACCATATACAGTGCTAACCACTGAGCCACCGTATACAGTGCTAACCACTGAGCTACCGTATACTCTGCTACCCACTGAGCCACCTGTATACACACAATTAATTTCATCGCACTCCCCTAACTATTAGTAAATAAACTATATATGGATTCTAGACTACCCGATTCTTTAGAATCGGGCCGCCATCTAGTATTACCATAATGCATTTCCACCACAATTAAAGTGCTCTTGTGCTTATAATAATAGTGCTAATTTTTATATTTTTTTATCATTTTTTTGCTAGTGTTTATAAGATGTAAAATTTATAATACATTTCCAAGGGTTAAACTTTGGCTGCGATATACATTTTTCATTTTAGTTAATGGGCTTCTCTTCTCTCGCTGCCACTGTCATGATATCCTTCAGCTGTTACATCACCTGTTTTCACATGAAACAAAATATCCACATCAGCATATAAAGGGTTCTTAGGAAATCAGGGAACAAAGATTACAATACTTTTACCAAATTTTCGAGCCAAGGTTGTGACTAGTGCTCCTTACCTAATACTACATTGCATCAAATTTGCTTCTCCTTAGGGTTATCCGGGTGATCCTAGGTTTTTTTTCTGGCTCATTCTAGCATAATATTTAGTCTGTAATCTATGTTCAACCCCTTTGGTTGTAATGTGTCCAATTTGTGGATCCACTCTAATTCCTTAATTCTTAATAGTCTAGCCCTATCACCCCCTGGTACGCTGATCCAGAGGGAAGATGAGAGAGGATCCTGAGGGGATTCTGAGAGAGAGTGCCTGACTCGGGATTCTGGGCCCTAGAGGGAAAGGGGGAACCCCAGCGTGGAGCGGCCATACTCCAAGGGATTCCCCAGTCCACCACGCGAACGCAGGACCCGAGGAAACAGCCAGAGTCCACCTCTGAAGTCGTCAACCAGCTGCTGTGGTCTGTTCACCGGCTGCAGCACCCTGCCAGACGGAGCAGTCTGCCAACTTCCTCACCACGAGGGAGGGGAGCCCCAAGTCTACCTTTAAGGAGCCATTGGGTATAGACTCATCCTGGGCGGGGAAGAAAGGACACGGGTTCGTCAACTAAGACATACCACGGGTACCACCAGACCACCTGACATCCACTTGCAGCCACCTGTAGAGCTACGTATTTCTTTAACAACTGTTGCTGAACTGTGGACTTGTATACCGATGACTGTTTACAGTAAATTACCCGGGAGACTGACTTTGCCTCCGTGTGTTTGTGCTGCAGAATTCAACCTGTTTGCTTTCAGGAACGCTGCCCCGGAGGACTAGCTCCACCTGTAGGGAGCTTTACCATCCTTGCCGCGATACCATCACCCTCTGGAGGGCTGTGGCGGTGCTGGTGATCTCTCACAAGGTACTACAGGTGGTGTCACGTGACAATAACTCTTATCCCCTGTACATAACCCCCTTATTGAAGTCTCACCCAGGCCACGGGCTCAGGCGCTGCCACCCGTGACATCCCCGTGAAAACCACTCCGAGCCTGATACCTGAGTACCCCAGGGCCTGGGGCTCGACACATGCCTGGCTCCACCTCCAGGCCTGAGTTTATAGTTGACCTCACCTGAACTCGTTTTGTAGAGCTCCCCCTTCAGGTCTGGGGTGGAAGGAGTTGTGTGCGGCCTTACCTGATGTGGAGATCCTTCTCTGCCACAGGTGTATCTGTGGCAACCGACCCCGGGGGTGCCACACTTTCATCATTTTATCATGTAACACAAAACAAAAAAAGTTTATATTGTACTTTTCTGATAATACACTTAAAATACAGAAACTTGTATAAGAGTCAAGAAAAAGCATTAAAATGATGTGTATAAAATATTTATAACCAACACATTAAGATGTTTCACTAACAACTGAATAAATTATATAAAGAACAATTATTCTGTAATAATTGATAATTGTTTGTACTTAGTGGATGTGTCTGATGGAAGGGGGGGGAGAAGTGAATATATACAGGAGCAATGCTAGTTATATACAGAGGATCCGCTGCACCCACTGACCAAAGAGAAGGGAACCTGGAGGAGAAGGAAGGTAATGAAATCTATCTATCTATCTATCTATCTATCTATCTATCTATCTATCTATCTATCTATCTATCTATCTATCTATCTATCAGTCTATCCACCTAATTTTTTATGTTTTTATTTTATTTTCTTACTGGTAATCTGTTAACACAATCCCCCCTCCCCCACCGAGTATCATAATATACTATGTGGAAGGCAATGTGGAGGACATTTTAATATATGGAAGGCAATGTGGGATCTATTGTACTATATTGAGGGCAATGTGGGCGCATTATACTATATGGAGGACAAGTGGAGCCCATAATACTACATGGACAGCAATGTGGGGTCTATTATACTATATAGAGGGCAATGTGGGGGGCATTATACTATATGGAGGACAAGTGGGGCCCATTATACTATATGGAAGGCAATGTGGGGCCCATTATTATCTATTATATAATCACGAATGGGTTTTTTGCCCTTTTGAGACCGCTCGCGCTGCGAGTCAATGTCGTCATGTGGATACGACAGAAGCATTGGCCGCGCAGCGGCCATTGCGAGCAGTTCTAAGGCGACTCGCTATGCCGCGCAGCGGGCATGGCGAGTCGCCTTAGCAGCGCGAAGCATTGGCCGCGAAGCGGCCATTGCGAGTCAGGGACTCGCTCTTCTAGAATCACGATGCATCTGCATCGGGCACCCAGCTAGTACTATATGAAAAGCAATGTGGACACATAAAATTGTTTTCAGGGCTATGATTGGGGCTATTGTACTGTATGGAGGGCTGTGTGGGGGTCACAGTAGAGTAAGTGTAGCACCCCAGGGATCTGGTTGCAACAATGGCGTTGCCTCCCTCACAGGGGGTGATGTCATGCCTGGAAGCAAAAAGGAGGTTCCCTATTCAGGTGGCACAGCATCCAACACTTTCCTGTCTCCAGACCAGAAGGGGGGCTTTACAACCCAGCATAAGGGGAGCTTCCCTATATATATTCTGCCACGGAGATAGGGTTAGTCAGAACAGCCATGGAGTAGTGTCGTGCTCACCCCAGAGGAAAAGCGCCAGAGTCCGAGACTATTTGGGTACTAGTAGCCCAGCAGCAGAAATCCGGAGAGGTAGGGGATTCCAGGTTCCCTGGCCTACCTAACACCTGGGGCACAGTAGCATACTAGAGCCGTGGATCTACACTGAGGAGCAGTTACTGGAACAGGGCTCGTGCTGCCTGCTATACAGGTACAGACAGAGAGAGAGAGAGTGAGAGGGCTGCAGCACAGCTTCATGCAGCGAGGTCCAAATCACACAGTACAGCAGGGATGCCTCCAACCCACCTGGCTAGGTGGATCTCCTGATTGCTTTCAGGCTGCCCGGGTCCACAGTAACATCCAAACCGGTGCCCTGGACTGTATCTGCAACAAACAAGTAAAGGTAAAAGAAACGTTCACTGCTGTGGTCTCCAGTTATTTACGCACCTTCCATCCTGCACCCTTCAGCATACACTGCCCCGGGGATCCGCTCTGCCCATGTGGAGCCGTTCCATCCCAGCTGCCCGTCCATCATCCCCGAAGCAGCAGTCGTGGCTACCCATAGCCACAAACCACAGGTGGCGTCACGACTAACTCCCCTTTCTTCATCCCATTTCCCTACCAAACCAGAAGTCTATATTTTCAACTGAACCCAGGGTCACGGAAGCCGGGTCTTGACCCCTGTGACTCCCCAGAGACAGTATAGCCCGGTTCTGAGTACCCCACGGCCCTGGGGCCCATCATAAACATATCTTGTGTGTGGAGGAATTCACTGTGGGGGTATATATACTTTTATATATTATACTTTGCATTTGGGGGGCAATAGTTTTGTATTATACTTCATGGGGTCAATAATAAGGGAATCTAGGGGATTTAATATGAAGAAATTACTTTGTAAGTCTGCAATGTTGTGAGATATGCTCTTCTCTCACCAAATATTATTATTACTTTGTATTATATTTTTGGGGGAGATGTTCTAATTAGATCTTCTGCTATGGCACCCTATGATTTCTATGATTTTGCTCCCGCCAGACGCTGTATATATTCATGTTGTGTCTTTTCATTATTTTCAGAGATGAACATGAGCAGATAATCAGTTTGTGGAGAGGATTGTGCTGACAGATTCCCTTTCAGGCGTCTCCAGGTAGATATTGATGATTGGTTTGGGTGTTATGTCTGGTGTGATGAGTGATAATGATATAACTGTAGTAAGTCATTCCACAGCAGATAATGATGTCTTTATCAGCGGTGGGATACAACTCTCCTTGGAGACATATTGGAGGCACATGATATAGGAAGATTTGTGGGAAATTGTCCCTGCAAACGATACAAAATATCAAAAATAGTAATATTCTTTACATTTTCTAAACTTTGCAGGCAAAAAGGAGGATTCAGGCGGCACTCACCGGTTTTTCTGAATTATTCAGTGTGAAACAGCCGACTTTCGTCTGACTCTGCACCCCCCTTCCCTCCCTGCACATGTAACTCTATGAAGGAATAAAAGAATACTTCAGAAAAAACGGTGAGTGCCGCCTGAATTCCCTTTTTTGCCTGCATTACAGACTTATGCTTAGGCAGAGTACACACCTGCTGTTATTCCAATAGAGGAGCTGATTAGCCTTGCTGGACTTTGTACCCCGGTTTTCACCCTTTCTTGCTATATATATTTTCTAAACTTTGCCCAACGCTAATATTTTTGGATTTTGTCAGTCACCAAGAACTATCCAGTGTGCCGCTCATCTTACTCCAGACGGCTATATATCAATATAAATTCCCCCATTATATAAGGTGGAGATAAATGTGATTACAGGACCTCTCTGATGTTATTATTGTCCCCTCTGTTATCAATCAGTAATGTGTGTAGAGAGTATCACAATACTCACCAGTCACCATCATCTGCCGTTTCCAGCGCTGCTCCAGTCTACTCCACCATCATCTCCCGTTTCCAGCGCTGCTCCAGTCTACTCCACCATCATGTGACCGCAGTTCTGATCTGCCGGATCACTCAGCATCTTCTGTGTGGACCGGGGGCACTTTTCTTTTTTAGTGTTGGTTTATGAGACTCAGAACGAGGCAAGAAAAGCTGGAAACAGTAAAAGACGGTGACTGGTAAATATTGTAATGAGTTCTGTACACACATTACTGATTGATACACAGAGGAGACAATAATATAAGAAAAAATGACACAATGATCACATACATGTCTGTAGTAATATTGTTATTATTATTATTATTATTATTCTTCCTTTTTCTTGTAGGTGAATCCTCAGAATGGATCTTGGTTATGATAATCTGATCACATATAATACATCTCTGGATGACAATAATCTGATCACATCTGATACAACTCTGAATGACGTCTACGACTTCTGGTAAGTTTACATTCCTAATTATTTCTCAGTGCAGACTCCATTCTAATTCTGACCGCACCTCAAGCCGCGCCAAGTTATTATTTAGGGTAAAGTCACACTGGCATCAATTTCGCTCGAGTGCAATGTCATAAAATTTTCCCATTGCATTCAGACCAATGTTACAAATTCAGGCAGGTCATATCTGCGAGTTTTTCCATACGTGTCTATGGGTGTAAGTGTAACATTGCACTTCTCTCTATACACATGTGAGTGCAGTGTGATATATGCCAAGGCAGGCAATGGAGGAGATGGGAGATTAATTTGTCCCTCTACTCTTCAGTTGGGATCCAATCACAGGATCACATCACAGTATGTTGGCATTTGGCTCTCACATCGGATGCATACACTACTGTGACTTTACCCTTACTTTTACCCTGGCAGGAGGAGATGTCAGAGGGGCGGTGGTGGTGAGGGACATTCAGCAGATTCCAGAGACTGTAGGGTGTAGACCTGTTCGCTGTATCCAGGATAGTTGGGTCTAGAGATGAGCAGATTGATTCACAGGACTCTGGTCCAGGTAACTAACCAGTTTGTGTGAGCCACATGCCAGCTGCAGCCTTCCTATGAACAGTAAATAAGGCTCATTGTGGTCTAACTACCTCTAAGGCTAGGTCACATTTCCGTTTTTTTTTAAAAAAAAAACCTTATCCGGTTTTGAGCTTTTAATAAGCTCAAAACCGGATCAGGAAACGGTCCTCATAGGAGCCTATTATAAAAACCGGATTGCTTCACAAGCAATCAGTTTAACGCCTCCGGCTCTGCATCCTGCGTGAAAAATCATGCAGGCTGCAGTTTTTGGAGCGGTTGTAACATCCGCAATGCAGGAAGCGGATTGCTCAGGATGTGTAATCATGAGCAATGCGGTTACCGCATATGCTTTGCTTATCCCGGCTGCCGCCAGGATAAGCAAAGTGTTCTCTCTGTGTTAAAACTTGTAATTTTATTAATAAATGTTGCTATAATGTCTCTAGGGGGTGCCCCACTCCGACTAGAGACCTTCCACCCACTCAGGTGGGCATATAATGCTTTAATCACATATGTACAGCGCCCGGCTCCTGTCAGCTGCTGTACATTTTTATCAATGAAGGCACCGTCTCCTCTGAGAGCAGCACGCATACTATAGCTATTATAGCTATAGTATGTGCGCTGTCCGAGGTCCTGAAGTCTTATACAGTAAGATCTATGGGCAGCGATGCAAGATGATTATTATAATGTGCTTTAACACTCATGTCAGCATGTGTCCAGAGACTGTCCAAGCGCCCTGGACACATGCTGAGGTCATAAATGGCCAAATTTGTGTTTTATGCCTAAAAATCTGCAAAGCCAGTAATTGTCGGCTATGTAGTTTCATTTCTAAACTCCTGCGGCTCCTGTCAGTGAACAGCGGTAATATACGCTGTCCAGGGTCCTGAGTGCTGAAGCAATCAGCACAAGCAAACTATTGTGCTGATTACTTAGCTGTTCACCTGTGGCGCCCCGCAACGAGTGCTTCACAGGAGGGTATTGCAGCCACAAATGAAGCAGCAATATTCTCTGACCCAGCAGTTATGTGGTTAACTCAGAGATCCATACCCTGCATGCCTCACTTAGCATAGAGGGCCAATCAAGGTCCTGGTGGGCAGAGTGCAAGGGTAGTGTGTAGTGGAAGTTTAGTCCAGCTTAAAAAGTTGGAGTTCGAGAGCTGAAGGTGTAACAGCAACCTAGAAGACCCTCTGCAGACTCCCAGCTCTGCAACCTAGGAGAGGGGGTTGCACAGTCGGTGCAGCCCCCTGGCCACCTTCTACCGGCCATCTCCTCATCTTCGCTACGGTTGAGCACCATTACTCCCGGTGCACTACCAACCGAACTCGGGCTTCAACATGCGGGTCCAAAACCATCCCGTGCCCTTATACAGCCGGTTTGCTGGTACCGAAGCTGGCAGTAGTTCAGCTCTGCTATGCGAACCAGAAGCGTGGAGGAGCCGCTTTACAGAAGCACCCCACCATCGCCAATTCCAGTCGTCTCACCAGCGGTGTACCCACCAAGGGACCCAAGGCTCCCCAAAACATCCATCACGTATACTTTGGATAGGGATCGAAGCAGCTTCCCTGTACCCGATCTGGTATTCCTGGGCGACAACGGCAACACTTAGATAGAATGGAGGAACACCGCGGATCTCTGAGGGACCCTATCACTGCTGAGTCCACCCGGTCTGCTACCTATAACTGTATGCCATGTATTGCCTGCTGGTTACAGTAAAAGACCCGTTACAGAGACTTACAGTGTCCGTGCTTCCTTATGACTACGTCCGTCTTGGCGTTACGAACAGGATACGAGCAGGCCCGTTCCCTAACGGGTATTATGTGCTTAAAATGACTTTAATGTCTACAATTTGGACTTTGTTCGTCCCTAAAAGAACTTTTCCCGCCTTTTCACCGTTGGGCCAAGATGGCACCCAAGATGGCGTCCCCGCCATGAGGATCCGCCACGTGCAAGCCCAGGGGTGAGCCACCGCCCCTCATCGTGGAAGGGCTAAAGGCAAAGGCGCCAAACTCTTTGTCCGCCCTGATTGCTCGAATCAACCATGGGGCGGACCCCAAAGACTTTTCCCACGATTGGACTACAAAAGCCCAAAGGAAGTGGGAGTGTCAGACAGACCGGTCTTCACCAGCTCTTCATCAGTACAGTTACCGGTAGAGACGGGTGTGGCTCCTCCAAGCAAAATGGCCAGCTTACGACTGAGAGATCTGATGCAAGAAGTGGAAGCCGAGGCCAGAGCAGCAATAGGCCATCCGGGTCCGGGTCCTGTCCTCAACATAGATGGCAGCCCCGACTTCTGGCAGGAAGCTCTACAAGACCTTCGGGTGCGGCTCCTAGAAACCGTTGAATGGACAATCCGCAGTTGGAGCGCGAGCTTGGGCAGCAGACTACATCGTGCGATGCAGCAGAGCCGCTCGGGTGCAACCACTCCAGGGCCGGACGACATCTCGAGTTTCAGCACCGCCTCGCCCACGCAGACCACTTGTCCCGCCTCGTCTCCAGCGCCGATAGACTGCGTCATCCCGGTAGAGGCCACTGCTTATCCCGCTCCGGAGCCTGGAACTGAAACTGTGTTTGAGCCGGAGCTTGCAACTCGCTCCAAAGAAGAAATGGATACTTACCTGTTCCCCTTGCGGAACCCGCAACTAGTTTCACCACTATCGAGACTGTCGCCTGTTTTCTCCCCTGAACCGGAGGCCTCCTCTGCTATTACCGAGGCCTACCTGGTGACCGGGATTGAAACACCATAACCCGCTGCTACAGAAGAAGAGGCAGGCAGCCTGGAAGCCCTGCAAGACGACCTCGAGGAGAACTTTGCAGCACAGCCACCCATTGACCCAGAGGACCCCATTCCAACATCTCCGTTAGCTGAGCAGCCCGATGTGGTCATCGAGGAGAGATCGAGGATGATGACGACGAGACCTACAGCACCGCTGAGGACCTCTACACCGGGTTCGCCTGGGGAGATACCAAGGATCCTCCTGCCGGGCGATCTGCTCAGGTACGCTGGTCGGGTGTCGCAGCAACATCTTCTCCGGTTCCGTTCAACCGGGTTCCAATCCAGACTGACCACCAGACTCCAGCCGTTCAACAACCAGCACGCCGTAGTGACTGTATCCACACACCGCTCCGACGAAGAAGTACGTCGCATCCGAAGGGAGGAGTGGCAGGCTCGTCTACGTGCCAACATGCAGGCTCGCGCTGAAGCCCGCCGCCAATCTCCATTGCCTGATGAGTTCCGTAAAACCGGACGGGTGAGCACTAGTTGATGAGCGAGTACTAAAATGCTCGGGTGCTCGAAGCTCGGGCCGAGCATCGCAAGATACTCGTGTACTCGGCCCGAGTACCGAGCCCAATGTTATCCTATGGGAGACCCGAGTATTTTTATGAAATGACTGCCGGCAGCATGGAAAAACCCTAAAAATGTCACAAAAGTCTCAGAAGAGTGCTCAAATGACATGGCAACACCATGGGGAAGACCCCTGGAAGCATTTCTCACTCATTGTTCACAGCTGTGAACAATCTTGTCCGAGTTTCACGCCATTTTACGGAGTCTCCAGAAAACCTTCCAAAATGACACCAAAATGAATATTTAGGTTGGAAATGTTAAGGGCACATACCCAATAGTGACATACAGCTGGTGTATGTTACTTTTTGTGATTACATGAAAGATTTTACGTGAAAACATTGTGCGGCACTCCGATGTCCCTGAGAAGAGACGTACATGAAGGCCTCTTGACATAATGTGCCCATTTTGAGGAACTGGGTCTATTGTAGTATTTTACTTTGCCAGGGCAGTCCAAAATTTGGAGGTTCACCAATGCCCCTGGATAGAGACGTGCATGAGGGCCTGTAAACCTGAAGTGGGTGTATAGTAGTATAGCCCTTTGGCCAGGGCAGCCAAAAATTGGGAGGCTCCACATTGTCCCAGGATAGAGACGTGCAGGAGGGCCTGTAAACCTGAAGTGGGTGTATTGTAGTATAAGCCCTTTGGCCAGGGCAGCCAAAAATTGGGAGGTTCAACAATGACCCATGCATACAGACATGCAGGAGGGCCTGTAAACCTCAAGTGGGTGTATTGTAGTATAGCCCTTTGGCAGGGCAGCCAAAAATTGGGAGGTTCAATAATGACCCATGCATACAGACATGCAGTAGGGCCTGTAAACCTCAAGTGGGTGTATTATAGTATAGAACTTTGGCAGGGCAGCCAAAAATTGGGAGGTTCAACAATGACCCATGCATACAGACATGCAGTAGGGCCTGTAAACCTCAAGTGGGTGTATTGTAGTATAGCCATTTGGCCAGGGCAGCCAAAAATTGGGAGGCTCCACATTGTCCCAGGATAGAGACGTGCAGGAGGGCCTGTAAACCTCAAGTGGGTGTATTGTAGTATAGACCTTTGGCAGGGCAGCCAAAAATTGGGAGGTTCAACAATGACCCATGCATACAGACATGCAGTAGGGCCTGTAACCCTCAAGTGGGTGTATTGTAGTATAGCCCTTTGGCAGGGCAGCCAAAAATTGGGAGGCTCCACATTGTCCCTGGATAGAGACGTGCAGGAGGGCCTGTAAACATGAAGTGGGTGTATTGTAGTCTAGCCCTTTGGCCAGGGCAGCCAAAAATTGGGAGGTTCAACAATGACCTATGCATACAGATATGCAGTAAGGCCTGTAAACCTTAAGTGGGTGTATTGTAGTATAGCCCTTTGGCAGGGCAGCCAAAAATTGGGAGGTTCAACAATGACCCATGCATACAGACATGTAGTAGGGCCTGTAACCCTCAAGTGGGTGTATTGTAGTCTAGCCCTTTGGCCAGGGCAGCCAAAAATTGGGAGGTTCAACAATGACCCATGCATACAGACATGCAGTAAGGCCTGTAAAATCTCAACTGGGTGTATTGTAGTATAGCCCTTTGGCAGGGCAGCCAAAAATTGGGAGGCTCCACATTGTCCCTGGATAGAGACGTGCAGGAGGGCCTCAAAAATTTTTTTCCCATTCAAAAGGAGCGGGTCTCCTGTCGTTGTAATGCCCATTCTAAAAGAATGGGCGAAAAAATTTACCACTGCGGGTATACCTCAAACAACAGCCTAAGTATTGTAACGGTCATCATGTTGGCACATGAGGAGAAGGAGGAGCAGTCCAGCAATTAGCCAAAGACCAGAAGTGTGTACCCATGGGTGAGTGGAGGTACATGGCAAATTCCCAGAACAAAATTTTAATTCAGTTGTCATTTGCTGGTGGTGTGGTGAAGTCTGGCCCAATCCAACCCTTGTTCATCTTGATCAGAGTCAGCCTGTCAGCATTTTCAGTTGACAGGCGGGTGCGTTTATCAGTAATGATTCCACCTGCAGCACTGAAAACACGCTCTGATAAAACGCTAGCGGCAGGGCAGGCCAGGACTTCCAAGGCGTAGAGAGCCAATTCATGCCACGTGTCCAGCTTGGAGACCCAATAATTGAAAGGCACAGAGGAATCTCACAGTACAGTTGTTCGATCGGCAAGGTACTCCTTCAGCATCTGGCCAAACTTAGCATTTCTGGTGGCACTACCCCGCACCTCAGGGGCTTTGGTACGTGAGGGGCTGAGAAAACTGTCCCACATCGTAAAGACTGTTCCCCTACCTCTGGCGGATTGGACTTGTGCCCCTCTCGGCCGTACACCTTGGTTGTCCACCGAATCCTGACCTATGCCGCTAGCGTTTTGTGAGGGGAATGATTTGCCTACTTCCGTGACTATGGCCCTGTGGAACTGCTGCATTTTGGCTGACCTCTCCGCCTCAGGAATGAGAGACATAAAGTTCTCCTTGTAGCGTGGGTCTAACAGTGTTGCCAACCAGTACTGATTGTCGGCCAAGATGTTCTGAACGCGAGGGTCTCGAGCCAGGCAGCTTACCATAAAGTCAGCCATGTGCGACAGACTCTTAACAGCCATCACTTCAGTATCCAGACCAACACGATGACTGAACGTGCTGTCCTCCTCCTCCTCCTCCTCATCTCCCCTGTCCTCTGGCCAGCCACGCTGAATCGAGGGTATGACTGGTGTGCATGTCATATCCTCAATTTGGCCAGAGAGTTGCTCCATGTCTTCATCCTCCTCCTCCTCGTCATAGTCCTCCACTGCACGTTGTGATGAGATGAGGCTGGGCTGTGTGTTTTCACCCACACCCACTACTGTTTCTTGCTCCAAGTCATCGTGCTCGGCCTGCAATGCATCCTCTTTGATTTTCAGCAGAGACCATTTTAGAAGGCAGAGTAGTGGTATGGTGACGCTAATAATGGCGTCATCGCCGCTCATCATCTTGGTGGAGTCCTCAAAGTTTTGGAGGACGGTACATAGGTCCGACATCCATCTCCACTCCTCAGGTGTTATGTGTGGAGTTTGACCCATTTCCCGACGGCTTAGGTGATGCAGGTAGTCCACAACTGCCCCTTCTGCTCACATATCCTGACCAACATGTGCAGAGTTGAATTCCAATGCGTGGGGACATCACACACCAGTCTGTGGGCCGGAAGACGCAAACGGCGCGGAAAGCCAGCAAGGCCGGCTGAAGCAGCAGGTGACTTGCGAAAATGTGCAGACAGACGGCGAACTTTTACCAGCAGTTCAGACAGCTCTGGGTATGACTTTACAAACCTCTGAACCACCAAGTTGAGCACATGGGCCACGCATGGAACATGCGTCAGCTGGCCTCGCCTCAAAGCTGCCACCAGGTTCCAGCCATTATCACACACGACCTTTCCTGGCTTTAGGTTCAGAGGTGTGAGCCAGTGATCTGCCCGAGTAACATGGGTCAGCAGCCGCCATCAGGTCGCGGAATGCTTCCGCCTCCACCAGCCAGAAAGGCAACATTTCTAGCGCTATGAGTCGCGAAATGTGATAATTCAGGACTGTGGCATGTGGGCCGTTGGCAGCGTATTTGCGCCTGCGTTCAAAAGTTTGCTGAATGGATAATTGAACGCTGCGCTGGGACAAGGACGTGCTTGATGGTGGTGTAATTTGTGCGTGGGCAACTTCAGGTGCAGGGCCGGAGGCTTGTTCGCGGCCAGCATGGACAGGGGATTGGCTCACACGCACAACAGGTGAAGAAGTAGCAGTGACATCAGCAAGCACCGCTCCTCGACTTTATTGTACTTCCCACAAAGTCGGGTGCTTGGCTGACATGTGCCTGATCATGCTGGTGGTGGTCAGGCTGCTAGTTTTCGTACCCCTGCTGATACTGGCATGGCAGGTGTGGCAAATGGCCTTTTTAGAGTCTTCTGGAGCCAACTTAAAAAACTCCCAGACTCGGGAAGAGCGAACATTTGCACAGGCACCTTGAGTCGTGTTGTTGTTCCGGGGAACGGTTGCCTGCCTTCTGCCTGTGGACACGACCCTGCTTCGTACTGCCTGTTGGGATGCTACGCCTCCCTCCCTTTGTGCACTGCTGGCCTTGCTCTGCATATCCTCCTGCCATGTTGGGTCAGCTACTGGATCATCCACCACGTCGTCTTCCTCTTCCTCCCCCTGACTTCCTGGCAATTGTGTCTCATCATCGTCCACCCCTTGTTGAGACACTTTGCCAACGTTCCGTTCGTGAGAACGTGGCTGCTCAAATATTTGGGCATCTGTACATACAATCTCCTCATCACCCACTTCAAGAGGAGGTGGCGACAGGCCAGATTCTGCGAATGGATACGTGAACAGCTCTTCCGAGTGTCCTAGTGTGGGATCAGTAATTTCCGTGGACGTGTACTCGGCCTGGTGGTAGGAAGGAGGATCAGGTTGGGAAATGTGGGGTGCAGTATCACGGCTACTGACACTTGACCGTGTGGAAGACAGGGTGTTTGTGGAGGTGCCCATCTGACTTGAAGCATTATCTGCTATCCAAGTAACAACCTGTTGACACTGGTCTTGGTTCAACAGCGGTTGTACTGCAGCGGGCCCCAAGAATTTGGGACAGGACGTGCGAGCGAGGAGATGTGGCCCTTTGTTGTTGCGAAATTAGTGCTTGCACACGACCTCTGCCTGCACCACCATCACATCCACTTCCTTGTTCCTTGCCAACGCCCTTGCGCATTTTGCCTGAATACAGCGACAACTGTCTGGTGACTGTAATGGTCACAGGAGATTAGGCTTTTAGGCCCTAACCTGTATCAAGGTAGTAATTACAACAGTCTGGTGACTGTAATGGTCACAGAAGATTAAGCTTTTAGTCCCTAAACTGTGTCAAGGTAGTAATTACAACAGTCTGGTGACTGTAATGGTCACAGGAGATTAGGATTTTAGGCCCTAACCTGTATCAAGGTAGTACGTACACCAGTCTGGTGACTGTAATGGTCACAGGAGATTAGGCTTTTAGGCCCTAACCTGTATCAAGGTAGTAATTACAACAGTCTGGTGACTGTAATGGTCACAGGAGATTAGGCTTTTAGGCCCTAACCTGTATCAAGGTAGTAATTACAACAGTCTGGTGATTGTAATGGTTACAGGAGATTAGGCTTTTAGGCCCTAACCTGTATCAAGGTAGTACGTACACGAGTCTGGTGACTGTAATGGTCACAGATTAGGATTTTAGTCCCTAACCTGTATCAAGGTAATACGTACACCAGTCTGGTGACTGTAATGGTCACAGGAGATTAGGATTTTAGTCCCTAACCTGTATCAAGGTAGTAATTACACCAGTCTGGTGACTGTAATGGCCACAGGAGATTAGGATTTTTTGTCCCTAACCTGTATCAAGGTAGTAATTACACCAGTCTGGTGACTGTAATGGTCACAGGAGATTAGGCTTTTAGGCCCTAACCTGTATCAACGCAGTACGTACACCAGTCTGGTGACTGTAATGGTCACAGATTAGGCTTTAGGCCCTAACCTGTATCAAGGTAGTAATTACACCAGTCTGGTGACTGTAATGGTCACTGGAGATTAGGCTTTTAGGCCCTAACCTGTATCAAGGTAGTAATTACAACAGTCTGGTGACTGTAATGGTCACAGATTAGGATTTTAGTCCCTAACCTGTATCAAGGTAGTAATTACACCAGTCTGGTGACTGTAATGATCACAGGAGATTAGGATTTTAGTCCCTAACCTGTATCAAGGTATTAATTACACCAGTCTGGTGACTTTAATGGTCACAGGAGATCAGGATTTTTTGTCCCTAACCTGTATCAAGGTAGTAATTACACCAGTCTGGTGACTGTAATGGTCACAGGAGATTAGGATTTTAGTCCCTAACCTGTATCAAGGTAGTAATTACACCAGTCTGGTGACTTTAATGGTCACAGGAGATCAGGATTTTTTGTCCCTAACCTGTATCAAGGTAGTAATTACACCAGTCTGGTGACTGTAATGGTCACAGGAGATTAGGCTTTTAGGCCCTAACCTGTATCAAGGTAGTAATTACACCAGTCTGGTGACTGTAATGGTCACAGGAGATTAGGCTTTTAGGCCCTAACCTGTATCAAGGTAGTAATTACACCAGTCTGGTGACTGTAATGGTCACAGGAGATTAGGATTTTTTGTCCCTAACCTGTATCAAGGTAGTAATTACACCAGCCTGGTGACTGTAATGGTCACAGAAGATTAGACTTTTAGGCCCTAACCTGTATCAAGGTAGTAATTACAACAGTCTGGTGACTGTAATGGTCAGAGGAGATTAGGATTTTAGTCCCTAACCTGTATCAAGGTAGTACGTACACCAGTCTGGTGACTGTAATGGTCACAGGAGATTAGGATTTAGTCCCTCACCTGTATCAAGGTAGTATGTACACCAGTCTGGTGACTGTAATGGTCACAGGAGATTAGGCTTTTAGGCCCTAACCTGTATCAAGGTAGTAATTACAACAGTCTGGTGACTGTAATGGTCACAGGAGATTAGGATTTTAGTCCCTAACCTGTATCAAGGTAGTAATTACACCAGTCTGGTGACTGTAATGGTCACAGGAGATTTGGATTTTAGTCCCTAACCTGTATCAAGGTAGTAATTACACCAGTCTGGTGACTGTAATGGTCACAGGAGATTAGGATTTTAGTCCCTAACCTGTATCAAGGTAGTAATTACACCAGTCTGGTGACTGTAATGGTCACAGATTAGGCTTTTAGGGCCCCAACCTGTATCAAGGTAGTAATTACACCAGTCTGGTGACTGTAATGGTCACAGGAGATTAGGATTTTAGGCCCTAACCTGTATCAAGGTAGTACGTACACCAGTCTGGTGACTGTAATGGTCACAGGAGATTAGGCTTTTAGGCCCTAACCTGTATCAAGGTAGTAATTACAACAGTCTGGTGACTGTAATGGTCACAGGAGATTAGGCTTTTAGGCCCTAACCTGTATCAAGGTAGTAATTACAACAGTCTGGTGATTGTAATGGTTACAGGAGATTAGGCTTTTAGGCCCTAACCTGTATCAAGGTAGTACGTACACGAGTCTGGTGACTGTAATGGTCACAGATTAGGATTTTAGTCCCTAACCTGTATCAAGGTAATACGTACACCAGTCTGGTGACTGTAATGGTCACAGGAGATTAGGATTTTTTGTCCCTAACCTGCATCAAGGTAGTAATTACACCAGTCTGGTGACTGTAATGGTCACAGGAGATTAGGCTTTTAGGCCCTAACCTGTATCAACGTAGTACGTACACCAGTCTGGTGACTGTAATGGTCACAGATTAGGCTTTTAGGCCCTAACCTGTATCAAGGTAGTAATTACACCAGTCTGGTGACTGTAATGGTCACTGGAGATTAGGCTTTTAGGCCCTAACCTGTATCAAGGTAGTAATTACAACAGTCTGGTGACTGTAATGGTCACAGATTAGGATTTTAGTCCCTAACCTGTATCAAGGTAGTACGTACACCAGTCTGGTGACTGTAATGATCACAGGAGATTAGGATTTTAGTCCCTAACCTGTATCAAGGTAGTAATTACACCAGTCTGGTGACTTTAATGGTCACAGGAGATCAGGATTTTTTGTCCCTAACCTGTATCAAGGTAGTAATTACACCAGTCTGGTGACTGTAATGGTCACAGGAGATTAGGATTTTAGTCCCTAACCTGTATCAAGGTAGTAATTACACCAGTCTGGTGACTTTGTTGGTCACAGGAGATCAGAATTTTTTGTCCCTAACCTGTATCAAGGTAGTAATTACACCAGTCTGGTGACTGTAATGGTCACAGGAGATTAGGCTTTTAGGCCCTAACCTGTATCAAGGTAGTAATTACACCAGTCTGGTGACTGTAATGGTCACAGGAGATTAGGCTTTTAGGCCCTAACCTGTATCAAGGTAGTAATTACACCAGTCTGGTGACTGTAATGGTCACAGGAGATTAGGATTTAGTCCCTAACCTGTATCAAGGTAGTACGTACACCAGTCTGGTGACTGTAATGGTCACAGGAGATTAGGATTTTAGTCCCTAACCTGTATCAAGGTAGTATGTACACCAGTCTGGTGACTGTAATGGTCACAGGAGATTAGGCTTTTAGGCCCTAACCTGTATCAAGGTAGTAATTACAACAGTCTGGTGACTGTAATGGTCTCAGGAGATTAGGATTTTAGTCCCTAACCTGTATCAAGGTAGTAATTACACCAGTCTGGTGACTGTAATGGTCACAGGAGATTTGGATTTTAGTCCCTAACCTGTATCAAGGTAGTAATTACACCAGTCTGGTGACTGTAATGGTCACAGGAGATTAGGATTTTAGTCCCTAACCTGTATCAAGGTAGTAATTACACCAGTCTGGTGACTGTAATGTTCACAGATTAGGCTTTTAGGGCCCCAACCTGTATCAAGGTAGTAATTACACCAGTCTGGTGACTGTAATGGTCACAGGAGATTAGGATTTTAGTCCCTAACCTGTATCAAGGTAGTAATTACACCAGTCTGGTGACTGTAATGGTCACAGGAGATTAGGATTTTAGTCCCTAACCTGTATCAAGGTAGTACGTACACCAGTCTGATGACTGTAATGGTCACAGGAGATGAGGATTTTAGTCCCTAACCTGTATCAAGGTAGTACGTACACCAGTCTGGTGACTGTAAATGGTCACAGATTAGGATTTTAGTCCCTAACCTGTATCAAAGTAGTACGTACACCAGTCTGGTGACTGTAATGGTCACAGGAGATGAGGATGTTAGTCCCTAACCTGTATCAAGGTAGTACGTACACCAGTCTGGTGACTGTAATGGTCACAGGAGATGAGAATTTTAGTCCCTAAGTCCTAACCTGGATCAAGCTAGTAAGTACAACAGTCTGTTGACTGTAGTGGTCACAGAAAAGCTTGGACTCCGATCTGGATCACCCTGCCTATATCTTCCTAGATTAGTCCTGAGAAGGACTGTTGTGGTCAGCTCAGCAGCAGTTTGCAGCCCTGCTCCGGATCTACCTATGAGGGCCGCAAATCTGTCCCTAAGTAGCAGCAGACACTCTCCCTACACTCACTGTCTGGATGCCTGTGTGCAGAGCACAGCGCGGCCGGGTCTTATAAAGGCTCGGTCACGCTGTGCAGGCCGGCCAATCACTGCAATGCCACAACTAACAGGGCTGTGGCATTGCAGTGGTCTGCCAGCCAATCCCTGCACGTGGGCTGGCTCTCAAAAGAGCGCCAACATGCAGAGATGACGACCACGAGCACAGCACGAGTATCGCGAGATTACTCGGTGCTCGCCGAGTAGCCCGAGTACAGTGATACTCTTGCGAGTACCGAGTAGTGGCGAGCATGCTCGCTCATCACTAATGAGCACCTTTAACTTATCCACCGGGTGGGGATTCATCAGGGAGGAGGGTGTGTGTACAGAAGTGTTTGTGGGGCGCCGTGATGTGGAATCGCACCTACCGCGAGGGCATCCAAACCGTGACTTATATGAGGGGGACATTGTAACCTATGAGCGATATGTATGCTGTGACAGGTGGTTCGCTATAACAAGTCCGGAACACTGCCCTCCACAAGTGACTTTGTTGATTGAACTTTGCCAAGAGACTTCTTCCCGTTTTTTGCAAATAACACTGCGACTTGGCGGCTACAGCCTGAACTTTTAAACTAAGGACAGCCGACCGCCCGCCGGGTCTGCGCAATGTGTTAACCTGTTCTTTTTGCTTGCAACTTCAAAGCGAATATTTACCTGTTTCTTTAATAAAAGTGTAATTTCATGTCTGTTATAAAAATATAAAAAAATCTCTCTGTAATGTTGGGTAGTATGACACTTGGGGACAAGCGTATTTCACCAAGGGGGAGTGTGGCGCCCCGCAACGAGTGCGTCACAGGAGGGTATTGCAGCCATAAATGAAGCAGCAATATTCTCTGACCCAGCAGTTATGTGGTTAACTCAGAGATCCATACCCTGCATGCCTCACTTAGCATAGAGGGCCAATCAAGGTCCTGGTGGGCGGAGTGCAAGGGTAGTGTGTAGTGGAAGTTTAGTCCAGCTTAAAAAGTTGGAGTTCGAGGGCTGAAGGTGTAACAGCAACCTAGAAGACCCTCTGCAGACTCCCAGCTCTGCAACCTAGGAGAGGGGGTTGCACAGTCGGTGCAGCCCCCTGGCCACCTTCTACCGGCCATCTCCTCATCTTCGCTACGGTTGAGCACCATTACTCCCGGTGCACTACCAACCGAACTCGGGCTTCAACATGCGGGTCCAAAACCATCCCGTGCCCTTATACAGCCGGTTTCCTGGTACCGAAGCTAGCAGTAGTTCAGCTCTGCTATGCAAACCAGAAGCGTGGAGGAGCCGCTTTACAGAAGCACCCCACCATCGCCAATTCCAGTCGTCTCACCAGCGGTGTACCCACCAAGGACCCAAGGCTCCCCAAAACATCCATCATGTATACTTTGAATAGGGATCGAAGCAGCTTCCCTGTACCCGATCTGGTATTCCTGGGCGACAACGGCAACACTTAGATGGAATGGAGGAACACCGCGGATCTCTGAGGGACACCTATCACTGCTGAGTCCACCCGGTCTGCTACCTATAACTGTATGCCATGTATTGCCTGCTGGTTACAGTAAAGACCCGTTACAGAGACTTACAGTGTCCGTGCTTCCTTATGACTACGTCCGTCTGCACACAAGGTAACCGCAGCTGCCGCACAACATCTTAAGCAGCTCCAGCCTCCGGGGATCACCGCTCAGCCTGTGGGGAGCGTTCCATCTAGCTGCTATCCATCCCCCGGAGGCCCCGCAGCGTCGGTAAGACTTACCGAAATACTCATAGGTGGCGTCACGACAAATTAACCCCTTAATCTGTTCCACTATGACGTCTTCAACCCTTTTGATCTGCACTCAACCGGGCCCCCACTACCGGCAGGCGCGGTCCACCCGTGACAAGGAGGAAGAAGCTACTGCCTGTCTAAACCGGGGTCCCGGCCACGGTGAGTCACACCACTTACGGATCCGGTAATGTTACTGGTGCTGTGGGATAGTCCTCCGAGATGATGGTGGAGCAGCAAGATGATTACGCTCCCTGTAGGTGGAGCGGGATCCATGGAGCAGTTGGGAATGTTATATTTATGTACAGTCTATGGAAGGAGCAGGATCAGGGGCCGCAATAACAGTCACACACAGGGTTTATGTTTCCGCACCTTTTACTCATGGTACAGGTATAGTCCAGGGTACAGGCGCTGATGGTAAAGTCCGGGTCTCTGGAAACAGTTCAGTATCTCTACACTGGAGTGAGTTATGAGGCCTCCCAGTTGCACTGTGTGTGTACTTTTAGTCCTGGGCTGTCTGAAGCTGGACCCTGACCCTTTCCTGTGGTCCTCACTTGTATGGCAGGTGGCGAGAGCCCTGTTGCTGGGTGCTGCTGTATCATCTACGGTCCCTGGCTCTGCTAGGTGGCTGTGTCTCAAGTTCTGCTGTGCCAGGCTTCCGGTCTTCACTGCTGGGATGACAGGTCCCTTGCACTCATGGACTCTGGTGTCCGGTTTCAGACGCTGTTCCTTCGGGGTGAACTGGTATGGTTCCACTACCCCTGCTACTACTACACCTTGCCTCCGACCCTCGCTCTAGGGTCTCTCACGCAGGTTAGTAGCACTCACTGGTACGAGCTTCGCACAGCACTGTCACCAGGATGTCTTCACAGTCCTCCCTGGAACTGCACTCCCTGACTCCGCCTCCAGGCCTGAATTTATAGGGGACATTGCTTAAAGTCGGCAAGTGGAGCTCCCCCTTCAAGTCTGGAGTGGAAGGTGTTGTGTGCGGGCTTACTTGGTGTGGAGATCCTTCTCTGTCCCAGGTGTGTCTGTGGCAACTGAACCCTGGGGTGCCACATTCCCCCCTACTTAACTCAGTACTCCTGGACTGAAAAACACAACATTTTCAAACATTAATAACATTAAAATTGTACAAAGTCTCAAAAACCAAAAATTGCAAAAAACAATAATATGGGAAAACCGGAAAAATGCAGTCCATACGGTGCTAGTCCATCCGCCGCACACTGTTAAAGACGTTTTTGCCATAACCAGTCCCTGGCTATACAGAGATGGGGGCATGTACCAGGATGAGGGGGGCTATATACAGTGATGGGGGCATGTACCAGGATGAGGGGGGCTATATACAGTGATGGGGGGCATGTACCAGGAATACATTTCTAGGCTCTGTACACACACACTTTTACCACAATCAGTCGCCTTATTCCAACCACAAAAGATCCCGAGCTGCTGCTCCACTTTGCTGCATTAATACAGAACCAGGTGAGTGCTGCCACCAGGGTGACACCACTAGATACACAAACAAGAGGCTGACTGACAGCAGCGCTGAATAACCTGAGCTCTACTGTATGAGCGATCAACTCACCTGGTGTCACAGCCAGGGACAATGGAGTCTCTGGACTCATTAGAAGTGGAAGAATAAAGGAGCTCCTGCAGCATGGCCGCATCTGAGATAGTGTAACATGACTGCAGGATTACTCCTCTCAGCCTCCTCTATATACAAGCCTACCCTGCACTACATTTCTCTTCAGCCCCTACACTCACTGAGGAATCTTCAGGTCTCCACAGGCCACTAATAATCCTATCTAATAATTTCCCTAAGCCAGCTTCCATCACTATGTAACGTTTATGACGTGACATCCGACAGAAGCTGGCTTAGACTACGTTTAACCCTAACTAATATGGTCGCCACTTTGTCGGTATTGGGGACTTTCACTGCCCCACTACCGATTCTAAGGTGCTGCTCTGACCCTCCACGCTGTCATTATACTTACCACCCGTCCGTACACCCATCGCAGCCATCCTCTTCTGTCCGTCGCCTCCGTCTTCCTGGATCTTCCCTCTCGCCGCTCCTGCACGCCATCTTCCATGTCGCCGCCCCGTAAATAGCGAAACCAAGATGGCGGCCGGAAAATTTTGCGAGAGTTCCCGGCCATCTTGGTTTCACCCTGTCCACAGCGGCGACATGCAAAATGGCGGCCGGGAAGTCTCGCCTTGCGAGACTTCCCGGCTGCAATGTTTAATGTCGCCACCCTGGACATGGCGAAACCAAGATGGCGGCCGGGAAGTATCGCAAGATTTCCCACCCACCATCTTGGTTTCGCCCTGTTCAGAGTGGCGACAGGCAGGATGGCGCTGGCGATGGAAGTAAGTATGTCGCCGCAACTCTTCCTCCCCCGGCCTGCGCTGACCACTCTGCCCCCCCCCGGCCTCCGCTGACCACTCTGCCCCCCCCTCCCCTGGCCTCCGCTGACCACTCTGACCCCCCTGGCCTCCGCTGATCACTCTGCCCCCCCGGCCTCCCTGACCACTCTGCCCCCACCTCCCTGACCACTCTGCCCCCCGGCCTCCACTGATCACTCTGCCCCCTCCGGCCTCCGCTCACCACTCTCACCACTCTGCCATCCCCCCGGCCTCCGCTCACCACTCTGCCCCTCCCCTGGCCTCCGCTGACGACTTTGCCCCCCGGCCTCCGCTGACCACTCTGCCCCCCCGGCCTCTGCTGACCACTCTGCCCCCCCTGGCCTTCACTGACCACTCTGCCCCCCCTGGCCTCCGCTGACCACTCTTCCCCCCCTGCCTCCGTTGACCACTCTCGCCCTGGCCTCCGCTCCTGCCCCCGTCTCGCACCACTCTGCCCCCCCTGGCCCGCTGACTCTCTGCCCCCCGGCTCCGCTACACTCTGCCCCTCCGGCCGCCGCTGACCTCTCTGCCCCCCACAGTCCTCCGCTGACAACTCTGCCCCCTGGCCTCCGACTGACCACTCTGCCCCCGCCATCCCCTGCTGACCACTCTGCCCCTCGTCCTCCACTGACCACTCTGCCCTCCGTCCTCTGCTGACCACTCTGCCACTCTGTCCTTCGCTGACCACCTGCCACCGTACAGTGCTGACCACTGAGCCACCGTACAGTGCTGACCACTGAGCCACAGTACAGTGCTGAGCACTGAGCCACCGTACAGTGCTGACCACTGAGCCACCATACAGTGCTGACCACTGAGCCACTGTACAGTGCTGACCACTGAGCCACCATACAATGCTGACCACTGAGCTACCGTACAGTGCTGACCACTGAGCCACCGTACAGTGCTGACCACTGAGCCACCGTACTGTGCTGACCACTGAGCCACCATACAGTGCTGACCACTGAGGCACCATACAGTGCTAATCACTGAGGCTCTGTATACAGTGCTAACTATTGAGCCAGCGTATACTGTGCTAACCACTGAGTCCCTGTATACTCTTCTAACCACTGAGCCGCCGTAAACTCTGCTAACCACTGAGCCGCTGTATACTCTGCTAAGCACTCTGCTGCAGGCAGGAGAGGGCCGGGATACAGCGTCCGGGTGCGGTCAGGAAGGCCCCCCCCGCCCCCTACTGCCCGCACCCGGCTGCTGTTCCCCGCCCCCCTCCTGTACGCACCCGGCCGCTCTTCCTCGGTCCCCTCCTGCCCATTCATGACCGCTGTTCCCCGGCCCCCTCCTGCCGAACCCGGCCACTGTCCCACAGCCCCCTCCTGACCGCACCCACCTGCTGTTTTCTTCCTCCTGGATTCCGGCACCGCTGCACACTGGCACCGCTGCACACCGGTACTGCTGTATGTATTCTATCTATTATAATAAAAGCCCTAAGCCAACTTCCGGCACTATGTAACGGTATCGCTACATCACATCCGTGACAGAAGTTGGCTGTACACCCGTCGTGGTTGATCCAAGATGGGCGACCTTTGGCAGCAGCGGGGCTTTCAAAGCCCAACCACCGCCATTGGAAGCCTCTGCTGCGCCCCACACTTTGTCACCCTCATCACACACATTCCCCCCCCCCGCTTCATTCAGCAACTCCACACGACCCCATTTCACATACAACCCCCCATCTCACCAACAATCATACCCTCATCTACACTCATGCCGCCATCTATACTTACCGCCCCGCCATCGGAGCCCCTCCTCTTCCACGCCGCCGCCCCCGCTGCCTCCATCGGATGGTGTTCGTCCCCGTCCATCCGTCCTCTCAGGCGACATCCAGCGTCCAAGATGGCGTCCGGAAGTCTTGCGATATCCGCAACTCTCGCAAGACTTTCCAGACGCCATCTTGGTTCTCCCATAACCAATATGACGTCTGGGAAGTCTCGCGAAATCCGCAACTCTCGCGTGACTTTCCTGACGCCATCTTGGTTCTTGCCATAACCAATGTGGCATCCGGCAAATCTCACGATAGTTACCAGACGCCATTTTCTTTTTGCCATTTCTCAATTGCGTCCTGAAACTCTCGCGAGATCCAGGACGCCATTTTGAATGGCGCGCTTTTTGAAATTTTATGTCTGGAGGGCAGTGACAGGGGCCAGAAAGAGAGCACTGGGGGCAGAGAGAGTGGGGCCAGCGAAAGGACGGGGGGACCAGAAAAGAGAACAATGGGGGACAGTGATAGGGGGCAGAAAGAGAACACTGGGGGCAGAGAGAGGGGCCAGAAAAGGACGGAGGGAGCAGAAGAGAACACTGGGCACAGATATCGTGCAGAAGGAGAAAACTGGGGCAGAGAGAGAAGGGCCAGAGAAGGACGGGGGGGCAACAGAAAAGAGAACACTGGGGGCACAGACAGGGGGCAAAAAGAGAACAACTGGGGGCAGAAAGAGGGGGGCCAGATAAAGGACGGGGGGGGGAGCAGAAAAGAGAACACTGAGGGGTCAAAGACAGGGAGCAGAAAGAGAGCACTGGGGGGCAGAGAGAGTGGGGCCAGCGAAAGGACTCCGCCCACCCGAGTCACATGTGCATGACGTCATCTCAGGTCCTGTATATTCTCCCTGTGTGTGGGGGGTGTAGACAGCACTGAGGATCCCTAATGGGGGGAGGGTTGCACAGTGCACAGGGCTGAACTGTATAAAAATAATAAGAAATTCAATATTATATTGTGCCAAAGGTAAAAATACAAGAAGTGCCGGAATGGTGGAAAGGAGGAGAGGCGATATATATATATAGGGGATGAGGATTCCGAGGGGTTAATAAGAGCATAAAGTGTTAACTTTCCTACTATTCTATCCTGTCTCCTCAGGTCATTGTACAAGTATAAAGAAATATTATATTATACGAAAATTATACAGAAAACGCTAATTACATTATTCAGCATTGTCTTTGCTCTCGGGATTATCGGTAATGGATTAGTCATCTGGATTGCCGGATTCAGGATGAAGAAGACAATCAGTGGCGTGTGGTTCCTCCACCTGGCCATCGCCGACTTCCTGTGCTGTGCTTCTCTCCTACTGAGGATTACTGAGGTGGCTGCACCTTTCTCAGACATCTCACATTATGCACTCTGTATAGTGAACATGTTCCTGTTTAATCTAAACATCAGCGCCAGTGTTCTCCTCCTGACGGCCATGAGTATTGACCGCTGGGTCTCCGTCATGTGGCCATTTTGGGCCAAAGTCCATAGAACCTGTAATGTGGTGAGAATCACTGCAGCGATCATCTGGGGGCTGAGCCTCATTGTAGCCGGGTTATTCTATTATGTATATAGATACTGGGTAGGTATTCTAGGTGAATGGTGTCATTACTATTATAGCACAGATCATTATAGCTATAAGTTACTTCACACCATGAAGGTGATCAGATTAGTTATGATGTTTGTGATCCCTTTTCTCATCATCTTCATCACTTATGTCACCATTTTCTTTAAACTTAGAAAGAGTAAGAGATCCCAGAGATCTCAGAGATCCTCCAGATAATCACCACTGTTATACTGTGTTTCTTCATCTGCTGGGCTCCTTATTATATCTGGCCATTCGTACCCTGGTCTGATTATGATATACATTACTCTCTATCCCATATATTACCCACTATTTTCACCAGTCTGGCTTGTCTTAACAGCTGCCTGAATCCGATCATTTATGTATTTATGACTCAGGATTTCCAACAAGGTTTCCTCAGATCCATCCCCTCCAGACTAGAGAGAGCCTTAGGTGATCATCCTAATGACCTGTGCAGAGAACCAGGAGATAGAGGGAATCGTCGCTCCTACTGATGTGTAATATAGATTCCTGGGATCTCCTGGATGTGAAACCTCTTAACCCCCAGTGACTTGAACGTTTTTTATTTTTTCACTTTCTTTCCTTTTTCTCTCATCCAAGATCCAGAACATTTTCTTTTCCAATCCACAGAAATTAATGAGGGATTGTATTTTGCAGGATGATTTCTAGTCTTGAATGTCGTCTTCATTTTACCATATAATGAGCTGAAAGATGGGGGAAAAATTGATTTGATTCTCCTGGTGTCTCCCGAACCAACATTTTGGGTGATTTCAGTTCATCTATAAATGACAATGATGTAAATTTATGGTTTACTGTGAATTTCTATCACACTGACGCCCCGCTCCTCTATATCTTACTTTCTGGGGATTTGAAGAAATAATGAAATCTGCACAGCTTTATATAGAAAACCTTCCGGTGGGAATGTGATATTGTGGCCGGTTCGCTGCCCCCCCCCCCCCCCACATAGTCAGGAATTTACTGGGGGGTGAGATGATTAGGGAATGCAGATTATCATCTAAGGAGGAGACATTTAACCTCGAAATCCACAATATTTATAAACGACTACGTGATCGAGGATACAAGAATCCATTCTCACTAGAGCTAACAATATGGAGCCAAAGAATCACGAGCATAATATTGTGGGGCAGCGCTGGGATTGCAGGTCAGAAATACGTTGAGCCCGGTAACAGTTCAAACAGTACCTGGTTTTATTGCTGATAAATACAGCGATGGCACAAGCTGCCGGAATCCGGGTCACAGCCGGCTACTCTATGATACAGTCCACACATAACGTAACCCGGTTCCTTCAGGTTATGAGCCTTTCAATATAGGGCGCCCCGAGCTCCCAGCCCTCCCGTGCTAGACCGTGTTAGTATAGCACACGGCCCCTGGAACTCTTGACCTCTCCAGTCTATCTCTGCTGCTGCTACAGCTTAGGCAAAAATCTGTCCACACGGAACCCCGCCATGCCTCCTAACCAGGCTTTTAACTCCGTGTCTCTTTCCGGGACCTTGCAAGACCCGGAGCGAAGGGAGCGGACCGTCCCTTTCTCTAACAGCCTATACCGGGCTCAATATGTGACAGTGCCATTCTGGGGGAGACATAGCGCCCCTCGCATATGATCCCCCACACTGTCTCACAATATGGATAAACAAAGTACTGAAAAGAAGGAGACACAGAATATCCAGACTTTATCTACTCTTTATTCCGTAGATTTTATCAATATCAAGAAATTAACTCATAAATTTACCCCAATATTATTCCAGGATGAGATACTTCATAAAATCCTGTCTCAAGGGGTTAGATCTGTTTCTCGTAAAGTGAAAAATATTAGTAATTTTGTTGCACCGAGTATGTTTAGATCTACCCGAGACACCCCAATATGGCTTAAATATAGAGGGACAAACAAATGTGGTGAGAACTAACGTAATATTAGTAAGTATATTCAAAAAGGTGATCATTTTTTATAAGAAAAATAATAGATATAACATAACATTTGATATAAACTGTAATTCCACCCACCTCATCTATCTAGTCACTTGCAATATATGTAACAAATACTATGCAGGGTGTACTACTACCGTAGGTACTAAAAAATAGATTGGGGGAACATACAGGTGCATCTCAATACATTAGGATTTCATCAAAAAGTAATCTTTTTTCAGTAATTCAATACAAAATGTGAAATGCATATATTATATAGAGTCATGAAAACCCAAAGGTCATTATCTCGGAATATTAAAGTAGGGAGGATGAAGGGTTAAAAACCATTCTGCCGTATTCCACGAGACATCAAAGGGTGAATATAATATTGATTTATTAGTCAACAAATTTCAGGGCTCCCTGGTCCCTTCCTCAGGACAAATCAATATCATTTTGCCATGTTTCAAGGAGTCTAATAATAAATCTATATACATAATCTGCAGTTTAGCGCTTCCGGCCACTGTGCCGCTATCACGCGCACCGAGCCGCTGACACTGGCCGGAAGCGCTAACTAACTACCGCCGGAGACCACAAACCATCACACCCCAAACACTGGCCGCTCCACCCACAGCCCGCCGATCACCCGCCACATCTTCCTGCTCCCCCGCTGCTCACCGTGACATTCCATCACACCGGCGCCTGGACCAAAGAAAACAGCCATTCTGCTGATAGCGCCTTCCATGATGTCAAAATGACATCAGCGTTCTGCGCTCTGATTTCCCTCCTTGCGGCCATGTGATATGTCACATGACCGCGAGCGCCCCAATCACACCGCCGAACGCTGATGTCATTCTGACATCATGCAAGATCCTATCAGCACAATGCCTGATACTACTCCCAGCAGCGAGCGGTCGCCGGAGGGTAAGTATAAGCATTTAACTGCCTCATCCAGCCTCACTCCCTCCTCCAGCCTCACTGCCTCCTCCAGCCTCACAGCATCCTCCAGCCTCACAACCTCCTCCAGCCTCACACCATCCTCCAGCCTCACAGCATCCTCCAGCCTCACAGCCTCCTCCACCCTCACAGCCTCCCCATCCTCACAGCCTCCTCCATCCTCACAGCCTCCTCCAGCCTCACAGCCTCCTCCAGCCTAACAGCCTCCTCCACCCTCACAGCCTTCTCCAGCCTCACAGACTCCCTATCCTCACAGCTTCCTCCAGCCTCACAGCTTCCTCCAGCCTCACTGCCTCCTCCAGCCTCACTGCCTCCTCTATCCTCACTGCCTCCTCCAGCCTCACTGCCTCCTCCAGCCTCATTGCTTCCTCCAGCCTCACAGCCTCCTCCAGCCTCACAGCATCCTCTATCCTCACAGCGTCCTCCACCCTCACCTCTCTTCATCCCTCCTGCCTCACCTCTCCTCACCCCTCCAGCTTCTGCTCTCCTCACCCCTCCTGCCTCTGCTCTCCTCACCCCTCCAGCCTCCCGCCACATCATACTCTGCTATCCACATAGCCCCCTCTATACTCTGATACCCACAAAGCCGCCTGTATACTCTGCTACCCACACAGCCGCCTGTATACTCTCCTACCCACAGAGCCGCCTGTATACTCTGCTACCCACAGAGCCGCCTCTATACTCTGCTACGCACAGAGCCGCCTCTATACTCTGCTACCCACAGAGCCGCCTCTATACTCTGCTACCCACAGACCCGCCTGTATACTCTGCTACCCACGGAGCCGCCTATATACTCTGCTACCCACAGAGCCGCCTGTACGATCTGCTACCCACAGAGCCTTCTCTATATTCTGCTACCCACAGAGCCGCCTGTATAATCTGCTACCCACAAACCCGCCTGTATACTCTGCTACCCACACAGCCGCCTGTATGCTTTCCTACCCACAGAGCCACCTGTATAATCTGCTACCCTCAGACTCGCCTGTATACTCTGCTACCCACAGAGCCACCTCTATACTCTGTTACCCACAGAGCCGCCTGTATACTCTGCTACCCACAGAGCCACCTCTATACTCTGTTACCCACAGAGCCGCCTGTATACTCTGCTACCCACTGACCCGCCTGTATACACACAATTCATTTTACCGCGCTCCCGATGCAATTGCAACGGGCCTTTTTACTAGTATAATATATAAAGCTGAATGTGTGTGTGTATGTATGTGTGTATGTGTGTATATCCGGGATTGGCATCTATACCGTCGCAACTACAGCGAAATTTTAACCCTGCGCGTTCCAGTTCATCAAACAATTTTGCCCCTATCTACATAATGGGGAAAAAGTGAATGGAAAAGTGTTGGAGGAAAATCGAAAGCTGTCAGTTATAGCGACAAAATTTTGCACAGTCACACGTCTGGACCCCGAGAGCGTCATAGGCTATGTTGTGAGGCAAAATTTTAACCCCGCACGTTCCAATTCACCAAACAATTTTGCCCCTATCTACATAATGGGGAAAAAGTGACAGTTACCACTTGACAGTTGTGAATGAGAGGGGCTTAATGATAGCGCCAAAGACTAACAGCACATACCAGCATATAGTCACTAAGGTGGGGCCCCAACATGAGATATTGACCATGCACGGGGACATGTATACACACCACACGCACACAAAGAGTAACAGCAAGTGTATAGTCGCTAAGGTGCAGCCCCAACATTGGATACTTACCACGCACCCGAACAAACACACACACACACCACAAAGAGACACACACAACACAGAGACACACACACCCCCTATAGCGACACATGCACTCACCCCATAGGGACACACACCACAAAGAGACACACAACACAGACACACACACCACACAGACCCCCCCACAGGGACACACACACATAGCCACCTTATAGGGACACATGCACTCACCCTACAGGGACACAAAACACACACACCACAAAGAGACACACACACACCACACAGACCCCCCACAGGGACACACACACACATACACACCCTATAGGGACACATGCACTCACCCCACAGAGACACACACACACCACAAAGAGACACACACAACACAGAGACACACACACCCCACACAGACACACCCTCACAGGGACACACACACATACACACCCTACAGGGACACATGCACTCACCCCACAGGGACACACACACACACCACAAAGAGACACACACAACACAGATACACACACACACATCACACAGACCCCCCCACAGGGACACACACACATACACATCCTATAGGGACACATGCACTCACCCCACAGGGACACACACACATCACAAAGAGACACACACAACAGAAACACACACCACACAGACCCCCCCACAGGGATATACACACCCTATAGGGACACATGCAATCACCCCACAGGGAAACACACATACACACACCCCAGGGACACACACACCACACAGACAGACACAGATGTGCACAAATCACCTCACACAACTCGCTCATACGTGTGCTATCTTTAATTTCCAAACATAAACATCTGATTAAAAACAACCAATGCGCAACACATGTGCCATATAGGGAATTAAGGCAGATGTCAGTCACATGAGCTGTTTATTATGTGTATGTGTGAGGTAACATATACTGGGGCAAGGTTTACTGTTGGCTGGAGATTTATTAGGCTGCCTATAGCAACCAATCCCATCTCAGCTTCTATTTTCTTACAGGTCATTAATATGACATATTCAAATTCTATTATGTTATAGCTAACATCAGTTATTTATTAACCGGGCGTAGCGGTACTACAGCTAGTAAATAATAAAACTAATACATCAATATTATATTCACCCTTTCTTGTCTCATGGAATATGGCAGCTCGCTTTTTAACTCTTCATCCTCCCTACTCTATATGCACCATGCAGGAGACTGCAACAGCTGTGATCTGCTTTTATAGTGGTTGTAACACTCACAACCACACAAGGTGAAGCCTCTGATACCTATTTAGGTCATATTTTATCTCTAAGACCCTTCATCCTTCCAACTTTAATTTTCTGAGATAAAGACCTTTGATTTTTAATTGGCTATAAGCCATAATCATCAACATTAAATAAATAAACACTTGAAATAGATCACTCTGTGTGTAATGACTATATAATATATGTGTTTCACTTTATGTATTGAATTAGTGAAATAAATTAACTTTTTGATGATATTCTAATTCATTGAGACCTGTATATCAGCAGCTTCTCCTACCACATTGGTATCAGGACGAACTCATCCAAACACTTCAGAGAACAATGTTTGGGTGATCTCAGTTCTCTGAAGTTCAGAATAAAAGAAAGAGTTCATAGACCATATAGAGGTGGGGACTGGGACAGACTTGTTTTTTGCCAGAGAAGCACATTGAATTCTAAAATTAAATGCCAGTTATCTAGATGGACTATAGAAATGATGTGATGCTTTTCTATTAATTACTGTTGTATATAAAGTATTTACTGACATTTAAATCTTGTAAATGTTTGCTATATAAATGTATGTATAGGGGGATCTAAATGGGATTATTTTGTGTCTCAGGCCCTTTGACTCACAGGAACTATTTTATGTAGTTCTGTAAGTAAATGAGTCCCAATAGGTATATAATAAGATCACTTTTATCATTCACTAGTATGCCTATCATTAAATAATGGTTCTGAAACGCGTCAGGCAGATTCAAGTATAATATGGCATTGACTAATCTCTTATTACTTGGATTTTAATGAATTTTCAATAATGAATTGGATTTTTATGGTGCCGGATCATTTCCACTTCCCCCCCCCCTCCTTTTTACTTTGGATTGCAATTGCTATGTGGATGCCAATCACCTGATCCGTGCATCGAGTCTGTGCAAATTATAGGAATGGTGAGCTGATGCAACCTTCCTCTGTGTTTTGTGTATTTCTTTGGGTTTTTGTTTTTTCTGCATTTTTCCCCCGGCAGTATGGATCCCCAGGACATTACAATTATGGTGATTAGAGATGAGCGGATCGATCTGCAGAAGATAAAGACTGAGTTGAATTTCCTGAACTTGAACACTTTGATATTCAGGGGCAGACTGGCCCAGGTGGAAGGGGGCAAGTGCCCCCCAGGCTGGTGGTTTTGTCCTAATTTAGGGCTGCCCTCTTAATGATATGGGCCGGCGGCAGTTCCTGCTTAGCGGCCGCAGCGGGACTGTGTGAAGGGCAACATGCGGTAAGTGTCCAAAATCCCCCCTCCCCGCTACTCAACCAGCCGTATCCGATAACAACCCCCTGCTCTTCACCCAGACGGCGGATCCGATAGCACCCCCCTTCCCCCCTGGTCCTCAGGGCTGAAGGATCTGGCTGCCACCCGGGACAAGCTCCCCCAGCCAGCCCCTGTTGTTATTTGATTTCTACCTCTATCACTCGTAGAGCTGAAGCATCAAAGAGCGGGATAATGTATATATTGTGGCTGTGTGGACCTCCCCATAATGCCCGGCAGCTGTGACATCTAGCGGATTATCACACCTTGTACAGTGGGGTCAGTACCGGGGACATCACAGAGTCAGCGGCTCCAGTGGAGCAGTTTATATAGCAGAGACGTTTTACATCTCCAGAGTCGCTGGGTAAGTCTCTGTCCTGTAGAGTGTAAGCTCTTATGGTCAGTGGCTCCTCTCTCTCTGGTAATATAACCTCAGACATTTATAAATCAATCACAGGATGGAGCCCAAGTTCCCCATAGAAATGTGTGTAATAGGTAGAATGTGTCCTGTGCCAGGGAATATTACTTCTAGTAGATTTGTTGTATCTTTTATCACTGATGTTACAACGTCTTACTAATCACTAATAATCTTATCTGTCTGTAACCGGAGAAGTATTTGGAGTTATAGAAGTTACAGGAGTAAATGGACGACGTATTTCACTCTGCTCCAATAATAACAATGTTAGAAACACAAAAAAGAGGAATAAATCCGCTCCGGCCTTGTATTAATGTCACATTGTAACGTCTCTCCGGATATTACACTTATTCTTCACAGTTGTGTTCTTAGAGAGGTAATATTCATCTCAGACATTTATACATTATTCACAGGATGGGGGACCCCAAATTCCAGTCTAGATGTTGGTGTGAGGTGGGACATATCCTGCCCCATGAGAAGATGACATTACCTAGAGATGTTACATTCTTTACTGCTCTCGTGTTATAATGTTCTACCATATATAATCTTATCTGCTGTAACCGGAAATGTATTCAATAAATGTAAATAAAACAATTGCATGATGAAATGTATGAAATGTATCAGTAAGGAGCAATTAAACATGTTATAATGCAAAAATAAAGAAAGTCTGAAAATAAAATTCATCATGATGTAAAGTCGTCGTTCTAACCATAGAGTGTGAAAATGTATTTTATATATAATATCCATTCTACATTATGTTAGCGAGTGGTATGATAATTAATAGACACGAGCGGATCAGGGAAAGTAGTCACCAAACAATATTTGATTACAGAGAATTTATTCTATATAAATGTAATGTCCTCATTATTCTCTGCTCTATTTATACACAAGTATAGTAGAAAGAGGATCCGGATCCCAATAACATGAAAGACTTTAATGTGCAAAAAAGCAGAAAATCC
Organism: Allobates femoralis; assembly: GCA_033576535.1. NCBI lineage: Eukaryota > Metazoa > Chordata > Amphibia > Anura > Aromobatidae > Allobates > Allobates femoralis. The sequence goes on from JARQOC010000009.1 coordinate 72,856,942, forward strand.
AAAGTGCCCAGAGATAATGTGCGGTAGAGAAATCCTGCTGATCCCATGGCGGTAATAAGATCACCGATGACCAACGGTGCAAACAGCTATGTGTTTCAGGCTGCTCAGCATACTTTATCAAAGGATTTGGCTGCTTTTTTTGCAAATGAACTGACCCTCTGAAACTTGGGGACAGGATAACGACACCAACACTTAAGGTAGGGATAATGACAATCACACTTGGAGAACGGATAATGACATGAATTGGAGTACATGATATGATGCAGACGCTTGAGTTATAGGATAATATTAAAGTTTCAATGTTTCAGTTCCTTGTACCCCCAGTGTCAGTGTCTTTATCCTATACCCAACACATGTTGTACCACATTACACAAGGCACCTTTGGATACAGGACTATGACTGTTGGATTAGCCCCTGGATAATTTGCAGCTCTGTGATTATTATATGTGAGGAACGTGGGATTTCCTGTAATGCATGGACCTGTACTGGGGACCTCAGCTCATATATACATGCTATAGGAAAAAAAATATATTTTTTCCAGCATTTATTTTTGCCCCCCATTAGGAAAATGACTTTGTTATGGAAATATTTTTTGTTCAAAAAGCGATACCGCCATGGGGTCACGATGGTTGCTTATCACAAAATACAGCTGCTTCTGAGTTGGTTGCCATACATTGGACCATATTTTTCTCATATGGATAGGGTCCTTTGAAGAACACTATACTTAGAATTAAGTCTGGTTTTGCCCCAATTTTACCTTTTTTTCCAGCTAGGAATATTTTGCTTTGTCATAATAGGTAAATACTTGCTTTCATATCAAGCTTAATGACCATAATAAACTTTTTAATGGCTTCTTTGCCATTTCAAGAGATTACATTATGTGTGATAAATTTTAACTTTATCTATAAAGCTTTTTCTACTTTAGTTTTATTATGTTATATCTGTCTGGCCACTTAGATTCTTGTCAACGGACAGTCAAGACAATCGTTAATTAATACAGGGTGACAAGGTTTTTCAGTTTTGACACGTATAATAAAACATGTATGGAGAACTTTCATCAATTTCTTAACTTTCAAGCTTTGTGCAAATTAAATAGAAATTAACCTTTGAGCACCGAAAGACTTCAAACTCAATGGAAATCCAATCATCTCCCTGCCCTGATGTGCAGTGGAGTGCTCAACCCCTAGTGGTCATGGCAGAGCAATGAAGTCTCCTCAACATGCTACAGATGTGATTACTAAAGGCTTGAGAATTTCAACAGGTATAAAGGCAAAGATATAAAGGAGCAGCCTGGTGGGTGCAGTGTGAAAAATGAGGAAGGGTCGCAGTATGGAAAATGAGGTGAGTGTGCAGGATGGATATCAAAGGGTTTGGGATGTGTGTAATGTGGAGTAGGGAGGATAGCAGTTTTGAAAAATAAGGTTGAGGGAGGTGTGATGTATGCAGAATCAGAAGCACAATATGGAAAACAAGGGTGGTGAGGTGCACAGTATGGAGAATTGCAGGGGCGCAGAATACAATATGGGAGGTTTGAGGTGTGCTTAGTATGGAGAATGGGGGTGCAGTATGGAAAATAAGGGGTTGGGTAGACGTAATGCATGGAAAATGTAAGGCTTAGAATGGAAAATGAGGATAATGCACAGTTTGCAGAATGGGGGATCAGTATGGAAAATGAGGGGGAATGCGAGCAGAATTTAGGTGGCAAAGTAAAGAAATTAAAAAGGTTAAAATGTTGCAGTTTGAGGAATGAATGCAGTATGGAAAATAATGGTAGGGTAGGGGTATACTATGGAAAATAAAAAATGGGGGGCTCAGAGTAGAAAACGAGGGTGGTGCACAGTTTGAAGAATGTGGGCTCAGTAAAGAAAATGAGGGGGAGTACAATATGGATGAGGGAGGGCTGCACACTAAGGAAAGTGAGAGATAAAGGAGGCCACAGTTTGATGAAGGAGAGGGTGTCAGTATGAAAATGAGGGGTGAGGTGGTGTGTAGTATGGAGAATGGGGGCGCAGATGAAAAATAATAGGCTAGTTTTCTGCACAGTATGAAAGTGGGGGGCATTGGTGGAAAATGAAGACGATGCGCAGTATAGAGAATGGAGAAGTGCAGTATGGAGAATGAGGAGGAGGTGCAGTATAGGATATGGGGTGAAACAGCATAGAAAGTGGCAGTGCCTGCCAACCACTCACTGGAAGTGCTCTGTGACAGTTTCCGGTGACAAGATAGGACCCCGGGCTGTCACACGAGCATCAGAGATCCCACAATATTATCGCGGATCTCCGGTGCAGGCAGGGAACTGAGCTTTTGCCACTGTGGCACCAATGGATCCCGCTGTCAGTGATTGACAGCGGATCCAAAGGGTTAACAGCACCGATCGGAACCCGGATACGATCGGTGCTGTTAGCCCAACATCTCAGCTGATGAGGTCAGCTGAGATATCTGGTGTTTGATGTGAGCTCCGTGCCGGAGCTCACATCAAACACCGGGACACAGCCCATGATGTTGTACAAAGTCATGGGTCGTGAAGGGGTTAAGTTATGCCACTGCATTTGGAACTGTAAAAGCAGTGTTTCTTTGTTCTGTGAAGCTCATCAGATAAGTGTAATCCAGCAAACAAGAAGAAATGAATGGCACTTATCGGCTGATGCAAAATCTTCACTTTAATACATTCAAAGTTACAAAGGGTAAGACGCGAAGAAGGAGGAAGGACTGCGAATGACGGTTGTGGTTTCATGCAGATGTGGCTTCTTGCAGGCTGTGGTTTCTTCAATGGGTCATTCAAGCACCCTGCTCCCCCTCCCCGCCATGTCCGTTGTAACTTAGGATGTATTACAGTGCAGATTTTGCATCAGTCGTGAGTGCCATTCCTTTTTTCTTGATTGCTGGACTATACTTGATATTGTCACATATTTGTGATATACATATTATTGTATCTATGATATGATGTTGGTGTGGTTTAATTATTTGACATGTATGCTTGAATCATCCATCAAAATTGCACTTAGCATATTTTCAAAATTTTGATGTTCTTTAACTGTATGATTTACTGTACTGTATTTGATATCCATTTATAGATCAAATTAAAAGGAAAAACCTTGCCAAAGCCTTTAAACTTGGTGCATGATTGATGATTTATATCGGCATGGTACAAAAATGATATTGACACTGACAATGGAGTAGATACATGATGATGACACAGACACCTGGGGTACATGATAATGACTCCTTGCTAAAACCATAATTGACTTTATTATTTTTCCAACTTATGAATTAAGATAATCAAATAAATAATATATTCATTCAAATATATCTGCTGATATTGACTATTTTGCTGACATACAGAGTGTATGCCATAGATATATTTAGCTGTAGAGCTGTCCGACAGAACCTTCCATACATAGTAAACAGGTGCTGATTGTCACACATATAAATTGAGCACATGATAACAAAGAGAGGTGGGTTTTTTCACTCACTCCATGCTGGAGTCTGACCAACATGTTGCAGCTCACTCCTGCCCTGCAGAAGCTTTCTCCAAGGAAAGATGGATACCTGACTTCTAAAGAAAAGATGAATGAAGAAGAATGAATGAATGAAACAGGACAATAATCCTTTTAAAGGACAAAAACATTTTCTTATTTATTTTTCAACGTAACATATGCAAGTGCATCTTTTTTTGGGATTTTTTTTAAATAAACTGCCATTGTTTTTGTAAGGCTGGCTTCACATTTGCTATGTATCCGCAGCGCACGCTGCGGATAACAATATTCAAATGCGCATGCGGACTGCGCACCTATCTTTATCATTGTATACACACCGTATGCAAGACACTGCTTTTGCTCGCGCACGGCTGCGTATCTGTCCGCATGCGTACGCTTTAGGAAAACTAGTTGCGCCTGGAAACGCAACATTTTTCATTTTTTGCGCGCATAAAATTTCCCTGCGTCCGCATGCGCACGCTTGCGCACGCTCGCTGATAAAAAATGCATTAAGCCCTATGAGAGCGCAAGTGTGCGCGAGGATTTGCGTACGGTGCGTACGATGCGCATGCGTACGGGCCTCAAGTCACTTCCCATGGGCGTGCAAGTAGGTGGGACAAGTGAAATCTTGGTCAATTTATTAAACGCATGCGCATGAAAAACGCATGCGCATGGTCATAAACGCATATGAGCGCAGGTATACGCAGCGTACATTGAACGCATGCATATGCGCATGCTGATGAAAAATCCTCCCATGCTTGCTTATACATGCGTTTTTACCAGCGCATGCGCATGCGCAGCATACGGGCACACAAAAACGCAAATGTGAAGGTAGCCTTAGTACACTGATCTTTTCTCAACAATACACACATAATGATGAATCCTGTATATAAAAATATATGCAAAAATGATGTTATTAAACAATCTAGGAACAAAGGAGACAAAAGAGGCGCAAATGGGTCTTATCGTTTGTGTGAGATCGTCTGCCTGAAGGTATACACGCTCACCTGGTCAGGTTGTGTAGACCCACAACCGGTATGCTTGCATGGACAGCTACCGCTACCACGCAACTTCTTAAGGATGCTGCTACCTTATTCACTACGTGTTTCAGTGCTGTCCCAGCACCCTCCTAGGGGTGCATATCAGATTAAACAAAGAGCCGACTTTCTATACAGTTGCAGTGATGTTAAGCACCAAACACAATTACCCACATCATTATGACGTCTGAGGGTAGAACTTAGATGACGTTCTATGTAAACAAAAATACTTATACACATTCGCAGTAACACAAAACATAATATATACATGACAAATGGCAACTATAAATCATATTAGTGCAGTCTGATTATAATTCTTTTTTATTTTTTGTTTTAGAGAGGGGTAATTTTATTAATTGTATTCATTTTGACTCCCCCCTGTTCCCAAAATGGCTCATCACTGTGAACCTCTGTGGATAAATGATGACATCAATTTGGCTCTGTGACTTGAGAAATGGGAAAATCATAGTGGCACAGCAAAAATGTACTGCTACCAAGTTCAAATCTGGTGTAAGGATATAGCGCTTTTATATCATTTTTTGTTTATAAAGGAACAATTTATGTTTAATTATAATCAGACTGCACTAATATGATTTATAGTTGCCATTTGTCATGTATATATTATGTTTTGTGTACTGTGAATATACGGTATATAAGAATTTTCGTTTACATAGTACGTCATCTGTGTCCTCCCTCAGACGTCATAATGACGTCTGTAATTGTGTTTGATGCTTAACATTGCTCCAACTGTATATAAAGTCGGCACTTTGTTTAATCTAATATGTGTCCCTGAGGAAGGTGCTGGGACAGCACTGAAATGCATAGGGTATAAAGAAGCGGCATCCTTAAGACGTTGTGTGGTAGCGGTAGCTGTCAATGCGAGCATACCGGTTTGGGTCTACACAATCGGACCAGGTGAGCATGTATACCATTCGGGCAGACGATCTCACACAAATGATAAGACCCATTTGCGCCTCTTTTGTCTCCTTTGTTCCTAGATTGTTTAATAACATAATTTTTGCAGGAAGGTGGGACAGCACTGAAATGCATAGGGTATAAAGTAGCAGCATCCTTAAGGAAGTTGTGTGGTCCTTTCATTCATCATGACAGCAGCACGGATCATTCAAGCACCATCTGTCTGATTGTCTCTGTTATTTAACTATGGTGAGCCACTATGAACCCCAACTTCGCGAACCATGAAGGGGGAGTAGATTGAAGATTCAACTAAGATAATCATACTTCTACGATGTTGGGTGAACATTTTAATCTTCTGAAGTAAAGGACTTTATGTGCTATATTGGTGAAGAAGCACCACATATATTGGACATTCTGAGAAAAGGACGGACTACAAGTGCCAGAAGGTGTCAGATGATAAGTAGGTTCAGCAAAGTCACAAAGAAGCAACAAGCAGGATTATCTTTAAGGTAAGAAGATGAATAATTATTACTTATGCTATGCAGAGAGGTGGTCTCAGTGGCGTAACTTCAGGCCCAGGGGCCCCAATGCAAAATCTCCAACGGGGCCCCGAATCATTGCAAACCTTTAATAATATTAGTCTTATTCTATGTCCAAAGGGACTTTTGGGGCCCCCCGGAAGAAGCGGGTTGCGAAATAGCTGTAGGAGGAACCTCAGACGCTGACAATGTTTTCAACCAGGTATGAACCTTGTCTTGTAGAGAATGATAAAAACATCAGAGTATACTGGGAGTTGTAGGTGGATGGATAGAAGGAGCAGTATAAGGCTAATGTGTAACGCTCTAAGGTGATTATATTGGAGCCTTGAGATATGGGAGTGTTTTTTTGGCCAGAATACAAGTAATCCCTATTATGATTCCCTAGGAAGTGATCCAATTCTATGGTGGCCGCGCTCCCCGTGGTAATGATTTTAAGAACTTCTTGTCCACAAAAAAATGTTATTACTCAAAACGTGAGAATATAAAAAAACGGATACAACGCGTTTCGGCGGAGACAACCGCCTTCCTCAGGTATCAGAGATGTGAACTTTTTCCTCAAATATATATAGCTGGTAGCTTATGTACATCATTGGTAGTAGCTGTGTGCTGCAAGGATCTTTTTCATATTACATAGATAGATAGATAGAAAGAAATAGATAGATAGATAGAAATAGATAGATAGATAGATATAGATACATAGATAGATAGAAATAAGATAGATAGATAGATAGATAGATAGATAGATATTAAAGAAATAGATACATAGATAGATAGAAAGAAATAGATACATAGATAGATATATAGAAATAGATAGATAGGTAGATAGATAGATAAAAATAGATACTATATAGATAGATAGATAGATAGATAGATAGATAAGAAATAGATACATAGATAGATAGCCGTCGAAAGCCAAGACCCGTGGCCGAAAATAGAACCAAGGGCCCGGCTATAGTTCGCTTGAAACACCGCTATTATTGTCTATGGGAAGTGAGGCGCTATTCTGATTGGTCGCCGCCAGCACACAGCGACCAATCAGAATAGCACCTCACTTCCCACAAGATAGAATGGATGAAAAATCGTCCATTCTATCTCTATGGGAAGTGAGGCACTATTCTGATTGGTCGCTGTGTGCTGGCAGCGACCAATCAGAATAGCGCCTCACTTCCCATAGAGAATAATAGCGGTGTTTCAAGCAAGTATAGCCGGGCCCTTGGTTCTATTTTCGGCCACGGGTCTCTGCTTTCGTCGGTCGTCGCCAGGGCGGGAGACTCGCGGCCATTGCGAGTCTCCCGCCCCGGCGACGACCGACGAAAGCCGAGACCCGTGGCCGAAAATAGAACCAAGGGCCCGGCTATACTTCGCTTGAAACACCGCTATTATTCTCTATGGGAAGTGAGGCGCTATTCTGATTGGTCGCCGCCAGCACACAGCGACCAATCAGAATAGTGCCTCACTTCCCATAGACATAGAATGGACGATTTTTCATCCATTCTATCTCTATGGGAAGTGAGGTGCTATTCTGATTGGTCGCTGTGTGCTGGCGGCGACCAATCAGAATAGCGCCTCACTTCCCATAGAGATAGAATGGACGAAAAATCGTCCATTCTATCTCTATGGGAAGTGAGGCGCTATTCTGATTGGTCGCTGTGTGCTTGCGGCGACCAATCAGAATAGCGCCTCACTTCCCATAGAGATAGAATGGACGAAAAATCGGCGGAGGGTAGTAGGTGGCGAGGTGGTTAGTAGCGGCAGGGGGGGGTAGGGGTGGCTCCGGAGCAGTGGCTCCGGAGCAGTGCACGGTGGGGTGGCGGGGCGGTGAGGGGAGGCAGACGGGGCAGAAGAGAGGGGTTGCTCCGGAGCACTGTGTCACCAGGCGGTGACAGCAGCGGCTTCGGAGCAACCCCTCTCTTCTGCCCCGTCTGCCTCCCCTCGCCGCCGGGGTGGCGGAGGGTAGTAGGTGGCGGGGTGGTTGTTAGCGGCGGGGGGGTAGGGGTGGCTCAGGAGCAGTGTACGTGGGGTGGCGGGGCGGCGAGGGGAGGCAGACGGGGCAGAAGAGAGGGGTTGCTCCAAAGCCGCTGCTGTCACCGCCTGGTGACACAGTGCTCCGGAGCAACCCCTCTCTTCTGCCCCGTCTGCCTCCCCTCGCCGCCGGGGTGGGGAGGGTAGTAGGTGGCGGCTTCTGCCCCGTCTGCCTCCCCTCGCCGCGCGGGGTTCAGGCGGGCAGAGCGGGGGTAGCGGGGGCGGCGAGGGTAGCGGGGCGGACAGGCGGCTGGCATGGGGCTGTAGTATACCATAGCGGTGTACACTACAGCCCCATGCCGGCGGCGAGGGGAGGGGAGCGGGGTAGACAGGTGGCTGGGCATGGGGCTGTAGTATACCATAGCGGTGTACACTACAGCCCCATGCTCAGGATGGCGGGGTAGAGGGGGGGCATGTTGGTGGCTTTGTTCGCGGGGCTCGCAATTCCCGCTTCGCGGGCAATGCTTCGCGGGGGGGCGTGGCCGAGTCCCGGAGAAAGTGCCAAGCCACGCGAACAAAGCCACGGAAGTAGCGCCGGACGCGACGGAAGTCGCTACGGCAATTATATAATAGATAAACATCAGCATTTACAGAAACAAACATTTGAAATAGATCACTCTGTGTTTAATGACTCTATATAATATATGTGTTTCACATTTTGTATTGAATTACTGAAAAATATTAACTTTTTGATGATATTCTGATTTATTGAGATGCACCTGTATGTTCCCCCAATCTGTTTCTTAGTATCCTATGGTTGTAGAACACCCTACATAATATTTATTACATATATTGCAAGTGACTAGATAGACAAGGTGGGTGGAATTACAGTTTATATCAAATGTTATGTTATATCTATTATTTTTATTATAAGAAAAAATCACCTTTTTGAATATACCGTACTTACAAATGTTACATTTGTTCCCACCACATTTGTTTGTCCCTCTATATTTAAGCCATGTTGGGGCGTCTCGGGTAGATCTAAACATACTCGGTGCAACAAAATTACCAATATTTTTCACCTTACGAGAACAGATCTAACCCCTTGAGACAGGATTTTATGAAGTATCTCATCCTGGAATAATATTCGTGTAAATTTAGAGTTAATTTCTTGATATTGGTAAAATCTACTGAATAAAGAGTAGATGAAGTCTGATATTACTATTCTGTGTCTCCTTCTTTTCAGTATTTTGTGTCTCCATATGAAGTAATGATGCTCGTGATTCTTTGGCTCCATATTGTTAGCTCTAGTGAGAATGGATTCTTGTATCCTCGATCACGTAGTCGGTTATAAATATTGTGGATTTCGACGTTAAATGTCTCCTCCTTAGATGATAATCTGCATTCCCTAATCATCTGACCCCCGGTAAATTCCTGACTATGGGGGGGGGGGGGCAGCAATCCGCCCCCAATATCACATTCCCACTGGAAGGTTTTCTATATAAAGCTGTGCAGCTTTCATTATTCCGCGAATCCCCAGAAAGTAAGATATAGAGGAGCGGGGCGTCAGTGTGATAGAAATTCACAGTAAACCATAAATTTGCATCATTGTCATTTATAGATGAACTGAAATTACCCAAAATGTTGGTTCGGGAGACACCAGGAAAATCAAAGCAATTTCCCCCATTTTTCAGCTCATTATATGGTAAAATGAAGACGACATTCAAAACTAGAAATCATCCTGCAAAATACAATCCCTCATTAATGTCTGGGGATTGGAAAATAAAATGTTCTGGATCTTGGATGAGAGAAAAAGGCAAGAAAGTGAAAAATAAAAAATGTTCTGGGTCACCGAGGGTTAAGAGGTTTCACATCCAGGAGATCCCGGGAATCTATATTACACATCAGTAGAGCGAGTATTCCCTGTATCTCCGGATCTCTGCACAGGTCATTAGGATGATCACCTAAGGCTCTCTCTAGTCTGGAGGGGATGGATCTGAGGAAACCTTGTTGGAAATCCTGAGTCATAAATACATAAATGATCGGATTCAGGCAGCTGTTAAGACAAGCCAGGGTGGTGAAAATGTTGTGTAATAGAGACTTTACACGTAATGTATATAATACCTGGGTATCAATGGGTAGATATAATAAGGAGCCCAGCAGATGAAGAAACACAATATAACAGCGGTGATGATCCTGGAGGATCTCTGAGATCTCTGGGATCTTTTACTTTTTCTAAGTTTAAAGAAAATGGTGAAATAAGTGATGAAGATGATGAGAAAAGGGATCACAAACATTATAACAATCTGATCAGTTTCATGGTCTGATGTAACTCTGCGTTATATGGAGCTGTGTAATAATAAGATAAACACCATTCACCTAGATGACCTACCCCATCTGTATGTACATAATACAATAATCCGGCTACAATGAGGCTCAGCCCCCAGATGATCGCTGCAGTGATTCTCACCACATTACAGGTTCTATGGACTTTGGCCCAAAATGGCCACATGACGGAGACCCAGCGGTCAATACTCATGGCCGTCAGGAGGAGGACACTGGCGCTGATATTTAGATTAAACAGGAACATGTTGACTGTGCAAATTGCAACCGCCAGGTGGGGTGAGAAATATGTAAATACAAGCGTTGTGAGAAATAAGCAACCCAGTCAGTAATCCTCAGGGGAGAGAAGCACAGCACAGGAAGTCGGCGATGGCCAGGTGGAGGAACCACACGCCACTGATTGTCTTCTTCATCCTGAATCCGGCAATCCAGATGACTAATCCATTACCGATAATCCCCAGAGCAAAAACAATGCTGTAAAATGTAATTGTCGTCTTCAGTAAAATGTTACTATAATAAAGCCATTCTTTGTATCCATCAGTTGACCTGAGAAGACAGGATAGAATATAAGGAAAGTTAACAATTTATATTTTTATTAACCCCTCGGTTGCCTCACTCCCTATATATATCGCTTCCTCCTTTCCACCATTCCTGCACTATTAGTGGCCGGCTTTAGCCCACTCTCTGGTTCCCCCACCTCTGTCAGGGAGCCCTGTGTGCTGTGCGACCCTCTGCCCATTAGGGATCCTCAGTGCTGTCTACACCCCCATATAGAGGGAGAAAATACAGGACCTGCTACTGGAACAGAAGAGGACCTGAGATGATGTCATGGACATGTGACTTGGGTGGGCAGAGCCACTGAGTTTTCAGCAGGAAGAAGCAGAAGAAATGAGCAGGATGTGTGACACATACCTCCCAACTGTCCCAGATCCAGCGGGTCAGTCCTGATTTGGAGCCTGTATCCCGCTGTCCCGGCCGGGAGGTTAAGTGTCCTGCACTGCAATGAGAAACAGCCGCACGCCCTTTCTAGCTTCCAGCCTTTCCCCCTCAAAGCAGCTCAGGAGGGAGGATGGAGCTCCAATCACAGTTCAGAGAGTGAGTCATCTGACCTCTCCTGCACTGTGTGGAGGGGGCGGTGCTCACTCACCCAATCCAGGCTCAGCGCGGGCCTCTGTGAAGTTCTCTCCAGAGTTGGATGCCATGTTGCAGCAGAAGCGGCCGGTACACAGGAGCTCTGCCTCTTGTGACTGGGAGCCCAGATCTGTCTGCCTCTGACTAGGAGGAAGTGACAGGAAACCAGGAGCACAAGACCCAGGTATCACAAGAAAGGGAGTAATCAGAAGACAAGGAAGGCGCAGGCTGAGAACAGACATAAGGGGGGATCATAAGGAAGGAACAAGGAGCTGATGACAGAACACAGAGGAGTGTGAAAGGCTGACAACACACAGGAGTGTGACAGGCTGAAACAGAGGCACATGGGGATAATGACAAGCACATGACCACATAAGCACAGGGGTTTTGAGGCAGATAACAGAGGACAACAGCTCACACAATGAGGCTCAGATGATGGGGTGCTGCACAGAAGTGAGACACTGGATGAAGAAATAAAACCAGTGGACAATGTGTCAGGAAATAAGAAGCTGATAACAGAGGAAAAGAAAATAGAGAAAGAGGCAGAGCAGCTACCCAGATACAGGAGTGATATGTCTGACAGTCGCTCACTGTGGTCCGGATTCACCATCTGTCCTGCCTTGGTTGACATAACTTGCTGCGCAGGAGCCACAGGCTGGAGGATGCAGGAGACGTTAGCCATGTTAGTCCAGTCAGGAGACGTCAGCCATGTCAGGACAATCATGAGACATCAGCCATGTCAGTAAGGCAGGAGACGCCAGCCATGTCAGCCCAGTTAGAAGATGTCCGTGCAGTCAGGAGACATCAGCCCAGGCAGGAGACGTCAGCCATATCAGCAAGGCAGGAGACGTCATCCATGTCAGCCCAGGCAGGAAACATGAGCCCAGGCAGGAGATGTCAGCCATGTCAGTACAGGCAGGAGACGTCAGCCATGTCAGTAGAGGCAGGAGACGTCAGCCATGTCAGTAGAGGCAGAGAGCATGTCAGCCATGTCAGCCAGTCAGGACAGGATAGGGATGTAGCCCAGTCAGGAGACGTCCAGCGCCATGTCAGCCCAGCAGGAGACGTCAGCCATGTCAGCTAGGCAGGAACATGGCCATGTCAGCCAGCAGCAAGCCAGTCAGAGGACGTCAGCCAATGTCAGCCATGTCAACCCAAGCAGGAGATGTCAGCCATGTCAGCAAAGGCAGGCGACATCGGCCATGTCAGCCCAGGCAGGAGACGTTAGCCATGTCAGCCCAGTCAGAAGACATCAGTCCAGTCAGCAGACGTCAGCCTTGTCAGCCCCAGCAGGAGACGTCAGCCAAGGCGAATAGCAGAGATAGGACGTCAGCCATGGTCAGCCCCTGCAGCCAGCAGAGGACGGAAATTGTGAGGTTTGAGGATGTGACGTGATCGGGAGGCGCTGATCGGTTCCCATGACAGCCACGGGTCTGCTGAAGACCTCCGTACGAATCATGACGGTTCTTGTGTTAAAGCCAGCGTTTCTCTGGTGTTCATAGCAGAACATGGTTTTTACTATACATAGTGGCTGTAGCAGTGTTGCGTGCTGGAGAAGTGATAAGATTTAGTTTCAGCTCCCCTAAGAAGACTATTAATTATGGTACAAATTTGAAAAAAATTGTTTTTAAAAATATGGGAAAAAAACAAAAAGTTATAATCAACCCCTATTTCCCATAAAAGCAAACAAACATCCCCCCCCCCATAATTGGTATCACTGCGTTCATAAAAGTCCAATCAAAATCCAAAGTAAGTTAATGTGATTGGAAAGCAGCGTAACAAGATAAAAAATGAAAGTGCCAGAATTATGTTTTTTTTTGCCTTCTCAACATTGCAATAAATGGCATTAACAGCCAATCAATACATGGTCTGCACGCCAAAATGGAATCAGTAAAGATGTCAGCTCAGGGCACAACAAACATTCCCTCCCCCAGCCCCAGATCATAAAGATTAAAAACGTTATAGGTCTTGGAAAATGACACAAGCAAAAATTTAGTTTTTATTATAAATTTCAGATTTTTTTTCACAACATTAATAAAAGAATAAAGTATTTATGTTCCGTATCTCCATAATTGTACTGACCTGGGGGATCATACAGCCCAATCAATTTTACTGTATAGTGAATATGGTAAATAAAAAAAAAGCTAAAAACAATTGTGTAACAGCACTTTTGTTTTACAATTTCAACACACTTGGAATTATTTTTCCCACTTTCCAGTGCATCACATGATAAAATGAATGGTGTAATTCCAAAGTACAACTCAAGGGTTTGGGGGCCATCATACTATATACAGGAAGCAGTGGGGTCATAATAAAGTATATAGCAGGTTATGGGCAGGAGTGTAACGATAGAGGTCGTGACTAGGCAGGGCCGGCTTTTGGGGTGGGGGGTGCAGACTGGGCACTTGCACAGGGCCCACAGTCACAGAGGGGCCCCGTGGTTGTCTCCCCTCTGATCTATGCTCTAATGAGTTCTCGGATGATTCATTACCGGTAGCCAGCGAGCAGTCAGAAGAAAATTCAGGCAGCACACACCCGACTTCTGCCTCAGAGCCTCCGGGTGCACAATGGAGTTTACAATTAACATGTTACCCGGGACAGCTCAGCGCTACAGGAGAGGAGAGGCAGAAGATAAGTTAACCTTTACTTCTGTTCTCCTGCGATGCTCCTGCCCAGTGTTATTTATTGCTCCATCAGGGTCCAGGATACAGAGGCAGAAGCCGTCACGGTGTTTAGAGCCCTGCATCTTCTCCTCTTGTTTCTAAATATTCTTTATTAAGGAATTTTAAGAGAAGGGATATAAAAATAAAAAGGGGAAACATACTTAAGAACAAACCAAATAATTAACATAAATATCGGGGTATATACAGTAGCAGAACATTTGTTGCAGTACTATCTTCTCCTCTTGTGACCTCTGGCCGTTCTGCTCTCTGAGATTGATGTATAATCCCTAAAGTGTCCTGACCTCTCAGTCTCAGGACCTTACTGGCTGCAAAGCTTGAAAGTGTCACCTGACCACTGACGCTGAACGGAAGCGACTGCCAGAATGCACAGTACGACAGTACGGACACCATGCTTACACTCAGGAGAAGTGCTCCTATGTCATGGGAAGCAAAGCAGCAGTGGGCACTGGTGGTGAGTTTTTTCCTGCATTACATTAGTCACACTGCACAGAAGCACAAATCAACAATGTATTAAATGCAAAAAAAATGAAATGTGAACCTCCTTCCCACACACACACAAACATCAGGTGAAATGAAAAAAAAAAAAACATCCCTGCTGTGACTCCTCAGGATCCTGCACAGGCCGCTGTGTGCTTGCACCAGGAGTGATGACATCACTGTTCTCTCTGGCCACAGGACCACTGTGTTCTGTATTGGGGCTCTCTCCCACAGGCAAATAGTAACTCATCATGGTAATAATGACACTCAGCTATAACTGTGATCAGAGCGTGAGTGAGTGTCAGTCACCGTGCTCTGAGTCTCTCACATGTGAGAATCATATCACAGGTGCAGAGAAGACGGAGAACTTAATTTCTCCATCTCTTCCATCATCTCTGAGTGTGATCATTGGACTGAACTCGAATAACATCAGAGTGCAGTCCAATTTTTTACACTCACCTATAGACTTGTATGGTTGCATATGGTCCGCTTTGCAGAGCCACTTGCAGAACAGTGCTATTATTTTCTAATACTGATTCAGTATGAGAAAAAAATCACTGTTTGGCACTGCACCATAGTGTAACATTGGCTGAGTGCTATCCGATAAAACAGGATAGCCCTCGTCCAAGTTATACACTAGTGCAAGCGAGTCCATCAGCTGCATCAGTCCAGTGACCAGTACATCTGTTTTCTGATGGCGCCCTATTCAAATCACCTGACTGCTACAGCTTATTATAGGATTTATTTAGTAGAAACTACTCAGGAGTTACTGTCCAAAAATAATTAAACTTTATTGATTAAAAGCACACATACAGGTAATGACACATATAGGAAATAAATGGTGAGGAGATTCCAAAGATATGGCACACCAGGGTAATAACAGGAGACTGGGCTAAGTCTCAGCTATTTCAGATACACATATTAAGGGCAAAATAGTCACAGAGAAATTGCAGGGTTATCAACATTCATCCATCAGACTCACCCATAAGATTGTGAAGTGTGGCTGCTGATTCCGTGCCCAGTATCGCTGCCCTAGTCCGTGGCACTCCAATGCATGTTTCGCGTGGATGCTTTTTCCTTGAAAAAGCATCCACACAAAATGTGCGTTTGGATCGCCACAAACTAGGGCAGCGATACTGGGCACGGAATCAGCAGCTACACGTCACAATCTTGTGGGTGAGTCTGATGGATGAATGGTTGATAATCCTGCAATTTCTCTGTGACTATTTTGCCGTCAGGCGGAAAATGCGGCCGTTAGGCGGAAAATGCGGCAGATGCGTTTTTTTTACCGCACCTGCTGCATTTTTAAAAAAAACGCCTATGTGATAAGGCACCTAAGGAGATTTTTGCATTAACTGAACGGAAGCTGGGCCACTTTCTTCATTACTACTAATGTCAGACAGTAGCATCACTGTTGGATGCAAAACGGACCAAAACTCTGACAAAAGTCGTCTGACTCTTGGATCCGTGAATTGGACCTATTTTTCACTTGGATGTGTGTCTGTACCCTAAATGGCAACTTGGCGCGGCTTGAGGTGCGGTCAGAATTAGAATGGAGTCTGCACTGATATCTCAGAGAAATAAAGAATTAGGAATATAAATTTACCGGAAGTCGTAGTCATCACCCAGAGTTCTATCAGATGTGGTCAGATTATCGTCATCCAGAGTTGTATTATATGTGGTCAGATTATCATAACGAGGATCCATTCTGAGGATTCACCTACAAGAAAAAGAAATAATAATAATAAAATAACAAGACATTTATGTGATCATTGTGTCTGTGTAGTAAAAGTTGAGTAATTTTAATAGTGGACACTGCAGAATTATTATTTTTTCTTATTTTATTGCCCCTCTGTTATCAATCAGTAATGTGTGTAGAGAATTCATTACAATATTTACCATTCATCCTCTTTTGCTGTTTCCAGCTTTTTTTTTGCCTCGTTCTGAGTCTCATAAACCAACACTAAAAAAGTTCCCCCGGTCCACACACAAGACGCTGAGTGATCCAGCAGATCAGAACTGCGGTCACATGATGGTGGAGTAGACTGGAGCAGCGCTGGAAACGGCAGATGATGGAGGAGTAGACTGGAGCAGGCTGGAAACGGCAGATGATGGAGGAGTAGACTGGAGCAGCGCTGGAAATGGCAGATGATGGTGGAGTAGACTGGAGCAGTGCCGGGTAAACGGCAGATAGATGTGTGGAGTAGACTGGAGCAAAGCTGGAAACAGCAGATGATGGTGGAGTAGACTGGAGGCAGTGCTGGAAACGGCAGATGATGGTGGAGTAGACTGGAGCAGCGCTGGAAACGGCAGATGATGGTGACCGGTGAGTATTGTAATACACTCTACATACATTACTGATTGATAACAGAGGCGACTATAAAAACCATCATAGAGGTGCTGTAATCACATTTATCTCCACCTTATATTATGGGGGAATTTATATTTATATAAAGCCGTCTGGAGTAAGTAAGATGGATAGTTCTTGGTGACTGACAGCATTCGGAAGATTGGTGCTGAGCAAAGAATAGAAATTATATAGAATATTAATATGTTATAATAAATTGCTAAGAAAGATTATTTTGTCAGTGCTTGGACAATTTGTTACAAATCTTCCTATAACATCTGCCGCAAATATGTCTCCAAAGAAAGTTGTATCCCACCGCTGATAGAGACATCAATTATCTGCTGTGGAATGACTTCCTACAGTTATATCATTATCACTCATCACACCAGACATAACACCCAATCCAATCATCAATATCTACCTGGAGACGCCTGAAAGGGAATCTGTCAGCACAATCCTCTCCACAAACTGATTATCTGCTCATGTTCCTCTCTGAAAATAAGAAAAGACACAAAATCACTATATACAGAGTCTGGTGGGAGCAGAAATCATAGAAATCATGGGGCGCATAGAAAACATCTAATTGACCCCCCCAAATAGTAATAATAATAATAATATTTGGCAAGGGAAGAGAATAGGTCACAACATTGCAGCCTTACAAAATAATTTACCTCATATTGAAATCTCCAGATTCCTTTTCATTGCAGCCATATAGTATAATGTAAAAAAAATGCCCCCCAAATAAAGCCTAATACCCCCACAGTGAATTACTCCATACATACAGTTTGATGGTTGTACATGTACCCTCTGTCAAAATATAATGAGCCAAACACATTATGATGCCTCAACTGTGAACCCCACACAGCCCTCCATACAGTACAATAGAGCCATCACAGCCTGAATACAATATAATGGCCCACATAGCCTTCCATATAGTATAATTGTACATTGCCTTCCATATAGTATAATGGGTCCCATATTGCCTTCCATATCGTATAATAACCCTATATTGCATTCCATATAGAATAATCACTCCACATTGCCCTCACATATAGTACAATAACCCCACGTTACTTTTCATATAATACAATGTGCCCCACATTGCTTTCCATATAGCGTAACACTCCACTTTGCCTTCCATTTAGTATAGTGCCCCCACATTGCCCGCCTCACATTTCCTTCCATATAGTATAATGCCCCTGCATTGTTCTCCGTATAGTATAATGGCCACACATTGATTTCCATACAGTATAATGTTCCCCACATTACCTTACGTATAGTATAATGGCCCTACATTTTCTTTCATAAAATATAATTGGCCCCATATAGCCTTTCACATAGTGTAATGCCCCCACATTGCCTTCCATGTAGCATAATGCTCCCCATATTGCCTACCATATACTAAAATGGGCCCCCACATTGCCCTCCGTGTAATATAATGCACCCACATTGCCGTTAATATAGTGTAATGCCCCCACATTGCCTTCCATGTAGCGTATAGCTGCCCATATTGCCTTCTATATAGTATAATGTGCCTCACATTGCCTTCCATACAGTATAATGCCCCCACATTGCCCTTCAAATAGTATAATGTGCCCCACATTGGCTTCCACAGAGTACAATGTGCCCCACATTTCCTCCATATAATGTAATGCCCCCCACATTGTGCTCCTTATAGTATAATTGCCCCACATTACTTTTCATACAGTACAATGGACCCCATGTTGCCTTCAATATGGTGTAAGGGCCCCACATTGACTTCCATATAGTATAATGCCCCCACATTACTTTCCATAAAGTATTATGTACCTCATATTGCCTTCAAAATAGGATAATGGGCCCTACATTGCCTTCTATAATGTGCCCCACATTTCCTTTCATATAGTATAATGGGCCCCACATTACCTTCCATACACTATAATGGGTCCCATATCTGCTGACAGGTTCTCAAGGTATAAAATAAATCCCAAAAGGAGCACATTATTGTTATAATATATTGCTGCTCTGTAAAAAATAGAAATAAAACTAAAACATTGGATAAATAGATAGATAGATAGATAGATAGATAGATAGATAGATAGATAGATAGATAGATTACATTCCTTTTCCTCCAGGTTCCCTTCTCTTTGGTCAGTGGGTGCAGCGGATCCTCTGTATATAACCAGCATTGCTCCTGTATATGTTCACTTCTCCGCCCCCCATCCATTAGACATTTCCACTAAGTGCAAACAATTATCAAAGTACAGAATAATTGTTTTTTATTTTACTTACTTAGTGGTTACTTATCCATCCTGATGTGTTTCAGTTTATACATATTTTATACATTTCATTTTAATTCTTTTTCTGGATCCTTATACAAGTATCTGCACTTTGCCCATTAAGAGACAAGTGAAAAAAAAGGTTTTGTTTTTCTTGTTGTATTTAATGATAAAATGATGTAAGTATTAATACATTTATTAGTTATTAAACAGAGATGTGTAATATAAGACAGGTGTAATGTCTGCAGTATTGTGTACAGAGGGGTAAGCCACTGGTCGTCCCTTTTCGGAACCATAATGGACCCTACAAAAGGTAAAATAATTAAAACATTGTTATATTCACCTCCCCACTAACCTCTGCAAGATAATATAATGAAGGTTCATGTACTGAAAATGGAAAGTTACATAAAAGATTCTACTGAACTAATTAAATGAATTAGTAATATCCGATGGGACAACAATTACATGTTTGTCACTGTTGATATGTGTGCTTAATTTTTGAATATACCACACGACTTGGGCATACATTGTTTCATGCATTTTATTCTTAGTGACAGTAGAATTCCAGAATCCCAAAAAGAACTTATGATTGAACCATAAACTTTTTATTATATAATAACTATTTTATTTTTATGAATCAAATGTATCAACAAAAATATGGAACAGCTATGGGATCAAAAATTGTTCCAACTTATGCTACTTTATATATGTTTTTTTAACTATTACATATATATGGGTCCAATTATTATTCTTCTGTTGTGATGTATAAAAGATACATCGATGATTTAATCTTTATATGGGATAATAAGAATGATAATCTCAATGGTTTTTTGGAAGAACTAAATTCAAACAAATGGGGCTTGAAATTTTAAGCAATTTAAGCAAAAAATGTCTTGATGTAAAAGATAGAAAATAAAAGAATATGAGAACTATAAAATGATATAAAAGATAAAATCAGGAAAAAGAACCGGAATGGTTATATGTTAGCAATGTGATTAAATTAATTCTGTTATTAGGTTCATCCCTTTCGGTTTATTTATCATCTTTTCACCAGTGAAATAGTTTTTGATCGCTGATTTTTTGCATTTTCATGAATTATTATGCAATTTTTTAATCAGGGACACTTAAGTCATCATTTTATGAATAGGATGCACATTCTACTTAGTGACTTTGTATGCTGGTAAAGTTTTTTACAAAAGTAGCGCCAAAATGAGGAGATCCTCCCATTTTGATGATGAAAATGACATCACAGATACACAGACAACACCCTGTTTCTTATTAAGCTTGGGGCTATAAAAACCCCACTGTCACTGCTTGATGTAATATCCCTGATGAAGGTGCCAGGATAGGCGCCGAAACGCATAGGAGAAAGGAAAATAAAGCTTGGAAATCTGCTTAAGGAAAATTTGACTCTTTGGTGAGTTTTTTGAGCCTGGAGCAACGCGGACCGTGACACACCTGCATTCCCATCTTCTTTCTGGATTACACCACTGGTTAGTGGTCGGTGGAGGTCTTGCAACAGCTCTTGATTGCTTCATGCTTTCAAACCAGTTGTGGGGATCACAACTGCACCAGGTCAGTGGCTTCATTACACCACCCTGATTCACAGTGTCACTAGTGATAGGGCACTATTGCGCCTCTTGTCCCTCACCCCTTTTATATGTTCTAAACCACTGTTTGGGCACACGGCAGGGCTCAGAAGGGAAGGAGCGCAATTTTACTTTTGGAGCTAATTTTCCATTCAAAAAGTCAAATGGCGCTCCTTCCCTTTTGAGCCCTGCCGTGCGCCCAAACAGTGGTTTATGACCACATATAAGGTATCTGTGTACTCAGGAGAAATTGCCCAATAATTTTTAGGATCCGTTTTATCCTGTTCCCCATGTGAAAATGAAAAAATTTAGGCTAAAAGAAACTTTTTATGAAAAAAAAGTACTTTTTCATTTTTACGGATGAATTTGTGAAGCACCTGGGAGCTAAATATGCTCATCACCCATCTAAATAAGTTCCCGGGGGGCTCTAGTTTCCAAAATGGATTCACTTGTGGGGGAGCTCCAATGTTTAGGCACACAGGGGCTCTCCAAACGCGACATGGTGTCCGCTAACAATTTGAGCTGATTTTTCAAATTGTTAGCCGACACTATGTTGCGTTTGGAGAGCCCCTGTGTGCCTAAACATTGGAGCTCCCCCATAAGTGACCCCATTTTGGAACCTAGACCCCCCAAGGAACATAAATGGATGGGTGGTGAGCACTTTGAACGCCCAAATGTTTCACAAATTGATCTGCAAATATGAAAAAGTACTTTTTTTTCCCACAAATTGTTTCTTTTTTCATTTTTACGGATTAATTTGTGAAGCACCTGGGGGTTCAAAATGCTCACCACCCATCTAGATATGTTCCCTGGGGCGTCTAGTTTCCAAAATGGGGTCATTTGTGGGGGAGCTCCAATGTTTAGGCACACAGGGGCTCTCCAAACACGACATGGTGTCCGCTAACAATATGAGCTGATTTTTCAGACAAATTGTTAGTGGACACCATGTCGCGTTTGGAGAGCCCCTGTGTGCCTAAACATTGGAGCTCCCCCACAAGTAACCCCATTTTGGAAACTAGACCCCCCAGGGAACATATCTACATGGGTGGTGAGCACTTTGAACCCCCAGATGTTTCACAAATTGATCCGTAAACATGAAAAAGTACTTTTTTTTTCCCACAAAAAAAATATTTTTTCATTTTTGCGGATCAATTTGTGAAGCACCTGGGGGTTCAAAGTGTTCACTATGCATCTAGATATGTTCCTTGGGGGATCTAGTTTCTAAAATGGGGTCACTTATTGGGGAGCTCCAATGTTTAGGCACACAGGGTCTCTCCAAATGCAACATGGATTCTGCTAACAATTTGAGCTGATTTTTTATTCAAATTGTTAGCGGACACCATGTCACATTTGGAGAGCCCCTGTGTGCCTAAACATTGCAGTTCCCTCACACGTGACCCCATTTTGGAAACAAGACCACCCAGGGAACTTATCTTGATGCATAGTGAGCACTTTGAAGTGCTTCACAAATTGATCCGTAAAAATGAAAAAAAGAAAATCTTTGTGAAAAAAAGTACTTATTTTTTATTACGGATCAATTTGTGAAGCACCTGGGGGATCAAAGTGCTCACTATGCATCTAGATATGTTCCCTGGAGGGTCCTGTTTCCAAAATTGGGTCACTTGTGGGGAGCTCCAATGTTTAGGCACATAGAGGCTCTCCATACGCAACATGGTGTCCGCTAACAATTGGAATTATTAGTGGACACCTTGTCGCATATAAAGAGCCCCTGTGTGCCTAAACATTGAAGCTCCCCCACAAGTGACCCCATTTTGGAAACAAGACCACCCAGGGAACTTATCTAGATGCATAATGAGCACTTTGAACCCCCAAGTGCTTCACAAATTGATCCGTAAAAATGAAAAATTAGTTTTTATTCACAAAAAATCTTCTTTTTTCCCTTTTACGGACTAATTTGTGAAGCACATGTATGTTCAAAGTGCTCACTATGTATCTAGATATGTTCCTTGGGGGGTCTAGTTTCCAAAATGGGGTCATTTGGGGGGAGCTCCAATGTTCAGGCACACAAGGAGGGGCTCTTCATACGTGACATGGTTTCTACTAACAATTGGAGCTAATTTTCCATTCAAATTGTTAGCGGACACCATGTTGCATATGGAGAACCTGTGTGCCACCAGCACAAGGGCAACTGGTAGAGTTGGGGTACAGCATCAAAAAATGCCGCCTCTAATGAATGCGCTATTTTCTTGGGTGGCTGTGGGTTGCAATTTGCAGCGTGGTGGGCCCACAATATTTGGGTCTCTCAACGCTGAGGATTCTAGTCCCCCAGCTGCCAAGTTGTACCTGGCTGGCTACCAAAAATACACCGAAGGCCTTTTTTTAATTTTTTATTTCTAGAACTAATTCTAGAAAAAAAAAAATGACGTGGGGCTCTGCCATATTTTTGGTGCAGCCAGATACAACTTGGCAGCTACAGACTGCCAGCAACCCCCAGCTGCCTCGTACCTGGCTGCAACAAAAAATATATCAAATCCCTTTTTCTTTTTATTTCTAGAACTAATTCTAGAAAAAAAAATGACCTGGGGCTCCGCCATATTTTTGGTCCAGCCAGGTACAACTTGGCAGCTACGGACTGTCACCAACCCCCAGCTGCCTCGTTGTACCTGGCTGGCACCAAAAATACAGCGAAGCCCATTTTTTAAAATTTCTAGAACTAATTATACAAAAAAAAATGACGTGGGGCTCCGCCATATTTTTGGCCCAGCCAGGTACAACTAGGCAGCTGGGGGCTGGAATCCTCAGCATGGAAAGGCCCAAGCGTTATGGGCCCCCCATGCTGCGAATTGCAGCCTGCAGCCGCACCAGAAAATGGCGCATTCATTGAAGCGCCATTTTCTGGCGCTGTACCCAGACTCTTCCAATTGCCCTGGTGCCGGTGGCAAACTGGGTAATAAAGGGGTTAATACCAGCTTTGCATTGACAACTGGCACTAAGTCCAAGGTTCATAATGTCGGGCCAATGTTAGACCCGGCCATTAGCAACCTTTAAGTAAATGGTAAAAAAGACACAGCACACTGTGAAAAAATCTATTTATTTTAACAAAAAACAGAAACACATAATTGGACTCCATCTTTATTACCCCCCACATGCCCTCCGACGTAGTCCACAACAATTGTCCTACGATGGTCAGTCGCCTCCAGAGACTGCAGCGAGGGATCAAAGGTCCTGCTGCTGCAGTCTCTGAGGTCACACTGATGCTGCACTGTATGGCAATGATTTGCCATACAGTGCAGCTGTCAGTGCAGCAAACCCTAGTCTCAGAGATTACATGACGCCTGAGGCTTGGGTAAGGTTACCAGATGTCGCCATGGCAACCTCAGGTTACCAGATGTTGCCATGGCAACCTCAGGTTACCAGACGTCGCCATGGCAACCTCAGGTTACCAGAAGTTGCCATGGTAACCTTAGGTTGCCATGCCGACATCGGATAACCTTAGGTTGCCATGGCAACGTCTGGTAACCTGAGGTTGCCATGGCAACATTTGGTAACCTGAGGTTGTCATGGCGACATCTGGTAACCTGAGGTTGTCATGGCGACATCTGATAACCTGAGGTTGCCATGGCAGATGTTGCCATGGCAACCTGAGGTTATCAGATGTCACCATGGCAACCTCAGGTTACCAGAAGTCGCCATGGCAAACTTAGGTTACCAGAGGTCGCCATGGCAACCTCAGTTTACCAGATGTAGCCATGGCAACCTAAGGTTACCATGGTGATATCTGGTAACCTGAGGTTGCCATAGCAGGGAGAGGTGAGTGACCCTGCACTCCCTCTCCCCAGGACCTAAGGGGGCAACAGAGCCAGGGACAGCGACCACATAGTGATCGCTGCCCCTGGCTGTCATATCGCTCCTCTAAGCCTCATCTCCTCTAAGTAGGGAATGAGGCTGAGAGGAGTGGGGCTGAGCAGGCAGGCAACGGCCAGCCAGCCAGAATGGAGGAGGTGAGCGGCACACAGTATGGAAACCGGGGAGCAGAGACGGAGGGAGGGGAGGAGGAAGTGGGAAGCGGAGACAGGAGAGAGGGGAGGAGGAAGCGGGGAGAGGAGGGAGGGGAACAGAGACAGGAGACCGGGGAGCAGAGGAGGGAGGGGAACAGAGACAGGAGACCGGGGAGCAGAGGAGGGAGGGGAACAGAGACAGGAGACCGGGGAACAGAGGAGGGAGGGGAACAGAGACAGGAGACTGGGGAGCAGAGGAGGGAGGGGAACAGAGACAGGAGACCGGGAACAGAGGAGGGAGGGGAACAGAGACAGGAGACTGGGGAGCAGAGGAGGGAGGGGAACAGAGACAGGAGACCGGGGAGCAGAGGAGGGAGGGGAACAGAGACAGGAGACCGGGGAGCAGAGGAGGGTGGGGAACAGAGACAGGAGAGCGGGCACAGGAGCAGGAGACCGGACTGGGCACATGAGTGGAGGGGTACAGCCAGAGGATGATTGCAGGAGCCGGGCACAGCTGACATCCCGGCTCCTGCAGAGATCATGCAGGGAAGTGCTGACATTCAGCATTTCCCTGCGCGATCATGATGTGATCGGTCAGTCAGATTGACTGACCAATCACATCACTCTGAGTGTGGGGACCCCTAAAAAGGGTCCCCACACCTCTGCCCCTGACCCTCAGCTATCACTGACAGCTGTTAGATTTGAACTGTCACTGTTTGTTTACAAGCAGTGACAGTTCAAAGCCATGACGTGTTTAGCCATCATGATGTGGGAACTGACATCTGTTCATGACGGCTAAACTCGTCATTGGTCATAATGGGGTTAAAGGGAACCTGTCACCCTTTTTGGGTGTTCTAAACACTGGCTGGCACCTTAAACATCATGTAATTGAGGTTCTGGTGACCCCTTTATAATCCCAGACTGGCCCTTGAAAACTTAAAAAAATAAGTTTGATAGTATCTCCCACCGTGTAGTAGCCGGTCTGGTGGGTTGTGACTCTTTTCAGTCCAGGCCGCACCTCCTCCTGCAAAACCCACCTCACTGCCTGTAATATGCCATTGCTCCTGATCTCAGTGACGGCATTGTGCCTGCGGAGTGGTGCGAGACACTGCACTGTATATGAAGACGGCTGCTCGCTGTGGAAACGCGTTGTAGTGTACATAATTGTAATAAAGAGGTTTGCAGCCTTCAAACTCCTTTCTAAATAGTTTTCTGTTCCAGCTCTCCCAAACTCTGTTAACATAAATCTCCTGTATCTGTTAAACAACCCTCTGGGTTGTGGAGTGAGCTGCTGGCTGCCATACCTTGTATGAGGGCTGAAGGACCTGCCATGACAGGGATCCTCTAACGTGCAAGTCACATGACCGGCCGGCATCCCACGTGACCGTGAGAGACAGCGAAGGAGCCACCAGATCCCGGACCGGGCAATCCAACACAGCAATAATGCAGACTGAGGTTATGCAAGGGTGCACAACCTAATAAGTTGAAGGGCTACCCCCACACCTCTAAACTTGACCCCCACTAGACCACCAGTTGCTTCTCAAAAGGCACTGCTCCGAATCTTTTGACTCCCACAAGAGAGCCAGGGGAACACTATCAAAGGTCTGGGACAGTTTCATTGTACCCTCCCAGAGGTGTCTAGACCTTGATACGCAGGGTATTCTGACAAAGAGAGAAAAGTTATTGAAGATGGTGATTAATTATCTGGCCGACCGTACCACCGTCCTCCATGATTCCTATGTGCCGAATAGCTATGTTTTTAAAATTGTCCCTAATTGTAGTTACAGTCCCTCCTTTACGTTTCTTGCTGTGTGTATTTCAGTCCCCCTTGTAATTTAGGCTAGTCCTTGCATTGAGTGGATAGGCTTTACTATAGTAGAAGTCACAAGCTTTTTAAAATTAAAAAAAAGTAATAATAATCTGAGGTTATCCTCTGCGGGTCTTTCAGGGTGTATTGCAGTCCCACATTCAAATTTCTGTCAGCGCTTGAAATTATTTTATAGGTTTTGAGTCTAGAAGTCACACTACCTTACAATTCTAACAGAGTGTGTATGGGGCCCTCCTTTATGTCTAATACATGGTGTATTGGAGTCCTTCTTTCTTCTAATTGTTGGCAGTTCTTGCATTGTCTGCATTGGCTTTGTGATTTTCAGAGTCCCGCTTTCATAAATTAAACATTAGGTGCCTGACCATGTCACACACACCACATGCCCAGATAAGGTAGTAAAATGTTAAAATTAGATTTACCGGTGAATGTTTTTATCCCATTGAAAGCAATGAGAAAGTGCAAAAACGCAACGTGTGAATATAGCCTGTGGGATGGAGGAGGCTTTTTTTCTCTTTTTTTCCTTATATACAAGAGTCATTAAAGCGTAAAGAATATTTCCAGTAAAATCCATTTTATATTATATTTTGTATGTTTCTTGTCACTCTGTAAAAGTGGCGTAATACTCTGATAACATCGATCCCAGCAGCGACCTGGGAGTTAGAGATGCGTCCAAGTGTTTTCCCCATGATGTCCCTATTCCATTTAATCTTTATTTCCATCCATTTCACAGATTCTCCTGCCCCTCAGACCTCCTGGGAGGGTCCACCAGAAAAATGCTCCAGTTTCCTATTGACTTCCATTCTATTCGTTACTCGAGTCGATCACCCGATCATTCCAAATTTCTCGATTCACACGAGCAGCCGAGCATTTAGAGCTCGATCATCACTAACAATGAGATAAATAAAATCAATAATAAAGAACTACAAAAATGTTGTCCTAAAGGTGATTAGTTTATAATTAATATGTTCATAAGATCTTCAATGAGGCAGTGAAAATGTGTGATAACTGGATAACATTTAACTAAGTTGTTACTTAACCGTCCGGATGTTTTAGTTTATACATATTTTATACAGATCATTTTAATGCTTTCTCTTGACTCTTTTACAATTATTTTGAGTCCATTATGAGAAAAGTGTAATATAATTGTTTTTGTTGTTCTCGTTGCATTGAATGATAAAATGATGTAAGTATTTCTACATCTGCTTAGTTATTAGACAGTGATGTGTAACAGAGGACGGCTATAATCTCTGCAGTATTGTGTACAGAGGGACAAGCCACTGGATGCCATTTCACTGAATGATATTGTGGCGCCCAAAGGTCAAGATAAAAATCCTTATCATCACCGCTGACCTCTACGACCCTCCGCTTCTCACCGCCACCCATCCCATCCTCACCACGTCTTTTAACTCTTTCCAGTTATAAAAAATTAGTTTGTAGCATTTATATTCATTTGTTAAATATATGCATGGCAATTAATGGAATATATATATAGGTTTTGGTATGCATATATTCTAATGTCATTGTAATAGTATAATCTCCTTAGATACATTTATACACGTGTATATATGTGTATGTGTATATGTATCTGTATATATATACACACACATGTATATATATATATATATATATATATATATATATATATACTTAGTACATCTCAATGAATTTTAATAATATCAAAAATCAGTATCACATTGCCATGTTTCAGTGCATTTCTGGGAGCCCTGAAACACGTTGACTAATGAATCAATATTATATTCACCCTTTGTCTCGTGGATTACGGCAGCGTGGTTTTTAACCCTTTAACCTCCCTACTTTTTTAAAATAATCATCAACATTAACAGAAATAAACACTTGAAATAGATCACTCTGTAATGACTCTATATAATATATACATTTCACTTTCTGTATTGAATTACTGAAATGAATTAACTTTTTGATGATATTCTAATTTTTTGAGATGCACTAGAACATGTATGTGTTCATTTCATCTATCATATATACCGTATATATGATTTTATAATCCTATCCATTTATTAGACTTATTCTATGTAACTTCTTTGCTGTTGCATATAGCTTGCTTGCTGATATAGTCACCTTTTCTAGCTGTCATACCCACAGCCTCTTTTGTTGAACACCCTATGTGTAATGTAGATAGGAAAGATAATGTTTGTGTTTTGCTAGTAACGTGATGTCACACCAGAGCAGAGAATGGCTGTAAGTCTGCAACATACCTACTTTATTGTATGGAAACTCGCTAATAATGGATTGAGCATTATTCTGTGGACATTTCGCTGGTCTGCTGTTCCCATGCTGCATGATAAGATCTTATCTTCGGAGTCAGATGTCGTCCATTCCGTTATTTTAAAGAAATTGCACTGACATTTGGTGTATTAGCCGGGAACTCCAATATCGTTTTCCCTCTTTCCAGTAATTGCAAGATGTGGACGAGAAATAAGTCCTCCTTCTTAACAATCTGATGTGAGGCCAGTTATCCCGGACAGAGGGAGGAAGTGACGGATTCTTTCTGTAGGTTAAAGACAATTGGAGTCATCTACATTTAAATTCGGGTAAAATAATTTTTCTTATAATTTTCAGTGTATATTAGGTAACTTTATTAATCCAATATTAATAGTATTCTGAGAATTGTTCTGAAAATTGTTCTAGGAATTGAAATTGGTATTTAACCAGTCACTTATAGTTGGAGATTGGCTCCCGAAAGGATATTTTGATTCCAAAGATACAATTTGAGGTGCAGTTCTGCAGAAGTCCTCAGCCCTTGTGAGAAGGCTACAGGAATACAAAACTCCATGTGCACATTAAAGGGAACGTGTCAGTCAGTTTTACCCCCTAACCTATCACTACCTGTTCCCGCAGCTTCCTAGCACATCCCCAGCCATCCCTGTGTGACTAACTAGTGTCCCATATTGGCTATGAAAAATTACTTTGATACTCACAAATTTCAAGCGAATGCAGCATCTAGGCTACACAGTCTGAGATGGTGTTCTCCAGGGCTCCGTCTCCCTTCGCTGCTGTAATCATGCCCCACTGGAGTGAGAATTCGTCTTCCAGCGCACTCCTGATTTGAATTCCTGCCTCCTTTTTTTGGGTATGATGCACCAGGCCGAAGTTATTTCCAGTCTGGTGCATTGTGGGTAATTATCGGGTGTGTGGAATCATCCGGCTTACACGATACATAGTGATTGCGTGCGTCATGCTCCGCGGAAGCCCGCCGCTCTGGTACAGCCCCGCATACTAACTGGATGCCTGGCAAAATGTTCGTCATTCTCACTAAAGACAGGGACAGGTGGGGTCGACGGTTCATTAGTACCAGGACAGGAGGTAGGCTAGGAATTTGAAATACTGGGAGCAGCCTTTGTTTTGAGAAAAGAATGTAAATTTTTAATATAAATATAATATACATTCTGAGTGTGTAAGAGAGTCTAATTAGGTGATTGGAGACAAATCATAGGCCATTATAATTGTTTAAAACACCTAGGTACACGTCATCTGATCCCTAAACAAGGAATATTCCTTGTGTATTGTTATATGAGTTTTTCTATTAATAACACTGAGTGGCTGAACTCTTCTCTTTAATGAAACATGAACGTAAAGTCTCATTTACAGCAATTGAGATGAGACTTTGTCACGATCACTGAGAAGATAGAAGAGTCTGCGCGGTGGATGCTCTGAAACCTGATTTTAAGAATGGGAACGTCTCTGGAAATAAAGAGGCAGTGTCAATAGACTTTATCTCAGCACTTCGGTCTAAGAGGCACTTCACACC
This sequence comes from Allobates femoralis, assembly GCA_033576535.1. Taxonomy (NCBI): domain Eukaryota; kingdom Metazoa; phylum Chordata; class Amphibia; order Anura; family Aromobatidae; genus Allobates; species Allobates femoralis. The sequence continues at coordinate 72,887,274 of JARQOC010000009.1, forward strand.
CTACAACATTGCTAGGATGTCGCTGAAACGTCACAGGTTTTGTGATGTAACGGCGACGTTCTCCAGCGATGTTGTAGTGTGTGACACGTAGCAGCGATCAGGCCCCTGCTGTGAGGTTGATGATCTCTGCACTTCGTTCAGGACCATTTTTTGGTTCTTGGTCTCCTGCTGGTCAGCACGCATCGCTGCATGTGACAGTGAGAGACCAACGATCAGCGATTCTCATGCGAGACTCACCAATGCAAGTCAATGGGTCCGACAAAATCACGGACAGCACACTAACAGCACATGAACCATCCTAGTGTCATCCGTTTTTTTAACTGATACATTATCATTCTGTAGCTCAGAACACTGTAAAATGTTCCTGTAAATCAGGGGTGGGAACCTCAGACCCCAGGGCCAAATGCGGCCCTCGATAACTCTTTTGCGGCCCCCGGGCAGATTCCTGGGGACCACAATGCTCAGGCAGGCAGACGTGTTTTACCCAACTGTCTGCCCTTTAAATCCAGCTCCCCATTGATCTCTATGCCCCTGCCTCGGCATCCGCAGTAGGTGCATGCTCCCGGCCTCTCCTGTGATGTCTAATGGTGGGTTTACACCAAAGATATCCTGAATGATATCTTTGAAAGCGTCACAGATATGTGATCATTCCAAAGATATCGTTTGTGCATCCTTGCGTGTAAATGAACGATATAGGATGAAAAGATGTTAGATCGTTCATCCAAGATTTGAGATCCTGACCCCAAATCTATTGTTCGTCCAATTAATGTCAGAACGTCAGATGTACAGTACTTATTTGAAAATTATTACAAGACCTGGTTTATCACATCAGAAATAAACTGGATTTGATTTTAAAGAGGAACAAGGACTGATCAATAAATAACTCAATATCTTCTTACTAATTCCCCTATTTTTCCTGTGTTACATGATCTAGCTAAATGACATGAAGAGGTTTTCCCTCCTCTGCTGTGCCCTATTGTAGTAGGCATAGGGTCCATCACAGAGAGAGACTGCAGCATTGAAAGATCAGGTCCTTTTTACCCATGTCCATGCCACTACGGCCGAGGTAGAGAACTCTAGGCCTCGAGAGTCACAAGCAGTGCATGTTTTAAGGATTTCTTCAGCATTGCACAGGTGTTGGAATCATCACCAATGCAGGTGATTATGTTATCACTTGTGCAATACTAAGGAAATCCTGAAAACCTGCACTGTTGGTGGCTCTCGAGAGCTGGAGTTCCCTACCCTGCACTATGGGATACATTAGAAATTGTAAACATCTATTGTCAAACGTCATATCTATTAACACTAGAAGTCCAAGAAATTTCAGCTCCCCCTTGAAGTCCCGAAAGAGGGTCAAATGACCTTTAGTCCAAACTGAATAGAACTAACTAGAAACTAAATGGCTAAACTCCATGAAAAACAACAACCTCTGTCGTGCGACAGTAATGGCCTTAATTACAGAACAAAAGACGGTGATTAGAGGATGTTAGCTAAAATCCTTCAGGTCATTCGACCCTCTCTGGGTTCCAAAGGTAGAAATGTTAAATGACCCCTCTCTGGGACTTCTAGTGTTAAGTGGAATCTGAGTGATAGATGGGTTACTACAGATATTGTATCATTGTACACATGTATCCCACATAATCAGGCATTGCAATTGGTATCCTATCATTTGAAAAACAGCAATCTATATTTCCAGAGCTTAATCAATTTATTGTCAGCCTAATTTAATTCCTATTGTTACTTTAATGGGAATTATTATTTGCAGATATGCTGCTGCCCCATGGGTTCAAGTTTTTCACCATCTTTAGCTAATTTGTATGTAGCATGGTGGGAGCAATTTTTCATTCATATTCCTGACAATCCTTTTTGCCCCAAATTCGTTAGTATGCCAGATACATAGATGTCGTCATTATGATCTGGCATACCCCAGATAAAGATGCGTTATTCATGGTGTGATGGATGCCCTCCACACCTTTCGGGTGCGCTGTCATCTTAATTGTCTGCCACCAAATTGGATGCTTTGTCTGAGTGTGTGCACGCCACCGAAAGAACCACGCTGAAAACCATGTCAAGGTAGAGCTTAATGACAAAGAGCTTTATTAAGGGAGGGGTTAACAGTTTTATATGACTCCTTAAAGGGATATTAAAATGGGTGTTAGTAGGGGTGATTGCATCATATTATGCTGAATCTACATTTTAGTCTGAAAACATTCTATTTATATTCTGTGTGTTAGTTTCAATTTTAGCCTTGGATTCGTACAGTACATTCAGAACATGCTGATAAGAACTTCTACACTGCTACATCTAACTCAAAACATTACATAAAATCTGAGACAGAGGAATTCTAGGGGAAAGTGCAAGAATTCATATAAACATGCTTTTGGAAGGTTTCTGAATGGCTTCAATAATTTATATAAATTATTAACTATTTATTGCTATAACATTCCCCCCTTTGGATACATTCAAAATCTTACCCTAAATCTTTGCCCTAGGTGGTAAAGGGGGAAAAGGTAGAGGAGAGGATTCTTCACCAACAGTGAAACAAGCGATAACGTCGAAATGCCTTTGTAGTTGGTCTTGCCGCACCCTAAACTATCCCTACTCTACTATCTAAGATGGGTCTCAAGTTCTCGTATTTCTCCAAGGGATCTTGCGGCAATGGCAATGGCATCATTCTCAGGCGTATATTTCTCCTTTATCATCAGGACCTTTGAGATCTGCATACATTGTTGTCACTGTCTCCTTCATGACGCGAGACATCATCTTCTTGATGCAAGGTATTACACAGCATGAAATTAGAGCCACTACGAATAGAACACAAAGGATTATTATACCTAGTTTGATATGTGCTCTCTGCCATCGATCCCACCACCCAAACCAAGTGTCCCATGGATCCTTAACACCAGAATTATGGGCTAATTCTTTTGACAGGTCTGTGAGTCCTTTTAGGGCTTTGGCTATGCTCCCATCTACCCTTGGTCAGGATCATGTGTTCTGGAAGGCTTCTACCCCATTTATCTTTGCGTTCTTTTGCCTGGACTGGTCTATATCCCCCATATTGCCCATAGCTGTTGTAGATCTTGTGTCGTGTGCATCTGTTTACTGTGGTGTAGAAGTCAAACTGATATGTGACCCTTGTAGCTGTGGTAATAACATGACCTCCCGTATGATCTCCCATATTCTCTTGTGACCTGCTCCCCCCTGCTTCATACTGAGTATATATATCAGGATTAAGGAGCAAAACAACCATTTTTGGCTTCTGGATCTGGTGCCTTCTTGCAGTGGGATGCGTGGATCCATGTAGGCCTTCCTTCAACCTTTACAGCCGTAGAAATGACCATCAGGACTTAGAAAGGGCCGTCATTTCTGGGATCAAGAGCACGTCTACTGAATCTTTTGATGAGAACCCAATCTCCTGGCTGGATCTGATGATTTCCTTCCAAGATTTGAGGATCTGGGAGAGGGAAAAACTCGATAATGTGTTTTAGTCAAATGCTTTGTTAATTCGGTAACAAACTTAGTCAAACTGTCATACTGTAGGGTCAACTGTTGGGGGAAATACAACCCTAGTCTGGGAGCACTTCCAAACAGAATTTCATAGGGACTTAGCACTAGCTGGGGTGTGTCTGACACTGAACAATGCTAGGGTAAGACTTTCATGCCATGGCTTCCCCGTTTCCTGCGCTGCTTTCAGCATTTTCTTTCCTTTAATACCCCGTTTCCTCTCTCGATCCTTCCTGAATTTTTGGGATGATATGGAGTATGAAGAGCTAACTCTGTCCCCAGGGCTTGACACATCTCTTTGGTCAGATTGGCTGTGAATGCTGGCCCTTGGTCACTCTCTATGGTTTCTGGGACCTCATATCTGCACACTATCTCTAAGAGGAGTTTCTTTGCAGTGGTTTTAGCAGATTGTTAGCAGATTGGTTCTTCACAGGGAAAGCTTCTGGCCATCCAGAGAATATGTCCACAACTACCAGTGCATATCCAAATCCTCCTGAGGATGGCATCTGAATGTGGTCAATCTCTATGAGTTGGAAGGGGTACAAAGGTCTAGGTGTACACTTCTGTGGAGTTTTCTTTGTTTTTCCTGGGTTACATCGGGCACAGACTAGGCATCCTCTGGTGTAATATGCTGCCATTGTTGAAAAGCCAGGTGCGTGGTAGTACTGTCTCACAAGATTGTGCCTCTTTATTTTTGATTGATGGGTGGTGCCATGGGCCCATCTGGCAATCATTGGGTAGAGGGCTTGTGGGAGGCATGGTTATCCTTTCAGTAGTATCAGATGCTTCTTATCTTGCACAGCTCCATCTTGGATCCATTTTTCCTTCTCTTCATTGGATGCTTGCTTTTGCAGGGTCAGGACCATGTTCTCCCAGGATTGTTCATCCACCTTCTTCTTGTCCTAATCTTCTTCTTGTCCTGAGTCTTCTTCTTGTCCTGAGTCTGTCAAGAGATACAAGTTGGAGGGTTCTGTGATGAGAGGCTTCACTGCTGCTTCCTTAGCTGCCCTGTCAGTCAAGTCATTCCCCACGGCTTCTCTTTAGGTCCCTCCAGTGTGTGCCTTTACCTTAAGTACCGCGACTCTTTCTGGCATCAGCAAGGACTCCAGCAATTCCTTCACCGCTCTATGGTGGTGTATTGGAGTTCCATTGGCTGTAATGAAGTCTCTCGCCCTCCAGATAGGCCCGTAGTCATGTCAGATGTCAAATCCATAGCATAGGTATAAATGTTCGCTTTCTTCTGGGCTGCCATCTTGCAACCTTCGGTCAATGCAGCCAATTCTGCTTCCTGTGCAGACATGGATGCGGGTAGTGGTTTGGCCATCAACACAGTATCTTCTGTGACCACCCGCCATACCCGTGTGAAACCGTCCTTCTTGGTCCGCATATCTTGATCCATCCACGAAGAGAGTAAAATCTGAGTCTTCCAGCGGCGTATCTGTGACTGTGTCAAATCCGGAGGTTTCTTGTCTCATAAGCGCAAGACAGTCATGCTGAGCCATTTCAAAGTCGGCTTCCTCTTCCATCGAAGTGTCAGAGACATCACATTCCCCCTTGGAAGAGGGAGGAGAGTTGCAGGGTTCAAGATATCACACCTGGTGATTGTCACATTGTCTGGGAGTAGAAGGGAACATTGTAGCCGTAAGTGATGTGGGCACAATCATAGTATCCAAGACTTTGGCTTCATTCACTGCCCGTAGATCTTGCACCATGCGAAACTTGGGAGGTTGTCCCTTCGGTGTTTTCTTCTTGACTGGAAACAGTGGGGTGTTGCATGGTGACTTGGTTGGGATGACTGCTCCATTCTTGATGTAAGGCGTCCGTTGTTGTGTGATAGCATCCGATTGGGCAATGGAGAGAGGGTACTGGGGCTAACGGGGTAAGCGGGCTCCTGGTTTAAGCTTGACTTCCACTGGCTGGACTGGCAGCCTTCCAATGTCTTCAGGGCCTTGGGCCCACAGGATGTCTGGTATCTGTGAAAGCCAGGCTGCTTCCGTAGGTTGCATTGTCCGAAAACCCGTGAAACTTCTTCCTGTTCCAGAGCCGTACTAAGTGTGACAGTACCATTTTCCTGAAAGGAGATGTAGGCGTGTAACTTCATCAGTAAGTCAGTTCCCAGTAGGTTCACTGGATAGGTGTTGAACACCACCAATCGAGATAACATGCTCTGTGTGGGTTGCAGGCTGACACCCAATGGGCGGGTCATAGGGGTATACTTGATGACTCCATCAACACCCACATATGGGATGGTTTCTTCTGTGAGGCAGTCTGAGTCAGGTAAGTCAGCAGATCTTATCACGCTTCTGGCTGCACTGGTATCCACTAAGAAGGGGATGGATCTTCCTTCTACTTCCATACATACAGTAGGAGTCGGGCCGCAAGCTTGTCTGTTGGCTTTGCAGAGCATATTGTAAGTTGGTGGATCCGGCTTGCCTATGTCCTGGGTGGAGGGGGCGGGTGGCAGGTTGAGGGAAATCCTGTTCCTCCTTATGTGGCCTATCTTCCCACAATCGTAACAGGTGACTCCACTTCTTGGTCCCCCACTGTTTCCTGGGTTCTGCGACACCATAACATTACGGTTCCGGGGAGGTTTTGAAGGCCTGTTCATTTCTATGCCCCTTGCCACCTGAAATATAATATCTGGGACCAATCGTCTGTGTTCAGGTCTCGTCATCTGCACCTGCTTCTGTATGGGTTCAAGAAGACCTTGGACGAAGGCTTGTATCCATATCTGGCTATGGGACTTCTCATGGTGATCAAATCCCAGATCTGTGAACATCTGATTCAGCCGGAAGTAAAACTTCTCTACACTTTCTCCTTCTTCTTCAGAGCCACCTTCTTCTTCCAGAGCCGGTCCCGCAGCTCGTTGACATGCTTGTCCATGGCGGCCACCTCAGAGTTGCGCTTGTTCAGGCTCTCCCGCTGCTGCTGCAGTTTGGCATTCTGCTCCTGATTCAGCTTGTTCCTCAACTGAAGCTCTTTGTAGAGACGGTCAAGTTCAGCGACAGCAGACTGGTTGTCGTGATAGCGCTCGATATGTCCGTTCTTCAGCATTTCCAGCTGGCGACTCATTTCTTCCACTTTGGTCACGGCCACCATCAGTTCTTTCTGCTTCTGTTGGAACATGTTATTCATCTGTTCGATTTCCTCAACTAGCCTGCCATTGCTGAGCCTCTTCTGCTCCAAGTAGCCTTTCAGGGCCCGCACTTTCTTCAGCTTTGCCTCCTGATTTTCTGCAATCTCCCGCAGACGTTTCAGCTTTTCCTGCTCACTGGCCTGCTGCTGCTGACGCTGGTCCTGCTGCTTCATGTACTTCAAGCACTGCTCCTTTGTAGCCAGCATTAGCTGCTGGGCCTTGATCTGCTGCTGTTGTCTCGCCACCATCTCCTGCAGTTCAGCCAGAGTCATGTCCATTCTGTGGCCGTTCACCCCATTTCGTTTCACATTGGGATCATGGGCTCTTTTTAGATTTTGGACTCTCTGGAGGATGGGTGCTAGTGGCGCAGGTAGAAGCCAATCCCATAAGATCTTCCCATGAGGCAGTGTGAGTCTTCTGAATCTGGCTCATCTTCCGATGAAAGGGCATAGGTTGCTTGTTAGGGTCCAGTAAGGTGTTCACCAATGTGGCAGCTTCCTGAGGCTTCCAGGAGACATATCTGCCTTGCCTAGAATGGGAAACATGCTGTGGAGGGTCTTCATACTGTGCCAATCGGTGTGATTGATCTGAGCCATGCATAGAGCTGCCTGTTGTGCCCTGTGTACCCCCGTACATTAATAAGGTCTGTCTCCCACCTCCCCTATCATGGGGAGTGTGCTGTGCCGGGGAAGTAGACTGTAGCTGGTGATGTGTCTTCTCGTCTCCACCTGCTGCTCCCAATAGTGACAGTTCTGTCTTCATTAAAGGCATGCCTCCATGATTTCCTAGTGATGAGAGGGGATCCACTGACGCTGGGGAGAGATACTGTATAATTTTTGGCCTAGCTACAGGCCCAACTGGAAATTCTCCTGTCCCCATGCCATCTGATATTCTCTTCGCAGCCTCCTCCTCTCCATCTCCTGTTTCATCCCCGTCATCCGTTCATGTATTACGGATACTGCTGCAGAGCAGGGTCTGTCAGTGCTAAGACGGCTGCTTGAGATGAAGTGGGTGCACCCTGGTTCGCTGGAGTGTAATGTGTGCTATCCATATTGAGAACTGGACACAGGATGGTGGTCCTGTGTGGATATCTGAATGTGTCAGCATAGGCATGGGTGCAGCAGCTTCTGCCAGTGTCATCTTGTCCGTATACACCAATACACGTCACGATTTCAACCCACAATAACTTCCATAACTTCCTGTATCCTTATACCATGCTTCTGCATCTTCCAAAACCTTGGTGTCCTTCAAAAGCCCTCTTTTACTTGTTATCACTTCCTTCCACTCCTTCTCATTCTAAGCATCCTCCATGGGTTGGGATCCCATCAGTTTTTAAGAGGACCTTCATATTCTTCACATACTATACTTCTTCCATTTTTCACATACTTCTTCCTTTCTTTACATACTTCTTCCCTTTCCTCTCTGCCACAAGGTCTCTTGGGGGTAACTTGCTGAGGCTTTGACTGATTAACACCCATGTTATACTTAAACCCAAGTCTCTATGCTTCTATCTTGGCTATGGCTGCCACCCTCAAGTCACCACTCTCCAGTCAGCAGGGTTGTATAAAGGGGAAAAACTGGGATACCTTTAGTGAGCCGGGCATTAATGTTTATTCTTAACACCTAAACCTTGGGGATAGGGGGGAGAGAGGTGAAATTGGTCTGCAACCGAGTCAGCAGAAATAGCAAGCTTTACACCTTGCTAACTCTGTGTGCACGTTATGGAATTAGTCAGTGGTGTTAGGAGGCAGTTAGTCAGAGGACTGGAACTGGTTGCGTTACTGGAGTTCATTCAGTCAGAATCAGTCTGAGGACTGGAACTGGAATGGTTGTCACCAACCAGATAAAACAATAAAACATCAAACTGTGTCGGCCCCTCTACACCTCAGTGGGGCAATAACTGGGTCATATAACTTTCTTGCATATACTTCTTGCAACACAACCCCTTGCGGACTGACTATCATTAGCTGGGCATGTATATTTTGTCTGAACACCTTGAGTACTGGAGCAGTTCCAGGGATTGCTATATAACCAGTTTCTTTATGTGCATATGGCGCTTCAGTAACACGATTTATTATCCATCCAGCGGGCGTAGTTACTAGCTCTATACCTTGTCTACACAAGCGCACGTTATCTGGAGAGATGGAACAATCTCATCACTACCATCATTTACGTAAATTACGTACTCATCCACCACCGCAGCCAGGACCACTAACACTACACTCCATCCTTAGCTTGCGCACGCGGGGTGGGAAAACCTTCAGCCCTTATAAGGGGCCGGAAAACCATCAACCCTTATTAGAGGTCGGAAAACCATCAACCCTTTATTAGGGGTCGGAAAACCATCAACCCTTATTAGGGGTCAGAAAACCATCAACCCTTATTAGGGGCGGAAATCATCAACCCTTTCCCCTGGGAATAGGGCTGGAAATCCAGGGAAACAGAATCTCCCCACTCAGCCCCGTATCTCTGTGCCTTTCTCTCTTTCTCTGTACTGAAACTGCAGCAATGATAGCACTGATAAAAACACAGATAAGCTTAGGATCAGGTTGCAAAGCACAAATAAGGCAGACAATTAAGGAATTCTCAGGGCCGGGTTGCAAGAGCTAGGACTTCTCATATCCGGTCATCTATGTCCGAGTCTGACAGCCAGCTACCTCCATCCCTGCATGGAGACACAGGAGGGTCTTAGGTAAGATAAATCATTTTCTTGCCTCTTTGTAGCCTGCAGATCTACTCCTCGTGTATGGTCCGTCTTGGGAATTAAGGTTCAGTTGGGCTGTCGTCCCCTGGACGTCTCGTCCTAGCCCCATGTTAGGTGCCAACTTTAATGGATGCCCTCCACAACTTTCGGGTGGGTTGTCATCTTAATTGTCTACCGCCAAATTGGATGCTTTGTCTGAGTGTTGCACACCACCGAAAGAACCATGCTGACAACTATGTCAAGGTAGAGCTTAATGACAAAGAGCTTTATTAAGGGAAGGGTTAACAGTTTTATACGACTCCTTAAAGGGATGTTAAAAGGGGTGTTAGTAGGGGTGATTGAATCATATTTGCTGAATTTACATTTTATTCTGAAAACATTCAATTCATATTCTGTGTGTTAGTTTCAATTTTAGCCTTGGATTCGTACAGTACATTCAGAACATGTTGATAAGAACTTTTACACTGCTACATCTAACTCAAAACATTATATAAAATCTGAGACAGAGGAATTCTAGAGAAAAGTGCAAGAATTCATATAATCATGCTTTTGGAAGGTTTCTGAATGGCTTCAATAATTTATATAAATTATTAATATTTATTGCCATAACAATGGTGTCTACCTTCAGAGATTTCGTTAATGACAGTACATTCAATTTCAAATTTGCTATTGACATATGTGAACAAGAAACCTCTTTTTTGGATATATCATTAACAGGAGACACCAACACTAACTGTATACAAACATGCTTATACAGGAAACCCATAGGTGGAAATGCCACATTAGTTGCCATCCTCCGCTCCCAATAAAAATCTACCATTAGGGGTGCATATTAGAGCTAGTCGTCTTTGCTCCACTAACAGTAGTTTCTTTCAGGACGCGCGATATAGCATCTAATAAAACACATTTTTCACTATTGGAGGATAAAATTGGTCGCCCAATGCATAATAAAAGATCACTTTCTCTACTCCGTGTAGCCTTGATTACTACACTATTTTTAATTTAATAAAAATCATGTATTTTTGCATCAAGATAAAACTCTCCATAATATTTTACATGACAGGATAAATTTTGTTGCAATTCAATCTGCAAGTATTGGGAACATATTATCCCCAAACTTATTACCAATTGACCAAATGTCGGAAAGGCACCTTGTGCAAATACATGGCCAAAACACAAACGTCTACAGATAATACAGGTGAAACCTATACAATAAGAAATGTAATTAATTGCTCCAGTACTCATGTAGAGTATCAGGCAATATGTATTTCCCATAATAAACTTTATATAGGCTGCAGTACTAGAATGTTATAAAGACGTATTGTGGAGGTTATAACTGCAGCAAATCCAAACCGTGACATCTCACCTCGATCTATGTCTGGTCTGAGCAAAACACTTCCATGAATCACATCAAGGGGATCTCACCTCACTCAATGTTATAGGTATTAATAGGTGCAAAAGCTGGAGATAGAAAAAAACGTCTTTCCAAAGAGGCGCTCGCTGGATGATGGTGGATGATTATGGCTCACAGCCAATGAAAACCAAAAGGTCATTATGTCAGTAAATTATAGTAAGGAGGATGAAGGGTTAAAAACCTTGCTGCTGTATTCCACGAGGCATCAAAAGGTGAACATAATATTGATTTATTAGTCAACCTGCTTCAGGGCTCCCAGAAACGACCTGAAACATGACAATATGATATTGATTTGTCCTGAGGAAGGGGCCAGGGAGCTTTGAAATGCCTTGACTAAGAAATCAATATTATATTTATCCTTGATGTCAGTTTTTAACCCTTCATCCTCCCTACTCTATATGCACCACGCTGGAAACTGCAGCAGCCATTATCTGCTTTTATAGTGGTTGTGACTGTCACAACCACACAAGGTGAAGCCTCTGATACCTATTTAGGTCATATTTTATCTCTCAGACCCTTCATCCTCCCTACTTTAATTTTCTGAGATAATGACTTTTTGGTTTTCATTGGCTGTGAGCCATAATCATCAACATTAGCATAAATAAATACTTGAAATAGATAACTGCTTGCAATGACTCTATATAATATATACATTTCACTTTATGAATGAAATTACTGAAATAAATGATCTTTTTGATGATATTCTAATTCATTTAGATGCTCCTGTATATATTTGGGGAAATGTAATTGAATGTTAATGATATGTATTTGTTTTCGATTCTATTGTCCCTATTCTCATCTGATACGGTTACTCAGGGAATTTAATAATTGACACACATTTGCTTTTCGCACATTAAGAATTACAATAGTAATATCTGCATATCATTAGTCAGTTGTAGGCGGTGTCCTCTCTGGTGTCCGGTGTCCTGTGACCCGCCAGATCTCCACCCCTTCTCCTCCCGATCCCTTTTCTCCTTTACTTTTTATCAGATCAGTCCATATGTAATAAATGTGTCATGTATGATGTGGTGTTACCTATGATTAAGAACCCCTTGTGGGTCTGAAGCGTGTGTGGCCTTTACCTCACATGTGATTTTTATGTGGCTTTAAGGATCTTAATATAATGGATATTTTACCTTAATTTCCTCTCCCATGTGAATTTGAAGACTTTGCTGGTATTTTTCCCAATCTCACAGTGTTTCTTATCCAAGGTTTGCTATCGAGGATTATTCGGGCACCGTGTGGACCTATAAAAGGCTTTTATACAGTCGGCTGAAATCTTTTCTATATTTGTATAAGATAAGTATAGTCCGCTCACCTCGGTTGGTATGTATACACGTGGAGCCTTGAAGAAAGCGCCCTGTCTCAGTGTGAGGACAAGGATAGTAGAAAGAGGATCCAGATCCATGAACAATGGAAGAAAATGCAGTAAAATCCTCTGACAAAGGCCGTGGAGGAGTCTGAACCGTGAAGCTGTTTGTACCGTTGGTCATCGGTGATCTTATTACCGCCATGGGATCCGCAGGATTTCTCTACCGCACATTATCTCTGGGCACTTTGGATTTTCCTGCTTTTTGCACATTAAAGTCTTTCCATGTTATTGGGATCCGGATCCTCTCTCTACTATACTTGTGTATAAATAGAGCAGAGAATAATAAGGACATTACATTTATATAGGATAAATTCTCTGTGAATCAAATATTGTTTGGTGACTTTTCCCGCATCCGCTCGTGTCTATTAATTATTATACCACTCGCTAACATAATGTAGAATGGATATTATATATAAAATACATCTTCACACTCTATGGTTAGAACGACGACTTTACATCATGATGAATTTTATTTTCAGATTTTCTTTATTTTTGCATTATAACATGTTATAATTGCTCCTTACTGATACATTTCATACATTTCATCATGCAATTGTTTTATTTACATTTATTGAATACATTTCCGGTTACAGCAGATAAGATTATATATGGTAGAACATTATAACAGGAGAGCAGTAAGAATGTAACATCTCTAGGTAATGTCATCTTCTCATGGGGCAGGATATGCTCTGGTTACAGACAGATAAGATTATTAGTGATTAGTAAGACGTTGTAACATCAGTGATATAAAGATACAACAAATCTACTAGAAGTAATATTCTCCTGGCACAGGACACATTCTACCTATTACACACATTTCTATGGGAACTTGGGCTCCAACCTGTGATTGATTTATAAATGTCTGAGATTATATTACAGAGAGAGAGAGGAGCCGCTGACCATAAGAGCTTACACTCTACAGGACAGAGACTTACCCAGCGACTCTGGAGATGGAAAACGTCTCTGCCATATAAACTGCTCCACTGCAGCCTCTGACCTGTGATGTCCCCGGTACTGACCCCACGTACAAGGTGTGATAATCCGCTAGATGTCACAGCTGCCGGGCATTATGGGAGGTCCACACAGCCACAATATATACATTATCCCGCTCCTGAGGCTTCACTCTGCGGGTGATAGGAGGCAGAAATCCAATATCAAAGTGTTCAAGTTCAGGAAATTGGACTCAATCTTGATCTTCTGCAGATCGATCCGCTCATCTCTAATCACCATAATTATAATGTCCTGGGGATCCATACTGCGGGGAAAAATGCAGAACTCCCCCATTCCCCAAAGAAATACACAAAACACAGAGGAAAGTTGCATCGCTCACCATGCCTATAATTTGCAGAGACTCGATGCTCGGATCAGGTGGTTGGCATCTACACAGCAGCTGCAATCCAAAGTAAAAAGGAGGGAGTAGGGGAGAGTGAAATGATCCGGGACCATAAAATCCAATTCATTATTGAAAATCCATTAAAATCCAAATAAAAAGAGATCATTCAATTGCATATTATACTTGAATCCGCCTGACTCATTTCAGAAACCATTAGTTAATCATAGGCATACTAGTGAATGATAAAAGTGATCTTATTATATATCTATTGGGACTCATGTACTTACAGAACTACATAAAATAGTCCCTTTGAGTCAAAGGGCCTGAGACACAAAATAGTCCCATTTAGTGTCACGCTGGGTGAAGGGAGACACCCAGCGCTGCACGACGACAGGGAAGGGGAAAGGAGTCCCTGATGCTAAGGGCAAAAGGAGGGGGGATGGTGACCCCTAGAACAACTAGCGCTGACACCTGGCTCCCCTAAGGTCCCTATACAGTTTCCGCAACTGTCGCAACCAGGATACCTATTCCCTGACTGTCCCTGGACTACCACTACACAAGGATCAGAGCAGGTGATCACTAGCCAGCCCAGCTAGCAACTAGAGAAACACACAAGGGAAACAAAGAAAGAGTGAAGAGATACACTTAGCTTGAGCAGATCCAAGCAGCCAAACCAGCAGACTCCAGGAAACACTGCTTTGAGCTATGATGCAATCAGGAACACCTGAACAGCTATCACCAGCAGTGCATCCTGGGAGTCAAGGGAGAATATATAGGCAGCTCAAGGTAAGGAATCAGCTGGGTCCTAGTGACCTCCAGCTTTAACTAAAAGGGGAATGCCTCTTAAAGCAACAGAGACATTTTCTTAGGATTTTGACTGTTTAGCCCAACGCTGGAACCTTTGCGAGTGGCCTCTACAGTCTCATCCTGCCTCCTGACACACCCATGACATTTAGACCCCCCTACCCAAACATTTATATAACAAACATCTACAAGATTTAAATGTCAGTAAATACTTTATATACAATGGTAATTAATAGTAAAGCATCATATCATTTCTAAAGTTTAGTCCATCTAGATAACTGGCATTTAATTTTAGAATCTAATGTGCTTCTCTGACAAAAAGAAGTCTGGCCCAGTCCCCACCTCTATATGGTCTATTAACTCTTTCTTTTACTCTGAACTCCAGAGAACTGAGATCACCCAAATGTTGTCCTCTGAAAACGTTTGGAAAGACCTGATAAGGTTCGTCCTGATACTAATGGGTAGGAGAAGCTGCTGATATACAGGTCTCAGTGAATTAGAATATCAAAAAGTTATTTTATTTTAGTAATTCAATACATAAAGTGAAATGCATATATTACGTATATAGGATCATTATACACAGAGTGATCTATTTCAAGTGTTCATTTCTGTTAATGTTGATGATTATGGCTTACAGCCAAAGAAAACCCAAAGGTCATTATCTCAGAAAATTAAAGTAGGAAGGATGAAGGGTCTGAGGATAACATATTACCTAAATAGGTATCAGAGGCTTCACCTTGTGTGGTTGTGAGAGTCACAACCACTATAAAAGCATATCACGGCTGCTGCAGTCCCCAGCGTGGTGCTATAGAGTAGGGATGATGAAGGGTTAAAAAACGCGCTGCCATATTCCACAAGACCTCAAAAGGGTGAATATAATATTGATTTATTTGCCAGCGTGTTCCAGGATTCTCTGAAATGCCCTGAAATATGGCAATATGATATTGATTTGTCATGAGGAAGAGACCAGGGAGCTTTGAAATGTTTTGACTAATAAATCAATATTATCTTCACCCTTTGATGTCTTGTGGACACCCTTCATCCTCCCTACTTTAATTTTCTGAGATAATGACCTAACTTTTTGATGATATTCTAATCTATTGAGATGCACCTGTATGTTCCCTCAATCTGTTTATCAGTATCCTATGGTAGTAGTACACCCTACTTAGTATTTATTACATAAACTAGATAGGGGCTATCGCATCGGGTGGGCGTTGATGTCACGATAGAGGTGGGCCCTATTGCGCTGTGGGCAGCAGCTGTCACTCCCTCCTGTGCTGTTTCTCCCTGTTCGCTGTTTTTCCCTCTCGCTCTCTTCTCCGCCTGTGCTGCCTTGGCTCTACCCTCTGTGCTCGCACTTTGCCCCCCTGCCCTGTGCTCCCTCTCATGTGGCAGCAGCAGATGGTGGCATGAGGAACTGGCTTTATTCAGTGGACTGTGGGTTGAGTGGAGTGAGTAAGGGCTGAGTGGAGAGAGTGGCAGAGTGAGTGCAGGTGCAGAGTGAGGGAGTGCAAAGTGAGTGAGAGCAGTGGCAGAGTGAGAGGGTGCAAGGTGAGTGAGAGCAAGGTGAGTGAGAGCAGGGGCAGAGTGAGAGAGTGCAAGGTGAGTGAGAGCAGAGGCAGAGAGAGCGCAGGGGCAGAGTGAGAATAGGGGCAGAGTGAGCGCAGGGGCAGAGTGAGAGCAAGGTGGGTGCAGGGTGTGTGTGTGAGGCCAGGGTGTGTGTGAGGCCAGGGTGTGGGAGCAAGGCCAGGCTGTGGGAGCAAGGCCAGGGTGTGGGAGCCAGGTCAGGGTTGTGTGTGAGCGAGGCCAGGTTGTGTGAGCGAGGGCAGGGTGTGTGTGAGCAAGGCCAGGGTGTGTCAGCAAGGGCAGGGTGAGTGAGTGAGGGCAAGGTGAGAGTACAGAGCGAGTGTGAGTGCAGGGCGAGAGTGAATGCAGGGCGAGTGTGGTGTAAACTGTAACAACATTACCTGCCTCCACTCTGCTCTTCCATCTGTTCTACTCTGAAGTGCTGAAGATTCTGTGGTCAGGATCATGTGACCTGGGTCTGCCCATGATCCTGATGTCACCACAGGTCCTGTAACTCTCATGTTATCGGCCAGCGTCCTGCGGAGGGGGGCCGCAAGCTGAGCGCAAGTCCCTATGTTTAACATGGGGATGGGGGTGCTTGCGCTCGGGTGCAGATTGGCGTGCGCACCCAGTGCATACCCATTGCCCGCCATGCATGATTTGTACGCATGCGGATTCATGCGTACAAATCATACATTCTTGTCCACACCAGGAGCGCGACATGTGGCGTTCAGGGTGTGACGAGAGTGTGTGATTTGTACGCAAGCATCCACATGCATACAAATCATACATGGCAGTGAAAGGGTGCGCATGGGGTTAAACATAGGGACTTGCGGTGCCTGCGCTCAGCTTGCGGTCCCCCTTCGCAGGACGCTGCGGAGGGGGACGCAAGTGTGAAGGCAACCTAACTGAATGCAGGGAAGAAATGACACATATGCAGACACAAACAAATGCTGCACTCAGAGCAGAAACATGAATCATTCAAATACAAAAGGCACATTACAAATGAGCCACAGATTTGCAGAAAAACAACCATTCAGTTATCTGTAAGGGATTCAGCAAGGACCAGGAGAGGCAGGATACAAGCAGTCACCTCATGAACAATTCACCACTGGCAAAGAGCCGGCCAAACCAGCACACCTATATATCCCAGTTTGAACCAACCCTGCAGTCATTATCAGATTCAGGTGACACATCTCTCACAGACTGGGTAGATACATCACCAGTCTCAACCACACGAAGGAGCTCCAAACCAGAAATTCCATTCAAGGAAGGAATCCACAACAGTACCCCCTCCTCGAGGAGGGGTCACTGAACCCTCACTAAAAAAGTATGATCTGACACACCAAAAAGAGTCCAAGAAATTCATGCCGAAAAAAATATTCTTTTATTAATGGTTTTCAGACCAGTGTCGAATGCTTTATCAACAGTAAAATATTATATAGATTTGTCAAACGTTTCGACCGTAGTCTTCCTCTTGTGACGTAAATGACTTACATAAAAGAAATAAAAATAATTTTTTTACAAACATTATTAGCATGCATAATGTTTAACAATATCGCCAAAAATTACACTCATCACTTTGTTTGATTGCCACAAAGAATATTAGAAAATAAACAAATATTCATTATCATTTTACAGAAAATCATTGGAAACATGATACAAAACATAAATACCGTATATACTCGTGTATAAGCCGAGTTTTTCAGCCCAAAAATTGGGCTGAAAAGTCCCCCCCTCGGCTTATACACGGGTCATACGGTATATGCTGTGGAGGGGGGCTGTGACCGGGAGCTGGAGGAGGCAGGAGGGGGCCGCGGTGACCGCAGGCGGTCACGTGGGGCCGCCTCATTAGTGCAATGAATATGCACGGCATCCCCCCGTCCATCAACGGCGGGGGAATGCCGTGCATATTGCAATACACTGGCCCCCTCCTTAATATGGGTCCCCCAGTATTAATAAACAGCCCCCCCCCTCCTTATCATGTCCCCCCAGGCTGCGGCAGCTGTGAAAATAACAAACACTTTATACATCACCTTCCGGCGCAGCTTTCCGCTCCTCCGGTCCTCCGCTCCTCCGCTCGCCGGCTTCTTCTTTCTTCTTGTGCCGGTGTCATGTGACCGGGCGCAGGAGATGACGTCATTTCCTGCGCGCGGTCACAGAAGTCGGCACAAGAAGAAGAAGAAGCCGGCGAGCGGAGGAGCGGAGGACCGGAGCAGCTGCGCCGGAAGGTGATGTATAAAGTGTTTGTTATTTTCACAGCTGCCGCAGCCTGGGGGCACATGATAAGGAGGGGGGGGGGGGCTGTATACTACCGCTGGGGCTGTATATACCTCTGGGGCTGCTGGATACTACCACTGGGGCTGTATACTACCACTGGGACTGCATATACCTCTGGGGCTGATGTATACTACCACTGGGGCTGCTTGGGCTCCTGTATACTACCACTGGGGCTGCTGGGGCTCCTATATACTACCACTGGGGCTGCTGGGGCTCCTATATACTACCACTGGGGCTGCTGGGGCTCCTATATACTACCACTGGGGCTGCTTGGGCTCCTGTATACTACCACTGGGGCTGCTGGGACTCCTATATACTACCACTGGGGCTGCTGTATACTACCACTGGGGCTGCTGGGGCTGCTATATACTACCACTGGGGCTGCTTGGGCTCCTGTATACTACTACTGGGGCTGCTGTATACTACCACTGGGGCTGCTGGAGATGCTATATACTACCACTTGGGCTGCTGGGGATGCTATATACTACTGCTGGGGCTGCTGGGGATGCTATATACTACCACTGGGGCTGCTGTATACTACCACTGGGGCTGCTGGGGCTGCTATATACTACCACTGGGGCTGCTGGGGATGCTATATACTACCACTGGGGCTGCTGTATACTACCACTGGGGCTGCTGGGGATGCTATATACTACCACTGGGGCTGCTGTATACTACCACTGGGGCTGCTGGGGCTGCTATATACTACCACTGGGGCTGCTGGGGATGCTATATACTACCACTGGGGATGCTATATAGTACCACTGGGGCTGCTGGGGATGCTATATACTACCACTGGGGCTGCTGTATACTACCACTGGGGCTGCTGGGGATGCTATATACTTCCACTGGGGCTGCTGGGGATGCTATATACTACCACTGGGGATGCTATATAGTACCACTGGGGCTGCTGGGGATGCTATATACTACCACTGGGGCTGCTGTATACTACCACTGGGGCTGCTGTATACTACCACTGGGGAGGCCTGTATACCACTGGGGGGGGCCTGTATACCACACTGCTGGGGGCTGTATACCTGTGCTGGGGTCCACCCTCGGCTTATACACGAGTCAATAGGTTTCTCCAGATTTTTGGGGCAAAAGTAGGGGGGTCGGCTTATACACGGTCGGCTTAAACACGAGTATATACGGTAATAAGTCATGTATCACCGTGGAGGATAAAGGCATATATTACCTGAATACAGCCTTGTGCTATATGGTGTTACTGTAATTAAACACTGTACACGTCTAATCTAAAATGAAATAATATACACTCAATTAATGTCGGAAATTATTAATTCATCAAAGGATACGGTATAATTATAAGCAGAGGTATACTAAATAGAGCAAAATGTACCAGTAGCTTCTACAGAAGAACACTAGGATGATTAAATAAGAATATATGTATGTATCGGTCTATTATATCGTAATATAGTACAATATAGGATAATATAATCGCTGCCATAATTACAGTGACATCGTGAATTCAGCCATTCACGTATGTCATACATAGATGTATTTATAAGGCATGGAGTACAAGGCTGTATTCAGGTAATATATGCCTTTATCCTCCACGGTGATACATGACTTATTATTTATGTTTTGTTATCATGTTTCCAATGATTTTCTGTAAAATAATAATGAATATTTGTTTATTTTCTAATATTCTTTGTGGCAATCAAACAAAGTGATGAGTGTAATTTTTGGCGATATTGTTAAACATTATGCATGCTAATAATGTTTGTAAAAAAATTATTTTTATTTCTTTTATGTAAGTCATTTACGTCACAAGAGGAAGACTACGGTCGAAACGTTTGACAAATCTATATAATATTTTACTGTTGATAAAGCATTCGACACTGGTCTGAAAACCATTAATAAAAGAATATTTTTTTCGGCATGAATTTCTTGGACTCTTTTTGGTTTACCAGATCATACTTTATTATTGAATTTAAAAATTTCTGAGCACCCTATAGATTGTGAGCCAACCTTGATTAATTATTGACATTACTGGATTTTGGTTTGTGCTCCAATTATTATTTTTTGATACAATGGCGACTTCACTTTTTTCATATGCAGATGATGAGTCATCTATGATTGTGGATCGGGTGAAAACATCTAATCAATTTTTGACAACTACTTTAGTGGAAACCCAGCAGAAGGATTACGAGAAAGAGCTAAGACGTCAAACTGCCCTAGAATTACCGTATATACTCGCGTATAAGCCGAGTTTTTCAGCCCAAAAATTGGGCTGAAAAGTACCCCCCTCGGCTTATACGCGAGTCAGTGCTGTATACCGATGTATACATCGGTACATACCGATGTATACATCGGTATACAGCAGCCCCCGCATCCCCAGTAATGCAGGGCCCCCCCAGCGTCTCTCCGGTCACCTGTAAAGCAAACTATACTTATCAGTGTCCCGCTCGCACCCGCCGCTGCCGACATCCGCGATCCTCCATCTTCATGCGACTCCTCTTCCTGTTTCTGTGCGCGTCGCCGGCAATGACGTCATTCCCGGCGACGCGCACAGGAAACAGGAAGGAGTCGCATGAAGATGGAGGATCGCGGATGTCGGCAGCGGCGGGTGCGAGCGGGACACTGATAAGTATAGTTTGCTTTACAGGTGACCGGAGAGACGCTGGGGGGGCCCTGCATTACTGGGGCTGCCTGTATACTACTGCTGGGGCTGCTATATACCTCTGGGGCCCTGTATACTAACACTGGGGCTGTATATACTACCACTGGGGCTGTATATACCTCTGGGTCCCTGTATACTACCACTGGGGCTGCTATATACCTCTGGGGCCCTGTATACTACCACTGGGGCTGCTATATACCTCTGGGGCCCTGTATACTACCACTGGGGCTGCTATATACCTCTGGGGCCCTGTATACTACCACTGGGGCTGCTATATACCTCTGAGGCCCTGTATACTACCACTGGGGCTGCTATATACCTCTGGGGCCCTGTATACTAACACTGGGGCTGTATATACTACCACTGGGGCTGTATATACCTCTGGGGCCCTGTATACTACCACTGGGGCTGCTATATACCTCTGGGGCCCTGTATACTACCACTGGGGCTGCTATATACCTCTGGGGCCCTGTATACTACCACTGGGGCTGCTATATACCTCTGGGGCCCTGTATACTAACACTGGGGCTGTATATACTACCACTGGGGCTGTATATACCTCTGGGGCCCTGTATACTACCACTGGGGCTGCTATATACCTCTGGGGCCCTGTATACTACCACTGGGGCTGCTATATACCTATGGGGCCCTGTATACTACCACTGGGGCTGCTATATACCTCTGGGGCCCTGTATACTAACACTGGGGCTGTATATACTACCACTGGGGCTGTATATACTACCACTGGGGCTGTATATACTACCTCTGGGGCCCTGTATACTACCACTGGGGCTGTATATACTACCACTGGGGCTGTATATACTACTGGGGCTGCGTGTATACTACCACTGGGGCTGCTGTATCTACCTCTGGGACTGGTGTATACCACACTGCTGGGGGCTGTATACTTGTGCTAGGGTCCACCCTCGGCTTATACACGAGTCAATAGATTTTCCCAGGTTTTGGGGGCAAAAGTAGGGGGGTCGGCTTATACACGGGTCGGCTTATACACGAGTATATACGGTACATCAAACCACACTCGCTGAATATTACAGAAGCAAGCGAATTCCAAGAGGCTTGAGAGTTAATCTTCGACCGACTCTTTTTGCTGAAAACACCGAATATTGTGATCGCTTTGAGAGTATACTCAATAAGTGCTCAATGCTCATTTGATCTTATCACCCTGACAGTGGATTTCCTGCAGACAGAATTGACGAACCTTATAGACAAAATTAAGACTCTAGAAGAACAAATTAAAGAGAATGTGTCTTCTACAGAATTCACAAGTATCAAAAATAAAACAAAGAAGAATATTACAGACTTTAGGAAAACCGTACAGGAACGTAAACGCCAAAAATTCATAAGAGATCAGGACGATTATGTCCAAGGACGTGTGTATAGATGGCACAGTACGGATCCGAATAATTGGCCATATAATCGTTTTGATTACTTTGGCTCCGGGAGTAGCCTAGAGAGTCTAGGTCTGGGATACCCACCCATTCCAATATATCAGCCCCATTTTTTAGGGGCAAGACGGGGATACCGAGGAGGACGAGGAGGGGGAAGAGGTCGTGGGAGCGGCAGACAGCCGACACAGCCGCGACCACAGGTATGGAGACTAATTTGATATATAATATTTCATCACAGTATTTATCACCTACTGATTTTGGATTGTTACAGAAAGGCCTTTCTTTTTGTCCCATACCACGTTTTAACTCGTTTAATCTTGATCAAGATTTAAGACGTTTCTTTCGCAATTTAAGACTAAAGGCGTATTTTGGTGGTCCAAGTTTGGACACCTCAGTACCTCTTTCCTCTCAAACTGATAGTGATCTCACTGATATATCCCTTAAGAAATTAGGTATATGGGTTCCTAGTCCGTTTAATCCACCGAAACATTTTCATCCAGTTGAGACTTTTGTTAATTTGGTCTTACAAGATACTGAGAAGCTGATACGTAAGGTAGAGAGGGGTGATTTCCATTTAAAGAAAAACTTGAGTAAACAGGAATTGCACGCAATTCATCTACTGCAGATGAATAAAAAGATTATAATAAAGCCAGCGGACAAAGGGGGTGCTATTGTGGTTATGGACCGCTCATATTATGTGAATGAGATTTTACAGCGGTTGGGAGACACATCCACATATACTGCTATCCCTAGAGACCCCACATATATGATTAGATCATTAATTAAAGAAAAAGTTGATTTTTATCTAAAGGAGGGGGTTATTGACAAAAAATTGGCTGAATACTTGGTAGTCCATAACCCGATCACCCCAGTTTTCTATACATTGCCAAAAGTTCATAAAAATTTGATGCAACCACCCGGTCGACCGATTGTTGCGTCTACTGATTCTTTATTATCGCCGTTAGCGATTACTCTTGACAAAATCTTATCTCCTCTCATACCAAGTATCCCTTCATATATAAAAGATACTTCACATTTTTTGTCTGTGATTAGTCATTAGGTCAAATTCCAGCAAACTCTATATTGGTCACTATGGACGTGAACAGTTTGTACACGTCCATAGCACATGATCTAGGCCTTGAAGCTATACAATGGTTCCTTGATTCTTATACAACTTTTGGAGTGTTGAAAAAGCAATTCTGTCATGATATGTTGAATATTGTACTGTACAATAACTTTTTCCTGTTTCAGGATCAATTTTATCTGCAGCGTAGGGGGACCGCCATGGGTTCTAACATGGCGCCCCCCTACGCAAATATATTTATGGCACATTTTGAATCCAAATTCATACTTCATGATTCCTATATACGGTCTAAGTCCCTATTATGGAAACGATACATAGACGACATTTTTATGGTATGGACAGGTACATTATCTGAACTTGAATCAACCTTGTTAAGGTTAAATACCTTGATACCAAACCTGACGTTCACTTTACACCATAGTTATGAGGAGATTAACTTCTTGGACACCATGATTAAAATTTCTTCAACGGGTACGATTTCCACCGATTTGTATATTAAACCCACTGATAAAAATAGCATTTTGCATTATACCAGTTGTCATCCAAAGCACATCAAAAATTAGCTCCCTCACTCTCAGCATATGAGGCTAATGAGAATAGTTTCAGAACCCGAACAAAGAATAAAGCGTCATGCCGACCAATAAATTTTAGATCGCGGTTATCCATTACAGTTATCTAAACCAAGAGAAGAAGGAACCTGTAGACAATCTTCACCTCCACCCAGGGTTGCTTTTGTAACCAATTTTCACCCCTTTTCACATATGGTGAAAAAGATTATTAGAGAGCATTGGCCAGTTCTTACGAAATCATACCCTTTGATTGCCGAATTCAGTAACTTTCCTCTTATGTGCTATAAGAGACCTAAGAATCTTCATGATAGTCTTGTTCGAGCAGACATAGGCTCTGATAAAAGAATACCTAGCCAGAGATTTCTTAGTACACAGACAAATCGGCATGTACGCAGTGTTCTCACATTGTTAAAGGGGCTACTTTACGCATCCAAGATCTGGACAGGTGTTCCCAATTAGGGGTTATTTCACCTGTGATTTTAATTATGTCGTATATTTACTGAAGTGCCCGTGCGGTCTCGGATATGTTGGGGAGACTACCCAGATATCCGAGACCGCATAAGTAAGCACAAATCGACAATCAGGTGTAGCAACATGCTCTTACCGGTACCTTCACATTTCATCACCCATGGTCATCATATTTCACAACTTAGATTTCAAGTTTTAGAACAGGTTCCATTGGCTAGGCGTGGAGGTGACCGCATTAAGAAACTCAAGGAGCGGGAATCCTATTGGATTCACCGCTTGCAAACTCTTGAACCCCTAGGCATGAATCGGGAATATGAGGTATTTCTCTAACCTATACATGATTGGTATTATAATTTTATGTTAATCCCCATTATGAGGTGAATTGTAATTTGGGAGGTTCAGCACCTCTATATAGCCTTGTACAAACTGTTTCCTGTCACATTCCTTCTATATAATATGGTTGCATATATACATATATGTTAGGTTATGATAAATTTATAATTTCCTTTTTTGCCAAAAACCTAGAGTGAGAGATATATTTACTATAATAAATCCCTTTTTTTACTATCTGCCTTTTCCCTTTTCTCCTTTTTAGGCATAAGAACACTGTTTTCCTTTACTTCACTGCAGAAACGCCATTATTTAATCCCAATAACGTTAAGAGACTTTTTGTGAACATTGCGCATGCGCGGGGCGCAGAGCCGGTGACGTCATATCTAGCGCCGCTGACTTGCGTTCCGGCTAGACACGCCTGCGTTCCAACTTCAGGAAGCAGGAGGAGTGTCACGGAGCTCTTCCCCTATAAATACTTCAGGCTAACATGGCGGCGCACACCCCGCCAAACGCTGCATATATCTAGTCCAGTAAGTATGGAGATGTCCTGCATTTTCCCCAGCCTACATTTTCTCCAGCGTGCACATGAGGATCCACTTGGACTCTTTTCTCTGACTGGGACGTTTTTTTCCTCTTTTGCCTGATTGTAGGTTTCTGGCTTTCCTATCCTGCATTTTATACAGGTATGCGCACCATGTTAACAGGTTGTGTCATTTACTATTTGAATTATCCTATAGCTTATGAATCATGTGTTCTCTTCACTTTACTTTATTCAGCAGTGGCCAATCTTCTTACACTATATGGGGGTGTACATTTAACCCCCTATAAGATACAGGTACTTATATAGTGCTTCATATTGAAATTTGGACATATTTATATAAATATATCTATGGATGGGAGACATATAGATACATATTTTTTCTATTTTTCTTTAATTGTAGTCTGATATAAAGGAATATGTGACAGGATAATTATCCTTTTGTCAAGGTTGACAGGTATTTATATTCTTGTACTCCATGCCTTATAAATACGTCTATGTATGACATACGTGAATGGCTGAATTCACGATGTCACTGTAATTATGGCAGCGATTATATTATACTATATTGTACTATATTACGATATAATAGACCGATACATACATATATTCTTATTTAATCATACTAGTGTTCTTCTATAGAAGCTACTGGTACATTTTGCTCTATTTAGTATACCTCTGCTTATAATTATACCGTATCCTTTGATGAATTAATAATTTCCGACATTAATTGAGTGTATATTATTTCATTTTAGATTAGACGTGTACAGTGTTTAATTACAGTAACACCATATAGCACAAGGCTGTATTCAGGTAATATATGCCTTTATCCTCCACGGTGATACAAGACTTATTATTTATGTTTTGTTATAATGCTTCCAATGATTTTCTGTAAAATGATAATGAATATTTGTTTATTTTCTAATATTCTTTGTGGCAATCAAACAAAGTGATGAGTGTAATTTTTGGCGATATTGTTAAACATTATGCATTCTAATAATGTTTGTAAAAACATTCTTTTTATTTCTTTTATGTAAGTCATTTACGTCACAAGAAGAAGACTACGGTCGAAACGTTTGACAAATCTATATATTTTACTGTTGATAAAGCATTCGACACTGGTCTGAAAACCATTAATAAAAGAATATTTTTTTCTGCATGAATTTCTTGGACTCTTTTTGGTGTGCCAGATCATACTTTATTATTGAATTTAAAAATTTCTGAGCACCCTATAGATTGTGAGCCAACCTTGATTAATTATTGACATTACTGAACCCTCACTAAAGCCCCCAGACTTAGCAGGATGAGCCAGATGAAAAGCGCGAACCAACTCATCAGCATAGACATCGGAGGCCAAAACCCACGAGTTATCCTCCTGACCATACCCCTTCCACTTAACAAGGTACAGGAGCTTCCGTCTCGAGAGGTGGGAATCCAAAATCCGCTAGACCTCATACTCCAAATCCCCATCAACCAACACCGGATCCGGAGGAACAGCAGAGGGAAACACCGGCTCCACATGCTGCCTCAACAAAGGCTTGTGAATCCGAAAGGACGCAGGAAGGGCCAACCGGAACGATAAGGACCGAATAAACGGCGGCTTAAATTTGGGAGAGGAAACCCGCATAGAAATATGCCGAGATGACAACCAAACCAAATCGCCAAGCCGAAACTGGGGACCAACACGCCGCCCGTGATTAGCAAACCGCTGAGCATTCTCCTGAGACAGAAACAAGTTGCCCACAACCTGAACCCAAATCTGCCGCAGCCGCTCAACCACGGAATCAACCCCGGGCAGGCAGAAGACGCACTCTGCCCGAACGAAAAACGAGGATGAAAACCAAAATTACAGAAGGGCGAAACCAAGGTAGCAGAACTAGCCCGATTATTAAGCGCAAACTCAGCCAAGGTCAAAAAGGCAATCCAGTTATCCTGATCAGCCGACACAAAACATCTCAAATACGTCTCCAAAGTCTGGTTAGTTCTCTCTGTTTGACCATTAGACTGAGGATGAAACGCAGAAGAGAAGGACAGCTCAATACCCAGCTGAGCACAAAAGGCCCTCCAAAACCTGGAAACAAACTGGACCCCCCAATCAGACACAAATATATTCCGGAATGCCATGCAACCAAACGACATGCTGGAAAAACAACGGAACCAACTCCGAAGAAGATGGCAACTTCGGCAAAGGAACCAGATGAATGATCTTAGAGAACCGATGACAAACAACCCAGACGACAGTCATACTCTGGGAGAAAGGAAGATCAGAAATAAAATCCATAGAAATATGAGTCCAAGCTCTCTCCGGCACAGGCAAGGGTAACAACAACCCACTAGAATGGAAACAAGAAGCCTTAGACCGTGAACACATCGCACAGGACTGCACAAAGGCCCGAACATCACGCGACAATGAAGGCCACCAAAAGGTCCGACTGACTAAATCCCTGGAACCAAAAATACCAGGGTGACCCATCAAGATAGAACAATGAATTTCCGAAATGACCCTAGGAACCCATCCTGCAGGCACAAACAACTTCCCCTCAGGACATCTCTCAGGTTTAGCTGCCTGATACCGTTGAAGAGCAATCCTCAAATTAGGAGAAATAGCAGACAGGACTACCCCTTCTTTAAGGATACCAGCAGGCTCAGAGATCTCCAACGAATCAGCCACAAGCTTCTAGAGAGGGCATCAGCCATCACATTCTAGAACCAGGAGGTAGGAGACTACAAAATCAAAGCGAGTAAAAAACAAAGACCACCGAGCCAGTCTAGGATTCAATCTCTTGGCAGACTTGAGGTAAACCAGATTCTTGTGATCGGTTAAGACCACGGTACGATGTGTAGCACCCTCCAACCAGTGTTGCCACTCTTTAAAAGCCCACTTCATTGACAACAATTCCCGATTGCCCACATCATAATTACGTTCAGCAGGGCAAAATTTATGGGAAAAGAATGCACAAAGTCCTCTACTTGCAACTGACAGAATCCCTCTGAGACAACACTGCCCTGGCTCCAATCTCCGAGACATCAATCTCTACCTGAAAAGGAAGAGAAACATCAGGTTGCCGTAACACAGGAGCATAAGTAAACCATCGTTTGAGTTCCTGAAAGGCGTGAACAGCCGCAGGAGACCAATTCTCCACATCAGTTCCTGTCTTGGTCAAATCAGTCAGTAGTTTAACCACACTAGAAAAATTTGCAATAAACTTACGATAAAAATTAGCAAAACCCCAAAACTTCTGAAGGCCTTTCACAGACTTGGGCTGAACCCAATCATAAATAGCCTGCACTTTAACAGGATCCATCTGCATGGAGAAAGAAGACAAAATAAACCCCAGAAAGGAAATCTTTTGGACGTAAAAGAGACACTTAGACTCCTTGACGTACAGAGCATTATCCCGAAGGATCTAAAACACCGTCCTGAAAAATACTATAGAAAATGGTATGACTGGAATCACATTATGACTCCCTCATCGCCGAGGTGAGTCTTGCGTTATGTTAGATAGATAATGATACTGAAATACCCTACACACTTGTGTCTAAATGGTTCCAATGGGCTCTTCACACTCCAATTTATCCCCCCCCCCCCAATTTCCCGTTTCTACTGCCTTCCCTTATTGATTAAGATGATTTATAATATTGTAAATAGTTATTTAATGGTTTGAATGTAACCCATTTGATGCTAATACGCACTACAAATCTCTGCATCTATATAAGACTTTATAAAACTCGAAGTTACTAGATTCTATGTATAATACTACCTCAATTTTGACTTAATTACAAAAATTAATTAATCTGAACTGTACGATTCTGATATTCTTCCTATTGAACTTGATTGTAAAATCCATTAATTTGTATGATTATATCTATTCAATAAAAATATTTTGAACATAAAACACCGTCTGGACCTGCTCAACATGAGAATCCCAACTGTCAGAGAAAATCAAAATATCATCCAGGTAGACAATGAGAAACTCATCGATAAATTTTTGAAAAATCTCATGCATAAAAGACTGGAAAACAGATGGCGCATTTGTCAATTCAAACGGCATATCGAGATATTCAAAATGACCTTCAGGTGTATTGAAAGCTGTTTTCCACTTATGACCCTGCTTAATACGAATAAGATTGCATGCCACTCTGAGGTCAATTTTAGTAAACCAACTAGCCCCCTTGACTCTAGAGAACAAATCCGAAATCAGGGGCAATGGGTATTGAAACGTAATCGTGATCTTATTGAAAAGGCGGTAATCTCAAGTCTCAAGGAACCGTCTTTCTTAGCAACAAAAAAGAAACCAGCTCCCAACGGCGAGGACGATGGTCGGATATGGCCTTTCTCTAATGAGTCCTTAATGTAATTCCGCATGACATCATGTTCAGGCACAGACAGATTAAAAAGTCTACCCTTAGGGAATTTACAACCAGGAATCAAATCAAAAGCACAATCACAGTCCCTATGGGGAGGCAGAGAATGAGACTTAGGTTCGTCAAAAACATCCCAAAAGTCAGAGAGGGATCTCCAAAGCAGGAGGGGAAGCAGACAATAAGGGAATATCACCATCCACACCCTGACAACCCCAAGTAGATACCGACATAGATTTCCAATCCGAAACAGGATTATGCTCTTGCAGCCATGGAAATCCCAAAACAACCACAAATTATTCAAAACCACAACGCCTGGCAAATTCAAAATCCATAAGATTCAAAGCAGCACTTTAATCCACAAAACTCATAACCGAAAAGGAGGACAAAGAACAAATCAAGGATTAACGACAAAAGAAACTTTGGCTGCACAGTACTAATAGCGGATGAAGCGACCACTCTTCTCACTCGTTTAGGACAGTCAGTAATGACATGAGAAGCGTCGCCACCGTAAAAACATAACCTGTTCCGCTGTCTAAATCCTTGTCTTTCATTTCTAGAAAGAATTCTGTTACACTGTATAGGCTCAAAGACCTGTTAAGAAGGCAAAATCGCAGCGCGCATAGTTCTACGCTCGCGCTAACGCCTGTCAATCTGAATGGCCAAAGACATAGTCATTAAGACCAGAAGGCGTGGGGAATCCCACCATCACATCTTTAACTGACTCAGAGAGACCCTTTCTGAAAAGCGCCGCCAGCGCATCATCATTCCACTTTGTCAGAACAGCCCACTTTCGGAATTTCTTACAAAACACTTCTGCCGCTTCCTGACCCTGAGACAGGGCCAGCAGGGTCTTTTCAGCCTGGTCTACAGTATTAGGTTCATCATATAATAAACCCATGCTTGAAAAAAGGAATCCACATCAGACAAAATGGATCCCCAGAAGGCAAGGAAAAAGCCCAATCCTGAGGATCACCCCACAGCAGAGATATGACAATCCTAACCTGCTGACTGGGGTCACCCGAGGACAGGGGCTTCAAGGCGAAAAACAATTTACATTTGTTTTTAAAATTCAAAAATTTGATCTATTGCCAGAAAACAAATCAGGAGTAGGAATCCTAGGTGCTAAAATAGGAGACCGAGGAATATAATCTGAGATACCCTGAACTCTCGCCGAAAGATGGTTCATACGAGAAGCCAATTGCTGCACATCCATAATGCCAGAACACTCCTCAATCACCCAAAGAAAAAGAAGTAAGTAAACACACACTACAGAAAAAAAAATTCCAGCAGACTTTTCCTACCTGCTTCCGTGCTAATCTCAAATACAGTGGGGCCAGTTGTACTCTTATGAACCGGCAACTGAGGAGTAACATGTGGTGTTCACAGGAGAGGTTAGACACTAATACTGGTTGCGGAATCCTGACTAACCCCCGCAGCTAGAAGTAGCCATGGAGCACACTACGATGCCCTATAGCGCCTCAGCACAGCCGGAGGACTAATTAAACCTGAAGACTGAAACAGGAAATACATGACTGTCTCGGAAAACTGTCTTGGGAAACCTGGCGATGTTGCTCAGGCGATTCTGCCTGATCGCCCTGTGTAACGCGGCAACCCGCAATGTTACGGGCGATTCCGCCTATCTACAACATTGCGGGTTATCGCTCGCTGGGTTGCTGGGCAACTCAGCGAGCGATAGCCGCGGCAACTAGCCGGCGACATCGCCGGTAAGTTGCTCAGTCTGACATCTCACCGGCGATGTTGTCAGGGATGCGCGCTCCCGCGATCCCCGGCAATATCGCCGGAGATATGTCCCTGTGTGACGGTACCTTAAGGGATTCAGCAAGGAGCTGGAGAGGCAGGAGACAAGCAGAAACCTCACGAACAATTCACCACTGGCAAAGAGCCGGCCAAACCTGCACACCTAAATATACCAGTCTGAACTAACCCTCCAGTCATTATCAGATTCAGGTGATACATCTCTCACAGGCAGGGTAGATGCATCACCAGTCTCAACCACACGAGGGAGCTCCACACCAGAAATTCCATTCAAGGAATCCACAACACACAGGCTTTCAGTATCCGTTGTTTCAGATTTGCAATTGATGGTTGTGGTGTGGTATATGGGGTACAAAGATAGTGAGGCCAATGGAAACCTCAATGCCACTGGATATCTGAGCTAGCTACATGATGATGTGTTGTCCTCTTTATACACTGAAGATGGCACGTTCCCTGAGTTTTTCCAACAAGATGGTGCACCACCACTTTATGGGAGTCAAGTCCGAGCATTCCTACATGAACAGTTTCCTGGAGAGTGGATTGGTCGTCATGGGCAAGTTGAATGGCGACCAAGGTCTCCTGATCTGACCCCCTTAAGGTACCGTCACACACAGAGATATCTCTGGAGATATTGCTTGCAACTCACTGGTTGCAGTGAAATCATGGACACATTGTTCCATTTTGTATATGGCAACAAAATGGAACAATGTGTCCATAATTTCACTGCAACCAGTGAGTTGCAAGCAATATCTCCAGAGATATCTCTATGTGTGGCGGTACCTTTAGCGTTTTATCTTTGGAGTCATCTGAAGGCAATTGTCTATGCTGTGAAAATACGAGATGTGCAGCATCTGAAACAATGGATCCTGGAAGCCTGTGCAGCATTTCTTCTGTGATGTTGGTATCAGTGTGTCAAGAGTGGAAGAAGAGGGTTGCATTGACAATCCAACACAATGGGCAGCACTTAAACTTGTAAATAACTCATGAAAGAATACAGTTATGTTAAAACCAAGCACACCATTGTTTGTCCTATGAAATTCTCAATACGTTTGATGTGTCACATGACCCTCTTCTTACTGAAAAAAATAAAGTTGGATCCAAAATGGCCGACTTCAAAATGACCGCCATGGTCACCACCCATCTGGAAACGTTTCCCCCTCCCATATACTAATGTGCCACAAACAGGAAGTTGATATCACCAACCATTCCCATTTTATTTAGGTCACCCTGTAGATGCAATGAAATTACCCAAAATGTTGGTTTGGGAGACACCAGGAGAATCCAATCAAATTTTTCCCCCATCTTTCAGCTCATAATATGGTAAAATGAAGACGACATTCAAGACTAAAAATCATCCTGCAAAATACAATCACTCATTAATGTCTGTGGATTGGAAAAAAATGTTCTGGATCTTGGAGGAGAAAAAAAGGAAAGAAAGTGAAAAAATAAAAAATGTTCAAGTCACCGAGGGGTTAGGAGGTTTCACATCCTGGAGATCCCAGGAATCTATATTACACATCAGTAGAGCGAGTATTCCCTGTATCTCCGGGATCTCTGCACAGGTCATTAGGATGATCACCTAAGGCTCTCTCTAGTCTGGAGGGGATGGATCTGAGGAAACCTTGTTGGAAATCCTGAGTCATAAATACATAAATGATCGGATTCAGGCAGCTGTTAAGACAAGCCAGGGCGGTGAATATACTGCGTAATATATGGAATAGAGCGTAATGTATATCATAATCATACCTGTCTATTAATGGCCAGATATAATAAGGAGCCCAGCAGATGAAAAAACACAATATAACAGTGGTGATGATCCTGGAGGATCTCTGAGATCTCTGGGATCTCTTACTTTTTCTAAGTTTGTAGAAAATGGTGACATAAGTGATGAAGATGATGAGAAAAGGGATCACAAACATCATAACTAATCTGATCAGCAGCAGGGTGTGAAGTAACTTACGGTTATAAGGAATGCTGTAATAATAATGTACACACCATTCATCTAGAAGACCTATCCACTCTCTATATACATATACATAATACAATAATCCAGCTACAATGAGGCTCAGCCCCCAGATGATCGCTGCAGTGATTCTCACCACATTACAGGTTCTATGGACTTTGGCCCAAAATGGCCACATGACGGAGACCCAGCGGTCAATACTCATGGCCGTCAGGAGGAGAACACTGGCGCTGATGTTTAGATTAAACAGGAACATGTTCACTGGGCAAAGTGCAGGATGTGAGCGGTATGAGAAAGGTACAGCCCATTCAGCGATCCTCAGCGGGAGAGAAGCACAGCACAGGAAGTCGGCGATGGCCAGGTGGAGGAACCACACGCCACTGATTGTCTTCTTCATCCTGAATCCGGCAATCCAGATGACTAATCCATTACCGATAATCCCGAGAGCAAAGACAATGCTGTATAATGTAATTGACGTCTTCTGCCAATTGTTCCTATAATAATTCCATTCTTTACCCCAGTCAGATGACCTGAGGAGACAGGATAGAATAGTAGGAAAGTTAACACTTTATGCTCTTATTAACCCCTCGGTGTCCTCATCCCCTATATATATATATCGCCTCTCCTCCTTTCCACCATTCCTGCACTTCTTGTATTTTTACCTTTGGCACAATATAATATTGAATTTCTTATCACTTTTATACAGTTCAGCCCTGTGCACTGTGTGACCCTCCCCCCATTAGGGATCTTCAGTGATGTCTACACCCCCCACACACAGGGAGAATATATAGGACCTGAGATGACATCATGCACATGTGACTCAGGTGGGCGGAGCCAGTGAGATCTGCTGCAGGAAGAAGAAGAATGTGAAATGAGAAGATGGGACCGAGGAGAGAAGGATAGAGGGAAAGAGAGGATAGAGCGCTGTGCAGGAGGGTGGAAGACACAGGCTGTCGAGGTGAATGAAGGAAGAAGACTCTACAGGAGGACGGAGAACACCAGTTGTGCAGGAGGATGGAGGATACAAGCTGTGCAGGAGGATGGAGGATACAGGCTGTTGAAGTGGATGAAGCATGAAGGCTCTACAGGAGGACGGAGGACACTGGTTGTGCAGGAGCATGGAGGATACAAGCTGTGCAGAAGGAGGGAAGATACTGGCTGTGCAGGGGGATGGAGGATACAGGCTGTGCAGGGGAATGGAGAATTCAGGCTGTGCAGGAGGATGGAGGATACAGGCTGTGCAGGAAGATGGAGAATACAGGCTGTGCAGGGGATGGAGAATACAGGCTGTGCAGGGGATGGAGAATACAGGCTGTGCAGGGGAATGGAGGATATAAAATGTGTAGGAGGATGGAGGAGACAGACTTTCCAGGAGGATGCAAGCTTTACAGGAGGATGGGGAATACCAGCTGTTAAGGAGGATGAAGGATACAGGCTGTGCAGGGGGATGGAGGTTACAGGCTGTGTAGCAAGATGGGGGGTGAAGGCTGTGCAGGAGAACGGAGGATACAGGCAGTGCAGGAGGGTGAAAGATACAGGTTATTGAGGTGGATAAAGGATGAACGCTCTACAGGAGGATGGAGAACACCGGTTGTGCAGGAGGATGGAGGATACAAGCTGTGCAGGAGCATGAAGGATACAGGCTGTACAGGAGGATGGAGGACACAGGCTGTGCAGGATTATGGAGGATACAGGCTGTGCAGCAAGATAAGGGGTGCAGGCTGTGCAGGAGAACGGAGGATACAGGCTGTGCAGGGGGGTGGAAGACACATGCTGCTGAGGAGGATGAAGGCTCTACAAGAGGACGGAGGACACCGGCTGTGCAGGAGGATGGAGGATACAAGCTGTGCAGGAGGAGGGAGGATACAGGCTTTGCAGGGGGATGGTGGATACAGGCTGTGCAGGAGGATGGAGAATACAGACTGTGTAGGGGGATGGAGGATATAGACTGTGTAAGAGGATGGAGGAGACAAACTTTCCAGGAGGATGGAGAATGCAGGTTTTACAGGAGGATGGAGAATAAGAGCTCTTAAGGAGGATGAAGGATACAGGCTGTACAGGGTGATGGAGGATGCAGGCTGTGCGGGAGGAAGCAGCCTGTGCAGGAGGATGGAGGATACAGGCTGTGCAGGGAGATGGAGGATATAGGCTGTGCTGGGGGATGGAGAATACAGGCTGTGCACAAGGATGGAGAATACAGACTGTGCAGGGGGATAGAGGATATAGACTGAGGGTGGAGGGTGCAGGCTGTGCAGGATTATGGAGGATACAGGCTGTGCAGGAGTATAAAGGATGTGCAGAATTATGGAGGATACAGGCTGTTCAGGAAATTGGAGGATACAGGCCATAAAGGGGGAAGGAGGATACAGGCTGTACAGGAGGATGGAGGATTCAGGCTGTGCATGAGAATTGAGGATGCAAGCTGTGGATGGAGGATACGGGCTCTGCAGGAGGAGGGAGGATACAGGCTTCGCAGGTGGATGAAGGATACAGGATGTGCAGTAGGATTTAGAATAAAGGATGTGCAGGAGGATGAAAACAACAGGCTGTGCGGGAGGAAGCAGGCTGTGCAGGAGGATGGAGGATACAGGTTGTGCAGGGGGATGAAGGATACAGGCTGTGCAGGGGGATGGAGAATACAGGCTGTGCAGGAGGATGGAGAATACAGACTGTGCAGGGGGATGGAGGATATAGACTGTGTAGGAGGATGAAGGAGACAGACTTTTCAGGAGGATGGAGGATGCAGACTTTACAGGAGAAAGGAGGATACCAGCTGTTAAGGAGGATGAAGGATACAGGCTGTGCAGGAGGATGGAGGATACAGGCTTTGCAGCAAGATGGGGGTGTAGGCTGTGCAGGAGAATGGAGGGTACAGGCTGTGCAGGAGGGTGGAAAACAGAGGCTGTTGAGGAGGATGAAATATGAAGGCTCTACAAGAGGACAGAGGACACCGGTTGTGCAGGAGGATACGAGCTGTGCAGGAGGATAGAGAATACAAGCTGTGCAGGAGGTTGGAGGATATAGGTTGTGCAGAAGGATTATGAACACAGGCTGTGCAGTAGGATGGAGGATACAGGCTTTGCAGGATGATGGAGGATACAGGCTGTGCAGGAGGATGCAGGATACAGTCTGTGCAGAAGGATGATGGACACAGGCTGTGGAGAAGGATTATGGACACAGGCTGTGCAGGGGATTAAAGATGCAGGCTCTGGATGGAGAATACAGGCTGTGCAGGGAAATGGAGAATACAGGCTGTGCAGGGGGATGGAGGATACAGGCTGTGCAGCAAGATGGGGGGTGTAGGCTGTGCAGGAGAATGGAGGATACAGGCTTTGCAGGAGGGTGGAGGACACAGGCTGTTGAAGGAGGATGAATGAATAAGGCTCTACAAGAGGACGGAGGACACCGGTTTTGCAGGAGGATGGAGGATACAGGCTGTGCAGGAGAATGGAGGATACAGGCTTTGCAGGAGGGTGGAGGTCTCAGGCTGTCGAGGAGGATGAAGGATGAAGGCTCTACAAGAGGACGGAGGACACCAGTTGTGCAGGAGGATGGAGGATACAGGCTGTGCAGGAGGATAGAGAATACATGCTGTGCAGGAGGATGGAGGATATAGGTTGTGCAGAAGGATGAAGGTACCTTTACATGGCGCCACTGTGCCTAGCAACAGGTATCCACCGCATGTGCACGCGCACGTTTTTGACGGTGGATACCGATCGCTGATGCCGCATATACACGCCGCCATTGCTTTGTCAACTGAAGGTATCGTGGTGCCCGGAAGTTCCGACAGATCATGCGGAACACTTCCTGTTGAATACTTTCCCCGCTTTACATGCCACTATCCACAAAGGAATATGGGCGGACCTGTGCAGCAGGTACAACACATAGGCGTGACACACTCTGTCACACCGCGCCCAAAATACAACCATTGGCCAACACAATAGCGTTCTGATTGGTCAGGGTGCGAAGGGCGGATGGCGAATACGTGACGCAATAGTGTTTGGATCATCACATAGAATAGGCGCTTGTGGCGTAGTGAAGTGTGCCGATATCCACTTAGGAGAGACGCTCACGAGTCACACAGGAGTGGTTTACAGTCACACAGTCAGTGTGTTACAATAACTAAGTGTTTGGCTATGTGTGCGTCTGAGTAAATGTGTGAATAGAGCCACAATGCAGGTAGCATATTATGTGCCAACATATGTCAATGGCAATGAGCAGCTGACATGCCAACTATACACTATGTGTGTGCCTGCACATGTGCTGCACCACTTACTGAAACCTACATGCCACATAATATCATGTGCTGCATCAATGTGTTGTGTCCAGGCGACCCTCTGCCTACACCACACCACTATGGTTTTGTACACACATTTGTCATATACACTGTGTTGACCCAATACCTTAACATGGCTCCTGCCTACCAACCAGGGCTGCCACTAGGAATTTCGGGGCCCCTTACTGCCAAAATTTTGGGGCCCCCCTGAGACTCCGCCCAAACCCCACCTCTGCTCCGCCTCCACCCAAACATACATTATATTTATAGTGAAAATTGGAACAGCACCAAAAATTACCTCAATTTATGTGCAAAGTTTTCCCAACCAGCAAGCCAGATGGTTCCTTACAATAGAGTAAAAAAAAGGAAAAACAGTACAAAAAAAATAGAAAAAAGTGGACTTTATTGCCCAATGCGTGGCCACGCCATTGGGCAAAAAAAGTCCACTTTTTTTCTATATTTTTGTGCTGTTTTTCCTTTTTCTTTACACTCTCTCTATTACATATTACACACATACACAATTGAGACTCCTGTGGGCTGAATACACAATAGCTGTATACATAATAGAGAATACACAATAGAGACGGCTGCTGTATACACAATAAAGATGGCTGCGGGTGGTATACACAATAGAGACTGCTGCTGGCTATATACACAATAGAGACTGCTGCTGGCGTCCATAATAGAGAATATACAATAGAGACTGCTGCTGCCATCCATCCTATTGTCCCCCCCAGGTTGCTATCTTCGGCTGTAATAGCGCCTTACCTGACAGCACGCTCCTGATCCCAGATCCCGGCAGATTCTTCCTCTGCCGCTCATGGTCTACCGCTCGCCACCAGCACCCAGAGGCACCCAGCAGCCGTCAGCACCCGGGAGCTGGCACCAGGCGGTAGCCACCAGCACAAGGCGGCAGCCGCCAACACCAGGCTGCAGCTGCCACCAGCTGCCAGCACTCGGCGTTAACTAGCAGCCGCCAGAACCCGGGAGCTGGCACCAAGCAGCAGCTGCCAATACCAGCTGCTGGCCCCAGGCAGCACCCGGGCAGCCGATAGCACCTGGCACAGGTGGCAGCCACCTGCACCAGGCAGCAGCGCCAGTGCCAGGCACCAGGTGGCAGCTGCCAGCATCTGGCACCAGGCGGCAGCCATCAGCACCTTCTAGTCGGCACCAGGCAGCAGCCGCCAGCACCTGGTAGCCAGCACCAGGTGGCAGCCACCAGCACCCAGCACAAGCCACCAG
This sequence comes from Allobates femoralis, assembly GCA_033576535.1. Taxonomy (NCBI): domain Eukaryota; kingdom Metazoa; phylum Chordata; class Amphibia; order Anura; family Aromobatidae; genus Allobates; species Allobates femoralis. The sequence continues at coordinate 72,926,051 of JARQOC010000009.1, forward strand.
CACCCTGCACCAGGTGGCAGCCACCAGCAGCTGGCACCTGGCAGCAGCCGCCAGCACCTGGCACCAGGTGGCATCCACTAGCACCAGGCAGCAGCCACCAGCGCTAGGCACCAGGTGGCAGCTGCCAGCACCTTCTAGCTGGCACCAGCTGCCAGCACCTGGTAGCCAGCACCAGGCGGCAGCCAACCAGCACCCAGCAACAAGCCACCAGCACCTGGCACCAGGTGGTCCAGCCTTGATTCTGTTCTTGGACTTTTTCAAGAACTTCTGGTGATGGGTGAGTGGGAAATTGCGTCTGGTCCATCTCTTCCAGCCTTTCTTTGTCCTGGTGGATGGGCAGGGCAGGAATGGGGAGGGCAAGGATGGGCAGAGCAGGGCAGGGACGGGCAGGGATGGATAGGGCCCTGTAAGTTACACACTTAGTAGGCTAGTGGGTGTGGTCCTGGGCAGCCCCCTGTGCAGTGAGGCCTGGGGTGGGCGGGGATGGGCGGCCCGCCCTACCCTACACTCCACATTCATATTCTCTACACACAGACACGGAGCAGAGGGTGATCGGGCCTAGCCTGGTCCCCTGCACTGTCTGAGGACTGAGGATTCGGCGGGTGGCGGCGGCTTTGGCAAGGTGGCGTCGCCGCTCACAAATTGCGACAGGGCCTCAGTCTGCACCGCACAGCAGTGACAGCCGGGTGCCGGCGGTGGCGGGCGGCACTGGCTACAGGCAGCCTGAGCCACCAGCCAGTCAGAGAGAGTCAGCGCTTGGCAACGGCGGCTTACACAGGCTGTGCTGCAGCAGACAGCTGCAGCCAGCCTGTGATATCTGGCTGCTTCTACGGCGGTGGCCGCCTGACGCCGCAGCTCTCCCTGTAATTCTGCACAGTGAGTGCAGCCGACGCAGCACAAGACACACTCAGAGTGAGTCACAGCAGCAGCCAGCCAAGCCTAGGAGGACACACAGGCAGCCTCAGTCTGCCGCCTGCGACGCGTGTTGGCTGGGGGAGTGGGCTTCCTTGCTCCAAATGGCCACTCCTCTCGCCAGCATGCCCGGGCACCCCTGTCATTGTACAAATGGCCACGCCCCCCCCCCAGTAAATGCCGGGCCCCTTACTCAGGTAAGGGATGTAAGGCCCTAATGGCGGCCCTGCTACCAACACATAAAGTGTCTCGTACCCAGCCATAGGTGCCAATGGGTGTCAAAGCACTGGGCCCACAAAAATATATGTATTATTTACATGCGCATAAATATACAAATAAAAAGACAGAAAGGGAAGACAATGGACATTAAAACATCATGTAACATTGTAAACATAAATCAAACACAGAAACAGAAATACATTCTAAACTTTGAAACACTGATACAGTGTGCAGCACCCACATAACACAAATAAAACCTAAACTAACTAACTAACTAACTAACTAAAACATGTGCACACCAGAAAATAATCACAGAAACAACCATGGTGCAGCCACCCTGCGGTCTACACCATGGCCACCATTTGGTCTCCTCCCAGCACAGCACCGCCCCACTACACGTGCTGGTTCTGCCAGCCCACTGCCCCAGGGCCATTAAAGTAGGAGCAGTATGCCTCCTGCTGAGTGCAACCCCGACTCAGTGGCTGGAGTGGCGCCACACCATGGTCGTCATCACGCCAAGCCCCTGGACGGACCTCCCCTGTTGTGGGGTCCACAGAATCTACAAAACTTGCCGGCATGTATGATGCTCGATCCCTATGACGCAGGAAGTTATGCAGCACACAGCAGGCCAGCACTACTGCGTCAATAGATTCTGGTTTCATATGCAGAGGCGTATGAAAAACCCGGAATGTATTCGCCATGATCCCGAGCGCATTTTCAACCACACGGCGAGCCCGGGATAGCCGGTAATTGAAAATGCGTCGCTCAGAAGTAAGGGTCCTCTGGGAATATGGCCACAGTAGGTGTGCCTGAAGTGGGAACGCTTCATCCCCCACAATCGCAAAGTTGAGATGATGGCTTATCTCTTCATTTGTGGGCAAGTTCAGCCCACCTCTCCTTAGTTCTTGGGCCAAGTCACAGTGGGCGAACACACCCCCATCTGAGATTCGCCCGTTCATTCCAACGTCCACGTAGAGGAACTCATAGTTCGCATCCACCAGGGCCATGAGGACTATACTAAAATACCCTTTGTAATTATAATACAAAGAGCCCGAGTTGGGGGGTTTAGTAATCCTCTCATGCTTACCATCCAATGCCCCGCCGCAGTTTGGGAAGTTCCACCGGCTTTCAAAGCCTCGGCTACTTGCATCCATTCTGCGGGTGTTTCAGGCAACTTCATGTAGGATGGCAGCAGAGCACTCCAGATGGCCTCACACGTCACAGGGATCAGGCGGCTCAGCAGGGACAGTGATACATGTGACGTGTATTTGAGGTCGGTCCTTGACCGGCCTGTTGCCAGGAACCGCAAAGTAATTGCCAAACTCTCCTCAGCTGATACAGATCGACGCATGACAGTGTCCTGACAGGCTATCATTGGCCCAACGCGCTCCAAAAGGAAGGTGAAAGAGTCCTCGGACATACGGAGGTAGTTTTGGAAATCACACAGATTATTATCCTCCAGCTCACGCAACAGCTGCGTGGCTCCGGGTGTCCCGGCGGCGAAGCCAATCCCGACTTAACACACGCCGTTGTCTGCGACGCATCAACCTTTCATATCTATCCTCCATCCACAGATGCTCTTCCACCAATGCTAGAGCCACGTTAACACGTCGATCATGATTATTCTGCATCTCGTGTATCAGCACCTGTATATGATAAACATAAATCATCAGTAAATAGAAAAATATGGTCACATGTTTCCATATAAACTAAGCCGCACAATACTTAGACTGGCCACTAGGGAAAAGCATATTTAAACAGTCGTGTGTGCACAACACTCATCCTTTTTAACATTGCAAGCCCATCAAGGCAAGTGGACGAAAAACGAAGGAAAATAACTCACTGATCAGCCCCGTCCATCCTTCTCTACTTTTTAGTGGTGAAAAAAGTTCAACATCAGGCCACATCTGTGTCAAAAATGTACATGTGTCACCACAAAGAATGTCTATACATGTCAGACAAACAATGTAGCATGCCATATATTTACACTTCTACAGTCTGTAAGTATGAATGTACCACAGCTTTTGTGGGTGAGTAATCGCAGATGCCACGAAGAAGAGTATACCTGACTCATCCTGTAGTGATGGCGGCCCACGTGTTTGCAAGGGGGGAGCTCCACATCTACACATTCTGTGCTGCCTCAAGCCTCAATCCATGCCTGATACTAGTCATGTAGGTCCCAGTGTGTGTTGCCCCCAAACAGTATGATTTCTCCGCTAAATTGCCCATCTTTGCAAACAAACACTCAAGCATCCAGCAACCATGATCCTGTATGGCAAATGGAAACAAACACATTACTTAGAAAAATATAATGTGGCAATGTAGGTGCACAACCGGCTTTGCTAAAGTTTTTTTTTGTTTTTTTGTTTGGAGCAGAACTACACAGAAAACACATGGGCGTCACATACAGTGCACTATTGCATTCCCAAAGGCAATTTGCCGTACTGTTTCGAGACGCTGCTACCACCATGTCTGTGTGGCGCCCCTGCGACCAGGAGGCCACATAGGGAACTGCAGCCAGGTAGGAGGAAAGACAGTTGCAGAACAACACCCTCACAGACACCCCACAACCACAAGATGGCAGCACCCAACCTGGAGCCCGGGAACTCTAGGCGGGCAAGGGGTGGTGGGTTTAGAGACAGTGGGTGGGCCAGCCAGCGAGTCAGGTGACAGAGGGTAGAAATAGAGAAGTGGAGGAGAAAGGAGTCAGTAGGCCGAGGTAGACTGAGCAGTACAGACAAGAAACACACGTCCTGGAAGAGTGGGGTGGAAGGAGCGCAGAATCTGGAGAGCCAGTGTGAGCCACAGAGAGAAAGCCCATCCGGAGCCAGCACCCCAGGAGTGTGAGGGAAGAGAGGCCAGTGATACTGAGTCCTAGAAACACGGCTGAGACGGCAGACTGCAGGCGGAGTAGCCCTCCTATTGAACCCAAAGACATGTTTAGAAGGAGCCTGATAGAGCCTTGACCAGGAAGACTATTGGAGGCTAGGCTAGCAGCAGAGTGTCGGCTCTGAAGGGGACCGACGCTTCACCCGGTATCCCCAGAACACCGACAGGGAACTCTAGCTTTACGTTAGGGTTCCTACCCCAAAGGACGGGCAGCTCAGTGGCAACCACGAGGACCCACAGGGGTCCGAGCCACCGCCATATCGTCCGGAGACACACACACCAAGTAGAAGAGAGAGTAAAAGCCTGAAAGGACAGAGAAGGAGTGAGGGGTCACAGAGAGGAACAACCTGGCTGCAGGGAGTAAAGGAACCCAGAGGGGGGAGTTGTGCCTGTGTAAAGACTTGTACGGTGATCTGTGACTGAACTGCCAGGGCCCAGGACACGGTCCGGACCAGGACCTCCGTGACATCCCCAGTAACAACCTGGTCCGGTACCGAGTACCCCCGTCCCAGTGGGCTCGACATCTGCACACAAATACCGTATATACTCGTGTATAAGCCGACCCGTGTATAAGCCGACCCCCCTACTTTTGCCCCCAAAAACTGGGAAAACTTATTGACCTGCGTATAAGCCGAGGGTGGACTCCAGCACAGGTATACCACCCCCAGCAGTGAGGTATACAGCAGCCTCCCCAGTGGTAGTATACAGCAGCAGCCTCAGTGGTAGTATACAGCAGCCCCAGAGGTATATACAGCCCCAGAGGTATATGCAGCCCCAGAGGTATATGCAGCCCCAGAGGTATATGCAGCCCCATATGCAGCCCCAGAGGTATATGCAGCCCCATATGCAGCCCCAGAGGTATATGCAGCCCCATATGCAGCCCCAGAGGTATATGCAGCCCCAGAGGTATATGCAGCCCCATATGCAGCCCCAGAGGTATATGCAGCCCATATGCAGCCCCAGAGGTATATGCAGCCCCATATGCAGCCCCAGAGGTATATGCAGCCCCATATGCAGCCCCAAGAGGTATATGCAGCCCCAGAGGTATATGCAGCCCCATATGCAGCCCCAGAGGTATATGCAGCCCCAGAGGTATATGCAGCCCCAGAGGTATATGCAGCCCCATATGCAGCCCCAGAGGTATATACAGCAGCTGCAGCCCCAGAGGTATATACAGCAGCCGCAGCCCCAGGGCTGTATACAGCCGCAGCCCCGGAGGTATACAGGCCCCCCATCAAGTTCCAGGGCCCCCCCCCTTGCGCGCCAGCCTGTAAAGGAAAATCATACTTGCCAGTGTCCAGTCGCGCCGTCCGCAGCTGCCGACATGACGATCCCGGGCTCCATTCAGCGTCTTCCGGCTTCCGACTTCCTGTGGTCGCGGGCAATGACGTCATTGCCCGCGACTACAGGAAATGCGGAAGACGCTGAATGGAGCCCGGGATCGTCATGTCGGCAGCTGCGGACGGCGCGACTGGACACTGGCAAGTATGATTTTCCTTTACAGGCTGGCGCGCAAGGGGGGGGGGCCCTGGAACTTGATGGGGGGCCTGTATACCTCCGGGGCTGCTGCGTTTTTTTTTTATTTTTTTATATACTCGCGTATAAGTCGAGGGGGGACTTTTCAGCCCAAATTTAGGGCTGAAAAACACGGCTTATACGCGAGTATATACGGTACTTACTTAATGACTCTGACCAGCAAGCGTGACGCCCATCCGCCGTGAGCTCCTTTTCAGTGTGAAAGCACCCAATCACCACGCTTTGTCGTCACGTAATCAGCAGGCGCATGGCCGATCACAGGTGTTGCCAAGTAAGGTGCCTAATTGGTGTGTGATGATTGGTCTGGGTCAGGATAAATTTCCCCTCTTGTCGGGCATCCTCTGTCCAGAAGGGAATGTGCATTGAGCTAGTGGTCTCTATGATTCCTTTCTCTGTTGGATCGACGGTAAGTGTAGTTCCAAGGTTATGTTTTGTACCTGCTCTTGCTTTTGATGAGACGCTGTTTCTGTAGCTACATGCAGCTTGGGTGCAATGTAAGTCAGTTCAGGTAGCGCCATGTGGAAGTGTATTTAGTGTCTTGAAACTAGTGTTTAATGCTACCTTCACATTTGCGTTCCCATCTGCAGCGTTATGCGTAGGGTATCCGCAATGTGACCGAAGCAACGCAAGGCCATATATTTTTAATGTGAGCGCACGGTGCTGCGCATGACCGTGCGCAAACATTCACTGCCATATGTGATCTGGGCCCAGGTGGGTGGCTGCACACAAATCACCCAGTGTTGTCTGCAACACAGATGCAACATGTCACGTTCATGGTGCGGACGAGACGGGGTGATTTGTGTAAGGCCATCTGCCTGCACACAGATCACATATGGCAGTGAATGGGTGCGCACGGTCATGCGCAGCACCGTGCAGTCACATTATAAAGATAGGGGCTTGCGTTGCTGCCGGCACATTGTGGATCACCTACGCAGAACGCTGTGGAGGGGAATGCAAATGTGAAGGTAGCCTAACAAGCCAAACTCTCTGCATTACACATTGTTAAATAGTTATGTAGCCATGTTTATGAGCAGTTCATTACGTTGTTGTGGTGTTCTACTTCAGTGTCGCCTTTGTGGTTTTGACAATGATGTTGGCCCATCTTGTCCCTTGCTTATTTTTTTTATTGAAATCCCAGAGCCATACATCACTTCACATCACAGCTTATTGAATGCTCCTTCTGCAAGGGTGTACCACATGCCAACATACATCATCCACACATGTTTGTTCCGTGCAACCTGAGTGGTTGTTGATCCTATTTTGGGTGCGATGTATGCTGCCCATGTTTTGCCCATGAATGTTTATATATCTTATTTTTCAACAGATGGCTGGGTATTAAGAGTTTGTGACCCAACTCCTTGCCTTGCATCAGGAGCACGAGTGCCTGTGGCGGACTGTGCTGCCTCAGCATCACGACGCGGCAGCGCGGGCTGCGGCCTACAAGCCTCTTGTTGAGCTGGCACAACGCCTCCGGCCCAACAAGAGGTGGGATGCGCGCCAAATATATGATAAGATCAAAGGTCTGCGCTCCGCGTTCCAGCGAGCTCACAGGCAATACACCGAGGCACGGTCCGGGGCTGGAGGTGAGGAGGTCCCAAAGACCAATTTGTGGTATTATTACCTCCTCACCTTTACCTTGGGCCAAGAGAGCTCGCGTGGAACGCGGAGCAGCCTGCGCCGGCGCGCGTCCTCTGTAGGATTAGCCCAAGAAACATCCCCGCCGCAGGAGGTGGGTAATTGTGTTGAAGGGGCACCATTTTTGCTACACAGGTGTGTTTGGCTGGATGCTTTTCAAAACCACACTTCTCCATTGGTGGTAAGTTAGAATTGTTCATGTGTGGAGTTATTTGCTTTTTGGGTATGTGCCCACAGTGGCATTTGAACACATTCCGTTAACCACCAACAACGGAGCATCGCCCAGTCCTTCACATTACAGTAGCTATGTGTATTTTCGATTTGGGGGTTGATATTGTGATCAAAATGTCTGAATTGGTATGTTTTTGCCCAATTTGACACAAATGACCAATGGTACACAGAGGCATAGATGCTCATGAGGAGAACATAATTTTAGCTCTATACAAGTCACTAGTGCGAGCATACTTAGAATACTGTGTACAATTCTGGTCTCCGGTGTATAAGAAAAACATAGCTTAACTAGAGCGGGTCCAGAGAAGAGCGACAAAAGTCATTAGAGGATTAAGGGGTCTGCAATATCAAGACAGGTTATTAAACTTGGGGTTATTTAGCTTGAAAAAACGAAGGCTTAGGGGTGATCTTATAATAATGTATAAATATATGAGATGACAGTACAGAGAACTTTCTAATGATCTCTTTACTCTTAGGCCTGAGAGGGGGACAAGGGGGCATCCTCTACGTCTGGAGAAAAGAAGGTTTAATCATAATCACAGACGCGGATTCTTTACTGTAAGAGCAGTGAGACTATGGAACTCTCTGCCACATGATGTTGTAATGAGGGGTCACTACTAACATTTAAGAAGGGCCTGGATGCCTTTCTTGAAAACTATAATATTACCAGTTATATATACTAGATTCTTTGATAGGGCGTTGATCCAGGGAACTAGTCTGATTGCCACATCTGGAGTCAGGAAGGAATTTTTTTCCCCAACATGGAGCTTAGTGTTGCCACATGGTTTTTTTTTGCCTTCCTCTGGATCAACATGTTAGGCTATGGGTTGAACTAGATGGACGTAAAGTCTTCCTTCAACCTTAAAAACTATGTTACTATGTTACTATGTTACAGCCATGTTTCATGGCTTTGGGCCATTGACTGATTTGAAATTGCAGTAGGAAGTTTCCTTAAGTTTGTTAAAAGTAAGGCTGGCCAGCATGGCATCCCAGCTGTTAAAAGGCAGCATAAAGCTCATGTGGTCACATACCCTCTTTTTTTTTATGTTGTTAGGTGTTCTTGTTTCTTTTTTTCTACAGTGTTTGCTGCCGCAGGTGAATAAAGGTCACTAGTGTGGGTGTTACCCATTTGAACCTTGCTCCTGTTATTTGTTTCCGTGATTTTGGAGAGGTTCTGTTTTTTGGTGGAGCGTGGGTATGTGTTTTTGCGCTTGACATCAATGTTACTGCTTCGTGGTTTTGATGTTTTTTCTTTCTGCTTTCTTTTGCAGGCCCCTCAGCTGCCTGTCTCCAGTGATGACGACTCAGCAGCTGGCGAGGCTCTCCCTACAACATCTGTGGGAGAGCCAGTGGCCGGAACCAGTGGTGGGGAGCAGCCCCAGGGCCCAGCTCTGCCATTCGATGAAGGAGAACACCTGCCCCACCTAATACGGAGCTGGGTACCTGCACCAAAAAAGTGTTGCTTGACGAAGAAAGAACACTCGGCTCTGGTTTCGGCCACATGACCAGCGAAATGCTGGGTCGGATGGAGCCAGAGCAGAGACACATCGTTGAGCGGGCCATTACTCGTGTCCTGGAGGCGGGCATAGATGGGTCACTGCGATGGGGAGGGAGGAGGGATGATGACTCTCCCCCTCAAGACCACCCCTTTGCCCACTGCACCCGCCCAATGCAGGGTGAGGAGGACCCAACCTCCGGATACCCCACCTCCCCAAAGAAGATCTGCCAGAAGATAAGGACCCTCTCAGGGAGGGTGGGTCTACCATGAGAGGGTGGGGGAGGAGCCATTGTCGAATCCAGCAGAGGATGATGACATCGGACACTACTAGCCAATGGACTATGTTGCCCAAATGAACTGCCTACAGGCCTTTAAGTGCACATTGTGTGGTGTCTGGCCACAAAAATGTCAAGGGTCAAGATGTGGCCGCATTTTGTTTTTTAATTTGTGTTATTTTCTTTTCACACACTTGGCACAAATGTATGGCAAAACAAATTATTAAAAAAGTAGTGTGAAAAAATGTCCTTTGTGTTACCAACACAAGTGTGTGGAGTGGGCGTCTGGATGTGTAGAGAATTTTGGGTGACATTGAGCCCACATTGTGGCCAATGGTGGGAGTGATGGGCCACGATGTGGTCTGGTGAAATATGTACCAACATCAAGCAGGAAGCCAAACATGGGTCTGACGGATATTTCCATTTTCAGGGTCTCCCCCAAACATGTGTGTGTTGTCAGCGAGGAGCACAAAGGATTTAAGGGCAAAAGATTTTATTGTCACACAACATGTGTGGCACACAGTGCCCAAACAGTAGACAATGGTGGCTTGTTTGAGGATGAGCCACAACTCACTTCTCAAACTCGCCACCGTCCCAATGTGGGACACTTTAACAAGATAGCACAACGGGGCGTAAAAAAACAAGAAATGCCAACAAGGCAACATCATTACCAAAATGCCCAACATGGACCACAGTAGGCATGGCCATGTTAGGCCATTATTCCTCCTGGGCGGGTGCCTGGAAGGCCATGCCGCCATGTTGTCGCTGGAGGGCGGCGATCATGGCACCCAACCGGGCAAGATGTCGCTGCCCGCGTTGGTGTGCCCTCTCCAGCAGTTCCCCACCTCCTCGTGTGCAACAACCAGGTCCAGTATAGTAGGGACACCTGTAGGGGCAAATAGACAGACATTAGTTTAATACAGTAGCAAGACATGCATTTATGACTCACACTTCATGATAGTACTTACGCTCTTCCTCCCCATCAGCATTCCCATGCGGAGGTGATGGTGATGGGCTTATCTGTCAGCCACCAGCCTGTGCACCTTCGACCTCTGGAACTAATATAATGGAAAAACAGGTCACAAATATCAAATACTGATGTCCACAGACCCCAACCTGAAAACCAGTGTAAAGGCCCTATGCATCAAGAACAACAATTAACACCATATCTAACAAAGCCAGGCGCAATTGGAGGATGAGGGGACATGGCCAACACACGGCTCTCCACAGAGCTACACACATTTGGAGGTGCTGTTACTACAGCTCTGGGTGTGTGTGGGCACAGGATGGGGCTGTGTGGCACAAGGGGGCCAGGACTGGGAGAAGATAAAGATTCAGGCACTGCAGGTGCCGCCATGTGCTCACCCTCTGGCCCTGGGTATGGTGGAGTCCTGGGTGGGGAGGGTGCTGCTGGGCCCTCGGGGACCGGTGGTGTAGGGGGCCCAGGTGCCGGTGGGCCATGGGGCTCATCTGTATAGTAAAACAGGATGAGAACAGTTTCAAAACAAAGGAACAGACCATAGGGAGGCCACCTTCTGTATGTTGTAACATGTAGTTCAAGCATGACAGATAGGGTACAAGGTCATGTTGTAGCCATGTACTCTGGGTAGGTCACACTATGGTTGGTGACAGGAGTCCAACTACAGTGGGCAGATATGTTTGTCGCCAAACCTGCCTTGACATGGTAGGTGCTAGTGTTTTAAAGTGTAGATATGGCATTAAGCTGCTAGTGTTTGCACCATGGTTGGCTACACATAGTGTACATGTCGTAGCGAGTGTCCATTTGGGACATGATTGTGTGGCTACATTGTTCCGTGTGTCAGGTGAGACATGTGTTGCAGGGTGCCATGTGTGTGTTTAACATGCACTGGTATATGCTTGGCACATTTACACTCTGGACACACCATTACGGCAAATCTAGTGAGGTCAAGGCTGAGTGTAGGTGTCTACATTTGTGGGCCAAATGAGTGTTTAATACATCTTCATGTTTTGGGGGAAGCGACAAGGCACTGCACATTGTTGACACATCATCATGGTCCCTAAATACACATTTCCTTCTGTTGGCGAAGAAATAGACATTGGTGTGTTGTTTACATGTACGTGTGAAGTTATGTGTTAGTCAACAAAACATACTCATCACGCAGCCTGGCAATCCTGGCACGGATGTCCACAATGCGGCCTGGGCACTTATGCTTCAAGTCCGCAATCTTTTTTGAATTTGCTTGCAGGTCCTCTCCACCCCCAGTCTGTGGAGCAGGGCCCGCTGGATGCGCCTCAGGATGCTGCACTTGCGCAGCCGTGGGTGCCGGTGGTGATGGTGGCCCCAGTAGTCCTGGCGGTCACAATAATCTATGAGCACCAAAAGCTCTGCCATTCCCCACGGTGCTGCGAGCTGTGTTGCAGCCATTACTCTACTGCTATGTGCAGGGGAGGACCAGGCACCTTGCAGGCAGAGTGAAAGTGAAAGAAGCGTCATGACGTCAGAACGCCCACTTGCGGCGCATAGTATATCTCACAAATTTAAAGTCGCGGTAGGAGCAATGGGAGACGCCAAATAAACACTTCTGCGTCACCAACAATCACACATTGCAGGGCGTTATGTATGGCAGCCATGTGCGTAGTGTACGCTAATGTATTCACAGTCGTGTATGGCGTGAGATTGGGAACATTATATTGTCCGAACTAGCACAATGCTTTTGGTGGCGCAATTGAGTGGTCGCGTAATTGCATTGATGTATTGTATTGTTCAGACGGCTCTGATGCGTCTAGTCTGAAGTGACAGCTCATACAACATGGCGGCCTGTGAAGGGACAGCCAATCGTTACACAGTTGCCCCCACCAATGATCGCTGACGGGGCGTGGTATCCATGAACCTATGTCCCGCCTTTGGGTATTCACTAGGGAAATCCCTGTGCCCCGTTTAGACGCCACTACCATGGCAATTGTGCCTTTGTGTTGCCTTCGTTTTTTGGGCACGGCTCAGAAACAGGTATCTAAGTCAACTGCAGGACACTGGGAGGAACTGCCCTATTTACACACCGCCATTTCGTAGCAACAGGCACAAATATACCCAATGCCAGGCAGGATGATGGACACAGGATGTTCAAGGGATTAAGGATGCAGGCTGTGGATGGAGAATACAGGCTCTGCAGGGAGATGGAGAATACAGGCTCTGCAGTGGCATGGAGAATACAGGCTGTGTAGGAGGATGGAGGAGACAGACTTTTCAGGAGGATGGAGGATACAGACTTTACAGGAGAATGGTGGATACCCGCTGTTAAGGAGGATGAAGGATACAGGCTGTGCAGGGGGATGGAGGATACAGGCTGTGCAGCAAGATGGGAGTGTAGGCTGTGCAGGAGAATGGAGAATACAGGCTGTGCAGGAGGGTGGAAGACACAGGCTGTCGAGGAGGATGAAGGATGAAGGCTCTACAAGAGGATGGAAGACACCGGTTGTGCACGAGGATGGAGGATACAGGCTGTGCAGGAGAATAGAGAATACAAGCTGTGTAGGAGAATGGAGGATATAGGTTGTGCAGAAAGATGTTGGATACAGGCTTTGTAGGAGGATGTAGGATACAGGCTTTGCAGGAGGATGGAGGATACAGGCTGTGGTGCAGGAGGATGCAGGATACAGGCTGTGGAGAAGGGTGATGGACACAGGCTGTGGAGAAGGATGATGGACACAGGCTGTGCAGGGGATTAAGGATGCAGGCTCTGGATGGAGAATACAGGCTGTGCAGCAAGATGGGGGGTGTAGGCTGTGCTGGAGAATAGAGGATACAGGCTTTGCAGGAGGGTGGAAGACACAGGTTGTTAAGGAGGATGAAGGCTCTACAAGAGGACGGAGGACACCGGTTGTGCAGGAGGATGGAGGATGCAGGCTGTGCAGGAGAATGGAGGATACAGGCTGTGCACGATGGAGGAAGACACAGGCTGTCGAGGAGGATGAAGGATGAAGGCTCTACAATAGGACTGAGGACACCGGTTGTGCAGGGGGATAGAAGACACAGGCTGTGCAGGAGGATAGAGAATACAAGCTGTGCAGGAGGATGGAGGATATAGGTTGTGCAGAAGGATGATCGATGCAAGCTGTGCAGGAGGATGGAGGATACAGGATGTGCAGTAGGATGGAAGATGATGGCTGTGCAGGGGGATGGAGGATACAGGCTGTGCAGGGAGATGGAAGATACAGGCTGTACAGCAATATGGGGGGGTGTAGGCTATGCAGGAGAATGGAGGATACAGGCTGTGCAAGATGGTGGAAGACACAGGCTGTCGAGGAGGATGAAGGATGAAGGCTCTACAAGAGGACGGAGGACACCGGTTGTGCAGGATGATGGAGGATACAGGCTGTGCAGGAGGATAGAGAATACAAGCTTGCAGGAGGATGGAGGATATATGTTGTGCAGAAGGATGATGGATACAGACTTTGCAGGAGGATGGAGGATACAGGCTGTGCAAAAGAATGCAGGATACAGGCTGTGCAGAAGGATGGAGGATATAGGTTGTATAGAAGGATGATGGCAGCAGGCTTTGCAGGAGGATGGAGGATACAGGCTGTGCAGGAGGATGCAGGATACAGGCTGTGGAGAAGGATGATGGGCACAGGCTGTGGAGAAGAGAAGGATGATGGACACAGGATGTTCAAGGGATTAAGGATGCAGGCTGTGGATGGAGAATACAGGCTCTGCAGGGAGATGGAGAATACAGGCTCTGCAGTGGCATGGAGAATACAGGCTGTGTAGGAGGATGGAGGATGCAAGCTGTGCAGGGTATGGAGGATACAGGCTGTGTAGTAAGATGGAGGGTATTGGCTGTGCATGTGGATGGAAAATACAGGCGGTGAAGGCTGTGGATGTAGGAGGCAGGCTTTGCAGGAGAATGGAGGATACAGGTTGTGCAGGAGATAGAGGATCCAGGTTGTGCAAGAGGATGGAGGATGCAGGCTGTGGATGTAGGATGCAAGCTTTGCGGGAAGATGGAAAATACCAGCTGTGAAGGAGGAAGCAGGATACAGGTTGTGCAGGAGGATGGAGGATAAAGGCTGTGCAGCAAGATGAGGGATGTTGGCTGTGCAGGAGGATACAGGCTGTGCAAGAGGATTGAGGATACAAGCTCTGCAGGTGGATGGAAGGTACAGGATTTCCAGGAGGATAAAGGATGCAGGCTTTACAGGAGGATGGAGAATACTAGCTGTGCAGAAGGATGAAGGATATAGACTGTAGGGGGATGGAGGATACAGGCTGTGCAAGGGAAGGAGGATACAGACTCTGCAGTGGGATGTAAAGTAGAGGTTGTGTATCAGGATGCAAGCTGTGCAGGCTATGGAGGATACAGGCTTTGTCGGAAGATCGAGGATACAGGCTGTGCAGGTGGATAGGAGGATACAGGCAGTGCAGGAGATGGAGGATATAGGCTGTGCAGTGGGATGAAGAATGCAGGCTGTGCAGGATTATGGAGGATGCAGGCTGTACAGTAGTATGGATGATACAGGCTGTGCAAGAAGGAGTATGCAGGCTTTACAGAAGGATGAAGAATACAGACTGTGCAGGAGGATGGAGGATACAGGCTGTGCAGGAGAGGGACGATACAGGCTTTACAGGAAGATGGAGGATACAGGCTGTGCAGGAGGATGGAAGAAACAGGCTGTGCAGGAGGTTGGAGGCTGTACAAGAGGATGGAGGATAAATGCTGTGCAGACTATGCAGGAGGATACAAGCTGTGCAAGAGGACGGAGGATACAGGCTGTGCAGGGGGATGGAAGATACCGGCTGTTCATGATAGAGGATACAGACTGTGCAGGTTGATAAAGGCATCCGCCGAAACACATAGTTTTTAGGGGTGTGAGGGGTGGATTTCTTTATGATACACGTGTAACATGTTTGGATTCAATAAATATTGAAGAGTTTTTGCAAAAAAAGTCTATCACTGTTCCTTCAATGCTCGCTGGAAACTACTAGTGATGAGCGAGTACCAAAATGCTCGGGTGCTCGATGCTCGGGCCGAGCATCCCAAGATACTCGTGTACTCGGCCCAAGCACCGAGCCCAATGTTATCCTATGGGAGACCCGAGTATTTTTATGAAATGACTGCCGGCAGCCTGAATAAACCCTAAAAATGTCACAAAAGTCTCAGAAGAGTGCTCAAATGACATGGCAACACCATAGGGAAGACCCCTGTAAGCATTTCTCACTCAAAAGTCACAGCTGTGAACAATGTTGTCCGAGTTTCACGCCAATTTTACGGAGTCACCAGAAAACCTTCCAAAATGACACCAAAATGAATATTTAGGGTGGAAATGTTAAGGGCACATACCCAATAGTGAGATACAGCTGGTGTATGTTACTTTTTGTGATTACATGAAAGATTTTACGTGAAAACATTGTGCGGCACTCCGATGACCCTGAGAAGAGACGTACATGAAGCCCTGTCTTGACATAATGTGCCCATTTTGAGGAAGTGGGTATATTGTAGTATTTTCCTTTACCAGGGTAATCCAAAATTGTGAGGTTCAACAATGCCCCTGGATACAGACATGCAGTAGGGCCTGTAAACCTGAAGTGGGTGTATTGTAGTATAGCCCTTTGGCAGGGCAGCCAAAAATTGGGAGGTTCAACAATGCCCCTGGATACAGACGTGCAGGAGGGCCTGTAAACCTGAAGTGGGTGTATTGTATTAAAGCCCTTTGACAGGGCAGCCAAAAATTGGGAGGCTCCACATTGTCCCTGGATAGAGACGTGCAGGAGGGCGTCAAATCATTTTTCCCATTGAAAAGGAGCGGGTCTCCTGTCGTTGTAATGCCCATTTTAAAAGAATGGGCAAAAAAATTTACCACTGGGGGTATACCTGAAACAACAGCCTAACTATTGTAACGGTCATCATGGGGGCACATGAGGAAAAGGAGGAGCAGTCCAGCGATTAGCCAAAGTCCAGAAGTGTGTCCCCATGGGTGAGTGGAGGTACATGGCAAATTCCCATAACAAAATTTAAATTCCGCTGTCATTTGTTGGTGGTGTGGTGAAGTCTGGCCCAATCCAACCCTTGTTCATCTTGATCAGAGTCAGCCTGTCAGCATTTTCAGTTGACAGGCGGGTGCGTTTTTCAGTAATGATTCCACCTGAGGCACTGAAAAGACGCTCTGACAAAACGCTAGCGGCAGGGCAGGCCAGGACTTCCAAGGCGTAGAGAGCCAATTCATGCCACGTGTCCAGCTTGGAGACCCAATAATTGTAAGGCACAGAGGAATCTTGCAGTACAGTTGTTCGATCTGCAAGGTACTCCTTCAGCAAGCTTAGCATTTCTTGTGGCACTACCCCGCACCTCAGGGGCTGTGGTACGTGAGGGGCTGAGAAAACTGTCCCACATCGTAAAGACTGTTCCCCTACCTCTGGCGGATTGGACTTGTGCCCCTCTCGGCCGTGCGCCTTGGTTGTCCACCGATTCCTGACCTATTCCACTAGCATTTTGTAAGGGGAATACTTTGCCTACTTCCGTGACTATGGCCTTCTGGAACTGCTGCATTTTGGCTGACCTCTCCGCCTCAGGAATGAGAGAACATAAAGTTCTCCTTGTAGTATGGTGCTAAGAGTGTTGCCAACCAGTACTGATTGTCAGCCAAGATGTTCTGAACGCGAGGGTCACGAGCCAGGCAGCTTACCATAAAGTCAGCCATTTGCGAAAGACTCTTAACAGCCATCACTTCAGTATCCTGACCAACACGATGACTGAACATGCTGTCCTCCTCCTCATGTCCCCTGTCCTCTGGCCAGCCACGCTGAATCGAGGGTATGACTGGTGTGCATGTCATATCCTCAATTTGGTCAGAGAGTTGCTCCATGTCTTCATCCTCCTCCTCCTCATCATCATAGTCCTCCACTGCACGTTGTGATGAGATGAGGCTGGGCTGTGTGTTATCACCCACACTCACTACTGTTTCTTGCTCCAAGTCATCTCGCTCCACCTGCAATGCATCATCTTTGTTTTTCAGCAGAGACCGTTTTAGAAGGCAGAGTAACAGTATGGTGACGCTAATAATGGCGTCATCGCCGCTCACCATCTTGGTGGAGTCCTCAAAGTTTTGGAGGACGGTACATAGGTCGGACATCCATCTCCACTCCTCAGGTGTTATGTGTGGAGTTTGAACCATTTCCCGACCGCTTAGGTGATGCAGGTAGTCAATAACTGCCCTCTTCTGCTCACATATCCTGACCAACATGTGCAGAGTTGAATTCCAACACGTCGGGACATCACACACCAGTCTGTGGGCCGGAAGACACAAACGGCGATGAAAGCCGGCAAGGCCGGCTGAAGCAGCAGGTGACTTGCGAAAATGTGCAAACAGGCAGTGAACTTTTACCAGCAGATCAGACAGCTCTGGGTATGACTTTATAAACCGCTGAACCACCAGGTTGAGCACATGGGCCACGCATGGAACATGCGTCAGCTGGCCTCGCCTCAAAGCTGCCACCAGGTTCCGGCCATTGTCACACATGACCTTTCCTGGCTTTAGGTTCAGAGGTGTGAGCCAGTGATCTGCCTGCTGTTTCAGAGCTGTCCACACCTCTTCTGCATTGAGGGGTTTGTCACCCATGCATATTAGCTTTAGCACAACCTGTTGCCGCTTTGCAGAGACAGTGCTGCAGTGCTTCCAGCTTGGGACTGGTGTGGAGGGTAAAGTGGATGAGGATGCGCAGGAGGAGGAGGAGGCTGAGGAGCATGACATTCCAGATCTGTAGAGTGTGGGTGAAACCCTGACTGAGGTAGGGCCTGCAATCCTTGGTGTGGGAAGGAAGTGTTCTGTCCCTCGCTCAGACTGGGTCCCAGCTCCACAATAATGACCCAGTGTGCCGTCAAGGAGATGTAGCGGCCTTGCCTACAAGCACTTGTCCACGTGTCTGTGGTTAGGTGGACTTTGGCTGAAACAGCGTTGTTCAGGGCAGGTGTGATGCTTTGTGACATGTGGTTATGCAATGCGGGGACGGCACATCTGGAGAAATAGTGGCGGCTGGGGACCGATTAACGTGGGACAGCAGCCGCCATCAGGTCGCAGAATGCTTCCATCTCCACCAGCCGGAATGATAAGATTTGTAGCGCAAGCAGTCGCGAAATGTGAGCATTTAGGACTGTGGCATGTGGGGCGTTGGCAGCGTATTTGCGCCTGCGTTCAAAGGTTTGCTGAATGGATAATTGAACGCTGCGCTGGGACAAGGACGTGCTTGATGGTGGTGTTATTTGTGTGTGGGCAACTTCAGGTGCAGGGCCAGAGGCTTGTTCGCGGCCAGCATGGACAGGGGATTGGCTCACAAACACAACACGTGATGACGTAGCAGTGACATCAGCAAGCACAGCTCCTCGACTCTGTTGTACTTCCCACAAAGTCGGGTGCTTGGCTGACATGTGCCTGATCATGCTGGTGGTGGTCAGGCTGCTAGTTTTCGTACCCCTGCTGATGCTGTACACATAAAAAGGTCCCCCTAAAATTAAGTGCTTCACCTCAACACGTTTTACCTTACAAAATATCGCCACAGATTAAACTGTGTTGATTCACAATAAAAATATCAACACAGTTTAATCTGTGGCGATATTTTGTAAGGTAACCTGCTGATGCTGGCATGGCAGGTGTTGCAAATGGCCTTTTTAGAGTCATCTAGAGCCAACTTAAAAAACTTCCAGACTCGGGAAGACCTAACATTTGCACAGGCACCTTGTATCGTGTTGTTGTTGAAGGGAACGGTTGCCTGCCTTCTGCCTGCGGACACGACCCTGCTTCTTACTGCCTGTTGGGATGCTACGCCTTCCTCCCCCTGTGCACTGCTGTCCTCGCTCTGCATATCCTCCTGCCAGGTTGGGTCAGCTACTGGATCATCCACCACGTCGTCTTCCTCTTCCGCACCCTGATCCTCCACCTTACTTCCTGGCAATTGTATCTCATCATCGTCCACCCCTTGTTGAGACACGTTGCCAACGTTCCGTTCGTGAGAACGTGGCTGCTCAAATATTTGGGCATCTGTACATACCATTTCCTCATCACCCACTTCAACAGGAGCTGGCGAGAGGCCAGATTGTACGAATGGATTCGGTGAACAGCTCTTCCAGTGTCCAAGTGTGGGATCAGTAATGTCCGTGGACGTGTACTCGGCCTGGTGATAGGAAGGAGGATCAGGTTGGGAAATGTGCGGTGCAGTATCACGGCTACTGACACTTGACTGTGTGGAAGACAGGGTGTTTGTGGAGGTGCCAATCTGACTTGAAGCATTATCCGCTATCCAAGTAACAACCTGTTGACACTGGTCTTGGTTCAAGAGCGGTGTACTGCTGCGGGACCCAAGAATTTGGGACAGAACGTGCAAACGAGTAGTTGTGGCACTTTGTTGTTGCGAAATTAGTGCTTGCACACGACCTCGGCTTCTGCCTTCACCAACATCACGTCCACTTCCTTGTTCCTTGCCAACGCCCTTGCGCATATTGCCTGTATACAGCTACAACAGTCTGGTGACTGTTCTGGTTACAGGAAAACTGGATATTAGAGCCTGCCTGTATAGAGCTAGTCAAGTACTACAGTCTGGTGACTGTTCTGGTCACAGGAAAGCTGGATATTAGAGCCTGCCTGTATAGAGCTAGTCAAGTACTACAGTCTGGTGACTGTTCTGGTCACAGGAAAGCTGGATATTAGAGCCTGCCTGTATAGAGCTAGTCAAGTACTACAATCTGGTGACTGTTCTGGTCACAGGAAAGCTGGATATTAGAGCCTGTCTGTATAGAGCTAGTCAAGTACAACAGTCTGGTGACTGTTCTGGTCACAGGAAAGCTGGATATTAGAGCCTGCCTGTATAGAGCTAGTCAGGTACTACAGTCTGGTGACTGTTCTGGTCACAGGAGAGCTGGATATTTGAGCCTGTCTGTATAGAGCTAGTCAAGTACAACAGTCTGGTGACTGTTCTGGTCACAGGAAAGCTGGATATTAGAGCCTGCCTGTATACAGCTAGTCAACTACTACAGTCTGGTGACTGTTCTGGTCACAGGAAAGCTGGATATTAGAGCCTGCCTGTATAGAGCTAGTCAAGTACTACAGTCTGGAGACTGTTCTGATCACAGGAAAGCTGGATATTAGAGCCTGCCTGTATAGAGCTAGTCAAGTACTACAGTCTGGTGACTATTCTGGTCACAGGAAAGCTGGATATTAGAGCCTGCCTGTATAGAGCTAGTCAGTACTACAGTCTGGTGACTGTTCTGGTCACAGGAAAGCTGGATATTAGAGCCTGCCTGTATAGAGCTAGTCAAGTACAACAGTCTGGTGACTGTTCTGGTCACAGGAAAGCTGATATTAGAGCCTGCCTGTATAGAGCTAGTCAAGTACTACAGTCTGGTGACTTTCTGGTCACAGGAAAGCTGGATATTAGAGCCTGCCTGTATAGAGCTAGTCAAGATCAACAGTCTGGTGACTGTTCTGGTCACAGGAAAGCTGGATATTAGAGCCTGCCTGTATAGAGCTAGTCAAGTACAACAGTCTGGTGACTGTTCTGGTCACAGAAAGCTAGATATTAGAGCCTGCCTGTATAGAGCTAGTCAAGTACAACGTCTGGTGACTGTTCTGGTCACAGGAAAGCTGGATATTAGAGCCTGCCTGTATAGAGCTAGTCAAGTACAACAGTCTGGTGACTGTTCTGGTCACAGAGAAAGCTGGATATTAGAGCCTGCTGTATAGAGCTAGTCAAGGTACAACAGTCTGGTGACTGTTCTGGTCACAGGAAAGCTGGATATTAGAGCCTGCTGTATAGAGCTAGTCAGTACAACAGTCTGGTGACTGTTCTGGTCACAGGAAAGCTGGATATTAGAGCCTGCCTGTATAGAGCTAGTCAAGTACTACAGTCTGGTGACTGTTCTGGTCACAGGAAAGCTGGATATTAGAGCCTGCCTGTATAGAGCTAGTCAAGTACTACAGTCTGGTGACTGTTCTGGTCACAGGAAAGCTGGATATTAGAGCCTGTCCTGTATAGAGCTAGTCAAGTACAACAGTCTGGTGACTGTTCTGTCACAGGAAAGCTGGATATTAGAGCCTGCCTGTATAGAGCTAGTCAAGTACTACAGTCTGGTGACTGTTCTGGTCACAGGAAAGCTGGATATTAGAGCCTGCTGTATAGAGCTAGTCAAGTACACAGTCTGTGACTGTTCTGGTCACAGGAAAGCTGGATATTAGAGCCTGCCTGTATAGAGCTAGTCGAGTACAACAGTCTGGTGACTGTTCTGGTCACAGGAAAGCTGGATATTAGAGCCTGCCTGTATAGAGCTAGTCAAGTACAACAGTCTGGTGACTGTTCTGGTCACAGGAAAGCTGGATATTAGAGCCTGCCTGTATAGAGCTAGTCAAGTACTACAGTCTGGTGACTGTTCTGGTCACAGGAAAGCTGGATATTAGAGCCTGTCTGTATAGAGCTAGTCAAGTACAACAGTCCTGGTGACTGTTCTGGTACAGGAAAGCTGGATATTAGAGCCTGCCTGTATAGAGCTAGTCAGTACTAACAGTCTGGTGACTGTTCTGGTCACAGGAAAGCTGGATATTATGAGCCTGCTGTATAGAGCTAGTCAAGGACAACAGTCTGGTGACTGTTCTGGTCACAGGAAAGCTGGATATTAGAGCCTGCTGTATAGAGCTAGTCAAGTACTACAGTCTGGTGACTGTTCTGGTCACAGGAAAGCTGGATATTAGAGCCTGCCTGTATAGAGCTAGTCAAGACAACAGTCTGGTGACTGTTCTGGTCACAGGAAAGCTGGATATTAGAGCCTGCCTGTATAGAGCTAGTCAGGTACTACAGTCTGGTGACTGTTCTGGTCACAGGAAAGCTGATATTTGAGCCTGTCTGTATAGAGCTAGTCAAGTACAAAGTCTGGTGACTGTTCTGGTCACAGGAAAGCTGGATATTAGAGCCTGCCTGTATAGAGCTAGTCAAGTACTACAGTCTGGTGACTGTTCTGGTCACAAGGAAAGCTGGATATTAGAGCCTGTCTGTATAGAGCTAGTCAAGTACAACAGTCTGGTGACTGTTCTGGTCACAGGAAAGCTGGATATTAGAGCCTGCCTGTATAGAGCTAGTCGAAATACAACAGTCTGGTGACTGTTCTGGTCACAGGAAAGCTGGATATTAGACCCTGCCTGTATAGAGCTAGTCAAGGACAACAGTCTGGTGACTGTTCTGGTCACAGGAAAGCTGGATATTAGAGCCTGCCTGTATAGAGCTAGTCAGGTACTACAGTCTGGTGACTGTTCTGGTCACAGGAAA
Organism: Allobates femoralis; assembly: GCA_033576535.1. NCBI lineage: Eukaryota > Metazoa > Chordata > Amphibia > Anura > Aromobatidae > Allobates > Allobates femoralis. The sequence continues at coordinate 72,948,528 of JARQOC010000009.1, forward strand.
GCTGGATATTTGAGCCTGTCTGTATAGAGCTAGTCAAGTACAACAGCTGGTGACTGTTCTGGTGACAGGAAAGCTGGATATTAGAGCCTGCCTGTATAGAGCTAGTCAGTACTACAGTCTGGTGACTGTTCTGGTCAAAGAAAGCTGGATATTTGAGCCTGTCTGTATAGACTAGTCAAGGACAACAGTCTGGTGACTGTTCTGGTCACAGGAAAGCTGGATATTTGAGCCTGTCCTGTATAGAGCTAGTCAAGTACAACAGTCTGGTGACTGTTCTGGTCACAGGAAAGCTGGATATTTGAGCCTGTCTGTATAGAGCTAGTCAAGGACAACAGTCTGGTGACTGTTCTGGTCACAGGAAAGCTGGATATTAGAGCCTGCCTGTATAGAGCTAGTCAGGTACTACAGTCTGGTGACTGTTCTGGTCACAGGAAAGCTGGATATTTGAGCCTGTCTGTATAGAGCTAGTCAAGTACAACAGTCTGGTGACTGTTCTGGTCACAGGAAAGCTGGATATTAGAGACTGCCTGTATAGAACTAGTCAAGTACTACAGTCTGGTGACTGTTCTGGTCACAGGAAAGCTGGATATTAGACCCTGCCTGTGTAGAGCTAGTTAAGTACAACAGTCTGGTAACTGTTCTGGTCACAAGAAAGCCAGATATTAGAGCCTGCCTGTATAAAAGCTAGTCGAGTACAACAGTCTGGTGACTGTTCTGGTCAAAGGAAAGCTGGTTATTAGACCTGCCTGTATAGAGCTAGTCAAGTACAACAGTCTGGTGACTGTTCTGGTCACAGGAAAGCTGAATATTAGAGCCTGCTTGTATAGAGCTAGTCATGTACTACAGCCTGGTGACTGTTCTGGTGACAGGAAAGCTGGATATTAGAGCCTGCCTGTATAGAGCTAGTCAGGTACTACAGTCTGGTGACTGTTCTGGTGACAGAAAAGCTGGATATTTGAGCCTGTCTGTATAGAGCTAGTCAAGTACAACAGTCTGGTGACTGTTCTGGTCACAGGAAAGCTGGATATTAGAGCCTGCCTGTATACAGCTAGTCAACTACTACAGTCTGGTGACTGTTCTGGTCACAGGAAAGCTGGATATTAGACCTGTCTGTGTAGAGCTAGTCAAGTACTACAGTCTGGTTACTGTTCTGTTCCAGGAAAGCTGGATATTAGAGCCTGCCTGTATAGAGCTAGTCAAGTACTACAGTCTGGTGACTGTTCTGGTCACAGAAAAGCTGGATATTAGAGCCTGCCTGTATAGAGCTAGTCGAGTACAACTGTCTGGTAACTGTTCTGGTCACAGGAAAGCTGGATATTAGACCCTGCCTGCATAGAGCTAGTCAAGTACAAACAGTCTGGTGACTGTTCTGGTCACAGGAAAGCTGGATATTAGACCCTGCCTGTATAGAGCTAGTCAAGTACTACAGTCTGGTGACTGTTCTGGTCACAAGAAAGCTAGATATTAGAGCCTGCCTGTATAGAGCTAGTCGAGTACAACAGTCTGGTGACTGTTCTGGTCACAGGAAAGCTGGATATTAGACCCTGCCTGTATAGAGCTAGTCAAGTACTACAGTCTGGTGACTAATCTGGTCACAGGAAAGCTGGATATTAGAGCCTACCTGTATAGAGCTAGTCAAGTACAACAGTCTGGTGACTGTTCTGGTCACAGGAAAGCTGGATATTAGAGCCTGCCTGTATAGAGCTAGTCAAGTACAACAGTCTAGTGACTGTTCTGGTCATAAGAAAGCTAGATATTAGAGCCTGCCTGTATAGAGCTAGTCAGTACTACAGTCTGGTGACTGTTCTGGTCACAGGAAAGCTGGATATTAGAGCCTACCTGTATAGAGCTAGTCAAGTACAACAGTCTGGTGACTGTTCTGATCAGAGGAAAGCTGAATATTAGAGCCTGCCTGTATAGAGCTAGTCAAATACTACAGCCTGATGACTGTTCTGGTCACAGGAAAGCTGAATATTAGAGCCTGCCTGTATAGAGCTAGTCAAGTACTACAATCTGGTGACTGTTCTGGTCACAGGAAAGCTGGATATTAGAGCCTGTCTGTATAGAGCTAGTCAAGGACAACAGTCTGGTGACTGTTCTGGTCACAGGAAAGCTGGATATTAGAGCCTGTCTGTATAGAGCTAGTCAAGTACAACAGTCTGGTGACTGTTCTGGTCATAGGAAAGCTGGATATTAGAGCCTGCCTGTATAGAGCTAGTCAAGTACTACAGTCTGGTGGGCTATTCTGGTCACAGGAAAGCTGGATATTAGAGCCTGCCTGTATAGAGCTAGTCAAGTACTACAGTTTGGTGACTGTTCTGGTCACAGGAAAGCTGGATATTAGAGCCTGCCTGTATAGAGCTAGTCAAGTACAGCAGTCTAGTGACTCTTCTGGTCACAGGAAAGCTGGATATTAGTGCCTGCCTGTATAGAGCTAGTCAGGTACTACAGTCTGGTGACTGTTCTGGTCACAGGAAAGCTGGATATTAGACCCTGCCTGTATAGAGCTAGTCAATGACAACAGTCTGGTGACTGTTCTGGTCACAGGAAAGCTGGATATTAGAGCCTGCCTGTATAGAGCTAGTCAGGTACTACAGTCTGGTGACTGTTCTGGTCACAGGAAAGCTGGATATTTGAGCCTGTCTGTATAGAGCTAGTCAAGTACAACAGCCTGGTGACTGTTCTGGTGACAGGAAAGCTGGATATTAGAGCCTGCCTGTATAGAGCTAGTCAGGTACTACAGTCTGGTGACTGTCTGGTCACAAGAAAGCTGGATATTTGAGCCTGTCTGTATAGAGCTAGTCAAGTACAACAGTCTGGTGACTGTTCTGGTCATAGGAAAGCTGGATATTAGAGCCTGCCTGTATACAGCTAGTCAACTACTACAGTCTGGTGACTGTTCTGGTCACAGGAAAGCTGGATATTAGAGCCTGCCTGTGTAGAGCTAGTCAAGTACTACAGTCTGGTTACTGTTCTATTCACAGGAAAGCTGGATATTAGAGCCTGCCTGTATAGAGCTAGTCGAGTACTACAGTCTGGTGACTGTTCTGATCACAGGAAAGCTGAATATTAGAGCCTGCCTGTATAGAGCTATTCAAGTATTACAGCCTGGTGACTGTTCTGGTCACAGGAAAGCTGAATATTAGAGCCTGCCTGTATAGAGCTAGTCAAGTACTACAATCTGGTGACTGTTCTGGTCACAGGAAATCTGGATATTAGAGCCTGTCTGTATAGAGCTAGTCAAGGACAACACTCTGGTGACTGTTCTGGTCACAGGAAAGCTGGATATTAGAGCCTGTCTGTATAGAGCTAGTCAAGTACAACAGTCTGGTGACTGTTCTGGTCACAGGAAAGCTGGATATTAGAGCCTGCCTGTATAAGCTAGTCAACTACTACAATCTGGTGACTGTTCTGGTCACAGGAAAGCTGGATATTAGAGCCTGTCTGTAAAGAGCTAGTCAAGGACAACAGTCTGGTGACTGTTCTGGTCACAGGAAAGCTGGATATTTGAGCCTGTCTGTATAGAGCTAGTCAAGTACAACAGTCTGGTGAACTGTTCTGGTCACAGGAAAGCTGGATATTAGAGCCTGCCTGTATACAGCTAGTCAACTACTAACAGTCTGGTGACTGTTCTGGTCACAGGAAAGCTGGATATTAGAGCCTGCCTGTATAGAGCTAGTCAAGTACTACAGTCTGGAGACTGTTCTGATCACAGGAAAGCTGGATATTAGAGCCTGCCTGTATAGAGCTAGTCAAGTACTACAGTCTGGTGACTATTCTGGTCACAGGAAAGCTGGATATTAGAGCCTGCCTGTATAGAGCTAGTCAAATTCAACAGTCTAGTGACTTCTGGTCACAGGAAAGCTGGATATTAGAGCCTGCCTGTATAGAGCTAGTCAAGTACAACAGTCTGGTGACTGTTTTGGTCACAAGAAAGCTGGATATTAGAGCCTGCCTGTATAGAGCTAGTGAGTACAACTGTCTGGTAACTGTTCTGGTCACAGGAAAGCTGGATATTAGACCCTGCCTGTATAGAGCTAGTCAAGTACAACAGTCTGGTGACTGTTCTGGTCACAGGAAAGCTGGATATTAGACCTGCTGTATAGAGCTAGTCAAGTACAACAGTCTGGTGACTGTTCTGGTCACAGGAAAGCTGGATTATTAGAGCCTGCCTGTATAGAGCTAGTCGAGTACAACAGTCTGGTGACTGTTCTGGTCACAGGAAAGTTGGATATTAGACCTGCTGTATAGAGCTAGTCAAGGACAACAGTCTGGTGACTGTTCTGGTCACAGGAAAGCTGGATATTAGAGCCTGCCTGTATAAAATAGTCAGGTACTACAGTCTGGTGACTGTTATGGTCACAGGAAAGCTGGATATTTGAGCCTGTCTGTATAGAGCTAGTCAAGTACAACAGCCTGGTGACTGTTCTCGTGACAGGAAAGCTGGATATTAGAGCCTGCCTGTATAGAGCTAGTCAGTACTACAGTCTGGTGACTGTTCTGGTCACAAGAAAGCTGGATATTTGAGCCTGTCTGTATAGAGCTAGTCAAGACAACAGTCTGGTGACTGTTCTGGTCACAGGAAAGCTGGATATTAGAGCCTGCCTGTATAGAGCTAGTCGAGTACAACAGTCTGGTGACTGTTCTGGTCACAGGAAAGCTGGATATTAGACCCTGCCTGTATAGAGCTAGTCAAGGACAACAGTCTGGTGACTGTTCTGGTCACAGGAAAGCTGGATATTAGAGCCTGCCTGTATAGAGCTAGTCAGGTACTAACAGTCTGGTGACTGTTCTGGTCACAGGAAAGCTGGATATTTGAGCCTGTCTGTATAGAGCTAGTCAAGTACAACACCTGGTGACTGTTCTGGTGACAGGAAAGCTGGATATTAGAGCCTGCCTGTATAGAGCTAGTCAGGTACTACAGTCTGGTGACTGTTCTGGTCAAAGAAAGCTGGATATTTGAGCCTGTCTGTATAGACCTAGTTAAGGACAACAGTCTGGTGACTGTTCTGGTCACAGGAAAGCTGGATATTTGAGCCTGTCTGTATAGAGCTAGTCAAGTACAACAGTTTGGTGACTGTTCTGGGGCACAGGAAAGCTGATTTAGATGCTGTATAGAGTAGTCAAGTACAAAAGTTGTGACTGTTTGGTCAGAAACCCGGGGTATTAAGACCTGCCTGTATAGAGTAGTCAAGTTACTACGTTGGTGACTGTTTGGTCAAGGAAAAGCTGGATATTAGACCCTGTGTATAGAGTAGTCAAGTACACAGTCTGGTGACTGTTTGGTCAAGGAAAGCTGGATATTAGACCTGCCTGTATAGAGTCTCAAGTACACAATCTGGTGACTGTTCTGGGCAAGGAAAAACTGTATTAGACCTGCCTGTATAGAGCTGTAAGTACTACAGTCTGGTGATGTTCTGGTACAGGAAAGCTGGATATTAGACCCTGACTGGTATAGAGCTAGTCAAGTACAATAGTCTGTGACGTTCTGGTCACGGAAAGCTGGATATTAGACCTGCCTGTATAGAGATGTAATACTACGTCTGGTGAAATGTTTGGTCACAGGAAAGCTGGATATTAGACCTGCCTGTATAGAGCTAGTCAAGTACAATTTTGGTGACTGTTTTGGTCACAGGAAAGCTGGATATTAGACCCTGCTGTATAGGAGTAGTCAAGTACTACAGTTGGTGACTGTTCTGGTCAAGGAAAGCTGGAATTAGACTGCCCGTATAGAGCTAGTCAAAGTACACAGTTGGGGACTGTTCGGTCACAGGAAGTGGATATTAGACCTGCTGTATAGAGCTAGGTCAAGTACTACAGTTGGTGACTGTTTGGTCACAGGGAAAATGGATATTAGACCTGCTGTATAGAGTAATCAAGTTACAACAGTCTGGTGACTGTTCTGGTACAGGAAAGCTGGATATTAGACCCGCCTGTAAGAGCTAGTCAAGTACAACGTCGGTGATTTCTGGGGAAGGAAAGCTGGATATTGGCCGCTGTATAACTGTCAATACAAAAAGTTGGTGAGTTTGGGACAGGAAAACGGATTTAGGCCCTGTTAAAGAGGGTCAGTACTACAGTCTGGGATGTTTGTACAGGAAAGTGGTATTAATGCCCGTATAAGCTGTCAAGTACACAGTCTGGGGACTTTCTGGTAAGGAAATGGATATTAGACCCCCTGTAATAGAGCTAGTCAAGTACAAAAGCTGGGGACTTTTGGTCCGGAAATGGATATTTGACCTGTGTAAGGCTAGTCAATAAACAGTTGGGGTGTTCTGGTACAGGAAAACTGGGTATTTAGCCTGTGTATAGGTTCAAACACGTTGGTATGTTTGTACAGGGAAAAATGGAAAAAAAACCCCCCCTGTATGAAACTGTAGTACACGTTGGGATGTTTGGTAAGGGGAAAGTGGATATTAACCCTTGAAGAGTATAAGTATACATCTGGTGACTGTTCTGTCAAAGAAAGTGGGGGAAATTTGACCCCCCTGTTAGAGCTTAAAAACATTGGTGATGTTCTGGTCAAGGGGAAAGTGGAAATTTAACCTGCCCGTAAGGCTACAAAACAAAAAATTTTGACTGTTTGGGACGGAAAGTGGATATTGACCCCCGCCCGTAAGAGTCCAAATACAAGTTTTTTGACTGTTCTTCCAGGAAGTGGGTATTGACCTGCCCGAAAAGAGCTGGGCAAGTTTCCCCCCCCCGTTTGGGGACTGTTCTGGTACAGGAAAGTGGATATTAGGGGCTGTATAGAGGGGTGTCAAGTACAAAGTTGGGGTTTTGGTAAGGAAAATGGATATTGACCCTGCCTGTTAGAGTTGTAATACAAAATTGGTACTGTTGGGCACAGGGAAAACTGGGTATTAGAGCCCGCCTGTATAAGCTGTCAAATACAAAAGTTGGTGACTTTCTGGGCACAGGAAAGTGGATATTTGACCCCGCCTTTTTATAGAGCTGTCAAGTCAAGTTGGTGATGTTTGGGCACGGAAAGGGGATTTGGGCCTGTGTATGAGTTAAGTAACAGCGGTGATGTTTGGTACGGGAAAAATGGTTTAGACCCCGCCCGTATAGGCTAGTCAAGTACAAAAATTGGGGCCCGTTCTGGTAAGGGGAAAATGGTATTAGCCCCGCCCGTAAGGTAGTAAGTACCGTTGGTGACTGTTTTGGTCAAAGGAAACTGGTATTAGACCCCCCCTGTTAAGTAGTCAATAAACCCGTCTGGTGGGTGTTCTGGTACGGAAAGTGGTATTAGACCCTGCGTTAAGCAGTCAAGTAAATGGTACTGTTCTGGTCACAGGAAGCTGGATATTAGACCCCGCCCGTTAGAGCTAGTCAATACACGTTGGGGACTTTTGGCCAGGGAAAAGGGGTAAATTGAAATGCTGTATGAGTATAAATACAAAAGTTGGTGACGTTTGGTAAAAAGGGAAAACTGGTTTGACCCGCTGTATAGAGTGTAAAAACCAAAGTTTGGTATGTTCGGTACAGGAAAGCTGGTATTAGACCCCCCTGTTGATAGTCAAATACACAGTCTGGTGACTGTTTGGCACAGGAAAGCGGATATTAGACCCTGTGTTAGAGCGTCAGTATACAGTTGGTGATGTTCTGGGCACAGGAAAGGGGGATTAGACCCCCTTTTATAGAGCTGGCAAATAAACAGTTGGTGCTGTTTGGTCACAGAAAGCTGGATTTGACCTGTTATAGAGTGGGCAAGTACAAAAAGTTGGTGATGTTCTGTCAAGGAAAGGGTATTAGATCTGTATGAGCTAGTCAAGTACAAAAACTGGTGACTGTTTGGTCACAGGGAAACTGGATATTAGACCCTGCCTGTTAAGAGTGTAAGTACAAAAGTTGGTGATTTTTGGTCAAGGAAAACTGGGGTATTAGACCCCCTGTTTAAAAAATGTAAAATACAAAAGTTGGTGATGTTCTGGTCACAGGAAAACGGATATTGACCCCGTGTTAATGTCAATACACAGTTGGTGATGTTTTTGGGCAAGGAAACTGGATTTTAGACCCCGCCTGTATAAGCTGTCAATACTACAGTCTGGGACTTTTGGTCACAGGAAGTGGATATTGACCCCCCCGTATAGGTGGGCAAGTACTACAGTTGGTGATTTTGGTACAGGAAAGCTGGAATTAACCCCCCTTTTAGAGTGTCAAATACTCTTGGGATTTCTGTCACAGGAAAGCTGGATATTAGACCGTGATAGGCTTGTAAGTACAAAAGCCCCGTGACTGTTCTGGCACAAAAAAAAGTGATATTAGCCCCGCCTGATAGAGTATCGGGGACAAAGTTGGGGATGTTTGGTCACAGGAAAACTGGTTTAGACCTGCCTGTATGAGTAGTAAGTACAAAGTCTGGTGCGTTTGGTCACAGGAAAAGGGGTATTAACCCTGCCCGTATGAGTAGCAAGTACACAGTTTGGGGATGTTTGGGCACAGGAAAAGGGTATTAGCCTGCCCGTTTGAGTGTCAAGACACAGTTGGTGGTTCTGGGCACAGGAAAACTGGATATTAACCCCGCCTGTATAGAGTGTCAAGGACACAGTTGGGGACTGTTTTGGTCACAGGAAAGCTGGATATTGACCCTTTCTGTATGAGCATAGTTTTAAAAGTCTGGGGATGTTTGGTACAGGAAGTGGTATTGCCTGTTTTTAGAGCAGTCAAGTACAAGTTGGTGACTGTTTGGTACAGGAAAACGGATATTTGACTGCCGTATAGAGTGGGGCAAGTACACAGTTGGTGAGTTTTGGGACAGGGGAAAATGGTATTAGACCTCTGTTAAGGGTGTTAAGTAAACAGTCTGTTTGGGGTTTGGGCAAGGGAAAAACTGGGTATTAACCTGTGTAAAAGCTGAGTATCGTCTGGTGACTTTTCGGGCACAGGGAAAATGGATATTGACCCCGTGTTAGGCTATCAAGACAACAGTCTGGTGATGTTTGGTCAGGAAAAACTGAATTTAGGCCTGGTATAGAGCTAGAAGTTTAAAAAAGTTGGGGACTGTTCTGG